>CM042317.1:13966211-14571840 GCA_023566125.1 Zingel zingel
TGGAGCGTTTCATAAATTAGCGCCCCTAGAGATGCATGGCAGGATATACGACCCACAGGATGGTTTTCCATAAATATATATAATCCAAAGAATGTTAAAGGCAGGGTTGGTAATGTTGAAAAGCTACCAAGATATTAATCTCCTCGGGGCTCCCTCTAACCCAGCGATTGTATAAAACAAACATGACTACTGTTAGCAATGCGGTGCATTGAGCTCAGGCTCGTACATGGGAGGGGTAGAGGCATGGAGGCATTTCATTGGTTCTTTCCGCGAGGCAGTGATTGGTGTTTTTTTTTTTTTTTACAGGATTACATCAGCTACAGATGACGAATATTTTTCCCTCCTTTTTCTGAGCCCATAAGTTATTTATTACTGTTTACGGTGTAAAGACCATTTCAAACATGACTTCAAAAAAGTGTATATTGGAGCTGCTTGGAGGGAGTCCAGAGTCAGTTTTATGCTAAAGTGAAATGGTGGTCCTCTTCTTTCTGGATGTCTGTTTGCCGGTGAGCATTTTGTCCAGCCCCTCTACCCGACATGAGTTAAACCTGCCAAAGAGTGTTTGCAGGTTGGCAGGTTTTCCCACTAGTTCTGTCCAGTATAACTTCCTCTATGGGGTCAGACACAAAGAGCTCAAATGTGGATATCCTGTCATGAATGCGAGTAGCAAAGCTTTTAGGCTCTGGATCCATTCTGATTGTACATTTTACACTGGAAGCTTGACAGTCTGCCACTGCTTTGTTATGGTGATGGTGACTCATTTAGACCATCTTTACATATCTGTGGCTTTTCATGTCTTGTGAATGGTTTTTGCATTTGTATCAAATGTAATGGAGGCTGTGGAATCCATTACTCTGAATCTGAATCCTCTCCAGATGAAACTTCACATCCTGGATCTCACTCTGCAACCCGTTCTCACTCCTAACTTGTAAGATACGGACGCTTGGGCAGTGGCTCTCAGCGTCAGATATGACCAAGAAAGCACCCTTCAGAGTATGTGTAGAACACACCGGGCAGAGCAGCAGCTACACGGCACTGTAAGATGGCGTAGTCTTAAGAGCAACAACGGTAGCGAGTAGTATGAAAGACCGAAATGCCACGTAGGAAAGTTTGTTGTGGTGGTGGATGGGTCAAACAACACAGGACTTTCACCCAGGAGACCGGGGTTCGTGTCCTGTTCTTGTCCTGCGTGTGTCACAGAAAATAACCCCACCCACCATCTTTTCCTAAAGCTAACTGTCCCATTTCTTGTGCCGCATGTCAGTCAGTACGTCCCGTCCCAGAGCGTCAAAAGTGACGTCTAGAGTCCCGACGCTAAGGGGGACTTTTAGTGTAAATAACAAATGCCAAAGGCTGCCAAGATTCCCGACACTAAAGGAGATTTTTAGCATGAATAACAAACGCCAAAGGCACATGACCAAGCATCCGTATTTTACGCAATGGGGGTGTGAGAATGTGTTGCACTCTGAAACACCTTCTACTAATCTGTCCAGAGTCCAGAGTAAACGGCAATGGCTATTACCTGGATGATCTGCTTTCTCTCTCATACAACCACAGACACATGTACTTGTGGCAATGACAAACTACTAACACTCTCTGCATCTATCTCCTCTCAGAATATGTTACATTTACAGTATCAACCGGTTGCCAGTAAGTTTATTGATTATATTCTCCCACAAGATAATGTGAAAATGGGTTTCTATCCACCAACTTGACCTCATTCTGACCCACCACACACACTTGACTCCTTAGTAATATCTTGAATCCCTGGTGTGCAACCTATAAACATAAACCCAGTGGCAGCTGATGCAACTTAAATACAGTTAATCACTAAAAGTCTCCATGTCAAAATGACACCATGAAATGAACTTTGTACACAGAGGCTACACTCACATTACAGTTTGAATCCAAGAATATGATTGAGGAAAAATCGCTGCATTTCTAAGATTGAACTGATATGTTAAACTCACCCACAACATTATAGCGCTAAATATGACTTTATTGTGCATAGTGTGGAGAAGGAAGCAACAAAACGTTGCTCCTGTTCTTTCGTCTACCCGGTGGAGCAAAAAAACAATGGGCCTGTCAAAAATTACCAGCCAGTTAAATCAACGCCGCCTTGACACAGCCTCGACAAACTTTCACGAAGGTAATATTACATTTTCGGTTGGCAAATCTTGCAAGGATATTCGACTGGATTGCACCTGACAAGTGCTCCTGACAAGTAAAACACAAAGAAAGTAGCTTAAGTCTGAAGGAGGTTTACAGAAAATCCTCTGAACATTACATTTCTCTCTCATATGCTGCAAATCCTCAACAAAAGGAGCTTGAACAATTTACCAGAGAAGTGTTCGAAAAAACATGACAAGACACTCAACTGAAGCAATTAGTTTTTTACTTCTAAGAATGTCTACACAAATTAATTATTAACCCAAAGCTTTTGTTGGTTTTTAATGTTTCTCTTTGTTTCCTTCAATATCATGAGTATTTTCAAATGAACAAACCGTTCACTGGTACAGTATAAGTTTTTCCAGTTAATTAGTAATGTTTTTTGAGAAATAGAAGTTGCAGAAGTCGTGTTTATAAAAGACTTTTGCACACTACAGAATAGGGGTGGGCAAATTACGGATGACTGACTAATTGGTTGTATAACATTGCACAGGTATTCCTGTTATTGTGTCCACTTTGTGGTTGTATATAAGGTGTGTAACAATCAAACTGAAGAGGGTCTGAGCAGCGCCTTGAAAAGACAGTGTGACGGTTTAAGACCAGAGAGTTTATCTAAATCTACAACTCAATTTAGGTCGCAGAGTCTAATTTAACCTTCTGCTAGTGTCTGTCACCCATTCTCAATCAGATTATCGGAATAACTGCACACACACACACACACACACACACACACACACACACACACACACACAGAGGCATGGAAAAACACACATGCAGTACAGAGAAACAGAATGAAAGATGGACACACACATAGAAGTCATATACTGTACTCAGAAAAACACACACAAACCGTTTGGGTGATGAACGGAGAGACTGTGAAAATGACTAGTGAGATCCATCCTGGGCCCAGCATCCAACACTGGAGATCAATAATAATTTATTGGTAACTTTCTTTCTTTCTTTTTTTATATTGTGCTTTTGAGTTTGCAGAGTGTGTGTATGTGTGTGTGTGTTTGTGTGTGAGTGTGAGTGTGTGTGTGTGTGAGAGAGAGAGAGAGAGAGAGAGAGAGAGAGAGAGAGAGAGAGAAGACAGGAGGAAGACAGGTGTGTGTGTGGCCTTGGAAGTTGATTAAAAACAGGTGCAGTGACAATCACATCAAAGTGATGGAAGCCTTGTGTGCTGGTACGGCTTATATATTGTGTGTGTGTGTGTGTGTGTGTGTGTGTGTGTGTGTGTGTGTGTGTGTGTGTGTGTGTGTGTGTGTGTGTGTGTGTGTGTGTGAAGTGTGTGCGTCAATGGCTATTGATTGTTGATCATAATTCTCTCGGTGCAGTATGGGGCCTCTCCATCACAACAATTCACTGGAGTCTGCATTGACTTATGGCTTGCAAACTTCTGTCAGCACTAACATGCTCTAAATAACAGAACAGAGACAATTGATAGATGGATGTTGGGAGAGGTGGAGAAAGAGGGTGGGGGGGAGAAATCCATTCTATGGAAGTTCATTTCAATCTGCAGCAGATTCCAGCAGTAATGCAGTGTGAGAGCTGTAATGTTGCTCAGTCATTGTGAGAGACCATGACTTGTTTTGTTGCTACCACCAGCAATAAGCCTCTGCCTTTTCCTTGCATTATATCGCCCTCCATTGGCCGCTTCAAGTACTGCAGGGATGAAACAGCAGAATTTAGAGCCACCCAATGACAGTGATTCATTTTTTCCCTGCAACAAATCAAACCACGAATGTGACGAGGCATCTCCATGGTGTTGCTAAGGAAACGCAGAGGCATTATTACACACGTTATCAGCCCGACGAGTAGGACCCCTGAGGCGGTTCACAGACATTATGGCAGTTTGTTGCGAGGACTGTCAGGAACAGAAAAGAGGAGGCAAGGGAAGGTGGGAGGGAAAAGTGGGTGCATGTCAGAGACCATGACTGACTTCAACAAATGAAGAAGACAGACAGCAAAGACAAATACATAATAAAGACTGACAACTGAGCAACTGATAGGCAGGCAGACTGTGAGAAAGACAGCTGGACAGAGCGTTAGACAGATATTAAGATGGAAAAGCTAGAAAGTAAGACTAATGTGTAAAAAAAAAAGAAAAAAGAAGAAAGAACAGCCAGATGGAAGATAGATGCCTAGTAGACAGGCGAAACAAACAGAGGAAGACAGGCAGATGAACAGACAAGGCTGACAAACAAATAGACGGACAGGCAAGCTGACAAATAGGCAGACTAAGAGGACAAAATGAATCCATAACCCATAAAGCCTTCTTCCATGGTCAACATACATACAATCCTCTGGCCACCTGGTTGGATTAAACCGTGTTCTGGCTGTCAGGAAAGTACACACGCACGCACACACACACACACACACACACAGTGCTTTCTGTTTTGTCAAGCTACACTATCACTCGTGCTGTCTTCCAGACTTCTTCTGCACACACCAAACTTCACATTGTGTGCACACATGCCTGCGCACGCTTGTGTTTGTCTGTGTGCCCTTTTTTCGAGTGTGTGCGTGTGTACAGTATGTGTGTGATGAATACAGTATTTAGGGCTGTGTGATTGGAGGAATATATAACAAAAGGTCAAGGCTGTCAAAAAATCCACCAAGTTCATAGAGCCCACAACGCTGCAGAATACCAAAGATCCTCCGCTGCCATCATACATTCTGTGCATGCGTGTGTGTGTGTGTGTGTTTGTGTGTGTGTGTGTGTGTGTGTGTGTGTGTGTGTGAGTACAAGGCAAAGGAAAAGGCACAAATGCATTCTTTTTCCCACACACTCGTGCACAAACAACGCACGCTTGCTGTGTCACCGCATGATTCCCCATCCATTTCTTTGCCTATGTGTGTTTACTCTTAACTGTGTGCAAATCAATTAACGTGCTCCACATGTAAACGGATGGATATTAAGGGAGAGAGGAGATGAAAGCGAGAGTGGAGCGCTTAACACAGCAACTCCTGATAAATGCATAGAGCCCTCATTATTCTGCAAATGAAAAAATATGGTTCCCTCCCATCCACTTCCTTCACTTTCCCTCACTTACTCTGCCCTCGCTGTCTCCCTGACCTGATAAAAGTTTTAGCCCCTCTCGCTCTCGCCTGTACTTCTTTTCTTTTTCTCTCCTCCCTCCATTCTTCTGCGGTTCATCCCACTCCTCTCCACTCGGCCTCATTTCTCTCCTCCTGCCCTCCCTTCTTTTCCCTTCTCCTTGCCACTCTTTTTACTTCAGGCCCTTTTGTCAGTTGTATTGCCCTGTCCCTTCTCCTCTTTCCTTCTCCAGTCCTTCCAGAAAAATGCAGAGTTTTTTTGTGATTGTTGCGGGCAAAAATCCTTGATTATGAGGCACGTTTTCTTAAAAAATGCGATGGAATATGCGGGATATTTATGCAGTTTTATGCAATGAAATTGCGAGAAATTGTAAAAATTGATGGAACTTGCAAAAATTGTGGTTTCATCATGGCTTCATCGCGGGGTTTGCAGATTTTCGATGATGTTCACGTTGCGTAATTATGTCACTTCATGACGTTCCCATGGCAACAGGGGAAAATGGCTGCTCTTGTGTGAAGTAAACGCAACATTTTTCAACTTTCTGCTAAGATATATTTGACTTTTTTTGCAGCATGTGTAATTCTGAGGCTGCATGTAAGCCCGCCATTTGAACTCTCCTCTTTGTGTTGTTCTAGGTTGTATTTTGTGCTGCTGAGCTTGTAAATGGCCTCTCCCAGTGAGACTGCACCTGCATTAGTCAACCTGATAATTGTGATTAATTATAGTAACACACACAAGAGCGTGCAGGCACACATGCACACACACACACACACACACACACACACACACACACACACACACTGGCAAGGATAAATCAGTGAGTATAGCTCCACGCTACAAGGTAACTTTGTCCTGTGGTTTTTGGACTCAAACATTTGCCAGAATGTGCACTCAGATATAAAAAACCCACATTTGGAGAGACTTAATGCATTTATTCTCTAATACATGTAATTCATTTGTGCATAGATTAAAGCACACATATTGTAATGCCTTTTGTGCAGGAAGGGCATTGTTGTACACCAGCCACTGAAGATATGGGCTCTTTTTAGTCACAAAACATGATATTATACCTGTCCCACTCCCTCCTAGGACTTTTATTTTAGCTAGGCATTGTTAAACTTTCTGCTGCACGGTGATATTTACAATCCCTCTGACATTATGTTACAAACGGCCATATACTGAGCCATTCTGCATCGGAGAAATGTATGCATCTGTGTGACAGGTGAGTGTGAATTATAGGATCGATGGAGGAATGCACACACTCTCAGTGGCTGCCTTGTCACCGCTGAATGCAAGGGAACAAATAGAAAATGGGTCAATTCATGCTGATCTGCATGATCTATTGGGTATTACATTGCACATTCACTCTTCATTTTTTGAAATAGAGGACACAATCACACAGGTAGTTTGTATTCTTTGGTCCAAATCATCTTGGGTGAGTTTGCTTTGTTGCATTTTTGTGTTTGCTTTGATTAGGTTCACACTGCCCAATTACAGGCTCGTAAACAGAAGTCACATGGATTCAAGTATCTTGTTTGCTCAACAGTTTCGGCAACTTATCATGCTGCTAGGGTAGATGTTTGAGCTGTATCAGGGGTAAAGAAAGAACTATAAATTCAAGAAGAATGCCACAGACTCTTGAAAGACCGGCATGTCTCTACCTTTTGCTATAATTTCCCCTCCCAGAAGACATTTAGAATCGATTCAAACATCCTGAAAATGTGATGAAATTTGCACTTAACCTGATCGAAAATGTAATAAAAAACCCTATAATGTAATAACTTGAACACTAATGTAATACAATGTCCTGACTGATATAGTAAAAACATTTTGAATGAAAAAAACATGGGTGGAATAAACCTGTATGTAGTGCTTATGTGGGTGTTATGAATGCTTATGTATACTTCCTGCAAGTTAAGTGTCACCGTAAGTTGTTTTGTTGGATTGTGGTTGTTTTCATGAGGCAGTGTTTTTTGGGAATCCATGGTATAGATGAATATGATGATATAGTTAATAAGGAAGGTTTAAGAAACAGTTACTCCAGTGCTGCTCAGCAGCTTATCTGACCTGGAATTTCATTTGATTAAGTGCATGTTTTCTTAGCCTACATTTTCAGGAAATGATTACATTATTACGTGGCACATTGCTAGTCTAGGCTTTCGCAAGCATGACTAAATATTAGGTATTAGGTGCCAGAATTTGTCTCTTTAAACTGCAGCCATTAAACCAAACATGGAGTTTCCCGTTATTGGCTTATTCCTAATAGTCCCAGTAGTGAAATTCACAGGAGTTCTTACCTCTAACAGTGGATGTCTGCAAGCAGCTAGCAATCCAAGTTTTTGTGTGTGCTGACGCGGCCAGAAAGGATTGTCTGTTCATTTAGCAATGATTTTGCTAAGTATTAAGACTCTTCCCCCTGATATTTCCCTCGCCCTGTATCTTGCGCTCTCATTGGCCTTAGGTTGTCGCTGGTGTCATTGCCGGTCAAAACTATAATCACACTGCAGGATTTGATTGGCAGACAGGACCAGGGGTCTCATTTATAAAACTGTGTGTAGGATCCTTACTGTAAGTGTACGTACGCCCAAAAGCCCAAAATGGCGTACGCCGGAAAAAAGTCAGATTTATAAAACCGTGTTTACGCACACCTGTAAGCAATGTTCCCTTTATAAATCAGAGATTACCTACAAGCGTCCGTACGTGGATCAGCCTCTTATCCCGCCCTGTGCACGCCCATTTTTAACCATAAATAGTCAATGCAAAGCACCTCGTGAATGCTGATCAGTATGTTAATGACCCTGGCAGTTGTTCTTTTGTTATACCGAATCATGCCGAATCATGACGACTGGCGGAGAAAAAGCAAAAAAACCTCTCAGAAGTTCAGGAATTGCTGCAAATTGAATTATAATTTCGGCCTGTTCTTGCACAGTGTATGGAACCCTGATCTATGGACTACATATATTAATAATACGTCCAAAATGGCAGGCATTACGGCACTCGGGGACAGCTTCGATATACCAGACGTATATAATAAGATTTAACAGAACTATATATTATATCCAAACAAGCCTTAGTGATAAAGTTGAAGATTATATATAGCCTAATATTTTTTTTTTTTTAAACACTTAGCTGTCTGCCATTTCCCTCTCGAAACAGCCGGTGGCCCCCAGAGTGGCGAGGACCTGTATTTGGACCGGGATATGGCACGGTTCCGGTGCGTTGCCCTCTCTACTGGACCCAATTCAGTTCATAGATCCACGAGCTCAGCTTTAGAAAATCTAAATCGGCATATTAGCCAGTCATTGTCATGGTCCCTGAAGTCTCTTTTTCTCCTGATTCTTCCATTAGCGTAGTCCTCCTGCAGGGCCAGCAGTACCATCATGCAGCATTACGCATGGAGGGGTCACCGCAGTATTTATATGTTTACAACAATTTGTGATTGTTAACACCTTGCCAAAAATCACAGCATCAACTAGTGGTATCCCTCACTCTGAGATACAATTTGAAGACGAAATAAAGTGTAATAGGCAAACACACTTTTCTTCATGCAGGTTTTGTCATGAACAGTATTAAAGTTCGGACCGATAACGAGGACATTAAGGGTAACGATTGCACAAGAGCTTAGCGGCTGTATTTTCAGACTTTGACATTTGATGATATATGCACAGTTTTAAAGACAGATATTTAGTTATTTACACTGTGTTCTACCGTTATCTAATGCTAGGGTATTTGGTGCTATCCTGTTTTCCATGCAGTCAAGCCATCTCCTCCTCCTGCGCTCCGTAGCGGACAATATGACGGCAAGACAGCGCCGATGAAATATTAAGAACACATTTTTATTTAAGATTTGAGTTGGATTTTACAAGGTGTTTATGGAACAGTTATCACTCACTCAAGTGCAAATAACACTGCTGGATTTAATCTTCATGATAACGTGGATGATATGGAGTGAAAGAATGTGCGTGAGGCATCAATACTAGAAAATATTACGAGTAATCTTATTCCCATTTACTCTCTGCAGTCTGACTTCAGTTCACCACCTCACCATCTGCGTTGCCAATTCCTATTTTGTCTCCCAAATGTGCGTACGCATGGGTCAGAGTTTGCGTGGAGGACCGCACATTTTTTTTTAAATCACAACCTTTGCGTGGGAAGTGGCGTTCGCACATGTTCAGCCCCGTTTTGTGCGTACGCCATGTTTATAAATGATACCCCAGATATTTACCTTGCTAGATATCTCTCGGACATCCATCCTGGGGCTTTTGTCAGTGATGTACAAAAACTGTTAGGAAGTGGAAAATCAGGGCTAAAACCGTGTAGTGTAAACTTGTAATAATCACATCGCACAGTGAACATTAAGCCTTTATTATTCTTGTCAATTCTACATTCTGGTTGCATGATGCTGCAACTTGAAAACAATCTCATGATTGTGAACTTTATTAAATGAAGATAATATACTATAACTGAATCAGATCAAACATGCAAAAACAATCACAAAAAAAGAAGGGGACTCTTGTGGCAAAAAAAAAAAAAACTAAACAAAAAAAATACTTAATTTGGATGGCTATTTCATGTTGAAATTACTAGTACATATCCCCTTTATTTATTCAGGGATGTCTAACTCAGAGCAAGCTCTCATTTCCAATGAGTAATATATAATTACAGTGCCTTGCGAAAGTATTCGGCCCCCTTGAACTTTTCGACCTGTTGCCACATTTCAGTCTTCAAACAAAGATATAAAACTGTAATTTTTTGTGAAGAATCAACAACAAGTGGGACACAATCATGAAGTGGAACGAAATTTATTTGATATTTCAAACTGTTTTAACAGATAAAAAAAATTGGGCGTGCAAAATTTTTCAGCCCCCTTAAGTTAATACTTTGTAGCGCCACCTTTAGCTGCGATTACAGCTGGAAGTCGCTTGGGGTATGTCTCTATCAGTTTTGCACATCGAGAGACTGAAATTTTTGCCCATTCCTCCTTGCTAAACAGCTGGAGCTCAGTGAGGTTGGATGGAGAGCGTTTGGGAACAGCAGTTTTCAGTTCTTTCCACAGATTCTCGATTGGATTCAGGTCTGGACTTTGACTTGGCCATTCTAACACCTGGATATGTTTATTTATGAACCATTCCATTGTAGATTTTTCTTTATGTTTTGGATCATTGTCTTGTTGGAAGACAAATCTCCGTCCCAGTCTCAGGTCTTTTGCATACTCCATCAGGTTTTCTTCCAGAATGGTCCTGTATTTGGCTCCATCCATCTTCCCATCAATTTTAACCATCTTCCCTGTCCCTGCTGAAGAAAAGCAGGCCCAAACCATGATGCTGCCACCACCATGTTTGACAGTGGGGATGGTGTGTTCAGGGTGATGAGCTGTGTTGCTTTTACGCCAAACATAACGTTTTGCATTGTTGCCAAAAAGTTTGATTTTGGTTTCATCTGACCAGAGCACCTTCTTCCACATGTTTGGTGTGTCTCCCAGGTGGCTTGTGGCAAACTTTAAACAACACTTTTTATGGATATCTTTAAGAAATGGCTTTCTTCTTGCCACTCTTCCATAAAGGCCAGATTTGTGCAGTATATGACTGATTTTTGTCCTATGGACAGAGTCTCCCACCTCAGTTGTAGATCTCTGCAGGTCATCCAGAGTGATCATGGGCCTCTTGGCTGCATCTCTGATCGGTCTTCTCCTTGTATGAGCTGAAAGTTTAGAGGGACGGCTGGGTCTTCGTAGATTTGCAGTGGTCTGATACTCCTTCCATTTCAATATTATCGCTTGCACAGTGCTCCTTGGGATGTTTAAAGCTTGGGAAATCTTTTTGTATCCAAATCCGGCTTTAAACTTCTCCACAACAGTATCTCGGACCTGCCTGGTGTGTTCCTTGTTCTTCATGATGCTCTCTGCTCTTTAAACGGACCTCTGAGACTATCACAGAGCAGGTGCATTTATACGGAGACTTGATTACACACAGGTGGATTCTATTTTTCATCATTAGTCATTTAGGTCAACATTGGATCATTCAGAGATCCTCACTGAACTTCTGGAGAGAGTTTGCTGCACTGAAAGTAAAGGGGCTGAATAATTTTGCACGCCCAATTTTTCAGTTTTTTATCTGTTAAAAAAGTTTGAAATATCCAATAAATTTCGTTCCACTTTATGATTGTGTCCCACTTGTTGTTGATTCTTCACAAAAAATTACAGTTTTATATCTTTATGTTTGAAGCCTGAAATGTGGCAAAAGGTCGAAAAGTTCAAGGGGGCCGAATACTTTCGCAAGGCACTGTACAATACAAATTATTAGTGCATAGTAATTAATATATAATATACAGTTGCAATACACAGTACATACATAAAACAATTGCAGATGTTAAAATGCAGCTGAGTAACTATAAACAAAATCACTGGTATCGTCAGTTAACAATAGTTTTATTTAGATATATATAAATATAGAGATAGAGAGAGATTCTACAGCTGAAAGCTTTACATGTACAGCTTACACAAGCCATTTGAGAGAGCGGAAAGGATCAAAGCTATTGTATGTAACACACATGCACACACACACGCACACGCACGCACAAACACACACACACACACACACACACACACACACACACACACACACAATGTTCTCAGGTGGCCTTTAGTTGAACGGACGGGATCAGAGACAGAAAGGGGAACAGTGTATGCTAACTGTCTAACTTGGCACATCTCTAAACACAGAGAGAGAGAGAGAGAGAGAGAGAGAGAGAGAGAGAGAGATGGTGGTAGCCTCACTGCAGTGTGTCAGATCTGGGCTGTACGCCAGGTGAGCTCTCTCACATGTGACTCTGTGGTGTTAAATTCAGCTGCCCAGCAGGATCTTGGCAACTCTCTGTGTATATGAGCGAGTGTGCATGTGTGTTCATCAGCACCTGTGTATACGTCGGTGGACCTACAGTACACCTTTGTGTGTATGTGCTTGTGCAGTATAGTGGCTGCAGGCCAGTGGCTGTGTTCAAATCACAGGCAGAACTTCATTGCCAGGCTTCTGGAGTTGATCAATCGCAGTCGCTACCTGCGAAAACACAGCGGCTTGTCTCTGCAGTGCTCCATCTTCAATCGGTTTCTATCTTCTTTTTTCAACTCATCTGTAGCATCCCTGCTTCCTAACTTCATCGTTTTACCTGCTGTTTGTTCCTCTCAAACTGTAAATGAAAAATCAGCTTAGATTGGCCTCGAGGAAAATAAGCTACTAAAACAAGAATTTACTGTTGAAATCCACAGCAACAATATACATTACATTATCTACCAACACTGGCAAATGTTTCTTAGAGCAAGGCGGTGAACCCTCTTACAGAAGCACTGAACTTAAAACTCCTAAATTAAATGCATAATGTTATGTCCGGAAAGATATGCAAAAAGACAGATTTCATCCACTGCCTGCAAATTGGTTAACAAAGTAATCTTGATCTTAATTTTCAGCTATGCTGTACTTCCCTTTTCATTATTTCCTTTTCTCATTTCCCTTACTTGAACTTCAATTTCCTCAATTAGCCTTTTACATCCCGCCCTCTCTCTATGGTCACTTTCTTGTGCCTCAGATCTGTATTTCCTCCCATATCATCGTGCTTCTTTTTTTCCATCTTCCCTCTTCGCCCTTGTCTCCCTGCATTATTACGGACCTTACAAACACCCCGTTCTCTCCATCCAAAATCCACCGCTCACTCCCTAAGCCATTAGTATTATCTAAACTTCTTTGCCAAGCTTAGCTGACTGAGTGTCTGTGTGTCTGTGTGTGTGTTTGGTCAAGACGGCAGCTCATATTTCTACTCATGTCAGGTGATTTGTGGTTCTGGTACAGACAGGCCAGGGTCACACTGGCAATGAACCTAATAAAACACTGCTCACATCAACTGGCGATGTGGACACATGCACACAAGCCAACCTGAAAGCAAACACACACACACGCACACACACACACACACACACACACACACACACACACACACACACACACACACATATAAACCTTTTTCTATTCCTTCTTCTCAGTTTTATGAGTGTACAATTGCAGGATATAAATCTTAACGTGTGCAAAACATGTCATGTGCTTACATGCATGTGGAAAGGCCTGAATATACCAGAAAGAAAAACAGCAACATTAATCTGCCTGTCTTCGTGAAATATTTGGTTCTAAAAGCTTTGTGACATATGGACACGGTTCACAAGACTAGTTGGTAAGATACTGTAGCTGGCATGCTAACAGGCTAGCCAGTCTGGATATGCTAGTGCTAGTCAGTCATATTAGCTAAAGCTAAGCTTCTTTTAATTTTCTCTGTACTGTTTGCCGTTGACTCCCCCTGAAGGGTCATTCTCAGGATTGTGCGTAATTCCAGTCAATAAACGGTTATATTGAGGAGAGGAATATAGCTATCGGAGTTAACAAGCTTGCTAACTAGCTGTAACTGTTTGTCAACCTTGAAAAAAAGCACATATTTTGGCTAATAGAAAGCCTGTTCGCTCTCTTGCTAACAGGACAATAAGTTCACAGAATTTGTTCAAAAGATGTATTCGTATCTTTGACTCCAGTCTTATAACTGCCACTAAATGATTGCTCTTTTATAGAATAGTTGCTGCTCCGACCAGTGATTACTCGATTCCTGGACCCGGATTTGAGTCGCTATTCTCGTGACTCGACATGGACTTGCAATTATGACTTGGACTTAGAAATAGGACTCAGAAGTCAGATTAAGTTTCTGACTACTTTTATGTGTAATAGGCAGTGATGGAGTACTCGAGCCCAACTTGATTCGCTATTCTCTGGACTCGTGACTCGACTTGGACTCTTCTTTGGTGAATCAGATTTAGACTCGGACTCAAACACTGGAGACTCGAGACTTGACTCGGACTCGACAGTTGGTGAATTGACTACAACGCTGGCTACGACAGAGAGAGTTAAATAAAATTGGGTGGTGTAAACTAATTTGCTACTGTAATCACTTTGTTTTGAACTTTTTGGCTATTCATGGTCAAGTTGGCGGTAATCTGGGGGTCAATGTTCACTGCAGTTGAAGTTGAGAAATTGCCAAGGATTTACCTAACCCTGAGAGCCACTAATGGCCACAATTTCATTTGAATTAAAGCCCCCATATTGTCAAAAGTGGGTTTCAATTTCTATTTTGATTACAAAGCAGGTCGAGGTGCTATATAAATACTGTATCAAAACGCTCATTCACAGAGAAATGCATCCTATATCTTAAATTCTATCCTATTCAGAAACAGTGTCTTCAAACAAGACTTTTGTACGGTTGTGATGTCACAACAATACTATATATAGGTAGAAAGTGCCACTACAGTGCTGCCATTTCCCAGCTGCAATGAGTTCGTAGAGACTCAGAGTGCAGATGTGAAAGACCCGGAAACACAGACCAATCAGAGCTGACTTGGCTTTTTCGGGAGGGGGGCTTGAAAAGACAGGCACTAAAACAAGCGTTTCAGACAGAGTGTGAATACATGTATAACAGACAGGGTGAGAAAAATGTTTTTTGAAAAGTAAAGCATGTAAACACGTTCTAGTAGAAACCCAAAATACAAGTATGAACCTGAAAATGAGCATAATGTGGGACCTTATATTGATTACATCATGACATTTCACCGTTTTCAATGCCTGTGTGACCAGGCCTTTAAAGTATTGCATGTCATTGTGCACACAGACACTAGTGTGTGCGTCTGCAGTATGTGTGTATGTACAGTATTTGGGATGCGTCACCTTTTTCTTCTGGTTGACTTTCAAAGATTGTGCCAGTTGATAGGAGTTTGGCACAGCCTCCTCTGGCAGCAGAGGCAGAAAAATACCACGAGTCATTGAGGAGGAGAGACTGCTTTGCTCAGCTCAACAAATTATTTACATTACACACACACAGATTATGTATTACATAGTAATTTTGCAGTCATTCACAGCCTCCTATTTGCCTCATTCTTTGGTTGAAAAGTAAACTGAAATAAATGATAATGAATCATGAAATCAAACTGCTAAGTCATACATTTAATTGAATATTCCCACTCTGTACAATCCAAAAAAGAAAAGATGGCTACACTTTCTGACTCTATTTATACTGCGTACTATGTGATCTTGGTCCCTGACCTCATTATCTAAACCTTCAGCTGCTTTATAATCTATTTTATTTTATTTTTTTAAACTGATGTCCCCAGCCGTGGGTTGTTGCCGCCAGACTTATCAAAGAAGTGGGAGCATGAAAGGCATACTAAAAGTTCCTCTGACTCTCCACAGCCACTGTAAAGGCAAAAAAATAACGATTGATATTAATCTGCCAGGCCGATCGATGAGGGTACAGCACTGCGCTCCGCTTGGAATATCACCGGCTCGTTTACAACAGAGAGAGAGGGAGCGACAGAGAAAGGAAGAGAGGGTACTAGACGGCTCATCCGGCATCTGTCCAAGGATGTTTGTTAATTCAGAGTGGCCCGTCGGTGGCTAGGGCTGTTGGTATTGCTAATGAAATGGAAATACCATTTTATTAATTGTCGATAATCTTCGAAGGGTGATTTCTTTATAAATGAGCGTAATCCTTAACTTCTTCCATTAGTAGGAAGAATTTAAAAGGAATACACTGCAGCTTAAAGAAATAATTTTGCTCAAGCCTGTACCCTTGCAGACACCAAGCTCAAATTCAATGCCTCATGCATTTAATATCGGCATCACTGCAAATACCATTTGAGGTCTGCGATTTTTGAAACATCAAAAAAGCAAATCTTCAAGCTACAGTTGGAGGCCTGCCTGATCTCCCAGGGAACAACTCTAATCTTGACAGCGCCTGTTTATAGCAAAGATAGCTTGTGCCAAGAAACATCCTGACGATATTTTGTTCTGACGACCTGAGGCTTGTAAGCAGTTCTGTTTTCCAATCCTTAAAATCTTACATTATTTTACAGCCTTACTATCAGCTATACATTAAAGATAAGGTCTTGCGCTCTCAGAAGTACAACAAAATACTCACACATCAGTGGGCAGGCAGGCATATGAGCACACACTTAAACATACAAACCCAACTTCTCAGCTCCTTTGACCGCAGGATGTCCGTAAAAACAAAGTATTGATTGTAACAGAGTGTAGCAGAGAGCTTCGAAATGTAGCAGAATTGTGCTTCTCATAATGGGATATCTTCAAGTTCCACTCCAGTAGAATGGCTTCCAGCAGAGTTCTGCCACACCTTACAATTGATTCTACTTTGTCTCTCCACAATGATCCGCCAGGCCTCAAGGACAACTGAGCGAGACCCACTGTGCTGAGTTACAGCTCCCAACCTTTTATGATGGGTATAAAGACTTGATGGGACAGTGCTATAAGTCAAAGAATACTGTATAGTTTCTGGTCCACATAGGAGCTCATATCCGTGTTTGAGCCAGGATTAGTCTATATCCTTGACGTTCCACTTCCGGGATTGCTCGGGTGCTGCAGGAAATTCTGCTGGATGCATGTCTTTTCGCCGATGTCCGTTTCCTTCAGCTTTTTTGTGTTGGAATTTTAAACTCTGGTGGATTTCTGAGGACTATGGTTAACTGCTCCTCAGATTTCTGCAGGGTAAATTCAGACAGCTAGCTAGACTATCTGTCCAATCTGAGAAGTTCCTTCCCGAGGCTATTTTGCAGCGGCTCCGTGCGGAGCTTAGTGCCCCCCCAAAACGATTGTGATTGGTTTAAAGATGTGCCAATAAACCAGATCATGTGTTTCTCCTATCCTGGAATGGATTTGCCAGACCCAGCCAAGATCTGGTAAAGCTAGACGAAACCAGGATTGTCTGGGAGGGGCCAGTTAATACTCAATTCTCCATACAAGGGACTAATATTGGGACTAACACAACCTCTGTTTGGCGAAATATGAAAGGTAATTTTCGGTGGAATTTTTTATTGACAAATAAAATTGTTTCCACAGGCTATTTAAAGACATTTGTTTGCCTCCCACTGGTTTACCACTTCAGAGAGACTTGGAGAAACCTGATTAGAAGTTTTCATCAATTAACACTTACAATATTTGTTTTTCAGTGCTGTTGTGTTAATCCACTTGACATTACACCTCTCCGTGAGATAGAACATGCATGCACGTGTGATGGTGCACGTTGGAACTCATACGGATGAAACAGGTTTGAAAAGCAGAGTAGATAAAAACACATTCCATATCCACCTTATGAATAATCTAAACAATCAGAAGCGTAAACCCCACTCCGACTCTTTCTCTCCAATTAGCATTATCAAGTAATGAGGAATGAAGATGGAAGCTGTGACCCTCATCCATCTACAAATCACACATCACCTGGGAACGTTTTCAAAGTGCTTTTTTCCTTCTCTTCTTCTTCTCTTACTCTGTCTCTCTTCCATCCATCCATCCATCCATTTATCTCACATTATTTAATTATTTAACAGCGCGTAGAAACATCCAGCATGATGTGTTTATTCACTCAAAATGATTTCCCTGGACACCCTAGCGAGCAAAATTAATTGAATCTGGGCTTAATCCATGCCTTTCTCTTGTTGCATTTCCCCCCACCCCCCACCATTCCCACGGTCTCTAGACAGTTCCGTGCTGAGGCCCGGTGGGGAGCTGTAAGTTTAAGTGGTGTTAAATATTTACAGAGGAGAAGGTATTAATTCACATTTTACTGAAAAAATCTGTTATTCCTCTGTGCTCCCAGTCAGGGCTCATGTGGGAGCGAGTGGTAGAGAGAAAAGAACAGAGAGAAAGAAGAAAGTGTGTGATTTTAACATTCAGGTTTGGGGTTCATTTGAGAGGGTGGACCAAACTTGCATTGAGTGGAGTCAGTCTGTCGGTCCACCACTTTGATCCAAACTGAAATATCTCAACCAGTATTGGATGGATTGCCATGGAATTTGGTGCACATTACCATGGTGCCCAGAGGATAAAACCAACTGACTTTGTTGAACCCCTGACTTTTCATCTAGCCCCACCAGCAGCTAAAATACTCTACTTATTCAGTTCAGTGCACTATCTCAATATATCTACAAGATGGATTGGCAGATATTTTGTTACACACAATCTTTATGTTTACATGCACATCATTTTCAGTTTTTTGCCCTTATTCCAAAAAAAGACAATGTTCCATCTAAGCTGTTTACATGGCTAATGAAAGTGAATATTCAACTAATGTTCCTGTTTACGTGCAACCATGCATAAGTCGTATTATTTGAAATTTTTCCAGTGGTGGCAGATTTGTTCAACCTTGAAAAGATCGCTGTTGAGATCTTCGTACAGATCCAAAAAACCTGTTGATATCCAAGTCTTTGATAATGTTTAAAAGTAGCTGTGTTTCCCTTTCTTTTCTTTTGGCCATACGTCTCTACTGCAGCCTTTCAAACTGTTGTGCTAGTTGATTTGTGAACAATAACCATGGCAACGCACAGAGCTGACCGTAAGCCATGAACAGGCCATAAACTGCTGTGAAAACCCTGATTGAGACGCATATTCCGAATGTGCTGTGCACACGTTCAAATAACGCCTCTAAAATCTGAATAACACCGGCATATCCCAAATGTCTTAATCAGAAAATGCTAAACTCGGAAAAAGGCCTTATTCGGAATATCCAAACGGAATGTGCTGTTATTTGAAAAATATTGTCATATTTGGAATAATAGTGGAATATTTCTGTTCATGTGAACGTACTCATTGATGTTCCCCAGACAATGAATGCACCTGACTGAAGACATATTCAGGTGTAAAAGTGCTTGACTTTAACAGTTTCTATTGGCTACAAAGCCTTGCCATTATTTGACACAAGTGTCTTTGCTAGTTTAAGACCGACGCAGTTGTCAATTTCCTGTCCAGCGTCCGCGTCGTTTAAATAGCAAAAGCACCTGCGCCCATCTTTGTGCCCATGGGCGTGCTGGTCTTACAGGGAGGTGTGTTCAGGTGAATTCTTGGCCTATTGCAATGTTGAGGCAGCAGGAAGTGATTGTGCCATTGACCAACAGAAACGTGGTCTAAAGTCAATACCGCAGCATTTCATTGTTATTTTAACAGCACAATAGTGAAATGCGCCTAGGCTTATGCACAGCGTGTGCACACTATGCTTGTTACACACACACACAGGGAAGCGCAGCAGCACATACACATGCAGAAAATTACAAATAAAATGATTTCGGTGCAAATCCGCCATCATAACAGCAATGTGCCAAGGTACAAACACGCCTGGCTTTGAAAGGGAATGAGAGATGACACTCTGATTGGTTTATTCTATGTGACGCCCAAAATACACCTCTGATTAATGAAGACACTAAGTACAACCCTTTGAACCAACACACCTGCGCCAGGCAATAGGGCCCATAGTCTTGTTCTAATTTGTATGATTATTGCCATCTGATGCTGGTGATCCTTACTCTGCTCTTTGATTTTCCTTATTTTTTTGTATTTATGAGTAAATCTGTTTTTAACCGTATAATTGTTTTGAGTGTATTGTACAAAAAAACTATGGCTTGTTGACTCCTGTTACATCTTCTATATGTTGTTGTGCTGTTTGCATACAGCAAGTGCAAAATTAAATTATAAAAACTCATAAAATGAATGAAATATCTTAGTAGTGTAGTGTAGTAGTGTATTTGTGTGTGCATATGTAATTAGACTAGTGTGACACAGACAGAGGACTCAAATGCAAGACTTGACAGATTCAAAAGAGGGTTTTACTTGACAAGCTGTGTTCGATACACAGGAATTCAGTCCTAGACAGGCTGAGGTATCCAAAAACACTAAGACCCGGTCAAAAATACAGAGGTAAGATCAAATACCATAAGAAGTTACACAAGAGATAATCACGGGTGCATTAGACATGCAGATACTAAGACAAATAGGCACATAGAACAGCCCAGATTAAGGCCCTGATTAGTTTCACCTGTTCACCTGAGTGACGGGTGAAACCAATCACACAGGCGGTAAAAACAAGGACAGGAAGTGAAGTATCTGAAACATGACAGTGTTGAGTTTACAAAACAAAACAGGAAGTCATGACTGATGAATAGAATAAATCGACAGACAACAGGTTTGTGACTGACAGTTAGACAGTAAGTGTACAATAAATGCACTCACTGTGCTAAATAATGATTGTGTCTTATTTAGATTTGTTTACACAAACATGTATAGTAACCTTCATATTTGTAAGCTTGCCAATCTTTCACAAGAATGTCAGAACTAATTACATTTCTCCTCCTTGATATGTTCCTGCCACACTCTGCACTGTACCGGCCACTCACTCGTGTGTGCGTGCGTGAGATTGTGGAGATACAGGTCACTGGCATGTGCTGAAAAGTGGCACCTTGCCTTGGCATGAGCTCATACATGGCTCTTGGCAGGTAGAATCATGTAAGCACAGTCTCTTGGTATCTGTAGGTCACAGCTATGAAAGAGACATCTAGTAATAGTCTGTCTGAAAGGGGCAGTTAGTGTTTAGCCCATAACCCTTGTGTTGTCCTTTGGGTAAACGGGACTCCCAGTGACCCGAAGGACAACACAAGGGTTAAAAGGTGCAGTATGCAATGCTGTGCAAAGACTCTTGATATTTTAACTCAACTGCCAAACAAATACAACCCCCTCTTTCAGAAGCACCGCCCCACAGATTCACAGACAGAGAACTACTGGCCGTCAGGCACATTCACATGCTGACCCTAATGTAGCAAACAGACTAAAATATGTACAATCACTGATATGGTTATTTAGATAGGTAATCAGTTGATTTAGTATTGACACATCAAAAAAAGTGGTCAAAAGCGGTGCAGCAGCAGCCGAGATACCCCGATTGTGTTCCCTTATTGGACTCAAGCTCTAAAAAAAAAAAAAGGGACTGTACATTTCCCAAAATGCAACTGTCACAGAATGAGCAGGAGTCAGACTGGTGGTAAGTGAAACAAGCTTTATTTACAAAATCCAACAGGAGGATAGGTGAGCTGGCAATGCACAAACAGAACTTAGCTGGAGTAGTTGGAGTCTTTAGGGTGGCAGCAGACGGCAGGAGGATGATAGCAGGTAGGATTATCAATGGCACTCGGTAAGTAGTAGGCGAGAGTCTTAGTGTCTTGTTACGACGAGACCAGACAATAAGGGAATGTGCATGTGCCAAATATAAAGATGGTGGACTAATGAGGTGCAGGTGGTGAACTGATGAAGTGCAGGTGTGAGTGATCAGTACTGAGGAGATAGTGAACAAGTGGGAGGAGTGAGTGCTGGTGAAGGTGGGACCCTGACAGCAACTCAATAGCATCTTTCATTAGACTTCCCCTGTGTGGTATATTTCACTACCTTCGTTTGTAACAGAAGTCTTTAGTTACACATCTGCAGTCTCCAGGCATAAACTGAGATAACCCTGATGACATCATTGGGGCCATTTTCTCTGCATTGAGAAAAAATCTCTCCAGAGCCACATGTGGTGATATTTCTATTAACAGTTTCACAGGCTGAGTTTTATTTCCTGTGATTAATATGTAAACTGCACTTCACTTCTGACGCTTAAAAGCAAATGTGACACGGGTTGCATACATCAACAGGTATATCATTTAAATAACTGGACTGCATTTTATTTCAGTAGTTTTCAAAAGCCTGAAGAGGTAAACTCCAATATTTCACAAGATTAAACAAAAAATAAATATGTATTTGTGTAGCAAAGACATGTTTTGCTTTTTCTTGCAACCTCGTGGCTGTCCTGATGGAGGAAGGTTTCACATGACATTGACAACATGTAAACTCCTACATACATGTATATACACACACAAAAATAACAACAATATCTTCAAAGCGTATAAGACACAGTGCTGTTGATGCTGTTAATATTTGAAACCTATCTGCCTTTAGGGGGGATTGTATATTCTGGCAGGTGCAGACCTTTGGGGTAGGTGTGTGTGTGTGTGTGTGTGTGTGTGTGTGTGTGTGTGTGTGTGTGTGTGTGTGTGTGTGTGTGTGTGTGTGTGTGTGTGTGTGTGTGTTTGTGTTAGTGTGTGTGTGAGGATCCTCATTCAGGCCCATGTACCCGGTGCAGGGTCTGCTCTTTAATAATTCAAAGCACACCAAGACACATAATTAACTTTTGTTGTGTTGATAGTTGTCTTTACTTGTCTCTTTTGTATCTGACCACCTTCTGCCTGCCTATCCTTTCTCTTTCTTTGGTTAATAATATAAACTAAAACAACAGTGATTATGTCCCTGGCCTGATCTTCTTTATCTGAGCAGGGTGTATTTGTATGATTTAGCAAGCAGATGTGTTTGCCTTATCCTGTGAAATAAAAGATGGTGGGCACTGATTCTACAATTTGAATTAAAGAAATCAGTCTTGTCTGTAATCTTATGCACTGCGTAAGTAACACTGGAATGTGATTAAAATAAGCAAAGCTTGTAAGAGTAGTGGAATCCATTTTCACGCTCAGCGTGTACATGTTTTGTATCTTTGTTGCGTGCGTGTGTATGTGTGTGTGTGTGTGTGTGTGTGTGTGTGTGTGTGTGTGTGTGTGTGTGTCATTTTTGCACATTGGAGATGGTGTTTTGATTATGCTTCACAATTTGCTTTTGTATGTTTGTGGGAAGGTATGTTTGTGTGTCTGTTGTGTGTGATGGTCCCCTGATTGAACAGCTGTCACTGCTGGCTGAGTGTGTGTACCAACCAGATGGGGAACACAGGGGTCAATGGCACTGACACATTGCCACCAGATGAGCTCGTTGTAAGAGCCATAGCACATAAACACACACACACACACACACACACACACACACACACACACACACACCATTGACACCCCCCAGTGGTATGTAAACAGATGGAGCTGAAGCGCGGACATTCAGAGAGAGTAAGTTAAGTTGTTGTAGTGTCATAAAATGGCTCTTTGTTCAGTGATATATCAGTAAAATATGTCATGAATAATAACAACTGTAATTAAAAAAAATATTAAATGTATAGAAGCAAACGCAGAGCTTAAAATTAATTCTAAAATTATTTCATATGCAGTGTTATCTATCATTGAATCATGATGACTTGAAAAATGAGGGATGATTGCTGAGTAATGAAGTTTTCAAATACATTTTAAATTAAGTGTAGACATTAAACTTTCACATCCATCTGCAACGCAACTTCTTTAGGTAAACCTTGCTAGTACTATGTTGGACCCCCGTCTGCCTTCAGAACAGCCTTAATTTTTGGTATCATAGATTTAACAAACTGCTAGAAACATCCCTTTAGAGAGTCTCGTTCCACCACATCTCAGAGGGTCTCTATTGGATTGAGATCTGGTGACTGTGGAGGCTATTTTAGTGGACTAAATTATTATCATGTTCAAGAAACCAGTTTGAGATTATTTTAACTTTGTGAAATGGCATGTTATTTTTCTGGAAGTATCCATTGGAAGATAGGAACCCTGGTGATTAAGGGATGGACATGGTCAGCAACAATACACAGGCAGGCTGTAGCGTTTAAACAATGCTCAACTGGTACTAAAGGGGCCCAAAGTGTGCACCACCACCAGTCTGATCCATTGATACAAGGCAGAATGGATCCGTGCTTTCATGTTGTTTACACCAAATTCGGAGCCGACCATCTAAATGTCTCAGCAGTAATTGAGACTCATCAGACCAGGCAATCTTCTATAGTCTAATAGTGGTGATGCCAAGGGTAGCCTCAGTTTTTCTGTTCTAAGCTGACAGGAGTGGCACCCGGTGTGGTCTCCTGCTGCTGGAGCCCATCTGCTTCATGGTTCGATGTGTTCTGCGTTCAGAGATGCTCTTCTACCTAAACCTCATGTTAACAAGTGGTTATTTGACTTACTGTTCCCTTTCTATCAGCTCAAACAAGTCTGGGACATTTTCCTCTGACCCTTTGGGGCAAGACATTTTAGCCCAGAGAACTACTGCTCACAGAGAACTACTGCTCACTGTATATTTTCTATTTTTTCGGACCATTCTCTGTAAACCCTAGAGATGGTTGTGCATGAAAATCTCAGTGGATCAGCAGATTCTGAAATAGTTAAACCAGTCCGCCTGCACCAACAACCAAATCACATTATTCTACATTCTGATGCTTGGTTTGAACTTCAGCAGATCATCTTAACCATATATACATGCCTTAATGCATTGAGTTGCTGCCAATGAGCAGTTGAACAGGTGTACCTAATAAAGTGACGGTGGTCCAACATATACATACGTGTACAACATATAATTAAATAGAATATGCAAGCTATTTTACTGTACTTTTAAAACAAATTTCAGAGGTTTGCCAATATTAATTTATGTTCAAACGAAAACAGAATATAATTGAACTATATAAGTATGGCAAAAACGTTCCACTACTGCTGCACTTAACTTGATGTATTGCATATATGTATTTTATATGAACTAGTTAAATGTAAAACGGCTGAGCCAATGAACTTGAACCAAATTGGTTCTACATATGCTGATATATCATCGCTGCTCTTCATTTAAGTGAAGCCAGACGCGTCTGTATGGCGCTGTATGTGCGCATGTTAGTCCGTGATGTGTTTGAGTGTGTGTGAGTGAGCGTCTTACTGTCAGATGGTGCTTCGCAGTCTGCTACATCTGTCTCCTGTCTGTACTACCAGTTTCTGCTGATGTATTAAAAATGTGTGCACACTTACAGTATGTGTGTGGAAGCATGCATGTGGATGACTGTTTGGGAGGATGTAAAGTATGTTTGTTTGTTGTTTGTGTATGTTTGTGGATTCGTTTTTGTTTAAGTTGCTGTACATAATTCTGGTCACATCAGTATGTGCACTGGCTATCCTATGGAGGATCAAACATGGAAGGGCTCCTGCTCCTGCTGTATCAGCCCGCAGAAGTTAAGTGCTAAAAACAACACATACCCAATGGTCCTGAATTCAAAATCAACACATTAGACACATTAATAATTAGGTACTAAAACTCTTCATGTGGTCCTGATGGCATCATCGGCCTGTGACCTTCAGCACTCACTGGATCGGTTCGCAGCCGAGTGTGAAGCGGATGAGGATCAGCACCTCTAAATCGGAGGCCATGGTTCTCAGCAGGAAACCGATGGAGTGCCTTCTCCAGGTAGGGAATGAGTCCTTACCCCAAGTGAAGGAGTTCAAGTACCTTGGGGCTTGTTCGCGAGTGAGGGGACAATGGAGCGGGAGATTGGCCGGAGAATCGGCGCAGTGGGTGCGGTATTGCATTCAATTTATCGCACCGTTGTGACGAAAAGAGAGCTGAGCCAGAAGGCAAAGCTCTCAATCTACCGGTCAGTTTTCCTTCCTACCCTCACCTATGGTCATGAAGGCTGGGTCATGACCGAAAGAACAAGATCCAGGGTACAAGCGGCCGAAATGGGTTTCCTCAGGAGGGTGGCTGGCGTCTCCCTTAAAGATAGGGTGAGAAGCTCAGTCATCCGTGAGGAGCTCAGAGTAGAGCCGCTGCTCCTTTGCATTGAAAGGAGCCAGTTGAGGTGGTTCGGGCATCTGGTAAGGATGCCCCCTGGGCGCCTCCCTAGGGAGGTGTTCCAGGCACGTCCAGCTGGGAGGAGGCCTCGGGGAAGACCCAGGACTAGGTGGAGGGATTATATCTCCAACCTCGCCTGGGAATGCCTCGGGATCCCCCAGTCAGAGCTGGTTAATGTGGCTCGGGAAAGGGAAGTTTGGGGTCCCCTGCTGGAGCTGCTACCCCCGCGACCTGATACCGGATAAGCGGACGAAGATGGATGGATGGATGGATAAAACTCTTCATATTCATGAATTAGATATCAACACATTAAGTGAAACCGTATATTATTCTGAATTAGAATGAATTAGACACTGTCATAGTAAAACATTCCATGACCCTGAAGTCAAAAGTAACACATTAAACTAAGTATAATGAAGCTGTCCATGGCCCTGAATTCAAAATTAATCAAATAAAAACATTACAGTGAAACTGTAAAAAAAAACTGCCCATGATCCTAAAAAAAAAATCAACACATTAACAATGAAGACAATCTGTCCATGGTCCTGAATCAGCAATCAAGTCATTGTAGTGGATCTGTCCATTGTCTTGAATTAGCAATCCACATACCACACTAAATGTAGTGGCTCTGTCCATGGTCCTGAATTAGTAATCCACATATTACACTCAATGTACTGGATCTGTCCATGGTCCTGAATTAGTAATCCACATATTATGATAAATGTAGCGGAACTGTCCATGGTCCTGAATTACCAGTGATGCATATGCATTCACATAAAGTTATATTAATCACCACCATAAGGGGAATAACCACTTATAATAAGAATAATATTGAATAACAAGATTAACAATTTACAGTCAAGGATTTAAGCAATGTCATTAAGGTGTATTTCAGCCAAAGAAACATAGTCATACTCAATTAATAAAAAGCTGGCTAAACTTCAGGTATGACATCACTAATTTATCCCTGTTGCTGACTCTTCAGTTCCACATTTAAAGTACCATTAATGCACATCAGAGGAGAAAATAAGCACAGACAGGCAACAGGTTATCTTATAAGTAATATCATATGTTTAACCCAAAACCTCCCAGAACTCACACTGTCCAATGAGTAGAGGAAATAGTGAAAGGCATTACTGTTTCCTGGAGAGGAATAGAAATGACATTGTTAAGATTTAAGTTGTACCCTTATTTCCCTTGAGGTTTCGCAAAGTAACCCAGTTATATTCACATCACACGCTTTAGCTGTAAGCCAGTGAATGTATAATTGAAAGATGTTGCTCTGGAAAACAGCGCATATGTGCATTTTGGAAGCCACTGTGTTAGAAGTCCTCAAAAGACAATGTATTAAAGATTAGATAGCTCATTAAAATCGGTATGTTTTGCAGCGTACTATGTGTGTGCTTTCTGAAGTCACGTTAAGGCAGTCAGCCATTATATGGTTTTACAGTAGCATTGCACCATGCTGAGTTAATCTTATAAGAACTGTCTGTCTCTTAGATGATGTCTGTATCCCAGTGTCAACTGAAAACAACAATGAAATACACTCTGTGCATATACAATGCCAATATGCTTATGGTGCTGTTGGGCGTCAGCTGAGAAGAGAGGCCTGGGAAGGACCAAGACACTCAGAGCACGTTCAAATCCCTCTTCATTCACTGAAAGAAATCCAGCTCTGGCCTCCAGTCATACAACACACACACACACACACACACACACACACACACACACACACACACACACACACACACACACACACACACACACACTCACACTATTTGCCCAGCTGCTCTCTTACACTCTGATTTTCTGCTAGTGTCACTGTGGCCAGCTTGGCACTGGCAGTGTCAGGAAATGAGTGTCTTATTCTGGAGTGAAACACACATATATACATGCATACATGTACACACAGTAGACTATAGACATAATGAAGGGTTCAGGCATGCTTATGCCAAAGACTTGGCCCAAAGTTACTCCTTCGGCATGGCATGAATAATGGATATATATGCCCTGGGTGCCATCAAATAATAACAGACTACTCAGACATACCCCAGCACACAACCATCCACCCACCTCCGCCCACACACACATATATAAGAGCCCCCAGCTGTGAACTCCTGCCATGAGTGCAAAATGCCAGAGTTGAATAATTCTGTTTCTGTGGGATTATTTAATCGCAAAGTGGGTGGGTGTGGCAATGTGGGAAACCATTTGAAGGTCTGGCAACAAAACACAGTTCAGAACTATGAGTCAATAAAGATGGACAGGGCAAACAATGGGATACATTCTTGCACAAGCACTCAAACAAAGGGAGTAACATTGTGTTAGAATGAATTTAACTTTGACATTAAATGTTAGTTCCTTTTTATATAGAAAAAAAACATTTACTTTAGTTTTTTCTTGCAGGTATTTTTACATTACCAATCAATGTTTCAATGTCCTGTAAGTAATGTGTGTAAGTTCCCACCAGTGCCATCAGGTTCACTGCTTCTGACAAATCTGCAAATTACATGAATACGTTGTATATTATGCATGATGCAATTCCCCCAGTCCGTACAGGCTTGTTGCTCATAGAAGGGCAACATGGTTTAATAGTTGTAGGCTCCCAAGTGTTACTAGCGTACTCCCTGATTTTTTGATGGTGAGGACATGTTGAGTAAATATTTCATCCTATACAGCCATGTTTGTTCATGTGTGATGTCAAGCTGCGATGTGTAGCTTGAAAAAACTCTTTTTTACCTGTATTATCAATGTTTTTATTTTTCTATTTTTGATTAGAATTGTGAAAAAAGGAATGTGTCACAAAGGCTCAGACAGAGGACTCAAATGCATGACTACAACGGTGGATTCAGATGGAAAAAGGAATTTCTTCATTGTACAAGGAGCACAATAAAAAAGCAAAGGTGTCCAAATCATCAAGGCTTAGTCAAAAACACAGGCACTGGTAAAAAAAAAAACTCATTGGAACAAACACTAGGAAGAAAGGCTGGACCGCAAGAGGATCTTGCAACTGACAGAGGACACAGGGTGAGTATTTATACACTGGGGATGGGGAGGCAACTAGACATAAGTGGAACACATTAGGGCAGGTCAGGTAATCATACAGCAGACCAAGACTGGATGGCAAGTGACCTGCAACAAAGACAGATGTTGAGTTAAAAAAACAAACAGGAACTACGCACTAAATGTGGGGGAAAAAAAAACAAAAGTATGACCTAGACACGGGAGCTGGATGTGACAACATGTCCATTACAATTACTTAAGCCCAAGGTGAAGTCAACCACCAGTCTATTTGAATCCATTTATAATACTGATTTGGGAAGGCGGGAATGTTGTGGCATTTTTGCCTAATACGTAACTGAAACGGTGAATATATTATCAAAATGGTAGATCAAGTTTCAGTCAATCAGCTAATCATTTCAGCACAATTGTTAAAATTCAATTCATTCTCCCTACAGTAGTTGCAAATAAGGAATCACAAGTTCTGACTTCAAGTCAAATGCAGCATTATCCAGGGTTGGTTTAAGATAAGATGAGACTTTATTGATCCCATCAGAAAATTGACATGTTACAGCCATGCAAAAACAGTTCAAAGTGGTAGGAAATGATTTAAAAATGAATGAAATACAGGAAAATAAGAAAATGATTGAACAATTTTGACAAATAGCTGTGCAAATATATATGTACAGAAGTACTGAGCATACTAGAGCATCTCTGCAGGCCTTATTGAGCTAGAATTGTGACTTGTTAAGAGTCATGTAGAAGTTTAGATATCTATAGTGTATGTAGTATACATAATATAATATATATTTATAGGTATATGGGTTTAATAATATATACAAACAAATATTTAAAATATATATAATAAATCTACAGCAGTATTCTATATAATGTAGATCTATAGTAATTTA
Organism: Zingel zingel; assembly: GCA_023566125.1. Taxonomy (NCBI): domain Eukaryota; kingdom Metazoa; phylum Chordata; class Actinopteri; order Perciformes; family Percidae; genus Zingel; species Zingel zingel. The sequence goes on from CM042317.1 coordinate 13,995,797, forward strand.
GACAAGGGGGGATAGAGGACTAAAGGAAATAAATGAGGAAAGGAAAAGTACAAATGAACAACCAAGCCGGTTGTTTAGGTTATCGGTCAGAATGGGTTATCCACGAAGTGATGGGCAGATGAAGTGATGGGAAGCAGCCTGGTACCAGCAGCCAGAGAAGCAGTCGTGAAGCCAGGGGTGGGAGCGAGCCAAGCCCAGGAGCAGCAGCCCAGCCTTGGGTCAGTCTGCTCCAAACTCCCCCACTGATCTCCACCCAATTAGCATGGAGTTCCATCTGCTGCCTGGAGTGACACACAAACATATCAACACACACACACACACACACAGACACACATACTGACATCAACACAAATACTCTCCCTCAAACATAGACGCACAGACATGCTCACACACACACACACACACACACACACACACACACACACACACTCACGCACACCACTTCCATTACCCATAACAATTGCTCAGTGACAAGATAAGTGATAGCCTCATCCAGCCTCCTGCCAATTATAGCCTAATGTGAAAGAGACTGATTCACTATCGCTCTCACACTGTTTGGAGGGTGCAACCATGTGTGTGTGTGTGTGTGTGTGTGTGTGTGTGTGTGTGTTTGTGTGACTTATAGAGAGCTTTCTGTATTTGCAATGATGCTCTGTTGCAAACATCTGTCACTAGGCCCAGACAGAAGGCTGCTCCTTTCTATGTTGGCTGTAGGCTACTGTAGCTGTCTCTCTGTTCTCTCTCTCTCTCTCTCTCTCTCTCTCTCTCTCTCTCTCTCTCTCTCTCTCTCTCTCTCTCTCTCTCTCTCTCTCTCTAAGCCCCCCAATCTCTCCAGCAATCAATATTTAACAATATACACCTTACTGAGAGACAAAGACGGGAGAGGGGAAAAAGGTAAGGAAGTCAAGAAAGTTTAAGGGGGGAAAGAACACTTCTATTTGTTACAGTTTGCTTCATCTGCCAACAGTACTTTGTGATATTGAACTTTGACATCAACACAGTTTTGCAGGAAATCTGACTAAACCAACCAGAAGGTATTCATCCTCATTAGAGTTGATACCATGACACCCTCAATCTGTTTTTTTTTTTTTTAAATTTGGAGACAAACTGGCAATAAAAAGACTTCCTCCCAGAGCTGTTTGCTAAACAACTATAATTGAGTTGAATCAATTCACACTGTGTGACCAACATGGTCAGTGGCCACACTTCAGCATCTCAAATTACTGACATGATTAACTTTTCACTTACACCAAATTCAGCCCTCTTTTAAATTCTGAATAACCAATCCCCTATGGTAGAAGATGCAGTTTTATTTAATGATTCACTACCAAGTTTTTTGTTTTAACTGTAACACGGGCAGGTGAAATATTTTTAGGTCTTAATTCAGTTGTAATGTTTTTGTTTCATATTGCATCTATTACTGTATATTGATTGACAGGGCTTGTAAAAGGCACAGCAGACAGACTCTGTCAGTCTGTGCAGCTTTTTGTCCTTTTTGCATAACCATCCTCAAATTTAATAACATATTTTATCTTTGGGGTTAATTAGACCCCAGCAATTTAAACCTCCAGAAAATGATTGTAATTAAAATGATTACACAATTCTCTGTGTCAACAAATCATATCACTGATCAACGTTTATTTGGAAGGAAATATATTTTGTTATGCAAGCTATGGGTTGCTTTTTTTTAACTGTACCCAACATGGTAAGCTTCCTTTTTTCAGCAGTACACATGATCACATGTAATACATACTATCAAGGGTTGTCACACTACTACAAGTATGCTTTTTTTGTGTAGGTTAGGGCACTACATAATTATAAAATGTCATGTGATAGTGACTGCAATATCAGCTAAAACAATCTGAACAAAGATGTTAAAAATATTTATATAAATATTTATTCTACGTTTCATGCAGCCTGGGGTCAAATTGACCCAAAATAAATCAGATGCAATTTGTACAGGTAATTACAGGTAACATATAATCATGTTATTATATGTTTACCCAGTTGTCCCATTAAATTAGGAAAGTCTTTAAATTTGAAGGAAAATAAATTAAGTGAAGCACTTATTTAGAGATGGCAAACATTGAATGGGGTCAAATTGACCCTAAAAATAATAGGAAGATTGGTTCAACGTTTTGGGGAAAAGGCTTGTTTGCTTTCTTGCTGCGAGTTAGATGAGAAGACCAATACTACTGTCATATCTGCCATGGCAAAACAAGCCAATCTCCAACCAACCAAATCCACCTACCAGCACCTTAAAAAACCGAAGTTTAAAAATGCTGTTTGCTGTTTTACATTGGCTTATGGGAGGGACCATTATGGGGGTAGCTGTGTTCTCCCGTCCTGGGTGTGTGTGTGTGTGTGTGTGTGTGTGTGTGTGTGTGTGTGTGTGTGTGTGTGTGTGTGTGTGTGTGTGTGTGTGTGTGTGTGTGTGTGTGTGTGTGTCTCTCCCATTTTCCCTGTGTATGTCTGTTTTGCCGGAGCGGCTGAGAGTAGGTCAAGGGGCGTGGCCGGGTGATCTTCCCACCTGCACGGCTGCCGGGGACTCTGCAATCTCTACCTTCTCAGCTGTTGCAGATTCCACTAACTACAGCTGCAGTATTTAGACCCGGTCGCAAGCTGCCTTTGGCACCAGATCATTACAGCTACCAAGGTGGTAACTTGGCTCCCAGTTGGAAACCTCTTTGTTTGCTATTGTTAGTTTTTTGCCTCGCCTTTTTCCTCGTGCTCTACTTACCTGTTTGTTTTTTTCCTCCTGTTCAGACCTGCACCACTAGACCTGTTGCCGTGGACTGCTGTTCCGCCAGCCCATCACCTTTCTGTCGTGCCGCCTCCCAGCTCGGATTCCTGAGAGAGTTTTTGGACACACCACACTCTGCCCGCGCTCGCTGCTGTCTTGTCTCATCCCCTCATTTGTCGATGTTCATTAAATGACATTTTAAAAAATTGTGATACTCTGTGTTTTGGGTCATAGCCTCGGCCGTAACAGGGACAGTGTCTTGGCCGGGACTCAAGAAAGTAATTTAAATAAATGTAAGTATTCCTTCAAAGGGTTACTAAATTACAGATTATTCATTACGGGTGTCATGTATCTCCAAATCCATGATTCAATTTGCCTTTTGAGTTTTAAGTTAGCGGTTCGATTCAATTTTCGATTTCAACATCCATTTTTTTTAGCAGTGATGCCAATGCCAAAATAACAACCACCATAACAGTTTGAGGTTTCTAGTGTTTACAATGTGCATTTAAATGCAAAATGAGTGTACCATTAATGAGGTTCACCTAAATGCACCGTGAAGTCCCGTCGGATTCCAGAAGTGTACAGTTTGTTTTCAAAACTCACGGGGAAGGCAACATGTTGCTACTTGGTAACTTCAGGAAAGCATTTTCGGTTCTTTTTCCGACATCTCTGACTCTGGCAGTGGCCAAGGTCTCTGGAAAACTGAAGCTTCAGGCTACTGGTAGGCTAACGTCATGCTGTGTCTTTAGCTGCATGTTACCTGCCGGTAAGCTGCACTGTGTTGTCTGTGTGTTGTTGTTGTTGTTTTTATTCTGATATGCGCAACTAGGAGGAGGTAGAGAAAGAAACTAATACTGGGGAAATCGCAGATCCTGCTTTTGATTTAGATAATCGATATAAAGCCAAAAATGTGACACCTCAACTACTCATATTTTCGCATTTACCTTCAGATAGATTTGGTTTGATGAGTTCAGGTTTTGAGATAGCCACTTCTGCTTCCTTCCTATTACAACAAAGGGGAAGGGAAGTGTGTATGTGCATGACAAAGCTTACATTACACAGAAATGTATAATAATCAACAAAAACATGGCTGTCTTAAACTAGTTTCCCCATCTACTCTTCTTTGGAATTATCTTTTTCAAAGGATATAGTCTCTACAAAATCTGGTGACAGTGTGTTCTGTGTCAGGGACACTGTGGCACTTTGTGTAAAGAGATGCTGGATTGAAAAAAAAATCCATTCAGCTCCATTGTATTGGTGTTGAATGGATGCAGAACTCTCAGATGCAGATATCTTAAAAACTCAGCAGGTAACACCAAAACTATCTGCATGATAGAAACCACTAGAACTCTGTTTCTTTAAATCTACTGTAGCAGACCTTTCTTACATTTCTCGATCTGCAGGTACAGAATCCACGTCACTTTCATTTGTACAAGATATAATATCAGATCATGTCTGAGCAAGTAACAGAATGAGAAAGAGCAAGAGGCTCAGTTAAAAGAACAGTCTTCAGCTCTCACTCAAAAATATCTAGCACTTGCAATTTGGAAAAATACTTTGTTAATGTATTACTGGCTGCAAAATATGCGACCAATAGAATGTTATACACTTAATCTAGTGCCTTTGCAAAGGAATATTTATAGACATCAACATCTTTCTTTTATGAGTTTGGCAGAAGCTCACAGCAGTAAGTCAACTAAGTGGAATGTAAACAAGTAGTAGTACATTCTGGCTTTGAAACAGAAATTGCTGTATATCACAACCACTTTTCTGATCATTTCTTTTTTTGTTCCCTCTGATCTTTCTTTATCGGCTTGAATGTAACTCTGCAAAATGCTTTGCCAAAGGAAATGCTTTCCTCCACGTGAATATTTGTCTGTTCAGTATACCAGCAATCATAGGTACTTTTTTACAAAACTTGTAATATAATGTGGTATGTAGAAGCCATTTTCTGTGTCTATATAGCCTCCTCCTCGTCTATTAAGTGAAGTTAACTAAAGTACAAGATTGTGCCATACCATAGCAGTCATTAAAAATACAAATGGATTTCTAAATCAGAATTAGCAAACATCAGAGCTATTTTAAAGCATGGTAACTCCACCCTGTCATGAATCAGATATGACCTCGTGTGGCACACTCACAATATGTACCTGTGGGGTTAGGAGGGAATGTCAAACCTTGTTTTATTAAGGTCAACTGCTGACATTTTAAAATCAGGTTAGTAAAACCGAGCTCATGACAGAATCATGACATGCTGAGGCAACACAGGGGTTGACGCTAAATGTCTTAATAATTCATGCAGATGGAGGATTAATTAAAAATGGCTGCTTTGGTATTGAGGGTGACTGACTGAATGAAGGATGGATGGATGGATGGATAGATGGATGAGTGAATTAATAAATGAATAATTGGAGGGAGAGAAGACAGAGGGCAGTGCATGTGTGTTGTTTGTACTTGGTCTCTGTCATGCTATGACAGCTTCCCTTAAAGGCATGGTTAGTAATGTTGAAAAGCTAGCAAGATTTTAAAAGTAGCATCTCCCCAGGGCTTCGGCAACCCCTCCCCGTGCCCTCGGGGCTCCGACCCACACATGAGCACCACAGTATCGCTGCTTCAGAGCGGAGCAGAGAAAGGACCGCAATTTTACTTCATGTCTCATTCACCGGTAAGCAAACACGTAATATTACCATACCGAATGTTTATAACAAACATAGTCTTGCATTGCCAGACCCTCCTCCACAGCGCCGCGGAAGAGGGTCTGGCTAGTCCACACAGCATTCCGGGATGGGAGAAAAACGTACTCTGGTTTGTTGGCATTTCTTTAAACCAATCACAATCGTCTTGGGCGGCCCCAAGCACCTCTGCAAACTAGTCTCGGGAAGGAACTTGTTTTGGTGGAACGTGTACGTTCAAAGGTTGTTTTAGCTAACAGAAAACTCAGATTGGACAGATAGTCTAGCTAGCTTTCTCGGTTTACCCTGCAGAGATCGGAGTAGACAGTTAACCATAGTCCTCATAAATCGACCAGAGATTAGAACGCCAACACAAAGAAGCGGAAGGTGACGGACATTCGGCCTAAATAGAGGAACATCCGGCGGAATTTCCGGCAGCACCTGAACAATCCCGGAAGTAGAACGTTGTGGATATAAACTAAAACAAACATGACTACTGTTAGCAATGCGGAGACGATGCGCATTGAGCTCCGGCTCGTACAAGGGAGGGGTACAGTACGCACAACAGTGCAAGGAGGCATTTCATTGGTTCTTTCCAAACAGAGCGCAAGGCAGTGACTGGTGGACATTTTAACAAGATTACAGCAGCAGATGCCAAATTTTTTTTGCTCCTTTTTCAGAGCCCTTAAGTTATTTGTTGCATTCGGGGTGTAAAGACCATTTTGTACAATATATAAAAAAGTTTATATTGGAAATAGTTACCATTTTGCCTTTAAAAGAAAAGAACATGGTTATCAGTGGAACATGTCATTGTCATTGTGTTTATTTCATTGCTATGCATGTTTTAATGAAAACTCTGAGATGGATTTTAAAAGCCAGTTCAATGCCCAACAGCAGTAGAGTAGTAAAGGCGTCTGTCTCTGGAGCCACATGTGTTCCTCTGCTGGCTTCACATCAAATCTCCCTGCAGCTGTAATTCCTCTGCTTTACAACTTCTCCCATTAATGAAATGCTGAAATGTTTCCCTTTATATGAATCCAACCCCAATCCCTTATAACATTCAGTGCTGGGCAAATTACTACGACACTATCATCTGCACTTATTTATTCTTGAGTTTTAAATACATCTGTAATGTTGTACTGCTTCCAGCCTCTCCCCCCAAACTGCAGCTCTTCTCAGCTAGTTGCCTTCCCTGCCCACTCATGACTGCTGTACAGAGATAAATAAACACTGCCAGTGGTTGCAATGGCAATATGACCCTAATTTAGTGTTGCATACTCACTTCCTACTGCATAGGTTGCTGCATACATCAGTGTGTGATGATTGATTTCCCAAACTACGGAGCAAAATTACAAAACGTGCGTGGGTTAATCGCACATAGAAAAAAAAGTTTAAGCTGCCGTCAAGGAGAATTTGCATTAACTCGTTATTGTGTTCATTTTGACAGCCCTAGCACTATATAAAAAGGAAAGGAGAGTATAACATTTCTTTAAAGGTGTGACATCAGATGTAAATTATTCAATATGTAACAATGTCCTTTTATCCTTCACCTGCAAAACTTGAACGTTCGTTTCATTCTATATGTAGGAGTTGACAAATGAACTGCCACACACTACAACGGATTGTGAATCCGAAACATGTGTATCGCCGTGACCTGTTTGAACCATCTTGGTGGATTCTAGCTCAGTAGCCATTGTCTGAGCACCCCTGTAGCAGCTCTACCCAACCCCTGTCTGTCCTTGCCCAACACACTACTTAAGAGATGATGCTTGTACAGGTCAGAACTGACACCAAGCAAACCAGAAGCACCGCTCCACCAGAAACTCATTTAATGAAGAGACGTAGAGGCAGATATCAGGTCAAGGTTTCAACAGCAGTTCTACGGATCAACTTAAGCCTTTATGTTGGACACTTGTGACCCGCTCTGACTCAAAAGAATGTCTTGAATGCTAAGCAGTCATATCACGCTCTGCTGCATTTGATGTCTTAAACACAGTTGACTGTGGTATCTTTAAATAACAAACTGATTACTGGTGGATTTATATCTTTATGACTACCACCCCAAGGCACAGCGCACATGGAAATGTCAGACTTCTGCTAATTGTGTCAACATCATAATTATACTATTTACTAATAAACATGGACAGATTTGGTTTGGCAAAGAAACAGCAGAAAGCTTTAGAAACGTTTAGTGCTGGAGATGTCCCTGATGATCAATTAGCAAACTTAGCAAACTTTATAACTGTCATTGGTAGAAAAATGTGAACCTGCCTCCCTAAAGCAGTGCTGTCATTTTATTAATAATTATGTAATAATCAAAGGGTAAACAGTAAACCATTGAGCATTTAAGGACATATAGCAACTATATGATATTCAATGTGTCATACTTACTTATAAAATAACAAGCCTTACAAATAGATTGCTCTGAATATGTTTAGCCAGGCAAAATAGTTTATTTTTGGTGTAGACCATCAAATGTATTCTGATTATGCACTGCAAATAATTAATGTATCAGTTGTTTCTGTTATGGTTTTATTATTGAGTTTACAGTATTTATAAATAATAATTGACATGCTCTACTAAACCAACATAATGCACTTATCCTACATAGTTGAACAGTTTGTCTTTAACCTGAGCCTTATTGACTTCAATACGACTTACTGTTGCATGGTTATAAGACACAAGGAATGTTAAGATATATGTTCCTGATCCACAAGTTGCAATAAGATCTGACCTCTTTCTTGCAGCTTTGGGAGGATTTGTTGCCTCTCTTTGTATCACAGAGAACATCTGTTCACACATGTAGGTGCTCGTAAACATGCTTTACACATGCAAGCTGTAAAATTGTTGCATTAGTGATTCCAACAAAGTTCTGTTTGCCTTGGTTACCTCATGGCGCGTCCCCTGCATTATGTTTATGTATACATTTGTACAGTTTGGCATAATAAAGCAATGAGATGCTCTACAGAGTACAGAGAAGTGCTTTATAGTTACTCTCAAAATTTGTGAGGGATCTACTCTTACCATGAATTCAGATTACCTGGCACATCTACGGGCAACACATCACTTTCACTTAAGTATGGAAAGCAGTTTAATGCTGTGGATATGTATTTAATGCTTAAACAACAATTTCCTCTACTAGTTAACTAGTTGACATTTTTTAATGGCACTAGTAGAGGAAATTGTTGTTTAATGTCGTGGATATGTATGTAATGCTCAAACGGCTTTCCGTACTTATGGTTCTACACATATACTTGACAATGTTTGTGTGTCTTGAGTCAATGTTTTTTTAGCTTAGACACACCAGTAAAATCACACCAACATGTTACTCTTTGAGTTTATAAAGGAAACATGTAACTCATTTTCACATTGTCACAATACCAATTATTATAAGAGGGAGACAAACAAGAAAGAATGTCAATTGTTTTCAGAAGCCAGTCAAAGACATTAATAAAACTCAATTCAAAAGCAATCAGACTGTGGCAATAAGACAAAAAACTGTTTAACAGTGCATCACAGAGGATGATGAAAGACTCCGACACACCACAGTGGAGACTGAATCTGTAGCAATACTGACCAAGGGCACCTGTCATCTGACAGCCAGACACACAGACAAGTCAGAGCAGTGTCATGGCCGGCCTGAATCCAGCCTTTGCAGTGCTTCTTGTTGCATTCCAGAAGCCTGTACTACGAAGCAAGATTTGGGGTTACAGAGGGTGTGAACTACGGGGGAGCTAGGGGGATCTTGGCTCCCCTTAATAAGACATGGGCTCCACTGAAAAAGCAAACACCGCCTCTTTTATGTGAACACGCTGGATTGGGAAACTCTGGGTTGATTGACTAGTTGTTAACCACCATCGTGAGACAGCTTATGCGGGACCTGCGTTTGTTTGGTGAAGCCATGTAACGGAAATAAAAAATAAAATAAAAATGAATACAGGGAATGTTGATCTTGCTTCGTAGTACAAGCCTCAGGTCTGTATTTGTGGGTACATTTATTTTCCAACTTTAAGACCAGAACTTTTCACAATTAAAGTAGTGGGTGGGCAGATGAATCTACAAAAAAAGCTGGAGGTCTGAAGCAGAAATCTATACACTGGATTTCAAGACCAAAAGGGAGCAGAACCACAGTACACTACTGAACATGATGGAATTATATAGCAGAGTAGTGGTGTGAGGACCGGGTTTTTATGGAGTAGGTTGATGAGGTGAGTGAAAGCAGGTGTGCCTCGTCTGCTGCCACACACCTGCCCTGCAGAGAGGAGAGGAGGGGAGACAGAACAAAACAAAACAAAACAGAATCATAACACTAGCCAATAGTTTTTGAGACAATCTTAACCATATAATAAATGCCAACCTCATGGTGGTTAGAAGAAAAAGTCATGGAATCACCAAAATTATCAGAATACATCATCTGGGAACCAGGAATATCCCTACAAACTTTTTGACTAGATGTTGAGATATTTTACTGCATCGTTGAAACATATGACCTGCTAATGGTGCCATATGAATAGTCATGGAATCACCAACATCATTAGGACTTATCCTCTGGGCACCATGGATGCCTGTACCAAATTCCATGCCAATCCATCCAATAGTTTGAGACATATAACCAAAAAAAAGTCAACCTCATTGTGGCTCCAAAAGTAGGGATGACCAAAGTCTTTAGGGTCCGGGCCCCCCTCAAGGGGGTGCCACATATCACAGGCTCTGTTAAAATTAGATTTGCACATATTAACTAAAATCATTGTAACACACTTACTGGATAATTCATACACAAGTCTGTAAATAAAAGATACATTATTTGTCCTCACACACACATAGTAGGCACATTAGTAGGCCACTCATCTGTGACTTCTCATCCTCTGTGACCAGCAGTCTTAATCAGTCTTGTCAGGTCAGCTAGTTTTTCCTGCAGTCAGAGAATCACTACTTTATGAATGACACATCATGTCTAAAGACACTGCTGATGACTCATCATTATCAAAAAAGAAAGTAAGGCTATATCTGGCAAGTTACATTAACTTTAGTTGACTTTAATTGAAGGACAGGAATGGTCTCAGCTATTTGTGGCGAGAAGCTATGACAGCACAAAGCCAAGCGAAATGAAATAGAACACCAGGACACAAAACACCAGGAGACTGTGTATCGAGCTGTGGGGTGCTCAGGTTTTCTTCAATACAAATAGAAGGGGGGTTGAGGAAATAGTTTGAGGAAGATTAATATTGTTCAAAATTTCAAAGCAATGTTTCCAATAGTTTTTGAACTCAGGTGATTATAGATACAGGTGAATTTTCAGTTAGTTTTTATTTTATTGCTTTGACTTTGGGTTTTTTATTTTAGTTTAAGTGAGTTTGCAGAGTGTGCTTACTAGTTTTAGTTTAGTGTTTATATATTTAGTTTTAGTTTGTTGTTGTAGGGGCCAGGTATAATGTCTCAGAAGTATGTAGCTGTGCATATACATACAGACTACATGGGTGGAGAACAGTGTAGGAATAGCAATGATGTTTAACGTTTAATCGCTGCGCTACTTAAGTGACCGATGTGAAGCAGTAATGACACAGCTCCATCTCATGTCAAGTCCGTTCAGTTTCTTTGGTTCAATGTCATGAGAGTTGACGGAAATGATGTCTTCTTTTGTCAGTAGTGATATATTAAAGCTAAAAAACTAAAATGATTTACGTTCATTTGTATTTTTTTTTCTCTAACATGGCAATATAGTTTCAGTTTTTCTTGAAGGTTTAAGTTTTTTTTTAGTTTGTTTACTAAAAATCATTTTCACTGCGTACTGTATGTTAGTTTTAGTATTCGTGATGGATCTACATAGTCATCCAATAAAACTTAGAGTTTCAACTTGCTTTTGCAACAACTACTACAAGCAGTAAGCATATTTAAAAAAGGAGCATCGTATGAGAGACAGCCAGGAGAAAATTGCACAGGGAGAGGGAAATTAAAGTGGTGTTCTTGTGTATTTCAAGTCAGTGCAGTACAGCTAATGGAAATCAGACTTGGCAGTTAAGCATATAAAAGTAAAAAGATTGTGGAAGGACTCTAATCCCAGAGAGGAAACCCAACCCTTCAATACTTAATACAACTTAAAAACATGGTTACCAGCCTTCACTTCAATTTCATCAGATGAAGTCACTGAGCATGAGTGTCACTGCGTGTTTGTGTGTCTGCATGTGTACAGCACATGCACCACTTTTTGTAAGTTTCCTCATTTCCTGGTGCATTGGAATATGTTTGTGTGTGTTTTTGTATGCATGTATGGGTAGGCTTCTCCCTATTTTGCCTCAAGACCTGCCTAACCTACAGCGGCCAGACAAGGGTGATTAGACTTAAAAACTGATGATGCGGCCTATAATACAGTGGTAAGATATGAGCCTTTCCCCCCAGCCAGTGTTTGACAAGCCAACATGCACGCTTCGATCTCCAGGGTGATAGAGTGCATCGGTGTGTGTATAACCTGCTGCTGTGTAGCAGATCTATGCACCTCTAAGTCTGCCTTGAATATGGAATGTCTGCTGAATATTTCACACCCTACTTCTGACATCCCCCCCTCATCTCATAAATCATTGTTTATAGATCATTTAGTTTGTGTCTACTCTAAGCGCCTGTGTGTGTGTGTGTGTGTGTGTGTGTGTGTGTGTGTGTGTGTGAGTGAGAGAGAGACACACAGCATTTTGTCAAGGAGGAGCTTTTGTTGTTTACACAATGGAATGAGATCCACAGAATTCTTGCAAGCAGGCACTACTGATCAAGGACAAACAAACAAACACACACACACACACACACACACACACACACACACACACACACACACACCACAAACACAGTAATATCATTTTTAACACTTCTGTCTTTTAGAAACAATGTGTCTTTTTAGGATCAATAAGCTGCCAAGTGTTGCAGCTTCAGAGAACTACTCTGAACTCAAAAGCACCTAATCACAGAAAATGCACTGCAGCAAACCCAAGAGCTCACACCTCAAGATTGCTAAGCAATACAAATACTGGTTGGGAGCCTTATTCGGCGTCTGTGTGTGTGTGTGTGTGTGTGTGTGTGTGTGTGTGTGTGTGTGTGTGTGTGTGTGTGTGTGTTTTTGCGTGCATGCGTGCGTGCGCATGTGTTTATCTTCATGCGGATCACGAGGCCACTCTGTTTAGTGGGCTGTCAGACATTTGGCCAGGGTCAGAGCCCAAGCGACTGAGATTGGGGGGAATAGGGAGCGGGGGTTATGTGGAGGGAGTAGAGAGGGATAGAGGGGCGAGAGGTCTGGAGGGACATTGGTGAACTGTACAGACAGATACTGTGAGAGGACTTACAATGGCCTTCGGCAGCGCGAGTAAGACAGACAGAGAGAGAGAGAGAGAGAGAGAGAGAGAGAGAGAAGGAGGCTTTAAAGAAACCCTAACCCTGGGAGCAGAACACTCTTGAATACCAAGGAGAAGTTCCTTATCCACGGTATAGTGCTGTCTGCATACACAGCCCCCAAACAAGTCTCCAAGCTCCAATCATGATGTTGTTAAGGCCTTGCTCTTCCATGTGAGATGCCCTGACCACTACCGCTCAACTTCCCGAAACAGCTTTCTATTTCACCCCAAACTTTCATTTCATGGAGTCTGTATACCCTTATTTGCCCTCCAAGAAAGAAACAAATAATAATAATGTGTTGGTGGAAGAGACGGAGGGGGGAAATGTAGTGAGCAAACTAAAAACACAGACGTCAGGAAGGGGAGGTAAGGGGAGGGGAGAGGAGCTTGTGTGTTTGTGCTGTGCTTTTTTTGTCCGGGCCAAACCGTGGCCTATGTAAGCATGAGAAATGGATATTGAAAAACAATACATAAATATTGTCCCCTGTCAGCAAGATTAGAAAAGCAATATCCCAGAGCTGGGATGCATGCACTGTTGCTGGAGACAGAGAGGAGATTGTATTAATGGTGGGACAGGGAATGGAAAAGGGGGGAGATAGGGAAACGGAATGCAGGTAAGTGCCTGCAGGTGCCAGAGGGTGGAAAGGGGCGGAGAGAAATACAAAAAAAGATAAAGAAAGTAGAGAAATAAATAAGCAATAACTGCATGCTTTCAAGCGGAGACTTAATATACCTCGAGCAATAGGAATTAGGGATCCTTTCGTCCTTTTTGCTGCTGTTGAACAAAAGAAAATCATCCCACTGTTTCATATCTGTCCAGGAGGCACGCCGGTGTGAAAGGAATCCACAGAGTCCAGGTGACTTTACCCCGTCCATCAATAAAACATTAGCCGCTCAAAACTTCTCCTGGGACACAATGCCAAGTGAGCTACACAAATGGAAATTCAAATTGCATGAGGGCACCATGCATGCAGTTCTACCGTATGTGTGTGTGTGTGTGTGTGTGTGTGTGTGTGTGTGTGTGTGAGAGTGAAAGAAGGAAGCGTGTTCAAGTTGTTCGCCCGTTGTTTACACCTTTGACATTTCCATTTAATTTCTTGTTGAGCCGTGGTGAAATGACAATCAGTGCAAGAGATTGTATTTGTAGAGATGAATAATTTAGGAAAAGGTGGCAGACAGTGGGTGTGTCAGATGTTGCTCCTCTAACATCAGGACCTGTGGGGCATCGCTTGTTTTGCAGCAGCCAAAAACAACCAGTTTTGTTGTGTTTTCGCAGGTGTAGTTGCATGTTCTGGTTTGGCTTTTTGGCTCAGACTGTTACTATTCACATTTTTCTCTTAATGATTGAGCCTGCAAAGTTTCTACACCCAAAACAGCTTCATTCATTATTCCTCTTTACATCTGCATCAAAGCTGTGATCTGGCTGCAGTGGTATAGCTACCATCCTTTAGCTTTCCCCCTGCCTGCTTTCTCACGAAAACACATGTTGTTGAGCCTCTGCAGCCTTTACTTAAAATGAGTACTCCAGTTGCAGTGAATGGAAACTCATGTTTTTTTAATGCCTGGTCACTAAACCGTTGCTGGCAACAACAAGTAAACAACAGTTAGCTTCCAAATGATTTCTTTCCAGCAGGGAAGCTACAGTGTCACAGCCTCTTGCTGTAGTGGCACAAAGCTTTTTTATAACAAGTTTGATAAATGGATCACATTTGTCAATTTTTAACAGATATTGAAAATGCACCACACGCTGGAAGTTTTCTTGTTATGTGAATGCCATGGTCACAGTTGTCTGTGGAAGAGCTGCTCCGTTCTCCTTGGGGTTAACTTCACGGAACATGACAAGGAACTAGCAGTAGGAGTGCAATAGTTCTACCAGCCCACAATTCGGTTTGTATTGGAGTTTGGGGTCAAGGCTTTGGTTTCCGTTTGGTTTGGTTTGCATAATAGGGAGAAGAAAAACATCACCATTTCCAATATCCTCTCTGTATTGTCTTCCATCCAGAGAGTTGGTAATATGTGTAATCAACAAATATTCATTCAAAAGCAAAAGTGTTACTGTAGCTGATGACTTGCATACTGAATCACAGGGTCAGTCCCTGCCGTGTCACTGCAAGCGTCTCATGCTTATACATCCCTTAGTACATTCATGTGGATTTTTTATTTTCTTTTATTGTCCATATTATTTATGTGGATTTTTTTTGTTTTATTATTTGTTATTTTATCATCCTGTTTATGATGTATGTGTATGTTGTGTGTGATGTCTTTAAGCTAGTGGGACCTTGAATTTTCCCTTGGGGATCAATAAAGTATCTATCTATCTATCTACAGTATCTATCTACTTGGACTTGTACTTGGACTCGAGGATTTATGAAATAGGTGATGGAGTTCTCGAGTCCTGGACTTGGACTTGAGTCCGACTCGAGTCCCTATTCTCTGGACTCGTGACTCGAATCACACTTCTCTTTGGTGACTCGGACTTGGACTCGGACTCAAACACTGGGGACTCAAGACTTTACTCAGACTCGACACTTGGTGACTCAGCGACAACACTGACTCATGCCATACGTTTTACAGGAATGTCATGCCAGTGGATTTAAGACAGTGATGGCGGTGAAGGAGTGAAGAAAAGCCGAACTGAAGATCTAGATGGATGTCATCTGGAACACCTGGAAGCACCTGTTGGACAGCTGGTTCTGATGAAAGTCGACGTGAATGGGTTGGAGGTAGGTTTCATGGATCAGATCAATGACAGCAGCAGAAATAGGAACCTTTAAAAAAAAAAAAAAAAAAAAATGAAACAGTAATAACACGATTGGCTCACAATGATGTGGCAAAACCTGATTGGCTAAAGAAAACCACCCACAACAAAGCCCAACATTTGCTGGTTCTAGCCTGTCAAATATGACCAATTGTTGCTTTTCTCTATTACATATAATTGAACATTAAATATCTGGTAACACGTTGTGTTTTGGAGTGTTAGTCAGACAAAACATGCAATTCAACTTTCTGATCTATTTAAGACTAAATAATTAATCAAATCGTTATCGAATTAAGAAAATTATCATTATGTTTTTCAGCAGCAACAGTGGCTCTCATTGTTTGTTAATAGTGTGAATTAAAATGTATACTACAATTGCAAGTCACATCACGTGGTGTCCCATTTAGGTATGAATCCTAACTTTTGGTTGAGTGTGAACATTAAATGAACAGAGTGTGAACATTAAATGCGTTGTACACACACTCATGTGCACTAAAATCACACTCATCTTGACTTCTGATGCATCATTATCCAATCATAGCATCCCCCTTGATCTGACAGGCTCTCTTCCTTCCTTTCATCCCTTCTTCCTTCATGCCGTAATCACTCCATCTCCCAAATTTCTCTGCTATTTGGACGACGAACAGTCATTCCCATGCTGTGCACGTCCTCAGTTTTCCTTTCAAACTTCTTTCTGATTTGGTATGCGGTAAGTAGTTTACCTGCCATATGATTCTCTCAGTATATGTAGGCAAACTCTCCCCTTTTCTTTCATCATATCATTCACACCATAACTTTCCTCTCCTGCAAACACACACACACACACACACACTGAGATGAATGTATTCCCAAACATACATGAGTAGCTTTTGTTGCAGCTGCCCTGCATCTGACAGGTGCTGATGAAGTCTTTCTTACCTGAAAGAAATCTAAATCCAGGGTGGTCGCCAGGGTGAGAACACAGAAGAGTGGTCTGCAGCAGCAGTTGTCATTGTGAGGACTTTTTACTTTGATTGGCTGGAGGCACGGCCGGAGACATGTGGAAGGCCATTGCTGCAAACAGAGTGACAGGAAGCTGACCAACAACACACACACACACACACACACACACACACACACACACACACACACACACACACACACAGCTCATATGCCTTCACATGTAAAGTGAGCACACAAGTAAAAATATAGCTTTCCAATTCATGCCTCAGCTCAATTATGTTCATGTTAATGGTACACAATTATGTTTAGGAGCATTTGCATGTTTGCATATTTGATGTGCATTTAGTTCCATGATGTGTGTTAGTGCAAATTAAGCCAACATGTTTAGTAATATCTTATTTTTGTCATGTCCTTTCCTATGTTAAATGAGTTGCACACTTTGCCTTTTAATATTCTCTTCATTTACTCAACTCAACACAACACAATGTGAATGTGATTTAGAGCATCTGTCTACATAACTGTCTCCCGATAAATGTGTCTGTGTGGCTGTGGGTGTAGTGTATGTAGTGGGCACCCATGCATGTGTGTGTGCATGTCTGCGACTGGATGAGTGACTGAGCACGGAGCTATGACAGCCGAGCATACAGTAGCACAATTATGGATTTTAGCTTGAGGGTTGCTTTAGGGTTTCACGAATCAGTCTGTTCCTCTCATCCTTCTCTTCTTCTCCTCCTCCTCCTCTCATCCCCTTCTCCTCTTCTCTCAGGGACTTTAGTCACTTTTCCGAATCAGAACTCCCCTTTAACTATGCCGACAAATGCTTTTGACAACTTCTGACGCCCCTCAGTCAGTGTTTGCCTGTAAAAGTTCATCAAGGTTGCGCGCGATTGAGCGAGAAAAGTTGACACCGTGAAAAGTTTATCTCTGAAGCTCACGGTTACTGTTGATGTAACCACTTTTTTGACTAAGACAGCCACACATTTGATATGAAATGGGAAAAAAGGAGAAATGTCAAGAAGTCTTTCAATAAATATTCCAAAAAGGAGAATTACAAAAAGGGTTACCTTTAAACTCTGTCAACAGGACAAAAAACATAACTAGGAAAGAAATGCATAAAAAGAACCTGTTTTCAGTGTTTTGTATTTGTATCAAATGCAACAAGGTGGCAGGACTTGACACGACAAAACACATCTCCCAAAAAAAAAGTCTTTTAAATAGATGTGTTCCTGCCTGTCAGAAGAGATGGTTATGGAAAATAAAAATGCACATATTCAGCCTCAGAGCTTTGGGGAGCTATTGCTGTTTCCATCCATGGAGCAATTTGAGTATGAGGAAGGAACTTAAAAGGTAAACACATGTCACTCAGTTTCAGCAAGCTTCAGCGGTGACTGGTGCATGCCAGTGAGTCGACATGACTATTTGTTTTCTCGTGGTGCCTCTCCTTTTGTATCTCCCAACGTGAGCATGCATATGTGTGATTTTGTAATTTTTCTGCTTTTATATATGTGCCATTGTGCTTGTGTGGATATAACCATTACATCTGAATTGCAGTCATTTCCGTGATGTACTGTTAGACTTTGCTTGAATACGCTCGAGACAACCTCAAAAATTGTAACACAAAGAGTGCAAGGGTAAAATGTCCTTCTAATGTGCAATGTGTATATATATATATATATATATATATATATATATATATGGAGCTCAGCGCAAATTCTTTCAGACAGACTTCTAAAACATAATCACTTTCTCTCTCCTCTAAACGGATCAGCTGTAGAGGTGTTCACTTTTATCTTAACCAATCAGATGCGGCCATGAAAATCACGAGCCAATCACTGCATGTCATCCCTGTTTTAAACCTGTCTCTCTATGCTGTCCAGTTGTCATTTCAGGATAAGAGCACAACCCTCCTCCTCCCCTTGCTCCTCCGGTCTTCATCACACACGGCTCCTGGGTCCTCACCCGGCAGGCCCCTACCGACGGCTCTTCGGTTTTGGTTTCCAGGTTCCTCGCGCCACCATCAGTGTCTAGACTCCATCGGGGGATTATCTTTCAGCTTTCTACCCCTTTAAAAAATTTATATTTTTTAAATAATGATGGAGTATAATCTCCAAAGACTGTACATTTCAAATCATGCATATGTACAATACATCTTTGCATATCTGCAACGGAGTCTCTCCTGATTGAAATATATATATATATATATATATATATATATATATATATATATATATATATATATATATATATATATATATATATAAATAATATAATAGCCTGTTATTTACATGATCATTTGTCTCTGCTCCACAGTTCAAAATGCATTGCATCCAAAGCCGCCACTGTTTTTCATGGCAAACGGTAATGGTGTGAAGGATGAAACAACTGCCTTTGAGTCTTGACAGACTAATAGGTTGGAATGACAATACCTCTGACGCAAGCTGTCACTCAGATGACCAGACATCTAGTGACAGAAGCATTAAGCCTTCAACTTTCTTCCACACTTGAAAAGTATTATGTGCGCAGTGGATGAGATTGGGTGTGCGGTAGAAAAGCGGGACGGCTGAAATTTTCTTTTTCCCCATGCTAGGGCTGTCTGCTTTTCTTCAAAGGGCACAATAGAGGGACCTTTCTGTTTGTCCCTCCATTAGGATTTTCGAAAAGATTGATTCTCCCCTAATCTTCTTCCACGATGTTTCCTTCTGGTGACCCATGAAATCCAGCCTTTGTAACATGACTGTGCAGGACAATGACATACTAGAAACGTTCTCAACCTGAACTGCACTCTGCCTGTCAATTTGCTATGCAAGTGTGAATGATGTAAAGATATATACAGAAGTGCAATGGCTGGAACAACCTTAGTACGTCTTGTTGGCTACCGTTAAACATACTTAAGTTGCCATGACTCTGATGTGGTGCCAAAGTTCACCAAATGCTTTACATTTGTGAAAATGTAACCAAACAGGAAATCCTTAGGTGGCACAAGGTGATATTTCTATAAAAAAAGAAAGGAAAAACAGTCAACATGTGATCAACTAACCCGGTCTCACGCCAGTTCGTGAAATGGTCACGTTATTTTTATTTATTGATTCGTGTACAGGTCACGATTTTGTCATTTATTTTGTGTACAGGTCACGATTTTCGAACGTGACCATTTCACGAACTGCCATGACACTGGGCTGATCTGGGGGATGCAACAACGGAGAAATGAAATGCCACAAGTCAGCGCGATCCCCGGGCGCAGGGACACGATCCACGGTCTCTCTGGCACGCAACAACTGGGACATGAAACGCCACACGCCGGCCACAACAATGGGACGGTTGTGGTTAGGAAGAGAATAACGCGGAAAGGAACTGCAACACGCGGGATGCGATCGCAATCATCGTGTTGCGGGACTCAAGAACAAAGCAAATAGAAGTGTCATTCCAGCGCAAAAGTGTGAATTTACCGAAATCCCGGGCAAATAGGGATTTGCACTAGTATTATCTAGGGGTGTTGAAATTAATCATTGTATCGATGCATCACATCGATACAATAAAAAGGGGAGTTCATATACAGTATATCTGACTGCTTGAATTTGTTGATGAAAACCATGTGTAGCAATATATAATAATATTGAGGAGGTGACACATCGTGATGCATCGTGATATTGATTTGAATCATTGACAGGATAATTGTAATCAAATCAAATAGTGAGACCAGTGAAGATTCACACCCTTACTGCGGACCTCTATTAATTTGTAAAAAATACGGAGGTTGTCTGTGATCTAATCCCGTGCGAATTGGCATCTCTGTGATTTGGGGTTGTACTGGCTGCATTGGCAATTAAAAAGAACGTTTTTGACATCATATGTGGGGGATAATGTCAGTAAATTGGATTAAAGTAAAGACTTTGCTTATCCCGTACAAATGCGCCGCAGGAAACAGACGTGAGTGGTAATTTCTGAATCAAACCAAAAAAAAAAAAACACAGGGACATTTGCATAAATTTCCGGGTGTCCATTTCTGAGTCATTGCACAGTGCGCTTAGAAGACAACCAATAAATGCTAACATTCTATTTCCACATAAAACCACACTTCGACTTGTGTTCTGGTAATTTAATGCCTTCTTGAAGTGATTTTTCAAATCTCATCATTTAGGAAACATTCGGTATTTACAAAGAAATAACTGCAATTCAAGGTTTTAACACAAAATTGTGTTAATAAGTCTGGGTTAAAGGTACAGTGATGGGTGATTTTGTACTTTTCTTTAGCAAATGCTCCTATAAAGGGGTTAAATGCAGCATCAATATGGAGCCGGAGGCAGAATGTCCCAACCTCTCTTCAACCCATCAACCCATCTCTGATGGCTTCGTGCTCTCTAACTCTCTGTTTACTGTTCAGAAATGTGATATCCCCCAAAAATAGATTTCTATTCATGCTAATAGTTTAGCTGGTGCAGACAGTGTGTGTAAATGTGCATGCATTGTGTGCCTGTTTAACCAGATTTTTTGTATATTTTTGGATGTTTCTTGGTTGCGCTGCCCGGCTCCCCTCTGCCGACTTCTCCCGTAAACACTGAAATATACATGATGACACAGTAAATTGATTGCTGCCTCAACTTCCAGTTCTCTGTGACTTTCTTCTATCTACAATTAATTTTTTTGTCATCCAAATGTGTGTATATGTGCTGTATAAACACAACTTATGAGTGTGCGTGCGCCAGTCTCCTGCTGTCTGGGTGTCTGTCGCCACACCGCCACACCAATCAATGCTACACCTCCCATGAGTCTGCATCCAGTCAAGCTGTCACCAGGAGGCCTGTGGGCTTTCGGCTACTGAAGGACATCTTCATAATGCACCCATACTTAGACCCTCAAGGGCAAAAGCCAACCATGCTTAAGCCAATAGCAGTTAATCAGGAAGTATATTGATCGATTGGTGGGCTGGGACGGTGATGCTGGGATTGCACATGCTTGTCAGTTGCAAATATATCTCCTCTTCTGACTCAACAGCAAATGAGGACACACACAGACACACGCACCCTTCAGATTTAATACACAATGCCATCACACATGTGCACCCACAGGTGAAAGTTGTATTGTGCCTTCCTGTGCACACCTACCTGCTTGCTTGAGTCTTAAGAGGGATTCTCTAATGAGGGAGCGGTGCAGGCGCTCATGAAATCATTTAAATTTCAAATGCATGAGGTGATTATGCCAGTGAATTAGCCCAGTGACTTACTGTGGAATAATTTAGCTCAGTCTGGCAGAATGAAGACAGCTAATGTCTACGGAGACCTCGCAGCAGACTTGGGGTAGGGTGGGGCTCAGTGGGTTCACGGGTGGGAAGTGAAAAATGGAAGCCGGAAAAGAGGAAGAGCTGGAAAAGGAAGGAACAACAGAGATGGTTATAGACCACACATACAGACATGAACAGATAACGAAAGGAAAAGCCCCGAGAAAGTGAGGTATGAAGGGGGAAGTGAGGATGGATGTGAGAGCGAGACAGGATGGAAGAGGGAAGAGATGAACAGAAGTACAGGAGAAAATCAATGGAGAGGAGGAATGGAGGTGGTAATTGCCTGACAGACATGAATGGATAGAAGACGGGAAGAGCGTGAGCGTGCAGGTGCAGAAAAGAAGCAGGGAAGGAGGAAAAAGGGGAGACACAAAAGAGAAAAATATCAGAGAAGTGGGATTAAAATTGTTTCATGTTTTCTGTTCTTAGACAGTTATCTGCAGAGATGGTAGTGAAAAGGAAGACAGGAAAGATAGAGGAATAATGTAGGAGAAAGGCAGTATGACATAAAAACAAGATGAGGAGTATGCAGCCATCACATTATCCCTAGCTAGTCTGGCTCAACTTTATGTACATTGCTAGGATAATGCCTGACATCTGATGCGTCTCTCCCGCGCCAGATATCCTTACCCTTCTGCTAACTCCGCTATCTATTTTGTAAGGGCAACGTCGCTGCATCTGGGGCTTAGCGACACCCAAGGCAGTTGTGATTGGTTTAAAGAAATTACAACAAGCCACAGCATTTTTTCCCCTATCACAGATGAAATAAGCTGTGTATTTCCTATGTTCCCTCAACCCTATGTTCCCTCAGCCCTATGTTCCCTCAGCGCTATGTTCCCTCAACCCTATGTTCCCTCAGCCCTATGTTACCTCCGTCCTATGTTGCCTCAACCCTATGTTCCCTCAGCCCTATGTTCCCTCAGCCCTATGTTCCCTCAACCCTATGTTCCCTCAGCCCTATGTTCCCTCAACCCTATGTTCCCTCAACCCTATGTTCCCTCAGCCCTATGTTCCCTCAGCCCTATGTTCCCTCAACCCTATGTTCCCTCAGCCCTGTTCCCTCAGCGCTGTGTTCCCTTAACCCTATGTTCCCTCAGCCCTATGTTCCCTCAACCCTATCTTCCCTCAGCCCTGTTCCCTCAGCGCTATGTTCCCTTAACCCTATGTTCCCTCAGCCCTGTCTTCCCTCAGCCCTGTCTTCCCTCAATATGTTCCCTCAGCCCTATATTCCCTCAGCCCTATTTTCCCTCAACCCAATGTTCCCTCAGCCCTAACCATAACCCCTAAACCAAGATGATCAGTATTACTGCAGCAATGAATACAAGGCCATACATCCAAAACATAAAATACTATAATTTGTTTTATATATAATTAACTTGTGATGTGAACTATTGACTTTCCGAACAGGTTTTAGCTTAAGGCGACAGCTGATCAGAGCTTTTTGTCTGAAAACTGCTGCTGCTGCTGCAGCTGGAAACAAGGTTAGTGAGAGCTGTGAGTGAACCCAAATAAACAGTAAAGCAGGGGTGTAAGTTACAAATTATATTTTTTTCTCGTTACTGTAACAAAGTCGTTTTCTTTGGCCGCCTGGTTAGGGTGGGTGGTGGCTTACCTGTGTCAGAGAGTGAAAAGCGGAAATGAAGGAGACTGTGGGAGGACGTGTAGATGGAACAGCCTGAATGAGAGACTGACGAAGAGAGTCAACGTGTCCTGATTTAACTGACATTTCCCTTCATTAAGTTATGTTATTGTTATGTCCACATCTTTAAATGTTTACAAAATGAACGGTCAATCGAGGGTCGCCGCTGGATGCTACACCGACTGACGAAGGAAGAGGAGTGGGCTAGCCGGCGCAGAAGCTGAGGACACGCCGAGCCAGAGGACGCTGAATTAAGGTAGGCCCCATCTTCACCTTTTAGGCCCTGTTTAGACGTACATGGTAATTTAAAAAAACAAAGACATTTCCATTCATTTGTGCCCTTCGTTTACACGCAAACGGTCTTTCTAAAACCTCCGGCCAGAGTGGAGATTTTGGAAAACTTTGTTTGCTCCGTTCTCCACAAACGGAGGTTTAGGAAGCCGAGGAAGTGAGGAAGAGAAGAGAGAGGAAGAGATTTGTTGCAGTTGTTGCTATTTTCGGGATTGTGATTGGCTAACATGGGCTTGAGCTTCTCGTTACACTGCCACCTACAGGTTTGGCATGCTCTTGACGGCATTGACGGCATATATACACGGTTACGTGTAAACGAACACTTTTCTGAAAACTGACAACTGTGCACGATGTTATTTTTGAAAACAGAGAGGTTTGAAATGTCCGTTTATGAAAATAGCCAGCCACATGTAAACGTAGCATTAGTCGGCTGGCTACGCATTCAGTTCCTAGTATCATATGCAGGTACAACCAAGCTCTGTTGTAAAAACCGAGACAAAACGAGAGTGAGCAATACTTTGCGTATTTAAAAAAATCTGTACTTTTACTTAAGTACTGAATAAATGAACAAGCAGAGAAGTTGGACCTAGACTCACAGAATGCCCGGTGAGCACAACAGCACATTTATTGAACTCACCAGATGAGAATGTCAACTATCACTACTTTTCCCATTGTAGTGTTGCATGTATGCTTACGTGGTGTGTAAAAACTGTGCAGTCCCTCCTTTTACTCATAAATATGTGTATTTGTGGGCCGATGAGGTGTTTATATTGTTTATACAGCTCCATGTTGTCTGCTTTGGTGATGTTTGATTCTACTTTTGTTTCTTTAAGAAACATCAGCGTATTTAATTCATGTAGCTTAACAATGCTTGTTGCACCCAACCATCAGAATTTTGTCTCTTGTGTGTGAGTATGAGTCAAGAGTCAACTACAGAAGCACCGACCCCGTCCTTTCCTCTGCTGCACCCCACATAACCCCACACACAGTATATTATGTTCAGTTGTCAAGGCAATTATTTGCGATTAATCATTTGATTGATGTGGCAAAGATGTTTCTGCTTACAACCAAATAATGGATCAATCAGGGACAGGAGAGAGATCATTTAGAAACACAGGAGAAGCCATAAATTATCTCTGATTGCCTAACACATGATTAATGTTCCAGTGTACATGACCCTAATGTGATTCATCAGTGTTTTTTACGTAATTGATGTACAGTATACCAAAGATGATACATTAGATGGGTGCAGTCCGTAATGAAACAATGTGGTTGTGTGTATTGGGTTATTGTTTGAAGAGTGTGTCTTAAATAGCAATAATAACATCTTTGCAAGTGATCTGTGTAGTTTGTGAAGAGTTCAGAGGCGTCATTTTTGTGGTTTATGTACGTGATTATTATTACTATATGTTTAGCTATGTGCTAGAAACATGAAAATGTAAAGTTTCTAAAGTGTATTAATTTAAGATCATTGTTAGTTCAGTATAAACAACATCCCATACCTATCAGAGAAATGTTTTCCATCAGTTCACACGTTACAATTGCACATGGTTTTTCAGCACATGAATAACCTAGGTTTTACTGCAAATCAATTTCTATTAAAACCCTGTGGACAGAAAAGACAAATGCTGCTATAAATGTGTACTTCATACTGTGATGTTGTATAACACAGACCTGCCACTGTTGACTGTAATATGTTATTTATTGTCTGTTAAAAGCTCTGCTGATTATAGATGTAATCATTTAAACAACTACTTTACAGAGATGGGGACTCGAGTCTGAGACTCGGACTCGAGTCGCACTTAAGTCACACAAACAGCTGACTTCAGACTTGACTCGGACTCGACCCAAAAGACTTCAGACTTGACTCGGACTCGACCCAAAAGACTTCAGACTTGACTCGGACTCGAGCTTCGAGACTCGTCAACAACCTATTTTCATGCAATTATTGCTTTTTAAATCTAAATTGATTTATGTATTTCGATTTTCTTTTATTGGCGCATATACGTTGGGGAAACGCATGACGAGCTGCGTGTCCCTTGGCCTTTGCCGTAATGTGCAATGTACGCATGCGCTATGCGGCGCGCGCACACATCAAAAAATGCAGCGGCGATGGCGACACCAAGTCCTCCTGCAGTTGTGCCTTTTGTCATTAGTTTTGCTTACAATAACTTCATAAACAGTGGCAGTAAATGAACAGCTACATGCAAGGAGTGTGGCACCAAGATACATGACGCTGGATCAACAACATCGAACTTCATCAGACATCTCAAAAAGCACCCAGATAGGTCAGTCACTCACGCTAATGTGAAAGAGACGTTACATTTAGCATATATCGCCACAGGTAACAAGCTAACCATCACAAAGTGTTGTGCTAATGCTGGGGACAGGCAAATTGTATTGTTATAGTTGTATCCATATGATGTGACAGACTTAGGTTAATATTTCACCAGTAGCAGAAGATTAGACTATACGATGTCCTAAGTTGAAGAACACTGAAAAATGTAATGCATGATGAGGTTGGGCTTTACAGCCAGTTAGTAACACAGATAAACATGAATTCTTTGGTGCAGATACCAAAATGTTGAAAAATACAGTTATGAAATTGAAACAGAGTCCTTAATTTGTGTTTCTTCAGATTGCATTGCAGTAGACCCCATAACGTTATCCTACAACTGATTTTGATACTGTACTGTATGGATGGTAGCTACAGGACATGCTTTGAATTCATAAGATTTAACAATACAGTGTTAGGGACAGATCAGACTTGAGACTTGACTTGGACTTGACTTGGGCTCATGGCAAAAGACTTGAGACTTGACTTGAACTTCCCCTCAAAGACTTGAGACTTGACTTGGACTTCCAAAAAATTACTTGTGAACATCTCTGCTACTTTATGCAGTTTATGAGGCAAAATATGTTGGTGCCAAAGAAGACTATACATATGATAGACAACCTTTCTTCCGTTGTTTTACATATCAGAAAATGGTTCTCCACATATAATAACCAAATTAGTTTTATCTTGTATCGGTCAATAGAAGATATTGTTTTAAAGAGCACAATCAAGCTCAAGCTGTCCTTCAGAAAGAGAGAAAGTTAGTGTTTTTTTTTTTTGTGGATCTCTAATCATTAATCTACATAACTTGTTGTCCTGAGCCAGCAGAGACCTTGTGCCGTCCTCCTCCCTCTCATGTGGTCATGCCCTAACACTTGTTTTGTACTTTGATGTGGTGTCTTTCTTGAAACAGCATTTTAACCCAGAGGCTATGTGTGTTTGAGGTTTGTCTGCTGTCTATTTTGATGCGCTATGACATCTGTTTTATTGTTGTTAGCCTTTGACGTCCCTACACATAGCTGAAGAGCCAGTTTCAGGAAACAAGAGAAACTAGGCATCAGCGAGGTCAGTGTGTCCCCTGATCATCAGACCATCTGAAGTTGTTATTTTTTATTTTTTTGTAGCCTAAAGTGATTGAATGTAGCAGCTTTTCTAAAAAAAAAAAAAAAAAAAAAAAAAAAAAAAAAGATAAGATTTGCTCTAGTTTTGCTGTTAGTTTGCAAAAATAAAAGCACTAAAGTTTTAAAAATGATTGGTTAAATTATTTACTGATCCTTTATGTTACACCAACAGTGCAGGGAGTGATGGTTATATATAGCTCACCACGTCTCTCTCTTTGTTTGCACGATTTTTGTCCCTTATTTTAGTGACTAAATTGTGACCTGTTTATGGCCATTCCTGTCATTAGCTGTAAACCTATGCACATAGCTATAATGGACAATTCATTTTCAAAAAAATTACTTTTAATGGAGTTTGTACTGCCACCTGGTAAATACACATCTATACGGAAGGCCTGAAAGGCAAGCTGAAAAGAAAAAAGTTTAGTTTATCTCCTACATAGAAGATGTTATCGCCGATATTATCTCATACAAACAAGAGTGATTTCGGTGCCTGACTTTTTTTTTTTTCAGAAGCATCGCTGCACGGGACGCTACGTTACCGTTAGCTAGTAGCTGGATTAAACATGGTTAAAATGCTGACAGCTTACATTAAGCGGTGTAAAGTCTGACTGTATTTCCCTGTAGAGGATTCCAACACCGGGATGTAATAGCTGCCGTTGTCTGAAAAACAACACAGATGGTGCGTTCACTTGAAACTCACCAGCCTTGTGGTGCATTCAAAGCAATTTACTGGTTAAATAAGTCATTGTTATAGTTATTGTTATTACATTATTAATCAATCATTTCATTTTGACAATATGGCCTTAGCAATAAACAAGCCATTCTTTAATGTCGCTAACTGTCGTTTTGTGCTTCTTTTTTCATATTTTATTTTATATACATTATAAATATATTATATGTATATATATATATATATATATATATATATATATATATATATATATATATATATATATATATATATATATATATATATATATATATATTGGTTCAGGCACAGAAAACCCAAACCATACCCAACCCTACTCCTCATAAATCAACCGGAGTGTAGAATTCCAACACAAAGAAAGCGGAAGGTGACGGACATCCAGCTGAAAAGAGTGAAATCAGGGGGAAATGGAACGTCGTTGACATAGACAAAGATACATTTTGTTCAACCTGGAATTAATTATTTTCTCTGATTTAGAGCCTGCGTGCCAGATATTTCCCCCCTATGGTGTTAATGAAGACAGCGATCATAGCTAAAAAGAAAGCAAATATTGGACTTTATTGGGTGACCAGAAAAGCATGTAGCATGTCTGCTGGACATGTACGCCAATTGTTTGCTCATACGCAGTGGTGGAAGAAATATTTAGATCCTTTACTTAAGTAAAAGTAAAAAATACTCTGATACAAGTGAAAATCGTGCATTGAAAGTTTTACTTAAGTAAAAGTATGTACGTATCATCAGGAAAATGTACTTAAAGTATTACAAGTAAATGTACTATTTTAGAAACTGGATCCAAACAGTTCTGTCAAACAACTATGTGTTTAATCGGCAAATAATTTATAGTTATTATGTATATAGTTATATATGATTATATGTAGTGTTTGTTGTATATGTTAAATTTATAAGAAAAACATTGTATTGTTCTGAACTACATGTGTTTTGTGTGCAAAAATCTTAATTTGTAAAGTCGATAGTAACTAAAGCTGTCAGATTAATGTAGTGGAATAAAAAGTACAACATTTCTCTCCGATATAGTAGTAAAAGTAGAAAGTGGCATGAAAGGAAAAGCCAAGTAAAGTAAAAGTACCTCAAATTTGTACAGTACTTCAGTGAATGTACTAAGTTACATTCCACCACTGCTCACAGTGTGATGCCATTGTTGAGTTCACAGGCTGTTGTGTTGTGGATTTAAAAAAAAAAATCAATGAACACAGTTTTAATTTTTTTACATGTTATAAACACAAACACAAGTGGATATAGAAGTATTTTGTGCCCCACAGAATACCTACTGTGATTCCAATTCCTCTTCACACACCTCTACACACAGTGTCCTGACATTGTGAAGTCTACCTGTTTATCTCAACTGCTCTGTGACTATTTAAGGATACTGTAGCTGTAAGTGTTAATGGACGTGATCAGGTTTGAATATGAGCTGCGCACTCATACAGCTTGTGTGAGTTTGAAACTGTGTGTTACTGAGTCACTGAACAAGAGATAAATACAGTCTAAAAAAAGACAACATTTTAATTTGAACTCTTTTTTTTCTTCTTTTTTCTTGCTCACTGATCACGAATGTGAAAAGTATTAATGGAGGATCATTATCGCTATTTTCAATCTCTTTGGAAATGAGACACAGGAGGAGTGACAGCTAATTGCAGGGCACCGCATCTGAATATCTGCAATAAAAGGGAGCTTTAGTACATGCTCTTATTAGAGACTTGGCATTTTGAAAGCAGCAGGTAGTCGTGGTAATGTGCTGCTGTTATGTTATATTACCCCAGGTTTCAGCATCCCTTCTACTGTAAAATAGGCAGTGAGGCTTAGGCATGGAAATGAGGGTTGGGCTATGTTGCAAAATGTCTGAAGTCGTCCCATTCTTTCTCTCTTTCTCTGGATATGTCAGAGCTACCCATACGAGTTCTCCTCATTCCTCTTTTTTCCATCCCTCCTATCCAGACCTCAACTTTCCAGTCTTTTTCACCCCGCTGCCATCCTTGTCCCACTCACATCTTCCACTAATTATGTGCCCCTCAATTAAAACTACAAATAAAGGGGGGAAATAAAAAAAATAACACAGATCAAATTGACTGCCTGACTCCAAATACCACAGTGCCACCAAGTGGTCCATAATGTCATGACAGCCTTTGTAAGAGTATACTGTACAGTAGAAACTGATTCTATATGCTCACACATAGCCAGAGCGATGATGGATCTGTGGAGTTAGAAGATGAAGGTTAACAGTTAAAGGGTGCTCTGAGTGGAACCAGCGCATGTGAAACAGACTCCTCTGATGAAAGAGGGTGAAAGACAGAGAGGTGGGGCAGGGTCGGATCGAAGAGACAGAGGAATAAAGAAAACATGAAGGCACCAAAAGACAAAAGAAAGAATTCCACTTCAACTTTTCATCACTTTGTGTTTTATGGCTGTCTTTTTCCTCGGCGATGGTGTGAGTGGTGAAAGGTAACCATGCCTCTGCTTCGAAAACAGCAGAGCCACAGCTGCCTCTGCCACCACAAAACCACAAGGCTGGGCTAAAAAAACAACACACACACACACACACACACAGTCTAAGATAATTGGTAAGATAAGATAAAGTAAGATAATTTGGTCGACTCAAGTGATTCTTTATCACGCAGCTCAACATTACAGTTTTGACATTTCCTCATCTTTGTTACCATCCATCAACCGCTGCCTCAAAGTGAGATATCATCATGAAAGCTGTAGCAGTAACAGTAGCAAAGTTTTAACCCTCAATGACAAAGACATTTTTTTCTATTTTGGATCAGAATTAGGGAAATGAAAGGAGCAGTTTGTGTTAGGCAACTATTGCCTTTAAGTCATTTCCTTCCAAACTCTACCATCATTTTTTCTTCTTGTAACTAACTAAACCTTTGAATTGAATTGGATTTAAATTTAACCCGAAGAAATGATACTCTTCATGTGTGCATGAAGACAAACAAAACAGCAACAAAACGAAGAAATACAGGAGTAAGGAAACACTGCATGGAAGCGATGTTTGGAAGCAATGGCAAACACCTACCCAAAGATTCACGTCTCCTCTTAAATTCTCTTACATTTCCAACATGTATATCAACAATCAACCTCTCAGTGTGGCCTAAAGCTACATACTAAACTCTTACCTCCTTACCGCTTACCTCAACATGCTGTACTAAATGCCTCCAACATACTGCAAAGGTTAGTGGTAATGGCTGATGACTATTTATTCAAACAATTAATTATTATGATCACCACTTGCTTGAAGCAGTGTGTTTGTCGAGTCTGTTTTGTTTTTTAAGATTCAGCCGTACTTCTGTAACTAATATGCCTATTAAGATATTACAGGAAGTCAAAAATGAACAGACCTCTGAATTAGCTTTGATTTGATTTGATTTGAATTAACGATTTGAATCTTAAAGGCTTGTTGTTGCTCTCCTAAAGGAACACGCCGACTTATTGGGACTTTAGCTTATTCACCGCAACCCCCAGAGTTAGATAAGTCGATACATACCCTTCTCGTGTCCGTGCGTGTTGTAGCTCTGTCTGACGGTTCCACAGGTAGCTTAGCCTAGCACAGATCCTGGAGGTAACTGGTTCCAACTAGCCTACTGCTCCGAATAAGTGACAAAATAACGCCAACATGTTCCTATTTACATGTTGTGATTTGTAGAGTCACAGCATGTACAAAAAACAACGTAACATGAGACACAGCCATCTTCTAACCGTAAACAAACCGGGAACTATATTCTCAGACAGGCTTGCTGCAAAGCAAATCATTCTGCCCAAGTACTATATTCTTCCGCCTGAAAATATAGTTCCCGGTTTGTTTACGGTTAGAAGATGGCTGCGTCTCATGTTACGTTGTTTTTTGTACACGCTGTGACTCTACAAATCACAACATGTAAATAGGAACATGTTGGCGTTATTTTGTCACTTTGTCACGGAGCAGTAGGCTAGTTGGAACCAGTTACCTGCATGTTCTGTGCTAGGCTAAGCTACCGGTGGAACCGTCAGACACCACTACAACACCCACGGACACGAGAAGGGTATGTATCGACTTGTCTTACTCTGGGGGTTACGGTGAATAAGCTAAAGTCCAGATAAGTCGGCGTGTTCCTTTAAAGTGGTTTTCCACATTGACAAAAGAGCCAATTACAGCCTCTTTGGGCAGTTGATGTCAGAATTAGCGGTGGGGACATTTAAACAGTTACTGTTTACAATCAACACTGCTTATGAAATGTTGAACTGCATAGAACTCTACAGTATAAATCAAACATTGACTTTGTACATCATGCTTTTGTAAGAGAGGCAAGTTTATCTTGCAGCATTAGTAGATGGCTGATGCCTGGCTCATGGCATGCTAATGTGCTAACATTTGCTAAATAGTTATGAGCTTAGCTATCCTTACTAGAAATGTATGAGGGCACACAGGTGGCACAGAGGTTAAGTTCATAGAGTGCAGATCATGTGACGTACACTTGTTCTCATGAACCATATGTTCAAAAAGCTACAAAAAGTTAAGTACTAAGTATGTAAGTAAGTATTCAACGTTTTTATGTGTGCAGCACATTGACTTCTGATGTATAGGAATGCGGCTGGCTGCATAGGGAGGAGGTCAGGGTTGATGGGTGAGCCTTAAAAGACAGGACTTTCATGCCAGGGAGTGGAGTTCGCTTCCTGGGGAAATGTGTGTTCCTTGGGAGTGTTTTAATCCAAACCACGATCTTTTTCCTAAACCTAAGACTGAACCAGAAACAACCACTGATACAACGTAGCACCATGTGTAGCACCGTGTGGTGCACCGTAGCCGGCGCCGCAGAGCTCTGTAGCAGCTCAACACATCTAACTGCTGCTGATACGCCCAAACTGCGAAGGAGGTCTGTAGCCGGAGTCAAGAAGCTCTGTAGCAGCTTAAAGCAACTAACAACTGCCGCTCGGTGTCATAGAGCTTGTAGCCAGCCAGTATAGCCAGGTCACGTGACCAGCGGGCGGTCTCCTAGTTTCAATACAATATCTTACGCTTTGGAGGGCATACATTTTCGTATATTATCATGCAAACCCGTTCATGAGAATGTGTTGACACTGGCCCAGAGATGTTTCGCATACATAATCAATACAAAAGAAACAGCTGTAAATTATTGAATACATTTGCAAACTAAATATTGTTCATGGTTCATTAATCCTTAGTTTAACTGTTAGGCAGTACTGACTTCCAAGATTTCATGTTAAATCTCAGGGTGAAGTGCCTTGCTTCCATAGTTTGAAAGCAAAAACAATCAACAAATGGGGGGTGAAGTCTGGTACGCTGCATGATGCATCATTACTGCATCATTACCATGAGTACAGAGCCATTAGAGCTAACGGAGATGGGATGGAAGCCATACAGAGTGACAGAGAAGGGGATTATTGTGTGTCCTGCAATCACTTCTGACGTTAGTTTAGACCTCATAAACCCGAGAGTGAAACACTACACTAACTCCCCTCTCACTTGGTTTTACCTTTCTCTGTCTTTATTCTCTTTTGTCACTTTGATCTCTGTGTGTCTCTCCATCCGTTCCCTCACAGGAATCCCACTGCCTGCTGATTGGTCGTACAATATGAGTGAGCATGATTGTTCTAAACTGGAAAAGGGTGAACACTTCCACTGATGAGGGGAAGGGGAAGGGTCCTTCCCTCTGAGAAGGAAACCACTTGGTGTAGCGGCTTCCGGATGGCAGCACTGGGGTTTCTACCACATGGATGCGCACACACACGCACACACACGCACACACATGCACGCACACACATGCACACGCACGCACACACGCACACACACACACACACACACACACACACACACACACACATACACACACACGCACACACACACACATACACACACACACACTCTCGCGCTCATTCCTCTCTCTCCAATCTTTCCTTTTTTTCTCCCTCCTCCGTCTGTTTGTTGTGCTCCACCTCCTTGGGCTCTTTGAGTGCATTAATCAGTCAAGCCACAGCGCCACGGCTATTACTCATCTGGTCAGAATAAGAGAGACAGAGAGCGAGAGAGAGAGAGAGAAAGAGAGAGAGAGAGAGAGAGAGAGAGAGAGAGAGCATAACAGAACCAGCAAGAACAATGAGAGAGGCCAAGAACGGGAGAGAGAAAAGAGGGGGAGCTGGGGGAAAGGAAAGAAAATGGAGAAGTGCAGAAAGGTACCTGCTCTGTATTCATTCATCTTCTGATATCTTTCCTTACCTCAAGGCTTTTCCTCTCTCTAACCATCCATCCATTCATCCATCCATCCACTCATTCGGCCATCAACCAGCCATGCATCCATTCATTCCCCTATTTATAGATGCCACTAACTCCCCACCCTCCCACCTAATCATGCATCCATATTTCTATCCATCTTTCCATTTCCCTTTTCACCTCGCTCCTCATCTTCTATCAATCTCTCCATCTCTCCGTCTACACCTGTCTCTTTCTTTATTTCTTTCCCCATTTATCCGTATCGTATTTTCGCTCCCTGTCAGAGAACACGGCGAGCCCAGAAAGAAAATAGTGGGGTGAAAAAGTGAGAGATGAGGAGCTGTTTTGCTGCTCAGCAAACTCAAACTCAAAGAGAAATTATAGTTCACCATCTTTTTCTTTTTGCTTCTCTCTGACAACGATAACTATAAACATACAGTTAAAAATCGTAACCTAACTCAAGTGGATGGTGGAGTCCACACCCCAACTATAACGACGACGACAGAGGTGAACAATATCGTTGGAATCCCTTTCAGAGTGATTCGATCAAAGGCACAGCAGTAATATAAGCTAAATGCTAACATCAGCATGCCACTGTTGCATCACAATAACAATGCCAACATTCTGATGCTAAGAAGGTATAATGTCTACCATGTTCGCCATGCTAGCATGCTAACATTAGTTAATTGGCACAAATGACAACTGAGGCCGATGGCAATGTAATTAGTTTAGCAAGTATTTAGTCATGAACATCAAACATTCTTAAAGTCAGCAATCTTTGGCAAACTTCAGTTATTCAAGTTTTAATGTGCTGGAGTAAAGAGCCAAGATAATGGATCAAGACAAGAGTTTACAGCCACGTTAGCAGTTCTGCAAGGCCGTACCTAACGCACAGAGGTGTTTGCAGCCAAATGCTAACATTAGCATGCTAACATGCTCACAATATCAATACTATAGGTTAATGTTTACCATATTTACCATCTCAGTTTAGCTTGTTAGCATGCAAACATTAGCCCTCAACACACAGTACAGCAAAGGTGGATGAGAATGTCAGTAGTTTCGCAAGATTGAAAATGTGATCTAATGAAAGTTAAGGGATCACCAAAGTGATTAGAGTTCATCCTGAGGTGGGTATGGGTGTGTGTAATAAATGCCATGGTAATCCTTTCAATAGTTGTCAAGACAATTCACTAAAGAAATGAAATGTCAACCTCATGGTGGCGCTAGAGGAAAAGTTATGAGATCCTCAATGTCAGTAGGATACATCCTCTGGGAACCGTGAATATCATTTTACAGCAATCCATCTTCTAGTTGTTGAGATATTTCAGCAGAAGTGGGTGACTGACGGACCTACAGACAACCTGACATTGCCATCAGTCGAACAATGCAGCTTGAATGGCCTACAATGTACATACTGTAGCATGCATGTCATATTTTTAAGTTCTAACCAGGGTTATCACATTACAGATTTAGTTCAAACCTGTCGACACAAAGAATCTCACATATTGTGGAACAAATTTCAAATGGAGCAGATGGCTCTATGAAGCAAATTATTCCTTGCCAACTCTATTTAAAGGTTATTGTTCAGGCAGTGAGCAATCAAGCTATAGCCTTCCCAAGTTTTATGGTCACTTTATATTGCTTCGATCCAAGCTTTGATGTGTGTATCCAATTCATGCACAACACTAACAAGCCTTTAGGTAGGCACCCCACGCCTGTGGTTCACTGTGTTAATGCGAGTGACTTAAAACTGTACATGCACCCATGGACACTGTAGGTACACCACATTCTGGGTAGGAAGCATACAATTACCAACCGGAGGCTTAGTGAGCTCAGTTTGATATTCAGATGTACTTGCAGTGCTGCCAAAGCACTGTTTATGAACAAGAGAGAGAGAGAATGAAAAACAGCGGCAGGCGGAAAGACTGACATTTACATTTCATTCATTTGACTGACACTCTCATTCTCAGCAACTTAATTGGAGTGCAACAGTAGAATTTGCAAGATCCAACCAAGAGGCCAG
Source organism: Zingel zingel (assembly GCA_023566125.1). Classification (NCBI taxonomy): domain Eukaryota; kingdom Metazoa; phylum Chordata; class Actinopteri; order Perciformes; family Percidae; genus Zingel; species Zingel zingel. The sequence continues at coordinate 14,031,910 of CM042317.1, forward strand.
CATTACAATTAGTAGTTATGAAACATAGATAGACCGAGGAGAAATTGCAGTATGGGGGAGGGGGATGGAAGAGGCAAGGAGACAGCCAGTGGCAACCACTGGAACCACAGCCAGACTGGAAATGAATGGAAGTGTGGACCTGAATTTGCCAGTGGTGGCAGAAAAGCAGAGCATGCTGGCGTGTGTGTAGATCCTGGACAGTGGCCTGGTGGTGTGCAGGTGTGGATCTCTTTTGCAGCCTTGTTTGCCAGCAGCAGGATCTATTTTTCAACACAGTGGAGGGATTGTATGAAGTGGATAACAAACATGGTCTGGAGAGGTTGAAAACGAGGCATGCTACAGCGTTCTGGATGGCTTGTAGGGACTAGGAGTGTGGCTGCAGAGGCAGTTGCAATAGCCCAGACTGGAGATAACTAAACTTGAACGAGGAGCTGGATACAGTCTCTGGTGGGGGAAAGGTCTGATGTTGTATTTGTAGTACCAGGCCGTAGGCTGTATTGTGAAGTTAGAGTTGTGCTGAATCTTTGACATTCTGGGTGGCAGTGACCATTGTTTTGTCAGCAGTGATGGAAGTGATCTGTAGAGGGCAAGATTTTTAAGGGTGACAGAAAACAGAAATATTGTTGAGGCTGAATTTGAGGTAGTGGGCTGACATTTAACTGGCAATATTGGGAAAGAAAACAAATATGCATGGCTCCGTGAGAAAGCATACACATAGAACAGCAGATATCAAGTTTATTGAAGTGATCCTGAATGTGAGGTGACACACGAAAGCACAGATAGTTAATTTGCTTAAAAAGCAGTGATATTACATGTGTTTCCTTCCCACAAGCATTTCTTTTTGTATTACCCTGCCCGGGCTGTAAATAGACGATGTATGTGTGTAAAAATTAGAGCTCCCCCTTCAACTCAAGCTCCAAAATAAAGCATGAGAGGAAATTAATAAATAACAAATTTGCCTTCAGGATATCATCACATTCAACACTTCCTTTCTTGAACACACAGAAATAGTTGCTGGCCCTAGGGATAAACTTGACATATTTTGTTTTTCTAAAATAAACGCGTTCTCAAACACAGACAGCTAATAATGGTTCGCCAGATGGTGATTGAGTGGAAACTGCCAGAATGCCTTGTTCTGCAGTTTACATTTTGTTTCTTTATTTTTACTTGTTTTTGAACTCCACCCACTCCCCTGCTGCTGACGAATCCCGAGAGAGATGGTGAGCAGCATTGCAAGATGGTCATGATTGTCTCTTCGCTGATTGTGATGTCATAAGTGTTGTTTATTTGTAACGTGAGCATTTGTGTGTGCGTGTGTGTGTGTGTGTGTGTGTGTGTGTGTGTGTGTGTTTGCTGTGTATATCAATGACAGAAACTGTTGGCATATGTGCTTTCAAATGACTTAGTATTTAAGTAGGAATCCATCTGTTTCTATTTTAATGGCCTAAAAAAATCTTTAAACTTTACTTACTGTGATAAATTAGTGAAGAAAACTTGCTGCAGCATCATATAAACTGCAACATCTGCGGCTGTAAAACACTACAGTGTAGTGCATAGGTATTTGGGCAGAACCACTATTCTGTTGTGTTAAGGCTGTACTTCAGCACATTATATTTAAAACAAAGAAAATGAGTCTGAGGTTAAATTGCTATCTCTTGTGTGAGGGTGGTTACATCAATATCAGATTAACTATGTATGTATTGTCACTTGTAACAATGTAACAAATGGCAATTTAAAAACAATGTGACAATGTAAAAGCGTAGTGATGAACCTACAGAGAATTATCACCTGAATCTGTGGCTTCCCTTAGCCTTACGGAGCTCTTCAGCGAGTCTGATACAAAACTTCACTGTTTTCATTCACTCTCACCACTCATGTAAAGTAGTTTTCACCTGGCTTTTAAAATACAATAAAGCTCTTAAAACCCACTGAACACTACCTGCCTAGCACCAAATGGCAGACAGACGCAGTTAGCGTCTAGCTGGTGAACATAGTGGAGCATTTAGCAACTAGTGTTATGGTTTTGTCTTATTTTGGTAGTCTTTCTGTTTTGTATTTTGCTCAGTTCCTGTTTTATTTTGATAGTCTTGTTTTCCTCCCTAGTCTTGTCTAGTTTTACTCCCTGTCTTGTGTTTTCCCACCCTTTTTGATTGTTCTCCCAGCCCTAATGTGTTTCACCTGTTCCCCAGCCTAGTGTCACCTGTTGCTTGTCTCCTCATTTACTCTGTGTATTTAGTCAGTTTTTTCCTTTGAGTGTGGGGGAGCATTACTACTGTTCGACGTTCTGTGTGCAGCATGTGTTGTTGTTTCTGGTTTTCTCAGGTACTATTCTGTGGTGCACTGTGTATACCTGCTCGTTTCTTGTTTACTTGTTTGTTCCTGTCTTCCTGGCTGTACGTTTTTTTCTCTGCCAATTGCCTGGACGCTCTTTGTTGAAGTTTTTTGTTGCTTAATAAATTATGAGCTGCATTTGGGTCCAAGCCTCTTCTCTACAATGTGATAGAATGCTCCCACCAAATATGGACCCAGCAGCTATGGAGTTTAAACCATTTTTTGACCCTATGGACACTGATAGTGAGCTAATGATGGACTTTTTTCGCTCCCTGCATGAGGAGGACCCTGCCTTTTCTAGGCACCTTATGGAGGTGCGTTGGCAGGCTACGGCGCAGGAGTTTGGCTTCCCTGTCTCCACGCCTGTCTTTCGTCCTGAGCTGTCCAGTGTTCCTGAGCTGTCCAGTGTTCCTGAGCTTACTAGTGTCCCCGAGCTCCCCTTGTGTTCCCTAGCTCCCTTGTGTCCCCAGGCTCTCCAATGTCCCCAAGCTGACCCATGCTTCTGACCTCCCTGAGCCCCGGCTGGCTAGCAGCCTCTCCGAGCCCCGGCTGGCTAGCAGCCTCTCCGAACCCCGGCTGGCTAGCAGCCTCCCTGAGCCCCGGCTGGCATCCAGCCGCCCTGAACCTGCTTTGACCGTTCCCCCCCGGGACTATGCTCGTCTCTGGCACCCCAGAGACTCAGCCCCTGTACCTTATGTTGTTCTATAATTGCTGGACGTGTAAATAAACTGTTTGGTAACAGGTTGGCCATATCAATGTAAAAGGTGATAACTCAATGTCATGTTCACAACATCAACACAATAAGTCCATATCTTAACAGTGAACTTACATGCCAGTATGTACATTACAAGAGTTATTTGTAGCTGTAATTATTCCTACTGTCCATGTAAAGTGATTTCTTTGTGATTGTGATATTTTACTATTTACTTTATTTTTTTTACCATCTTCACATTCTCTGCTCTATGTCCTTAGTCAGTCCCTCCAGGATTTCGTGGCATTTTTTGTGATTGTTGTGGCCCAAAATGGCTGATTTTGTGGCAGCTTTTGTAAAAAATTACGGTAAAAGTTGTCTTTTGTATTTATGTTGTGAGAGAGTGAAAATATTTTTTTGTATAGTTCTTTAAAAATACACACGTCTCGTCTTCATATCAGAAACAATGAAATTAATTTGGCAACATCCGTGTGTTACGTCAACCCGTTCTCACTCCCGCTTTGTCAGTGGCTCTCAGAATACACCTCAGAGTCACATACTGACACAAAGTCTGGCACGTGGGATTGGTTGATGTCGCTGGAAACTCCGGTTATTGGTCAAATTTGCGAGTCACACCAAATTCACGGGGATTGGTTGAATTCCCATGAATTGTTGCAGTCGTGACATCGCAAAATCCTGGAGGGACTGCTTAGTTAATGTGTGTTTTTATGTTTGAACCACAGAGTAGCACTTTTTATTCCGTTGTATGTACTTAGGTTGTTAAGTTGCAGATACTGACCTAGAAAACGGAGACTGAACATGAGACTCAGAAAAAGTTGGTTTTAATATACTCAAAGCAGTAGGGAATGACAGAATTGAGGCAGGATGACTTCTGCATTGGGGCTGGGGTTTAGGGAGCAGGCACGCAGTGGTTAATCCTGAGATGAGTCCTGAAAGCAGTTAGTGGGGTATCCTCCAAATCGGAATGGGGGGCAAACATTTAACTGAGAAACTCGGAACTAACAAGACTGTCAGAAACTAGAGACTACTCGCCAAGTTAGCACACTGGTGGATGGAACGATCTGGCAAAGATGGTGAGTTCAACCTGGGCTTTTGTACTGGTGAGGTGAGTAGTAGATTGGTAGCAGCTGAGCTTGATGAGTGGCACAGCGACCGGTGATTGAGTGGCCATGCCCCCTTGACCTACATGCACAGACAGACACACAAGGGAAAAGGGAAAACACACACTAGGAACCGGGAAAGACTGCTGACCCAAAACCAAAGTCAATTCTGATTCTGATTACCATTGTAAGATGACAAACAAAATCGACAATCCTTGGTTCTGTTATGGTAAGGTATGGTAAGAGTCAGGCAACTAAAAAACTTAAGGTTATGGTATGGTTATTGAGAATGCGTATGCCTGGACAAACCATCAGGCAAACACATTCTCTGGAAAGGATTGTAGTTACCTATCCCTCTTTGCTACATAAAGGTCACGCTGTGTTCTGCATTGCCAATGAACATTGGCATTTGACGTAAATCGTGAGGTGCATCACTTCCTCCATCCTTGGAGGTACTAGACTGCTCAATCCCAGCTTGTTCTACTGTACAATGTCCCTTTGAACTTGGTGCTCCAAACCCTTTATACATTGGGACTGAAAAACATTAAACTGTTTTGTTTAGATAGAAATCCTATGCAGTCAGTGACTTTCTAAAGTCTGCAACCACATATATCAGGAGACACTTGTGTCTTCATCTAGCCAGGCACTACTACAGTCATCCTCACTGCTTGCTTATTTTTGGGCTTTTTTCCCCTTCAGTCTGGTCCTCAACAAGTGAAATATGCTCATTTGGTGTGAGGTCAATTGACTGAACATTTAACTACAACTCCTTGGTGGCCATCTGGGGAACATTGTCATGTTGCTGCTTCTTCTTAGTCTGCAGCTATTTTAAAAAAGAGCTATGATGCCCCAATATGGATGCAAATACCCTTAATCACCCTTAAAGCTGTCAACACGCTAAACTCAGTCAATGTTTTATGGTAAGAACAGTGTGTTGGAATAAAGAGCCAAGATAATGAAACACAACTACAGCAATTATAGTGGCTCCATGATGCTGTAATTATGCACAATGGTGCTTTGAGCTAAATGCTAAAGTCTGTTTGCTAACGTGTTGATGTTAAGCAAGTATAATGTTTACTATGTTCACCATTTGACATGTTAGCATGCCAATGCTAATTAGCACTAAACACAAAGTAGAGCTGAGGCTGATGGGACTGTCATTAGTATTGGACAAACAAAAGTGTTGACCTGATTAGAGCTCTTCAAAAGGGGGTCCTCAGAGTTACTGTTTGATACTTTTTATTTTTTCAAAAACTAAAATATGTCTGAAACTCTACATTTACATGAATCCAGACCGAGAAGAAAAGACAAGATCCATCTTCTGGGCACCATGATTGGCTGTAAAGAATTGTGCGCCAATCCATAGAGTAGACGTCGTGATTTTTCACTTTCACCTGTTGGTGGCGCTAGAGGAAAGGTCGAGTTCACCAAAGCCAGTAAAATTTGTCCTCTGGGAACCATACATGTCTGTACCAAATTTCATGGCAATCTGCTGTTAAAATATTTCAATGTGGACCACAGTGCTGGACCAACTGACAGTCCAACATCCACACCCACAGGGACATTACACAGGTAAAACATGTAACTAAAGACTTTCAGTGTGCACAAAATATTCTGGTCTCAACTCCTTTGACTTCCACACAAAACAATGTTTATTGTTAATTTGCAACAGTTTTGAACACATAAGCAAATAATTGTGTGTGATCCAGTAGTGCTAAAGCTTGTGATGCACAGTAAACATGGCTCAATGGTGTATTTTGCCTCTGTTTTTTGACGTTGGGGGCAAAAAACACCAAAGACCGTAAATATGCTAGTGATGTTGGCTTTACTGATGTAAAGTAATGCCAACAGGAATAATAAGTGATTAACCTTTAATGATGAAAATTCATACATTATGGATTATCACTTCTGCATCTTTCACTGCCCAGTCAGTGTTATGGACAAAATAATATTCTCAGTACCAGTACTCTAACACCTACACAAACTGTATAACAATATTCAGCTTTTTATCCTCTGTCTGGCATATATCTGTACCCCTGCCAAGTCTCTCTCTCTCTCTCTCTCTCTCTCTCTCTCTCTCTCACATACACACACAAACACACTCAAAAATGTGTTGCACTTACAACCCACACACACACACACACACACACACACACACACACACACAAGTGACCTTGCCTCCCTGGGGAAGGACCATGTTTAATTGTTCATCAGCACTTTTCTCAGTGTTCCGCAGGCAGGGAATTAAAGGAGATGCTGAGGGAGAGAGAAATGAGGAGGGAGGTATAGAAGTTAGCTCTCGGGAGTATACCAAACACAAGAAGGGAGAGGAGAGGAGAGGAGAGGAGAGGAGAGGAGAGGAAGGCATGTGCTTAATTGTTCTGGAAGCAAATGGACAAACCGTCAGGCAAACACATTCTCTAACCAACTCCAGTATGATGAGCATCGCGAGAATAAGCCCCGTAGCGTCATGACTAAGTGTTCTATATGTCTAGTTAGATTCCAATAAGAGTGCAATAGCATTGATATATTGTTAACAATATGGTGAGTAACTGGGGAATGATATGCTATTTAAACCTTCGTAAATCACAGTGAAACATGAAACCACTGCTTTAAAGGTAAATATATTGGTCCCTCAGCTCTTTTGTACCATGTACGCTGACTAATCATCTGCTGACCAAATAGACTGTGATGTGTGAAGTGATATTCGCTGATTTATTCCCATCTCCCTTTTCTGTTCTTACCCCCTTGGTGCTGGTTTCTTCCCTCACTTTCATTCTCTATGCACCTTCTCTCTCTCTCTCTCTCTCTCTCTCTCTCTCTCTCTCTCTCTCTCTCTCTCCTGACAAGATGGGGTGGCAGATAGTGATGAGCCAGCAGTGGCCATGCTCGGCTGCTTTAGCTAATGGAACTCTCCTGTCTCTACAAGGCCTCACAATGTAGTCCAGGACCAGGGCCTTATCTCATCATCTGTGTGTGTGTGTGTGTGTGTGTGTGTGTGTGTGTGTGTGTGTGTGTGTGTGTGTGTGTGTGTGTGCGTGTGTGCGTGTACAAGGTTAGCACCTTTCAGCACAATTTGGTCACAGTGAGCAGACAAAGAGTAAAAAACTTAAGTAGTAATCAAAAAAAAAAAAAATATATATATATATATATATATATATATATATATATATATATATATATATATATATATATATATATATATATATATATATGTATGTTTGTGATAGCTTAGTTCAAAATATAAGCATACTGTCTTTCTGGTTTTAAAAAACGGGTCTTAATTTCATATTTTTGGCCATTATTACTATTAGTCATAATAACATTGTACTCACCAAATGTGCATAGATTGGTGAGATCTGGAAACATGGAGCGACAAAAATTCACGCGATTAGATAACATTTCATATTTTAAACAAACGAAAAGGTCAGCCAAAAAATAATTGCCCAAACTCTCTTTTACTTTGACACATACTTGCCATAGTGTCAAAGCAGACACTTTTTCTGTGCAATGATGGACTCCAAATAAAGTTAGCCACGATAGATAGATATTGAGCAGATCCTGGTGGAGTGCTCTGCAGGAGGGCATCCGAGCCTGGCAGAAAGTGGATGCCTGCAATATAAGCAACACAGATAATTAGGTAAAGGGCCACTTAATTAATGTAAAGATATAATATCCAAGACCCAAACACATGCAGTGATTGGATTAAGTAATGAAGTGGAAGGTAGAAGGTCAGTGACATTGCTGAACAAGAAGTTAAAAAACAGTATTTTTGATTTACGGTTACTGCCCATTCAAGATTGTAGTAATATAATATATAATAATAATATACTGTATATAATTTGGACACCCAACATATTCACTCTTCTCCATTAGCTCTTCTAACTCATGAGAAACATATCAGGCTGTTTAGCTGCTAAAAAGCATCACTTTGTTCAGCTAACTGCTAATTGTCTGCACAGCTGCTGGACAGTAGCATACGTGGGTTTATCACAGTTATTTTTTTCTGAAAACAGGGTTGATGAGAGCTGCAAAGCAGCTAAAAGATGCTGGAAAACTGTCTAGAGCTGAAACTGCAGAGTTGGGTGAAAATAAGCCTGTGTTTGCCTCAGTGAGACACTTTTGTATATAACATAGTCTTCTGATCTATTGTTAATATATAGATGTTGTCTCAATTTACCACCTGAAGGCTGACAGTAGTGTCAGTATGTGGGAAGACAGGTGGGAAACAGTCCACATCATGTGTGGTATTTGCAGCATGTTAGTCTAATTAACTAATAAAACAGCACTGGTGACGAATACTAACCCTTTATACTTTGCTGCCTACGTAACATCTGGTTTTGTCTACATCTGAAGTTAGTGGCAGGTGTAACTTTTTTTGTAATGCAATTATTATTTCGAAGTAATGATAAAACTGAAAGTGTCTCCATTTCTCTATTACAACAATACAGAATGCACACTTCGTTTCTTCACATTTCTATTTGTTTGCAACGTTGTAACCCACTTAGACAAAGAAGTGAATAGCTAAGAGCCACAGCCCTGTGAAAAAAAAATGAAGCGAACTTTCTTGCCTGTGACAGACAAGTGCTACAGCATGGTAAGAGCTACAGAGAAAAGACAGAATTTCTTTCCAGTTATCATTTTTTCATATTGATCTATATTTCAGTTTTCCATTCTATAGGTGATTGTCACTACGGCCCATATCAAGGGCATGAAGTGCATGCGCTGATGTGTGGAAGTCTGAATGAATGTGTCAATGTGCATGTGCGAATGTGCTAAAGAAGGAAAAGGCAGAAATGTATTGGTGGTGAGTGTCACAGGTGTGTGTTTGGGCGATGCTCACAATATATCAGTCACTGCACTCTGTTCTAATTCAAGTTCTTGCTTTGCTCAAGGCTGTATGAAAATGCACGCTTATAAAAACAAATGATGTATGAATGAAATCAATCCCATACAGTACATTAATAAATGTATGGAAACAGCAGCACAGATTGTTTGCACAAAACACTTTCCCCTCCTCTGCCCTATTCTCCTCCGTACAGACGGAACCGCCCTGTGGCCATATTAATGCAATTAAATCTGTTTAACTGTGTGTGTATTTGAGGGTGCCTGTCCATTGAAGCATTTGTATGCTTGTATTTATTTGTAGGGGCTTTTTCAGTATCACATATTGTCTATTGACATGTATTATTTGGTACTGTCACAACCAGGAAAGCATGTGACCTGAGAAAGACAGCAGAACTTCCAGAGGAAGAAATAAACTGATAGAGCTTGAAACACTCCTCTGTGCAATCCTCACAGCATGAAATACAAGCACAACACAGTCGGAATCTGTGCTATGGATGGAATGATCACAGCTGAAGACATTCACATGCACTGCAGACACACACATAATACACACATACACACACACACACACACACACACACACACACACACACACACACACACACACCGTTAAAAATCCCCTGCCCAATTGCTAAAGCTTGGGCTTATTATTAATTAAAGCAAATGTCTGTAAAATCTGTTTAAGTACAAAGGCCTTTCATTACACGCTCAGCCCTCTTATGTATGAACACACACACAAATTTATACTGTACAGACACACACACACACACAGTAATAACAGAGTGGCGTACTGTGTGTCTTCAGTTAGTTACGCGGTTAGTTAGTTTTATTCAGTGAGGCTACAGGTAGAAAGTTCATTGGCTGATAGGTCCCCATGGAAACTGGTGGTGTGTGAATCAGAGTGGGAGAACTTGCTCGTGGTATTCTTTAGTGTTCTCTTCGTTCATGTTGCTAAAAGGTACATTTTACATTTTGTCCAACAATGCAACAGTGCTAACAAAGATAGTTCTGCTGTGTTCAGATTCCCTTTCTGTATTTGACATGGATCTCTCTCAGAACTTACCAGAATCTCCAAATCAAATCAAATTTTTCAAAGATTATTTTTTGGGCATTTTCAGCCTTTATTTTTGACAGGACAGCTGAAGAAATGAAAGGGGAGATAGAAGGGGGATAACCTGCAGCACAGGGCCGCGAGTAAACCTCTATATATGGGCGCCCGCTCTACCAGCTGATCTATCCAGGCGCCTGTTGTTCATGAACTCTGATGAAGAGAGTCATACCGCCTCAGGATACATGCTTTTGTTCAAGTTGAAATATTATAACCATTTTTATTCAAAACCATTTTCAACTTTACAACGTGATAATATGTAAATGTTGTGATGACAGCTTATCTTTAGTTTGACTTGAGGAAGTTTGACTTTTGCAAACCTACAGTATGATGCATGGTGTATGGTGTCTGAACTGGTCAAATCTTGCAAAAAAACAAATGGGGAAATGAAAAAATTACAAGATTAGCCAAAGAGGACGCTGTATTCACATGTCAACAGGTGAGTATTTCAACCATGTTCACCAGGTATGATCTGACTATTGTTGACTAGGTTGACTATTCTGTTGTTCTTTTTCTAGTCAAACCTATCAAACATTACATTATGCCTGGTGACTAGGTTTAACTGTTTCTGTTGTTTAGATACAGTAAAGAAAGATGGCCAAAAGCCCAAAGTATGTGACCAGCCCAGACATAACACCTTTATGTGCTTGTTTAACCATGTCTCCTTAAAACATCATTCCCATACAACTAAAGTGAATTCTCAATTATGTTTAGGGAAAATTCACTGTTTTCCCTGTTTGTGGAAGACATAGGTGCACGTATTTGGTGGGGGGTTTAGGGGTCCTCCCTCAAGAAAATGTTACATTTTTCAATAAAAAAAAAACTATTTCACATCATTTTGGACCATTATTATTACCATATCTGTGTCTAAAATGTTGGAAAAGCTAGAGCAGATAAAGAAGTCCACTGGTGACCAACTAGAATTATTAGATCTGAGTAATTTGATCAAGTCATTAAGTTAATTTTAATAATCATATTGATTTTACATTATAGGCTGCGCCTAAGCCGGTAGGGATAACCGTGAAATTGTATTTTCTCCCGGATTACATGTGTTTCGCACGTTGTTCTCATATGAGTGACAGGCGCATGTTTTGAAACGGTCACAGTTTTAAACACATGGTTAACATTGTGAATTGAAACAAAACTACTTGGTAAGGTTTAGGAAAAAGACTGTGGTTTGAGTTAAAATAAGTATGTGTCACATAACTTAAGTTGCGAACATATGTTAAGAATGTCATAGACGTGACATACGCTTAGTATGTTAGGTATTTTGGGTAACTTAACTTAATTACATACGTTGACATCCCGTATTTGTTTGACCCATCCATCCACTCCGACCTCCTCCCTAAGCACACTTTGAGGCACTAAGGTTGTGTGATAAGGCTTGGCTCACAGCTGGCATTTCAGTTCAACGTAAAGGTGGATGGTAGCCTGGTTGACACCAGACCCTTCTCAGTTGTAACTGAGAGTGGGTCTGGGGAAGGTTCATTCACAGCCCATTTCCAAAGGGGCGTCACCAATGGACTGAAATGCCTCTGGGCGCAATTGGATAGACCTAAAACCAATCAGAGCGATGAAGGAGATGACGTATGCAGAGCGACAAAAAAACATCTCAACCAGCGAGCATGTTGTGCTATGGTCATCGTGTAAAGCCTGCCTCAACGGTTGTGATTGGTGCCTCGATTTGGAAAAATTGGAAATGGGCTCTTGGCCAGACGGACTTGCAGAGCAAATCTCAAATTTGCTGGAAGTTTGTCAGGGTTTTCCCAGGCTACGTGGATGAGGTTGAGATCAGGGCTCTGTCAAGTTCTTCAACACCATACCCAGAAAACCATTTCATTAAAGACCTGGCTATGTGCACTGAAACAGGAAAGGAGCATCCCCAAACTTGCCACAAAATTGAAAGCACACTGTTGTCTAGAACAGGGATCTAGAGGGTCCTCAGAGTCAGTGCAGGGGGGCCTCCAAATTATTGTTAACTTTTGAAATTTTGAAATCCAACATATTATTAGCAAACATAAATCCCCACTGCTAAGTGGCCCATAGGTAAGGTAGTCACTAAGGCCATTCACATACACAGTTGGTCCTAAGGGTTCACTGCGCTACATATATGTTTAACATTTAAACACATTTATAAAATCATGCCAACAATTAGCAGGCTATTTGAATGGCTTACTATTCTATGCAAAAATGTATAAAGGCTTGTTGTAGGCCCAGTTTATTATGCAACTTCATTCATGTAGTAGGGGGTCCCTGCTCCATCTCTCTTTTAGTTAAGGGGTCCTTAGCTTAAAAAAAACATTGAAGACCCCTGGCCTAGAATACAGTATTCTGGCATTGTGTAGCATTATATATATATATATATATATATATATATATATATATATATATATATATATATATATATATATATTATTTCCGTGGGAGAAATAACACATGTGAAGTCATTGGAAGCACTGCCAAGCAGCACACACAGACGGCCCGTTTTACAACTCATCCTCAATTTGATAGTAATTTCACACTTGAGAAAGAGAGCGATGACATTATGCTCGTAATGCAAATGGAGACCCCGAGCTTGTCGGTTAGCACACTTCACAACATTAAAGTCAACTTGAATAATTGTGATTAATGTGCTCACTTAATTTTCAGGCAGCTCTCCAGTTTGTTAGATGACGGGGGGGTCATTATGGTTTTGAAAGAGAACAGTGCTCGCCTTTTGCTAGCTCTAATTCACCATTAGAGTGTGCATGGAGTTGGAAAGAATAGTATGGTTTTAGTAAAACACAAGGGTACACATTGTTTTCTATAAGAACAAAGGATGAGAGAAAATTAGAAAGGCAGAATTTGTAAACGGATTAATTTTATCCATTTTACTTGCTTAATTTCAGAAATGTAAACAAAGCAGAGGCAAGGAGCTGATACCAGATCTAAATCCCATAATTCTTGATGCATTAAAACTTGCATTAAATCACACAGCACTGCGATATGGAACACAAAAGCAATATTATGGCCTGAATTTATTAGCAGAATGGCTCAAAGTAAACAAAGTTATTTTGTTCCCCTTATTCATCTGAAGTTTTATTTTCATGTATTTCTGCTCTCTTTGATTTCCACCCCACTTTGAGTTCCATGGGTGCATTTGTATGCAACTTGTTTATTTCTTACAATGCCTGCAGCACTCTTCTTCCATCTACGCCTACTTCTATACGTTGCTAAGTAGTTAATTTCTTTTTTTGTTTGTTCTGGAGCTGACAGGGTTATTTGCAATGGAACTTTCATTTCGGTTGGTTCTCTAAACACTGAGCTTGATACATACTGTTTGAATTTGCCTGGGAGTAAAGATACACCCATATTTGAATTTGTTATGTTTTTTTCAAGTTGGTGTTTGATTGACAGGCAGATAAATGTGAGGCCTCAGGCGAAAGAAAAGAAAGTGTGGGTGTGTGAGAGAGAAAGGTGGAGGGAGAGGAGCACAAAGAAAACTTGCAGGTGGATGATAAACTGATTAATAAAGTAGTGTTAAAGTGTAAGCTATGAATTATACAATACTCAAAATGCCTTTGATTTGGAACTGCTATTACTTCTACTATCTACTATTCTACTAGTAATTATGTTTGTCTTATTTCCTTAATGGATACTGCCATAATTAATTGAATGCACATTATACATGACAATATTGAAATTAAAGCTTAATAATATTTCACATTAGAGAAGAGTTATTTATTTCCATTGAAGAATGGGTTGATGAGGGTGTGAAATTTGGTGTGTTGCGGCAGTGATTTAACTGCTGTGTGAAGATTGTTGATGTGTGAACTCAACTTCCAAACATATACAACCGCCACCAAGAATAATGGATGCCGATTGCCATAGCGACTGATTCCATTAGTGTCTCTGTAGTCCTGAGGCCTGTACTAAGAAGCAAGATTTGGCGTTAACGAGGTAACCTTCAGGTTCAAACCAGGGTTTTGTGTATCACGACGGTGTATCACTTGTTATCACCGGGTTAAATCGCCGTGGTAACTTATGCTGAACACCTAACTTGCTCGGGAGCAGGTTATGTTGGAGATTAGAGGTCAACCGGTGTAAATGCACTGCCTACTGGCCAATCAATACTCAATTGATAACGGCGTCACCGTTCTTAGAAGATCAGGAGGAGCTCGGTGCGCGGCGAGAGAGAGGCACATTCAGAAAAGTTAAAACATTTAGAGACTGACAACCCTGATGGGTATTTTTATGAAAGATCTAGATTTTCAGCGGAGGAAATTACATATAGGCTATTTGTCGGCTTCTTGAGTCGTGTGTTGCCAGTGCATACATCTGTTTGAATTATGTTTTATATATTTTATTTGCTCTCACGATCGCTTCCACTGCCAGGGTTGCAACTGAAATAATAGGCTAAAGCAACGACAGTTTATGGAAAGCACAAATGTAATTATGGCCAGATCTTGTGCCTGACTGATGGGGAAGTGATATTGATAAGCGTTGTGGTTTTACGCATTTACAGCGTTGGCTATTTTTTTTGCCAGCTTTCCTTCCTGTTTTAGGAAGCAGCGACTGTATTGTGTTTTGCCTGTAAAACCGTGTCTGTGTTCTTCATATTTATGTAGAATTATAGTTTGTTCTTCTGCTCTGGTAGATGTTTGTGATTGGTCGTGCTGCGCGAACACCGCCTCTTTAATGTGAACGCACACGTTGCTGGATTGAGAAACCCTGGGTTGACTGAACTAGTTGTTAACCACCGTCGTGACACAGCTTATGCGGGACCGCGGTTGTTAGGTTAGGTGATGCCGGGTAACTGAAAGAAATCCAGGGCATGTTGACCTTGATTCGTAGTACAGGCCTCTGCATTGCCAGACCTTCCAGGGACCTTACATCTTCTTTTTTAAAGTCCTTTTTTCCTCTTTTGCTGCTTTCGCTGCAAACTCTTCTTGTTGATAACTCCTGGCCGGCTGCTACAATGTCACCTGCCAAAGTAAATTTTTACCTGCATTTGGCAAGTCGTCGGGTGTTAATTTAATGCCCTGCTTACTACACCTTTAAGGATGTTATGTGTTTTTCAAAGGGTGTGTGTGATTAATCATTTATTCATGTAGGTTTCTTCTTAAAAGCATAACAGTGTTATTTTTCTTTGCAGGGCTCCAATTGGTGTAAATGAACAATTTTATGTTTTGTGAGTTTAGCTGCTCAGACAAAGAAAAACATGTTTGAGGATTCATCATTTGTTCCCCTGAAAAAGCAAGAAGTAATGTTTTTGAAAATTACGGGGCACAAATTTTTCTGTCGGGCTTAAAGCAAAAACAAAGAGGAAACGAGACAGACATAAAGAAAAAAAAACACCACCTGATATAGTGTTACTGTGTTGTATTCTATCCCTTTTGCCTCTGTGATTTACAACATTAAAGTAATAATCCTTAACGATTTTCATGAGATTGTTGAGTTTTGTTAGTTTGCTTTTTGTGACACAGTAAATCTTAAAGAAACATGTAACTGTCAAAGTTCCTTATTGAATGAAAATGTTTCTCAATAAACATATTGGAAAAGGAAAACAACGCATGCATGCAATCCAGCGCAATTTAATCTCATAGAGCCTCACTGTGCACCATTTGCTCACTTTACACCATATCTGAGCCGTATTAGTACTGCTAATGGGGAACATTTCCTGCTGCCTTTTGCTTCACATTAATAGCGTTCAACTGGAAAAACACGGGGTGTGTTTGTCAGCATGGTTAGAGTAATCATTAACCATCAATGCGTCTACACAACCAGGAAACATTTTCAGTCATTTCAGCATCATTTCATCAGCAGATCATTGTTTTCCTTAATGGAAGTAATGGAACAGTCAGGATCAGCCACAGTGAGCTATTAGATGAAGGCTGAGCACCTCCAACTCCTCAGCTGTTGTGCAGCATTACATCAGATCGCAGTTGCAATTACTTTTGACTCATTATTTCTAACATCAATGGGAGTTTGCCTGCACCAGTCGCTTTTCTACTGTATTCCTCACAAAGAAGATGATGGCTCCAGGGGGCCCACAGACACAGACAATTCAAGGAAAACTGAATAACAGATTTCCCAAGTATATTCCCAGAATAGTTTGTTACACATACCAAAAGGGCTGTAACTTTCAACAAATACCTGGCAGGTTGGATGAACCATCTGTCTTATCATTGTTGTTTTGAACGAAGTCTCTCAGGCTGTTCTCATGAACCATTCCTACATACAGCTACGAAAAATTCACGCACTGTAATTGGTATCCATACCTCGTATTCATTATCGTATGCACCTGAATGACTGGCGCTGTATAAAAGTGCAAAGATCTGTGTAAGGAGGAGGTTAGGGTGGATAAATGGGTCATAAAACACCCAGGAAATGGGCATTTGTGTCTCAGGAGTACTACTTAAAGGGACCGTTGTTTTAATCCAAACCACAATATTTTTTTCTTTCACCTTCACCTTTTTGTTGGCTAAACTTAACGGCAACGACAACTGAAACGGCAGGACCTCACGGTGCTCTGTACCCCTAAACTTAAAGTGATGGTTCGGAGTAATTTCACCCTAGGGTCCTTTGCACCATGACCTCGAGCCAAACAACCCCCCAGAAGCTTTTTTCACCTGGATCGAACATTGGGCGAGGTAGCGTTATCAGCTGGTTAGCTTAGTGCAGGCGCTAACGAATCCAGGTTTGTATCTCGTGAATTACCCCACTAATAATGCCCGAAATGATACAACACTTCTACAGTAGTACAAATAGGTTTTGTACTCATAAAACGATGGATTGGAAAGTTTGTAAGTACACCAGGAGTTTATTTAAATAACACTTGCCTGTTGGCTTCTGCTCTCTGCTGCTACTTCTACCGGGCAGTAAGAGTGCTTAGTTACGTCTACAAATTACAACACTGAAAAGAGATACAACAAAAGTATTTATTAATTTAATGATTAAATAAGGTAGTGTCTCCAAACTGACCTCAATTATAACTTGTCTCCTGCTAGTTGTACTACAGCATTTACTTTTTAAAAATAAGTTAAATTAATAAATATTTTTGTTGTATCTCTTTTCGTTGTTGTAATTTGTAGACGTCTCTAAGCACTCTTACTGCCCGGTAGCAGTAGCAGCAGAGAGCAGAAGCCAGCAGGCAAGTGATATCTAAATAAACTCTTTCCAATCCATTTGTACTACTGTAGAAGTTTGGTATCATTTTGGGCATTATTAGTGGGGTAATTTACGAGATACAAACCTGGATCCGTTAGCGCCTGCACTAAACTAACCAGCTGATAACGCTAGCTCGACCAACGTTATAACAAGGGAAAAAAAACGTATTGTTTGGCTCTAGGTCATGGTGCAAAGGACCCTAGGGTGAAATTACTCCAAACCATCACTTTAACTTTTACCGGCCGGCGGTCACTGTAATTTCGTATGATATCATACAAACCTGTTCATGAGAATCTGTTAAATCACTAGACCTAAACCACAGGTTATTGTTCTAAGTGTCTATCAGAAATGTTGACCTCTGTAGGGATCCTTACCATAATGTTGTCAAAGAGTAAGGTCCTTATTGCTTAACATGAAACATCCACGAAATCGCTGTCACTTAACAACTTAACTTAAAGTCAACAGAAACAAAATACAACTATTAAAGCCATCATGGTTTGTCTTTCCACTGCTCCAAAAAATCACCACTCTGGTTTGGTTGAAATAGGCCCTTAATTATTTTATCCAGTTACATGTGTAAATATGCTGCCTCTATAAACGCTAAGAGTACTGTTAATTTAAATGGAGTCTCGTTAGTTTGCTGCTGACGATTTTGGGGCTGGTTAAACAAAAAGGATCTATCTCTGTAGGGATTATTTCCATAATGTTGTCAGACACTTAGAATAACAAGCTGAGCCAGTCAGTGACAAAAACTGCACTTTTGGTGGACGGAAGGTGTTTTAACGGAAGGTGCTTTATAGGATAAGCCTACATTGCAGCCCGGTTTGCAGCTGCTGGTTACAGCGTTGTCGCTCAATACTGGACCAATTTCAAAGATTTTTGTTCACATTAGTCACTTAGACACGTGTGCGTGGGATAATAGGGTCCAGGTTGAAAAATACCAAAATTACCCTTTAATACTGTACACACACCCACAGCACGTTAGGCAGCATCTGGTGGTGGTAAGATTTAGTCATTTATCAGTTTAAAAAGGTCACGCTAACATTTCTTCCCTCAATGAAAATGGTTGGGGAAATGGAGAGGTTAAAAATAAGATGAGGCAGGGTTGTAGCCATAATTAATAAATCTATTCACAAAAACCCATCTGAGTTTGTGAGAGCAAAATGACACTTAAAAGGATAAAATTGGAGAGGAAATAACTACGAGAGATCTCCAAAACATCTAACAACATACTATGTGTTCCCTTGTCAACACTCTCGCTGTCTTTATCTTGCTTTATCACTGCAAGGCCACCAGAAACCCACAACCAAGTGTGCAGAATCCAGTAGATTAGCAAATAGTAACCTCAGAGAAAGTGCATCAAAGGGACACATTCAAAGAACCTAGCAGTCCATTGAAACAGAACCAGCAAAAGGGGAAGAAAAAAACGAAATTAAAAATGATGAAATGAAAGAAAACGTAAACTAGAAAAAAAACTACAGGCTTATAAAAGCCATCAGACTTCAGCTCAGTCGCGAGATATGAAATAGGCTTTTCCTCCACATACAGTGCCTTGCGAAAGTATTTGGCCCCCTTGAACTTTGCGACCTTTTGCCACATTTCAGGCTTCAAACATAAAGATATAAAACTGTAATTTTTTTGTGAAGAATCAACAACAAGTGGGATACAATCATAAAGTGGAACAAAATTTATTGGATATTTCAAACTTTTTTAACAGATAAAAAACTGAAAAATTGGGCGTGCAAAATTATTCAGCCCCTTTACTTTCAGTGCAGCAAACTCTCTCCAGAAGTTCAGTGAGGATCTCTGAATGATCCAATGTTGACCTAAATGACTAATGATGAAAAATAGAATCCACCTGTGTGTAATCAAGTCTCCATATAAATGCACCTGCTCTGTGATAGTCCCAGAGGTCCGTTTAAAGAGCAGAGAGCGTCATGAAGAACAAGGAACACACCAGGCAGGTCCGAGATACTGTTGTGGAGAAGTTTAAAGCCGGATTTGGATACAAAAAGATTTACCAAGCTTTAAACATCCCAAGGAGCACTGTGCAAGCGATAATATTGAAATGGAAGGAGTATCAGACCACTGCAAATCTACGAAGACCCGGCCGTCCCTCTAAACTTTCAGCTCATACAAGGAGAAGACTGATCAGAGATGCAGCCAAGAGGCCCATGATCACTCTGGATGAACTGCAGAGATCTACAGCTGAGGTGGGAGACTCTGTCCATAGGACAACAATCAGTCGTATACTGCACAAATCTGGCCTTTATGGAAGAGTGGCAAGAAGAAAGCCATTTCTTAAAGATGTCCATAAAAAGTGTTGTTTAAAGTTTGCCACAAGCCACCTGGGAGACACACCAAACATGTGGAAGAAGGTGCTCTGGTCAGATGAAACCAAAATCGAACTTTTTGACAACAATGCAAAATGTTATGTTTGGCGTAAAAGCAACACAGCTCATCACCTCAAACACACCATCCCCACTGTCAAACATGGTGGTGGTAGCATCATGGTTTGGGCCTGCTTTTATTCAGCAGGGACAGGGAAGATGGTTAAAATTGATGGGAAGATGGATGGAGCCAAATACAGGACCATTCTGGAAGAAAACCTGATGGAGTCTGCAAAAGATCCAAAACATAAAGCAAAATCTACAATGGAATGGTTCACAAATAAACATATCCAGGTGTTAGAATGGCCAAGTCAAAGTCCAGACCTGAATCCAATTGAGAATCTGTGGAAAGAACTGAAAACTGCTGTTCACAAACGCTCTCCATCCAACCTCACTGAGCTCGAGCTGTTTTGCAAGGAGGAATGGGCAAAAATTCCAGTCTCTCGATGTGCAAAACTGATAGAGACATACCCCAAGCGACTTACAGCTGTAATCGCAGCAAAAGGTGGCGCTACAAAGTATTAACTTAAGGGGCTGAATAATTTTGCACGCCCAATTTTTCAGTTTTTTATCTGTTAAAACAGTTTGAAATATCCAATAAATTTCGTTCCACTTCATGATTGTGTCCCACTTGTTGTTGATTCTTCACAAAAAATTACAGTTTTATATCTTTATGTTTGAAGCCTGAAATGTGGCAAAAGGTCGAAAAGTTCAAGGGGGCCGAATACTTTCGCAAGGCACTGTACTTAAACCTTATACAGCTTGTTTAATTCAAAACAAATGCCAAGCAGATCTCCTCCTGAATAAGCTGCTATTGTGGTGATGGTGCAGTGGATGAATGTGTCCCTGAGCAAGACACTTAACTCCTAGTTGCTCCAGAGGCGTGCAACGTCTGCAATTTTACGTTGCTTTGGATGAAAGCGTCAGGTAAATGACATGTAATGTAATGTATGTGTTATACTGCAGATTTAACAAGAACCTATCAAGTTGTCTTTCCAAATATCAAACCTTCTCCAATGCAGGAAGGTTGTGATAAATGTCAAGTTATTTCTAATGTGAGAAAAAATATGGTTATAATAAAGGTGTAAGGAGTTGAAGCCAAAGTTCACTTCAACAGCGCACGTATATGTCTTTACACTATATGTTGAGGGGAATATAAAATATACAACATGAACACATTTTGTTCTACTGTTAAGTAGATTTTTAGATAGTTGTTAGAATATTTTTTAATTATTATTAATATAACTGTTTGCATAAGAATACCATATTATACTGATTACTCTAAACAAGATACCATGGAGCCATCATCTGTCCTTGTGAAAGGCACAGGATGTTTCTGAGGGCAGAGCAGGCAGAGGAGATTCCCAGCCTGAAGATAACAACTGACGACATTGACTCTTTATTATGACTATAGACTTTGAATCACATTCCACATTGTATTACAAAAGCTGTTGTAAGAGAGCGTTCCGTTCCGCTGTTGTAAATGCCTCCTTGTTGTGTTGTTGTGCAAGTAAAAATGAACTTTGATATCACTTCAGTGTTTCTGTCTATCCTTTGATATTGTCATTATTATAACAGTTGTATAGTAGAATATTTGTAAAATATAAATATAAAATACAAATTGTTTAAATTATTTTCAAAGTACTTAACATTTTTTTAAGGTAGAAAATGTATATGATATAAAACATCTGTGTGGAATAGTTTTACATTTTAAATTTGATTTCTTGCAGAGTTAGTTAGAGATGATTGATACGCCCACGTCTGTACGGAAAGCCTTTCCACTCCCTATTCAGCCCCATTGTACCGAATTTGGTTGCTGTTCCACCAGAGTTCCACTGGGGGTGATCGCAAGCAAGTGCAAAATGAATGGGACTCTATGGAGCTAGATGGCTAAATGTGTCTCTTTCGCCTCATTGTTGTTGAGAAATCTCAGATTTGATTGTAGTTTTTGCAAGTTCAACATGGATTATAGGTCGAAAGTTGAATGAACGAGTACTTATGTCCTTTTGATTTCTTACAGGTTGAGTCGTTGTTGCCCATAACACGCTAGCATTCTGCTAATGAATGCTGATTCGTCAGTGAAGGACTGATTATGATCGGAGATCCCGCTTGACGTCATCCAAAGCGGAACCAGAATGTCAGAGTGAATATTTCGGCGTGGTCTTTAAAACAATAGCAAACCTCTCTCTAGCACGTGTATTGACAGGGAGAACCTAACCTGTCAGCTGTGTTGTCGATGCCTTGAGAGAACAAAGGAAGCGACTCAGAGCTTGCTCTAAAGCAGTAAATCTGGCCGTACGATGTGTATGACGCCCATTGACATTTTAAAAGGCTTTTTAGAACAAAACAAATAAAAAAAATCTAACACCCAGCAGTGTGTATTTTCTTAGCCTCCCCTTTCGAATGCAACATTGAAGTTACTAGACAAAAAATTATATCCTGAGAAATGTGGATTTTGAGGGGTATAGCTCCATAGTGTCCCATTAATTCTGCACTCGCCTGTGAGCGCCCCCTATATGGATCAAGAGTGGAACTGCAACCAGTTCAGAAGCTGGAAGTAACAAGATAGTGGAACTTCTTCACTTATTAGAAATTCTTTGCCTCCACCTTCAACGTAGCCCATTTTTTCTTTTGCAGGGTAGAGGTTCCACATTTACTCTGGTTGTTCCACTGTACGCTACTTCCGCTACCTGATGATAGCTACTGTAAGCTATTTTGTTGAGTTGCCTCTTAGCGAAATGCTCTATGCTAAGCAGTGATGCAGTAAATATGACTAGAGCTTTTAGTGTGAAAGGTAAGAACTGAAGTAGTGAAGCTGTAAAGCGCTGTTATTGACGATATGGCAGGCAGTAAAGAGTTTGCCATCCTGCTTCAAACTATGGAGCCTTCATGTTATCATATTAACTTCAAAAGTATAGGTGCAACTTAAACGCTATGCTCTTCCTTTGTGCCATAAATGGAGCTTGCATTTTTCTGTGAGATGGTTCCCAGTGGCAGACAGAATTTCATAGTGAAAGCGAGGCTTATAGGGAACCATTCTAAACTCTGACGGTGTCATTATTCTGTGGCCATTACATTTTGCAATCAACATCTATACCCAGCAGCCGGTTAGCTTAGCTTTACATAAAGTCTGGAAACAGAGGGACACAGCTAGCCTGACAATGAGAATAAACATTTCCCAAAAGGTCAACCTATATCTTTAAATTACTGTTAGCAGTGAGGTTAGGAGATGTTTGCATGCTGAATTCCCATTGTTTCTTCAGGTAAAATGGATACTCTATTGCACGTCAGTTACACACACTCTATTAACAGAAGGGATATTTATTTTTCTGAGTCCTGATTGGTTCCTCGTGCTCCGTTTGCGTAAGATAAAAAGGTCAAATAAAAAGGTCAATACCAAAAGTTGACTTCCGTGTCATTTCATCAAATAAATTGCTTAAAAACAAATACACGTTGCCCTGACTGAAATGGTGGAATACAAAAAGATATGGTATGTTTCTTTTTTTATAGTCCTGTTACTATGGTAACATGTTTTGGCCACTGCAGGGGAGCGTGTGTTCACTTTTTCTGAGTAGTGAGGGTACGGCCACCTCAAACGTCATGATGACAATTAACAAAAAAAAAAAGGTTTTATTACAAACTAGGAAAAACACGATAATCTTTTGGGGACATTTTTTGGACAAAATATGTTGCAATGAGGAGGATGTAAACCTTATTTTGTGACACTATCCTGCTGTTTTAGTTGAGTGTGGGCTTATCTGTGAAAAGTCCCTAGTCTTACTATACTTAAACCTTTGCAAATTGATTAGGGTTCTCAAAATACTTCTAGGAAAATGATGTTACAATGACACAGACCCATTTTCTCTGCAGTAACAATAGTACTGGGTATATAAATCTTTATTCGGCAAAAACAGACATTCAGAGAGTACCTTGGTAAGCTCACAGGAACAACCTGTGAGAATCACTGTTTTGAGAGACAGAGTGTAAGCCACTATTTGATGTTGCTCAACAACTTTCCAAAATTTTCTTCATTAAATGTAAGCCATAGGATGGTGAAGTTGACCTGTACAAAAGTTTTAACCCATGAGTAATGCCCTCACCTGTTGTGTCTAATAGGAGTAACAAAGATGGGTGGTAACATTAATTAGAGGATGGATACCCGACCCGATATTTAGAAATGCTGTTCGGGTTCGGGCTCAGTCACATCAGCGCGATAAGGCATTGAACATTTTAAATTTAAAACAGCTTATTAATGGGGCTCTTGCGCGTGCCTGTGTTAAGGTGCGCTTGTTGCCCCGTGTGCGCTGATGCGCTCATCTGTTGACATTTCCAAATGCCTTCCTACAGTTGCTTAATAAAAGCGGGCTTTCCACACAAACAAATATGTCATAAATATGAGAAAAACAATGAGATTTTAGCTGTGTCGGATGCGAGCCGGGCTCGAACAGAAAAATGCGGCCGGATCCACACTCTGACATTAATGACAGAGGCAGGTTTTCTTTTGGTTATTTATTTCTGCTATACGCACCTGCTGTGATGCTTACACCAATCATTATCGCATGCTATCAGGAGTCGTTTTCTTAGTGTAGCTGAACTATTAATTCCACAGTAGCAAATACTAATGTAGAATTTATTATATAATCTATCATTATTATAATGTGTCTTCTTTTTAGTCTCCCATGACACATTCTGCATATCAAAGCAACCTAACATGGAGTCCCAACCCCAAAGTTTTACAACTCTGACTTATCTGCTAACCACCATCCAGCTATCACTGACAGTGTTAATAAAGCGAGCGAGCAGCATCCAGTTTTTGTCTTTGTTTCCTCTCACCAGGGTGACACACACGCAGATGACAACCAACAATACTACTGATCCAGACAGTAATTAGCAGTGTTCATGCCTCCCTGAAATGCTGCTGGCCCACCTGCTGTGCCTTCTAGTCTGGTACCAGCGGAGCAGACACACACACACATTCACATAAACTTGAGCTGTAATGTCCCAGTCTAACACCAAACAAATCCTTCTTATAGCCTGTGATCAAACTGAGGCAATAATAACCTGCCTATGTCCCATGTTACTACTGAAAGGCAAATCGTATGTTAATCAAAGATAATGTATGATAATTAGACATCACGTCATGACATATGCATGTGTTAACCACACACGAAAAACACTGTAGATGACTACCATAATAGCTAAATATGCTAACATTTGATAATAATCATCAATCATTTGAGATTGTCCTTTTACATGTGCGAGTGTGTGTGTGCGTGCACGTGCGTGTGTGTGTGTGTGTGTATACATGCACTGGGGGGTTGTATCCAGCTGTCATGTAAATCACAGCGGTCAGACTCTGTCAATCATTGCTGTCTGCTGTGAAAAAGAAACACACCCAGACTTCAATATAACCAGAGCTGAGTGACATTTAACACAAGTGTGTGTGTGAGATTCCATGCGCATTGTTGTGCGTGTGTATTATTTTGTGTTATCATCTTTTCATTTCCGCCTCTTGCCTGCTTTGAAAGTCATAGAGATGCCAGGCCATGGCCCTAAATCATTACCGTATGTGTGTGTGTGTGTGTGTGTGTGTGTGTGTGCGCGCGCGCGTATGTGTGTGTGCACCTACTGTAATTCTCTCATTCTAAACACGGCCTGTCTCTTCCTCCCATCCCTCTCATGTCGATTTCCTGTTTTTCTCCATATATCAGCTATTTACAGACTTGAAAACCCAGAGCAGCAGATATGCTGGGAATTTTATTATTCTCCTCATATTCTGTTATTTCTTCCTCTATCTTCACTCCAACATGTATTCCATCTACTGTCATTTTACTTTGCTTCAACCTTGTAATATTTGAATATGTGTGAATATGCCAAGACAATCTGTGACACTTTATGAACTCACATTTTCATCTGCATAATTCCAAAATTATTAATTATTATTATTATTATTAGTAGTAGTAGTAGTAGTAGAAGTAGTAGTAGTAGTAGTAGTAGTATTAGTATTGTGTTCTTGCAGCATGAATGTACATGAATACATAATAAGAATTCAACTGACAAATGGTTTAGGGAGCATCACATATCAACTAAATTAGCAGAATGTAGCCTGCCATCTATTCCACCAAGACTGCTTCCAACCAATCCAGCCCAGTCTCTCCAAGTGGGTGCATCTATAGCAGCTCTGGAGCGAAGACACGGATAATGAATTATATATTAATAAACCTCGGTGTGCATAGGTGGCGGATCTGTAATTGTAACCAGGTGGATCGGATTAAAGGATGAACACAGAATACACTCCAGTGTGTCTGCCTTGTTAGAAGACTTGACCCTTGGAGGGCAAGTTGAGTCAGGGCAGACAGGGGAAGAGGAATGGGGAAGGATGTGGTGTTAATGTGGATTTTCAAAGGAGATTTGGGAATAACGATTAGGGCGACTCAAATGCCGGGGCCAATGAGAGGGATGTGGGCGAAAAGGTGGAAGGAGACAGTTGGTGGATTTAGATGAGGTATGAGGTAGAGGAGCCCGTACAAATTGGAACCCCCTTTGCACATGCTATTATCATTCTTCTCATATTGAGACCAGTTGGATTATATTTACAATTCAGATCTAAATCCAATTTCTGTTTTTCTCAAACAGATGCTATGAAAGTCACCTCCACGCAGTCTTATGTTTTAGTACAGGGGTCTTCAACGTTTTTAAGGCCAAGGACCCCTTAGCTGAAAGCGAGACGGAATAGGGACCCCCTTCTATTGTACATATATATTGTATAAAATAAAGTTGCATGTTAAACTGGGCCGGATTGATGAAAATAAATGGATATTAATATATTATTTATACATTATGTTACATACATGTAGAAGGCACAGTGGATCCTTAAGCTTAATTGTATGGCTACCTTAACTATAGTAAGCTTATCTTCTATGTGTAAATTAAATGTTGGATTCATATGAATGTATATTTTCAGACATTGTAATTTATGAAAAAATAAACATTTTAATATAATTTGGCACCCCCCCTGCATTAACTCTGAGGACCCCCTGTTGAATATCTTTTGCTTTAAAATCTACAGTCACCCTTTGCTTTGTCTCCACTGTCAGAGTATTCTCACCGCTTTCTGCCTATTACTTAGTGTATTCTCATGGAATTTTCTTTCTGTTTATTAATGCCCCAGCGTGTAGATTTAGGGTGCTTTGAAATTTCACGTTGCTCTTAAATTCTGCCAAATGTTTCTCTGATCATCTCCACAGGAGGTATGGAAGACTGGATCTTAAATGTGTTAGAGTGGGTGCAGTAACACCAGGCGTCTTATTCATGAGGTTGTTTTATTTATGTTGATTTCCCATGATATGTTTACCATTTCATAACAAATGCAACAGAAAATCAGAACTGTATGTCAGCTGTTAAGCACAAATTCACTTTAATTTAAGTGCTTGTCAAGTTAAGAGTATCTTCACTGAATTATGTATGGCGTGGTTACTGCATGTCTTCTTAACGACAGCTAATCAACACAGAAATAAAAAAAATCTTTTTGAATGACAACAGCAACACAAATGCACAAATCATCACCACGAACAAAGAATTTAAGTAATTATCATGTTCTAAATTTACAGTTGTCGTCTCATATTGCATGACAGCCATGGGGCACATTTATTTTTCTTGATCTGAAACACAACTTCTAACATATTTCATTCAGGTTGCCTTGAATCAAAAAGCATTGAGATTGCAAGTTAATCCTTAAACTTGGAAACATCACAGAATCTCACCACATGGTACATTTAGTAGCTGTTCTGGAGCTTTTGATTGCATCGCACATGCTTCCTCCTTAAATGAGGGTGGTGCGTTTAGGCTGCGGCGGTACGGGCCCCAGGGCGGTCTCAAAAAAACGGCAGCAGACTGCGGCGAAAAGTTAGGATGGATTTAGTCTATATCCTTGCCATTCCACTTCCAGGAGTGCTCTGATGCTGCAGGAAAATCCGCCGGATGCATGTATTTTCCGTTTCCTTCCGCTTTCTTTGTTTTGGAATTTTAAATTCGGTGGATTTATGATGACTATTGTTAACTGCTCCTCAGGTCTCTGCATGAAAAGTTGAGACAGCTAGCTAGACTGTCCAATCTGAGTTTTCTCTCACACAACTATTTTGCAGCGGCTCTGTGCGGAGTTTAGCACCGCCCATGACGATTCTGATTGGTTTAAAGAAATACCATTAAACCAGAGCACGTTTTCCTCCCATCCCCGAATGCTGTGTGGAGTAGCCAGACCCTCCTTCAGTGCGCTTTGGAGGAGGGTCTGGCAAACCAAGACTAGGATGGGTTCAACTTTTGGAGAAATGCAACAAAACGTCACCCTTCAGTGACCATCTACCCGGCGATCAGACTTGTCAGCCCGTTTTAAGGCAGTGTGAGAGCCCCATACAGTGAACAGTAATTAACCCTGCCTCTACCGCTGGCACAAGAATTTTTTTCGCTTAAAAAAAAAATACAGAAAAACAAGCACTTAAATACCCAGGAGTTTGTGTAACAGCTGACTGTTTCCTGCAGCAAGCACCAGCACAAAGTCCCAGTCCCCCCCGTCTCTTTTCTCTCTCTCTCTGTAAAATGAAGCTGCCTTCATGTACGGTGGGAAATGTTGAGATCATAAAAACGATCTACAGTAAAGGGAAACAATAATAGTGAAATATAAAGTTTACTTCTACTACATTGTTACATACATACAGTTTTTTTTAAATTGGCTATTTAAGTGACACTCCCACTGCCACACAATCCTGCAGCAAATCGCCGAACCGCCTGATCTAGTCTTAATGCTGCTTTAGACTCTCTTCCATGATGATCAAAACACAGAATAAGGTGATATCTCTTCGGAGAATGGTGCCCATCTATTTTAGTAGATTTCAGAGGCTTGAGAAATCCAATGCTAGTGAATATTAGAGCGGTTCTGGCAAAAAGTCATCCAAAATACAATGATGAAATAGGTCTTTGGTAGCCTGGGAACCAGACAAATCTGCAAACTCATATTGTATTTCCTGTGCAGATGCAACCCCTCCCGTTCAGACAGATTTTAGCCGGCCTAGGCCGGGTAGGGCCAATCACAACGGTTAAAGTAATACGGGGTGTTTGTGAGACGATGACCATTGCGCTTAATGCAAAAAAACCTGATGACATCATGTTTGGCTTGTGCACCCTTGTGTTAGAGGCATTTTTGAAAACAACATTGACTGTTGGTAGGAAACAGGAAATGAGAAGATGTTTCTTGTGTAATGTCCAATGTTTTGTTGACCTGTCGTGGTGACCCACTACCTTACTAAGACACGCCATGTTGTTCTTTTTACCGAAAATGTATCACCTAATTTTAATTCAATTTAATTTTATTTATAGTATCAAATCGTAACAAGAGTTATCTTGAGACACTTTACAGACAGAGTAGGTCTAGACCACACTATAATTTACAAAGACCCGAAAATTCCAGTAATTCCCCCAAGAGCAAGTTAGTGCGACAGTGGCGAGGAAAAACTCCCTTTTAGGAAGAAACCTCGGCCAGACCTAGGCGGTGTCTGACGGTGCCGGTTGGGGGTGTGATGAACAGTGGCAATGATAGTCACAATAAAAGATAATGGAACAGTGACTAGAAAATGATAGTCGTAGTAGTTCATGTCATAGCAGGGCACTGCAGGGCGTAACAGTATGTAGCGTGGCACAGCAGGGCATGGCTGGATGTAGCAGGTTCAGCAGGACGCAGCAGGGCACCGTAAAGCGTAGCAGGGTGTAGTGAAGCAAGACCATGGCGACAGCTGCAACCAAGATCTTGGTGCCATCCTAATCCAACGAAATATGCTGGGAAAAAGAAACATAAGGACTCTGGGGAGTAAACTCCCCAGACCTAGGTTAGTAACAAGCATTTCTGGATCTCCTCACTCCCTAACTATATGCTTTATCAAAGAGGAGAGTTTTCAGTTTATTCTTAAATGTGGTGACAGTTACCCCTGAGTGTACCCCTATGGTTGGTTTATGCCTTAAAATAATGTCCAGGATTTCCGGGAAAAGGTATGATATGTGTGTCTCCATTTCCAAACATCACTGCAGGTTGACTGTTTTTAGCAGCAGAGGTTGATTGTGGGCGAGACGGCGATAACACTGTCATGGTTAGCTCCCCGAAACTCTACTCCCGCTGTCTAGTCAATGTTAGCTAATGTCCGCTAGCATACGTACAAGCTAACTCTAGCCAGTTAGCTTTGTGTGTAACATAATAAAAACCCACCCATCTCGTAGGAGCGAAGCTTAATATTTCATTTAATAAAATTATGGTACAAAAGGAGCACTAATGCCACATGTCTTATGTTGACAACGTGGATGCAGATATAAGAAACACCGAAGGCAGTCGTAATATTTACTTAGCAGGCTAGGCTAATGCTGTTGCGCCAACGTTAGCAAAACATTGGCGTAGCTTTAGTTAGCACTCTAAACTTGTCTCGAGTCCGGACCTTTAACTGTCTATGGTCTGGACTTGAGTACTACAGCCCTGACAGGTAGATATCACTTAGCTGAACAACTGAACAAGCTGCAACTTTTCTGATTGATACAATGGGAGCCTGACTCCTGCATATGACCCCAATCTGCCCTTCTTATGGCTTGAAGCCCTCTGCCGGTTTTTGGCAAAAGCATGCTTCCCCCTAGGTATGTTAAACATCAGGCACTCATCACTGGCTCTGTACAATTAACCACGCAACAACTCCTTGGCATTTTGACTTACGCTATGCTGCTACTACTACTAGCTACACGAAACACGTCTTCTTTCTGCCCCCCGGTTGTGTGCGCAAGCAGTGATGACGTTGCCGAAAAATCCATGTATTGTGCATACTGACTCACTGAAATAGCTTACTTGATGGTATTGAGCCATCGTTAAGGTTATCAATTTCAGCTGTGCTTTTCCTACTATGACAAGTCAAAATGTCTGCTGTGAAAAAAAGTCAATTTTGTTGAAAACGTTGCCATTTTAACGGTCTCTTAGAGAATGACATGGATAAGAAAAGGTTTTTGACTGGGTTCCAGATGGGTGAAGGTGAATTAGGGGGGAAGCTGGTGGCTGGTGAAATGAGACGAACCGCAGGAGACACAAGGGAAAGGGTAAAAACAAAAAAAAACACAAGGAATAACTAGGGACAGCTGTGGCTGTGAAATCACTTGACACGGCCAAAAGTACATAGATAAAAAAGATATTTTCATCCGTATGAGCCGTTACGGAGGTAAACAGCACTGGGAGGCTTGTTTCAGAAAACAAGGTGGCGCTGATTTTTAGTCAGGCCAATAATTTGGTATACTAATTCATTTGGGCCTGTAGTTATACTGCACTTCGTCTGGCCCACGGTAAACGGCAAAAGCCCAATATGGGCATGCTGTACTATGCCAGCAGCCCATGCAAAAGAAAGAAAGATAGAAAGATAGAAAGATAGATAGATAGATAGATAGATAGATAGATAGATAGATGGTATACCTTGAGTGCAGCCAGACTTTTTTTTGAACAAAAGTTAAATATGAAACTGTCGTGGCCGGGTTGGTTCAGTGGGTAGAGCAGGCACACATGTACTTAGAGGTTTATGCCTCGACGCAGAGGTACAGGGTTCGAATCCAACCTGTGACGATTTCCTGCATGCCTTCCCCCTCTCTCTCCCCTTTCTCACCTAGCTGTCCTGTCAAATAAAGGCAGAAAAGCCCAAAAAAAAAGAAAGTGAAACTGTCTCACAGACACACACACTTCTCCATGCCCTGTGTTCTCTCTAACACACTGATGACAGGGAGCCAGATAGGAAGATAGCAATGTGTGATGAGAGAGGGATAGAGAAGTTTTTGAGGGTAGGGAGGAATGAATAATGGAAGAGTACCCCGGCGTTCTTGGTGAATGATCACAGCTCATGGTTTGCTCGCATGGGGTTTTCTCATCTATCGCTCCATCTATTTGTACATCCATTCTATCTCATTTCATTCCATCTTTCATACTTTACGTTCATGTTTTTAACTCATCCGCCCTTCTGTAGGTAGCTAAACTAGATTGATTCTCAACTAGCATTAGCAAAGGCATAGTTTAGGAAAAGCTCTTACCTTCTTTTTTACTTAGAAGCTTAAACCAGCAGCCAGTTCTGATGAAAGTAGCTAGCACTACCATCAAAAGTCGCTCCAAAGAGACATTATCCGCTCCTTTGCGTATTGATGATGGCATTGAGCATCCTTTGCATAAAGCTTAGTGGTGTTGTTGGCTGACAAGAGGAAAGGGAGAGACCCTGGGCTGTTGGCAGGAGAGCGTTGGACTGTGCTGCATGCAAGGGAAAGAAATACAATATAATATATGTCTTGCTTTTAGCCTGATGGTCTGAATTTTGTCGCTAGTTGCGGTTTAGAAATAAAGTCACTAAATCTAGCAAAAAAGTTGCCAAATTGGCAACACTGCCTGATTCTAGTTGTTATGCTAAGCTAACCATCTGCTGGCTGTAGCTTCATTTTTACTCTACAGACATGACAGTGGTATTAATCTTAATACTAAAACTTTCCTCAAGATAGCAAATAGCCTCAGCGTGTTTCCTAAAATGTTGAACTATTCCTTAAAGTTAGAATGCTAGCAACGTGATGTAACTCATCCTCAATGACAGAAATACGGTGATAGTTTTGTATGCCCACTGAGCAGAAAATTAAAGTCTTTGGAGAAAGAAGTTGAGTTCATAGTACAATTCCGACACTGCTGAAACAGGTATGTACTTTTCAATCGAGAGCCAATTTGAAAAGCAGTCAGTGAGATTGTGTGACCCTTTTCACCTTAATCCTGAATGCACTTTGTAGCTTTTTTGTCAGATGACTCATAACCATTGAAAAAAAAATGGCTGTGAATCTGCAGTGGACTAGCCTGATATTCCCCAAAGCGTTTAAACCTATAATATGATCTTAGTTTCATTGTACTCTAAGGCAATGGTCCAAGGTGAACACGGTTCTACGGTGCCTTTTGAGAAAAGAGGCCTTGATCGATAAGTGTGCAGTGCTTTTGGTTGTTAATTTTTATGAGGATGGTCGGTGTTAAGAGAGCAATGTCAGGGAACATGATGAGTTTTGATAATGTCAGTTTTGTGTCTCGCTGATATAGCAGTACCCAATCTCTGCATCAAATTGCACCCTAGAGGGTTACAGAGAAATACTGAAAAACAGCAGAAGAGGAAGGAAAGGAAGAAAGGAAGAGTGCTGCTATAACACAACACTGAAAGAGGATGAAAATCAGCTGCATTTGATTGGGTTTAGGATTTTGGTTGTGACAAGATTTAAAACGGAGGAAAATAACAAATGTAGGTACAGGGTGATAATGATAACAGCAGTAATTTTCACCAAGGATTCTTATGTAACAGATAAAGTAGGATAGCAATTTTTTTTTTCATTTTCATAACCCTCCTCTTTCCATTTCTTCATAGATGTTACTGCTTGACATATATACCAACACATAGACTGGAAAATGTCGATACAGCGGAGATGAAAGAATCATGGACACAGAGAAACGAAAAACAGAAATGTGGAAAATAACTGAGAACAGATCGATGTGTGGTTTGTATATATACGGCTTAAGAGAGTTTATCTGCCTGGAGCCATGATCATATGTGTGGAATATCAGAGTATTTGTAGAGCATGGGGTACTATTTCAATATTCACAGTTTGTCTTTGTTGTGTTCAATGAAATACAGCGTAGGGCATTTCGGTAGAATTGAGCAACTTCAATATACATTTGTTTCTATTGATCACATTTTAATCAGTAATTTCTGAGAGTCCCCCTGTATTAAACATGTGCATAAAACCCCTTTATTTCAAAAGTCAACTTATAAGACCAATAAGAATGGCATCAAGATGGCGCCGCAGAATGGCGACACGGTGTGTTGGTGCGCTCTGTTTTGTTTTGTTTTGTGTTTTAACCTTGTTTCTTGCGATGGTACCCGCATCTCATTCACAAGTGAAGAGCTCGTGAACTTCAGGGGAACAACACCATCGGACTTATTTCCCACTTTTCTTCTCCCTTCACTGGACATTTTGGACATTCTGGTCACAGGTGCGCTCACCTTTGCCAATGCAGCGAAACGCCGGAGGAGAGGGAAACGGGCCGGTGCGCTTGTGCGTCTCCGCCAGCGAGGATTACGCACTCCGTTACCTGGAATATTCCTCTCTAACGTGCGCTCTCTGCCCAACAAACTGGAGGAATTACAACTGCTTTTGGTGAGAAACAGCGACTTTTCTTCATCTGCTGTTTTGTGCTTCACGGAGACGTGGCACTGTGGATTAATACCGGACTGCGCTGTAGCTGGCAGGCTTCCAACTCTACAGAGCGGACAGAGACACGGACCTCTCCGGCAAAACAAAAGGTGGAGGAATCTGTTTCTACATCAACAGCGGTTGGTGCAACGACGTGACAGTGATCCAGCAGCATTGTTCTCCTGACCTGGAGTATTTCATCATAAACTTTAAGCCTTTTTATTCACCCCGTGAGTTTGCTTCATTCATTCTGGTCGGTGTTTACATCTCACCGCATCGTGGAGCGGACCAACCCGGACTCCCTAGTTATTGTCCTCGGTGACTTTAATAAAGGTCACTCATGACCTCCCTAAATATAGACAGCATATTAAATGCCCGACCAGAGAGGAGAACATTCTGGATAACTGTTACACCACAGTCAGGGATGCTTATCACACTGTCCCCCGTGCTGCACTGGGACACTCTGACCATGTCATGGTTCACCTGCCTACAGGCAGAAACTAAAGCTCTGCAAACCTGTAGTGAGGACATCAAGGAAGTGGACCAGTGAGGCTGTGGAGGATCTCCAGTCGTGTTTGGACTCTACCGACTGGGATGTGTTCAGGACTGCTACCAACAGTCTGGATGAGTACACAGAGGCTGTGACATCATACATCAGCTTCTGTGAGGACTGCTGTATTCCATCAAGCACCAGG
The DNA here is from genome assembly GCA_023566125.1 of Zingel zingel. Taxonomy (NCBI): domain Eukaryota; kingdom Metazoa; phylum Chordata; class Actinopteri; order Perciformes; family Percidae; genus Zingel; species Zingel zingel. Next base: position 14,066,508 of record CM042317.1, read on the forward strand.
GTGAGTTACAACAACGACAAACCCGGGTTCACAGCCAAACTCAGAAGGTTAAGGCTGGGCAAGGAAGAGGCCTTCAGGAGTGGGGACAAAGACAGATTTAAAGAGTCAAAGTACAAGTTTAGCAAGGCAGTGAAGGAGGCTAAACGACGCTACTCTGAGAAGCTCCAACACCAGTTCTCAGCTAATGACTCTGCGACTGTCTGGAAAGGACTTAGGCAGATCACCAACTACAAGCCTAAACCCGCCCACTCCTTCAATGACCGACACCTAGCCAACGACCTGAACGAGTTCTACTGTCGATTTGAAAGACAAAAGGACAGTGCTTACACCATCCCCCACAACACCTCCCTACAGCCACTGTGCATCACCTCCACCTCCCCCACCTCAACAGGGTCCTGGGCCCCCCCATCAATGCCCTCCTTAACGGTCCCCTCCACCCCCCCTCCCACCTCAGTGACGACTCTCTCCATCCACGAGAGGGACATCAACAGACTCTTTAGAAGACAGAATCCAAGGAAAGCTGCTGGACCGGATGCTGTCTCCCCATCAAGCTCGAAGCACTGCGCTGATCAGCTGTCTCCAGTGTTCACAGACATTTTCAACACCTCACTGGAGACATGTCACGTGCCAGCCTGCTTCAAGTCCTCAACAATCATCCCTGTTCCCAAGAAGCCAAGGACCACAGGACTTAATGACTTCAGACCCGTTGCCCTGACCTCTGTGGTTATGAAGTCCTTTGAGCGCCTTGTGCTTTCACACCTCAAAGCCATCACCGACCCCCTCCTGGACCCCCTGCAGTTTGCCTACAGAGCCAACAGGTCTGTAGACGATGCAGTCAACCTGGCCCTCCACTACATCCTCCGGCACCTGGACTCCGCAGGAACCTACGCCAGGATCCTGTTTGTGGACTTCAGCTCTGCCTTTAACACCATCATCCCGGCTCTGCTTCCGGAGAAGCTCTCCCAGCTTGGTGTGCCTGACTCCACCTGCAGGTGGATCACTGACTTCCTGTCTGACAGGAAGCAGCATGTGAAGCTGGGGAAACACGTCTCCGACTCACAGTCCATCAGCACCGGATCCCCCCAGGGCTGCGTTCTTTCTCCTCTGCTCTTCTCCCTGTACACTAACAGCTGCACCTCCAGTCACCAGTCCGTCAAGCTTCTGAAGTTTGCGGACAACACCTCCCTCATCGGATTCATCTCTGATGGTGATGAGTCCGCCTACAGGTCGGAGGCTGACCACCTGGTGACCTGGTGCAAGCAAAACAACCTAGAGCTCAACGCTCTAAAGACAGTGGAGATGGTTGTGGACTTCAGGAAGAACCCAGCCCCACCTGCCCCCATCACCCTCTGTGGTTCCACAATTGACACTGTGGAGTCTTTCCGCTTCCTGGGAACTATCATCTCCCAGGACCTCAAGTGGGAGCTGAACATCAGCTCCCTCGTCAAGAAAGCACAACAGAGGATGTACTTCCTGCGGCAGCTGAAGAAATTCGACCTGCCAAAGACAATGATGGTGCACTTCTACACAGCCATCATTGAGTCCATCCTCACATCCTCCATCACCATCTGGTACGCTGCTAGCACGGCCAAGGACAAGGGCAGACTGCAGCGTGTCATTCGGTCAGCAGAGAAGGTGATTGGCTGCAATCTGCCGCCGCTCCAGGACCTTTATGCCACCAGGACTCTGAAGCGTGCTGGAAAGATTGTGGCCGATCCCTCCCACCCCGGACACAAACTCTTTGAGCCACTCCCCTCTGGCAGGAGGCTGAGGTCCATCAGGACCAAAACCACACGCCACATGAACAGTTTTTTCCCCTCCGCCACTAGTCTTATCAACAAGGCCCGGAAACCAACCTGACTCTCTCCACACCCCACCTCGGGCTCCTCATGCCACTGTACCTACTCTGCTGTAGCATTCCTTCCTTTTTACTACTATTTAACTTACTTATTTTACTGTTTATTTACTTATTTTTTATCGTTATTAATACATTCTGTGTGTATATGTTTATATTTATATTGTTTATATTCTTTTTTATCCTTCTTATATTTGAATGTGTGACATGCACCAACAGCACCATGACAAATTCCTTGTATGTGCAACGTACTTGGCAATAAAGCCCTTTCTGATTCTGATTCTGAATTCCTCCATGTACAGTAATTCCATATCTTCCTTGTCCAAAAATAATTTCAGTGTACAGGGACTCAACGATAGACAGACCATACACGAAACTGCAGCATAATCCAAGTGGTTTGTTGCCAATTGCACTTTGAGCAAAAAGGCAATATTTTCTGCATTATATTTCTTATTATATTCAATGCTTTTCTTGCTGGCTATATAAACAAAACCCTAAAATTCTAAATCAGACACAGCAAAGACGACTATATGAGCGTCATCAGTGAGATGTAAATGCTTTGGTCAGTTCGACGTGGGTTTAGAACTTCAAGACAGGACTTGATGACAACTGATAGAGGTGCAGTAGACTGATGGCTTTGGATGGAAAATGCATCAAAGTGCATGTTGAAAAGGGTTTCCGCGGGGTCCTAAAAAGTAAAAAAAATAAGTCTAAAATATCAAAATCAAAATTGTAGGCCTAAAAAGTCTTAAATCTGCGGAAGTATTGTGTTTTAGGTGTTAAATAATTTTAAACTGGTCTTCATTTTCCTACGTCCATATAACGCTTCCTCTAATGCTCTTCAAAATGCTCCTGCGGCGCTTTAGAATTTTTTTTTTTTATTCTGTGGTGTTGCAGTTCTTTCTTTTGCTAGTCCAAATATAATTTGCTGTATTACAACTACAAATGAGAGCAACATGCAACTTATTTTGCAGCCAATCAACTTTCGTGTTATCAGTCTCTTTCGGATTGTACCACAGACATAAAACGGGTTTTAATTGTTTAAATTTAATTTAATTATAGACCTTTTTAAAAAGTCTTAAATTGGACTTATTGAAACTTGCAGAAACCCTGTAAAAGAGATTTAGACTTGGTCATAGAAACCAACCTAGACCTGAATTTAGGTCAAGACAGTAGTTCATCTTTACTTTAGTCCATTAAGCCCTTTTCCTTGTGTCACATAATAAAAAGGTGCTGCAATTGTTGGATAGGCTGTGACATGGAAGTTGTTGGAATCTTCTTCAATTTTGTGCTGTTGTTCATTACAGTTTTTGCCGATTGCTTACGCACTGAAATCAAAAGTATTACACAGTTATCAAAACCTTACACTCAAGGAGCAAAACACTGGCTTACACTGTAGAAAAGTACAGACCCATTTAGTTATGTCCACTCATTTCTTATTTTTAACTGAACAAGCTTATACAAGTTGTGGATTTTGAACTCAACTTTATGAGTTTTTGAAAGTTAAACTTGCATTTATTCATTGGGTCGACTATTTAAATTTTTTGTCAGATATGTATGTGTTGATTTAACTTGGATATGTAAGTTATCAGTTGAAAAAAAAGCATGTGTGTTGCAACAAAAAAGAGTTGCTTTTCGACTTCTTTCACAGCAAAGTTAAAGCATGGACACAATGCATTAATTATACACCGCAGATAAGTGATGTAGCCTATTCAAATTTCAACTAAAATATAACACATGTGGCAAACAAGAAAGCACTAGTGCCAACGGCGGAGGGAGTACCTGTCAACGGCTTGTGAATTTGGCATTTCACTCTTCTCAAATTGAAATGCAAAGTACTTTTCAAAAGTCAAACGTTTAGCTCCGCCCACATTTAGCTCAACCCCGATCTGCGTACTGCAGTCAGGTGCAATTGGTTCATTGGCTTGTCAATTCCCATGATGCAAGGCGGTAAATAGAGTTGTATTAAAATTTGCTGAAAAGTTTGCAGTTTGTTCGAAATACAAATGTAACTTTATGAATTCCGTTTATTAAACGTGTCTGCTTAGAATTTTTTGTTGCCTGGTAATGTTACGTTTGATAAGAAGAACCGGAGTATTGTAGTGTTAGACTTTGAGCAGTAATAGGCTTTTTTTTTAGCCATTAAGCTGCAGTGTGTCACTTCACTAGCGCCCCTTTTGTGTGAAGTGATGCCAGATCAACGGCTTTATAGGGTCCTATATTTGGTACGGGGCCCTGGGGCGGCTGCACCCAAACACCCACGCTATCTCCGCTATAAATGTGGTTATGTTGTTTTAACTTGAATCTGTGAGTTGTAGTAAAGCAGGAATTTATACTAGGCAAGGCAGGTTTCTTGCATTACTAAAGAAAGTAAGTTATTTGTTTTAACTTATAGTATGAAGTTAAATAAAAAGTTAAATCCACTAAAAGAACAACTTTAACAAAACTAGAACACTGTAGTTACATCAACCTCATTAACTTTAATTTCTAAGTTGAAACAAAGGCAGTCTTCAAGTTGAGTGAACTTCGATTTTCAAGGCAGCAGGTGAACTTGCATTTCCAAGTTAAACTACCTTAGATTTTCTTACAGTGTAGATGTGCACCACTATAAGCACAATGTCAGCCTCACACTTTTTGCAAAACAAATACACACAATTATTTGCAAAACACATTGTATTGTATATTTTCCTAATACACACTTGTATTCATTAGACACAGAAGTATAGCATGATGTCACTTCCTTGCAATTCCAAAGCACTGACTGTCAAATGACCACACCAATGAGCCAATCTGTGAAACACAGCCATCAGGTGCGTAAAACAAAATTTTGCAAACTAGGCTGGTTTTATCAAAATACTTAACACAATTCACAAAACCACACACCCAAACTGCAAAATACCTCATATATCCTGCAAAATGAAGCACTGCAACCAAAACTACATATAGCATTATCAAAATCAACCTTTTGCACCAAATGGCACACACTTCATTCATATTACTAGTTTTTTGTCTAACCAACTACACACTGTTGGGCATAATGAAAAGCACTCTCATCTTTAGTATGCTTTGCCATAATACTGAAATAGTTCAAAATGTAGAAAATTCTTCAGATTGTTCACATGCACAGAAATATTTGCAGATACACACACATGCTGTTGAATTTTTATTTTTTTTCACCAAACAAGTCAGTGCAACATATGCACAGCAGATATATTTACATTGGACTGAACACAAATATACTCACAAAAAACAGTAAACTGAAAAAGAAAATTGCGGAAAAAATGTGCTCACCTGTGGTCTTTTCATAGTGCTTACTTCCTGATTGAAGTGGTAACAATTAACCATTGAGGTTTTTGGCCAGGTGGCACATATATTGGCCATGTAGTGTCATTTTGAATGGCAGTGTTTTGAAATGGCAAACATGTGACTTTTTATCAGATTGTTATGTCTTATGCAGAGAACCATGTTCATTGCATTTAAAAAGTGCCATTTTGAATTGCAAAATGTGTGTAAAGCAGAAAATGTGTTTAGACTTTTGAAGACTTGAGAAGAGGTTTTGTTCTCTGAGGGCCAGATGTTCTAACGCTTTTGCGCCCACTTTAGGCGTATTTGTTCGCAACGTGCGCGTAAAAGCATGGCGAGGTATGTACAAACAGAACGCACTGAGGTAAAAGCGCAGACTGCCTGTCACGGGAACTGAAAATGGCAAATTGCGCTTTTCCGTGTCATGCATATGCATTCACGGGAGGGTGAAGGGGAAAGTGGGAGTTTCCCATAAAGAGATGGGAGGGGAAGCGTAAAGTGCGCCTAATTATGTATTCCGCGGTATGTACAAAAACCGCCCATGACAGCGCGCCTCTATTTTGCGGTGAAAATTCTCTGCTTCTTAAAAGCAGGTGTAAACCAGCCACAAGCAGGTTTCCTCGCATATGCCTCCTGGTGAAATGGCAGCAGTAATCCGAGCAAGACGAAGACATAGGTCAAGGAGACGAGCTGAAAGGATTTTTGCCACAAGGATCACACTTTTTCAGTTGAGTGAAGATAAAATCATTAAGTGTTACAGATTAAGCAGCCATGCAATATTACAGTTACTGGAAGAAATCAAAGATGACATTGAATCTCTGAGTCAGCGTTCACATTCCATTCCTGCAGTTGTTAAATTGTAAATAATAACATTACAAATATTGGCATCAGGATCATTTCAAACAGTCATAGCATCAGCAGTGGGAATATCGCAATCTGCACTCAGCCGTATCATAGCACAAGTACTGAACGCTTTGGTACAGCGCAATTTACGGTATAGTGGATAAACTATAGTGGAAAAAGGCGCTGATTACCTGATGAACTGCAGGTTTGGTAAATACAAAGTAAGCTGAAGTATCACAGCGTGCGCTTTCTGCGGGTTGGCCATGGTGCTGATAACGCTACATTCGCAAATGTACTTACATCTGGCCCTCTGTGTCAGTTTAAATAATTGTGCTATGCATGTCATTTTAAAGTGTTAGCAATTGGAAAAACACTGTAATTGTAGACACACCAATCAGATGTAAGCACTATAAAAATGCAGCAGGTAAGTCTAGTATTTCTGTACTTAATTTTTTCATATTTTTTTTTTTTATTACTGTAAAAATACAGTATTTTATGTTTGTCTGTTGTTTGCTGAGCTAACAGTGTTATGCATGGAAGCTGTGACATGTTGACTGATTTGGGTATATGGAGAGAAATACATTATATTTTCCTCAGTCTGCAGCATTGGTCTTGTGTAGTGTTTGGTGAACTTATTGTATATTTCACTTTCTCTGTGTACTTACAATAATTTACAGTACTCTAATCACTGAGAAGTAGACAAGTCTTTTAGGTTAGCAACAGCAGTGTGTAACTAGTTCAAACAGAATTAAGTCATATGGAACGTGTGTTTCATATGGTAACAAAATATGTTTTTGATAAATTAGTGTATAGCTTTTGCAAGAGTGTTTCATTTTGCAAAGGGTCTGAGGTGTTCTGCTAATTGGGTGTGTGGTTGTGCTAATTGGGTGTAGTTTTGAAAAACCGGTCCCTGCTTTCAAATTAGTGCTTAAGCAATTGAAAAAAACTGTAATAGTGTAAGATGGACACCAGGGGCTCATATGCAAGTCCAGATGTACAAAGATGAATTGTATCAGTACACTTTCCAAAAAAAAAAACACTGGTACAACTGACTGTTTCACAACACCGGAGCACTCTGTTTGCATAGTGCAATTTTAATTTGCACACACAATAAACAGTGTGACTTAGGAGCAGCGCATGAATAGAAATGACTACTTCTGTTTTGGAATTCAACTTCATTTTTGCTGGAACCATCATCGTGGTTAAACTAAAACTATCGCGCTGTTGTCAAAGCAGAGCATTTTACTGATGCAATCTACATGCACCAGTACGTTTAAGAACTTACTCAAGTGAGTATGGTTTTAAAGTTAATGCCTCAGCAGAAAGATCAAGTCAACCAAATATATATTATTGAAAGGACAAGGAATGAATCCAAATTTTGTACCAGTGTGATTTAGAAGGTATATCTCAATATTCCATTGCTCACATCAAATAGTCCAAGCTTGAATTTAAAGCAAGCCATTGTGAAATGAGTTGCTACAAAGCTAATTAAGACTATCAGCTCCACAGAACTCTTTCTGCATTTCTCAGTATGGCTATGTTCAGAAGATTGTGGCGTCCGGCGACTTTCTCGTGCAGAGTGAAGATAATTACCTCTTCTGAAGAGTCCGTGTTTTTTTAATCCTCCGTGTCCTCCTTAGCTACTAGTAACTGTGTGGCGTGTTGTTGTCAATACTTAGAATTCCTCATGAGGGCAGCAGAAACTACGCACTGTAGCTTTGATAACTGTAGTATTTACAGCATACAGTAGTGGCTGCTTACCTTACAAGGCCCTGAAAGGTGAAGAGAACATCTGCTATATTTTTTATACTATAACAGAGTACAAACTTAACTGAAGTTCAACAGTATATATTACAGACATCAATGTCTTTAAGAGCTGGTGTGTCATTTGACCCTGTGGCATTCTGAAAAATGTCTGAACACACTGCCACTCCAGCCAGCCTCACACACAGCCAGGTGATACAATTTCTTTGGGGGGGCTTTTCCCTTTATTTGAAAGTGGATAGACATGAAATGGAGAGAGAGATGGGGGGATGACACGCAGCAAAGGGCAGCAGGTCAGATTCAAACCCTGCACGGCTGCAGGACTCAGCCAACATGGGGCGAACACGCTTACTGGGTGAGTTAGAGGCCACCCCGATAACATTTGAAAATGCATTAGACACCTGGCTGAAATCTTTTGACCTAACTAATAGGTGTTTTCATGAGTGAAAGAGATAGGGTACGAAAATTGAATAAGATAAATGGCTCGGTCTCATTTTAATTTCGGGAGGACATGGAAAAAATGTGACAATGCCCCTCTGTTCAGGTCCTAAGCTTAAGCCACAGCCTATTTCTGCTTTCATCCCGTAATTTATTGTTTGTTAGGTCCAGCTCAAAAGGAAAGACTGAGGTTTAGAACTGTGTATTGCCCTACCTTTTGTTAGCTTTTTAGTTAATGAATGGCAGAAACCTAGCTAAAAGTCCAACATAATGATATACTGGATATGTAGTCGAGTCACCAACTGTCGAGTCCGAGTCAAGTCTCGAGTCCCCAGCGTTTGAGTCCAAATCCGGGTTACCATTACCTGAGTAACCCGGTCTCACGGCAGTTTGTGAAATGGGCACGTTATTTTGATCTATTGATTCGTGTACAGGGAAACGATTTTCTACTTTATTTCGTGGTGGTCACCACGAAATTGGAACGTTACCATTTCACGAACTGCCATGCAACTGGTCTGCAGCTGGGCTGGCGTGCTCTGGGAGAGATGGTGACAACATGATCCGTGGTCTCTGGGGGACACAACAATGGGGAAATTAAACGCTGCACGCCAGCGACAACAACGGCGACAACAACGGCGACAACAACGGCAACAACAACGGCGAAGCGCTACAACAATGGGACGGTTGTTGTTAGGAAAAGAAAGACTGGGAAAGGTTGTGGTTAGGAGAAGAAGAATGTGGAAAGGAACTACCACACGCAGGATACGATCCCTTGTCTCCGGAGTGAAAGTCCTGTGTTGTTTGACACATCCAGCACCCCAACCAATCTCCTTATGCAGATTTTTGGCTTTTCAATACTACTGGCTACCATAATCGTGCTGTTATCACGTAATATGCTTCCCATTCAAATACATTAGTTTAAAATTTGTGCTCACCAACACGATAAAAACCAGAAAAACGTGTCCCTGTACACTAGAGGTCTGATCGGGCCGAATTTTTCTGTCCAAACCCGGCCCGCGTCCGACAGAGCCGTGACCGAACCCGGCCCGAGCCCGACAGGCATTAAGAAATTTGTGTCCGAGCCTGACCCGAGCCTAACACAGTTAAAATCTACTTTTTTTCTCATACTAATAACACATGTAGGCCTATGTTTGTTTGTGTGGAAAGCTTTTATTAAGCTGCTATAGGAAGGCATTCGGAAATATCAACAGATGAGGGCATCAGCACACACGGGGCAACAAGCGCACGGTAATAAGCTGTTTAATTTAAAATGTTCAATGTGCTAACCTTTCCTGATTGCTTCTTTTCCGACCGTGATCAGAAAACCAGGGGAGACTCGTTACCTCCAGGGCCGACGTTATATAACGTTAGGGTTATATCCCGTTTTCGGTGAGCAAATGAATGAACTTTGCTTTCAGTCTGGATTTATCTCAGACACCGCACACACTGTTGGCTACAAAACTTCAACTTATTCCATCAACTCTGCTCCGGTCGCATCTACACGTCTGCTTCCTCTTTCTCTATCTCTCTTCTGCCCACTTTACACATGCACTGAGCTCTCTTAAAGGAGCCGCAGCACCATTTTACAACAAATGCCTTATCGCGCTGATGTGACCAAGCCCGACCCGAACCCGACCATCATTTCTAAATATCTGTCCGAACCCGGCCCGGCCCGTCGGGTACCGTCGGGACCCGTCGGGACCCGTCGGGACCCGTCGGGCTCGGGTCGGGCTCGGGTCGGGTATCTATGCCTTACTGTACACGAATCAATAGATTAAATAATGTCACCATTTCACAAACTGCCATGAGACTGGGCTGTTATGTCAGAGGAGCAATTGCTGAGCGGTTAACTGTACTTTGTTATTGGTTCTTTCAGCCATTTCAAGTCAAATCTCTGTAATGTCACACTAACACAAAAAACACTTCCGTGTATGAATGGCTGTTGATTTGAATTGTGTTGCTCCATGTCTACTTGATGTATAAGCAGGCTAGTTTGCTAACCCTGTCACAATAAGGACGTTATACTATATGGTGATATGATGTCAATGTTGTGTTTTATAGCTTGTGACCTAACTGGCCAAAAAAACTTTTATTTAGCTTTCAAACTACTACTTTATATAGGTTTCAGTCGATCAGCTCAATGATAACTTGTGTTTGAAACCGCACTCTTACGTACTGCGTACTACATATTCAATCAGTATGTACTGCATGCCTACTAAATGAATGATTAACTGAACAACGAAGGGAGCTCAAGCAATACGTCTTCTCTGCATCACATACCTCTTCCACTCAATGTAAAATTGTTGTAGTATTATTGTAAGGCAAATTCAATTTAGCCTAATACATATTTTAGTATAAAATACACATTAGCCAGTTATCTTGGGAAAGCCTAGGACAAGAGTAACAAAAAGCTCTTTAAGAGATGATCTGTAGACATTTGTGTACTGCTTTTTGTTTTGTTTTTGTTTTTCTGTTATTCATGTATTTCTCCACATGATTTGTATATGCAAGACCGGAAGATGTCTGTTAAATAATGGTGTCTTGTAATCCCATATAGGATGGGCCAAATGGCATGACAGAAATAAAACAAAACCAACTATTAAATATGTTTTATACAGTACACTATGCATGTGAGCTCCTAAGCTTTTCCCCTTAACTGTTTCTTGACATCACTCGCCATCATTCTTAATTAGTTCATCCAACGGTTAATTATATTAACCGTTTGTCATTGCAGTTTGAAGAGACACCGTGCATTTTGGGGCCGTTGAGTATGTCCCAAAAGCTCCTGTCGCATATTTAGAAAGTGCAGTTGGACTACCTATTGAATTTCACGTCATACTTAGTATGACTAGTATGTTAGTATGCAGTTTCGAGCAGACCCTTTATCTTGTAAATAAAATGATGTAAGAGTGAGTTCTGCCTGCTTCAAACTTCTCTACACCCCTGATTCTCACTGCCTCTCTTCCCACGACTGAGCATGTGATGGTTGCCATAGAAGAAAAACCACAGAAGTTTGACCTTTTGCTTCCTCCCCGGCTTTCCTCTCCCCGTTTTCCTTGCTATTCTCCCCTCTGCTCCCTCGCTCCCCGGTGGGCCTGCCGAGCTGTCACATAGTACTGGAGCGTGTCCTTAACTCTGTTTTGTCATCTTGTCATCCTGTCTTCTCTTCTACAATCCATCCATCCATCGCTCCATCCATCCATTCTTTCCCCAGCTCCCAAGTCTCTGTGTCCCCCGTGGGATTTCTGGATGGCCAAAGCGTAGACCCTTATTGCTCACCATGTGTGTCTCTTGGTATGTGTTTGTATGTATTTGTGTGTGCATATTTTGAGACAGTAACAAATGCCATTTTGGGATTTACAGGTGAGCAGTCATGGAGCAGTTGCAGATGTTGTAAGGACTGTGTGGCTCCACAGTCTGTCTCTCTTTCTCTCTCGGTTCTTTCTTCTTGGCTCACTGTGTGCATCGGGTAACTCTCACAGATGTTAACATGAATGGTCAGAGATGATCCTGAGCTCAAACACTTTAGCCAGCCTTCTCACAGTCTTTGTCTAAGTATGTGTACAGTATATGCATGTATGCATGCGTGCGTGCATGTGTGTGTGTGTGTGTGTGTGTGTGTGTGTGTGTGTGTGTGTGTGTGTGTGTGTGTGTGTGTGATGAATGGGCCAGTGCCAGGCTGCGTTCCCTCGGTGGCCTTGGATCAATCTGCTTATCTGTTAGCTGCCAGCACTGCAAGTGATTAACGACCAGCTCCACACACAGCACATCCTTATTCATTACCACACACGTCACACACTTGCGTGTGCATGTGCAGTTGAGCAAACACACAAACGCATGTGCGTACACACACACACACACACACACAAGACATCCTTTTTCATTATGGTAGACGTCCACATTGAGGACAGTGTGGAGTTGGATGGCAGAGGGGTGAGAGAGAGAGACGGGGGAGACAGATGGATGGGTGCAGCATAAACACGGAACCACACATGCATCTCTAACCACTCTTTTCCTTCCACAATACATCTCGTCCATTTACTATCACAGGGAATCTTTCTATGTTTCTCCTTCATGTTCTTTGTCCTTTCCTTTGTCTACTTTCTGACCTCCTTATATCCATTGAGCACAAGCCTTCCCTAAACACTTGACCACCTCTGTGTACTCCTACCTCCAGGTCAGTGTGTGTGTGTGTGTGTGTGTGTGTGTTTCAGATACCTGAGATACTGACCTTATTCCTCATCAGGTCACTCATCAGGTCAATCAGAATGGACAAGAGTACCCCAGAGGCTCAGTGTAGGAGGATGGGGGATTTGTTTTTCTGGCGGAAACAGAGGTGTTGCAGTAACTCAACAAGACAGATGTGTCCTCTTAAAAATGCATCACAAGACACAAACATTCCCAGAGGTGAAGGAGCACTGAAATATTCATAAAAAGAAATAAATACTGCTTACTTTTAGTTTAACAAAGTAATTTCCACTTAAAGCTCCAGTGCGTAACTTTTTTATATTAATGAACGTCCGTTACATTCAAGCCATTGCCAAATGAGTTGCTACAAAGCTAATTAAAACTATCAACTCCACACAACTCTCTCTGTATTTCTCATTATGGCTGTGTTCAGAAGATTATGTCATCAGGCGACTTTCCCGCACTGAAACTCAAGTGAAGATAATTGCCTCTTCTGAAGAGTCCATCACGATTTTTTAATCCTCAGTATCCTCCTTGGCTACTAGCAACTGCGTGGAGGAGGGGCGGGGGCTGTGCACGATCACGGAAGGCTTCATCATGTGGACACGCCGACAGTGTTGTTGTCATTACTTAGAATTCCTCATGGGGGCGACAGAAACTACGCACTATAGCTTTAATGTCCAATTACTATGATTTTCAGAAGCCTTCAACCACATTTCATGCACTACATTACGGAGTTTTATGTATTTCTCAAGGTATTTTCGCCTCACGTCATTCACACAAATTTGACTGCTTGGCCGTGTTTATTTACCCCCAAAGAGCTAAGAATGTTAGCTGTAAGCTAATTAGCAACCCCGCACCAACTGTTTCTGTGGGAGTGTGTCTGTGTTCAACTCTACGGTTCTTTCTTTGCCTCCGATCTCTCATTTTTCCTCTTGTCTTTGAACGTTCATGAAGCAGATGTATATAGCATTGGCATTTGTGTCTGCTTTACATTTCCATTGATATTGATTATTGCAACTTTAAAAAGTAGTAGTCATATATATATATATATATATATATATATATATATATATATATATATACACAGTAATATGCACTACTATTGGTGAGTTCTAAAAATCTACCAGCATGGCAACACCAGTTAAAAGGCAACATGCTGTTAATTATGCAATTATGAGTTGTAGATCAGAGAGGATGTGAGGGCAAAAAAAGAAGTGGGCAGACTTAAATGAGGTCCCAATTAGAAGAGTGGCAGAGGCCAGCCAATGGAAGAGAGAAATGATAGACAGAGTAGACTGGGGGAGGGAAGAGGGATAAAATATCCCATCACCCACTTCCTTTCACTTTTTTGTGGCAGGCTGAAGAAGATGCTTATTCAAGTCAGACTAAATAAATATGCATACACAAAGACAATGTCAACAGAATTACTAAAGGCATCAGCTTCTCTTTCTCTCTCTCTCTCTCTATGGCTCTGTGTTTATGTCTCTCGCTCTGTTGCCGCACTCTTTTTTATTACTTTTCAGTCAATGTGCATGCATCTGCGGTCAATGTGTGTGTGTGTGTGAGAGAGAGAGACACACACAGAAAGAGAGACAGACAGACAGAGAGATAGAGCCATCATAGCAGCTTGCCTTTGATCTCATCTTTGGCAATAATGCTCCAACTTCAAATGGCCTCAGCAGTGGCAGATAGATGTCTCTGGCACTGTTACCAACTGTCTATTTGCATCCGAGACTCACAGTCACAGCGCATGACTCCGAATTTCACAGAACTTAAGTCTCGTCTTACCCTGACTCTGGCAAAGGGTTTATGTATATGTATATAACTATTTTGACATTTTTTATTTAACCTTTATTTAACCAGGAGGCCGTTTGCAACGGCGACCTGGCCAAAAAAAGCATACGCGTACAAGACAACATATAGTTTCACATTCAACATAGTACAAGAAAACAGAATACAACTAAAGCAGAGTGTGTGCATGTGTGTGTGTGTGTGTTCACTGTACAGGACTCTGCTTAGTGTGTTGATGGAGATGTTTTGTGAGTTTGTGTCATGTCTGTTTCTTGCACCTTCATGCTCTGTTAATTTACACACCAATGCGGCTAAAACATCTGGAGGGGATGTTATACACCGACTGTTAATGTCTTAGTTCACAGGCTTTAACTACATCCAAGGTCTTCATTATTGATATTTATATAAATGCTGCCTCCCCATACTCCTCATACACTCAAGTCAAGTCAAATTTATCTCACAAATCACAAAGGGGGGCTTTACAATCTGAACAGCAGGACACCCTCTGTCCTTTTTTACCCTTGTTTCAGATAAGGAAAAACACCCCAAAAAAATACGATATCTGCAAAAATCTATCCACAACAATCTATCCACAACAATTCGTATGATATATTACGAAACTACGGCACCCGGTCACGTGATGACCGGTCATATGACAGTTAAGTTAAGCTTTACAGTTGAATTTAGCTGAGAAAATGTTACTGTGAGACAGGTACAGGGCTCGTGAGGTCCCTGTCATTTCAGCGTCCATTGCCGTTATGTTTAGCCGTCAAAAGGTGATCGTCATTTAAGTTTAGGCACCAAAACGACTTGTTAACATTAGAAAAAGATTGTGGTTTGGATTAAAACACCGGCCCCCTTAAGTAGTACTCCTGGGACACGAACACGTGTTTCCTTTGTGAAAGTCTTTTTCTTTCAAGAACTCTGCTCCCCCAGCTTAAAAACGCTGTGTTTTATGACCCACACATCTACCCTGACCTCCTCCCTACGCGGACCATAACGCTCTTATACAGCAGCAGTCACTGTAGTGCATGCAGCAGTAAATACTTTTAGCAGTAAATTACAGTGCATTCCTTTTCGTAGCTACTGTATATATACGAATGGTTCATGAGAACAGCCTGAATAGGTAAAAATGGAAAAAAACTCAGGAAGAGCAAATGAGGAGGGATCTCTCTCCCAGGACAGACGTGTAATAGATGTATGAACAGAATAGACCAACATGAAAAAAATGACAGTATAGACAATCCAAATGAAAAAATTATAAATAGATAGAATGTGAACATATAAAAGATCAATTTAGGACGATGTAAAGCAGCTTCCAAACCTTCAGCAAACCTAACAAGCACGGTCCCGCATAAGTTGTGTCACGATGGTGGTTAACAACTAGTTCAATCAACCCAGGGTTTCCCAAGCTGGCAACTTGCGCGTCCACATAAAAGAGGCGGTGTTTGCACAACATGACCAATCAAAAACATTGAGCAGTCTACCAGAGCTGCATATTTTACATAAGAAGAGCAAACGATAATCCTACAGAAATATGAAGAAAACAGACACGTAATACAGGCAAAAAGCAATACAGTCACTGCTTCCTAACCCAGGAAGGAACGCTGGCAAAAACTAGCATACGCTGTAAATGTGTAAATTACAAGACTCATCAATATCATCATCAGTTAGGCACAACAAGATCTGACCATAATTACACCTGTGCATTCCATGAACATTCGTTGCTGTAGCCTATATTGTTTAAGTTGCAAGCCTAGCAGTTAAGTGAGCAAATAAAAAAAACAAAATATATATATATATATATATATATATATATATATATATATATATATATATATATATATATATATATATATACACACACACACACACACAGTTGTGTTCAGAATAATAGCAGTGTGTTTACAAAACTGAATAATGCTTAAAATCCTTAGAATAGCTTTTAATTCCATAATATCAATGCATTGGGGACACTGCACATTCAATTCCAAATCAAAACATGACCAAAATTGATCAAGTTTGTGTTATACCTTTACAGAAAGTGAAGAAAAAGGAATATTAGGCTGTAATAGCAGTATTTGCATTTGTCTTTACAATCTCAAACATGTACTGTATGAACTGAAACATGTCTCAAGGGTTTGCTTTACTTTGAATCACTGCACTAATAGTTAGTTGCATAACCATTATTTCTGAGAACTGCTTCACATCTGTGTTACATGGAGTCGACCAACTTCTGGCACCAGTGAATAGGTATTCCAGCCCAGGACGATTGAACTACATTCCACAATTCCTCTGCATTACTGGGTTTGGCCTCAGAAACAGCATTTTTGAGGGCCCAATCTGGGGATTGGGCTGGCCACACCATAACATCAATCTTTGTTTGCTTACTGGTGTGTTTTGGGTCATTGTCTTGCTGAAAGGCCCATTTCAAAGGCATTTCCTCTTCAGCATAAGGCAACATGACCTCTTCAAGTATTTTGTTGTATTGAAACTGATCCATGATCCCTGGTATGCGATAAATAGGCCCAACACCACAGTATGAGAAACATCCCCATAACATGATTTTTGCACCACCATAGTTTACTGTCTTCACATTGTACTGTGGCTTGAATTCAGTGCATGGGGGTCGTCGGACAAACTGTCTGCGGCCCCTAGCCCCAAAAAGAAAAAGAAAATCTTTGCTCTGTCCACAGAATGTTGCGCCATTTCTTCTTTGGCTAGTCAATGTGTCCTTTGGCAAATTTCAACCTATTCAGTACATGTCTTTTTTCAGCAATGGGACTTTGCGGGGGCTTCTAGCTGATAGCTTTGCTTCACATAGCCTTCTTCTGATCGTGATAGTGTCAGGGTTTTGGTATTTTGTTCTGTTTTATTGTGGTAGTCTTGTTTTTTTGTTATGTTCTGTTTTCCTGTTTTATTTTGTAGTCTGTCTGGTCTCCCTTGTCTTGTTTCCCGCCTTTTTTGATTACTCTGCCCCACCCTGATTTGGTTCACCTGTTGTATCACCTGTCTTGTGTTAGTGCTCGTTACCTGGTGTATTTAGTTTCCCTCTGTTTCCCTTTTCTCTTGTTGGATTCTTGTATTCTGTTAGTGTGTTTCTCTGTTCGTGGCGTGTGCTGCCTGTAGTGTTTTTCGTTATTGGAATAAATTTCTGTTTAAACTGCATTTGGGTCCAAATCTTCCCTTCATCCTGACAAATAGTACTCACAGGTACCTTTAAGTCTTCTTTGATTTTTCTGGAGCTTGTCATTGTTTGAACCTTTGCCATTTGGGCTATTCTTCAATCCATTCGAATGATAGTTGACCATTTTTTCCCACGTTCAGGCTTTGGATGCCATTTCAAGGCATTTGAAATCATTTTGGCTGAGCAGCCTATACTTTCCTGCACTTCATGTTTTCCCCTCTCCAATCAATTTTTTAATTAAAGTCCGCTGTTCCTCAGAGCAATGTCTGGAACGACGCATTTTGCTGAGTATTTCAGTGTGAAATGCACTATAACCAGCATGCACAATATTTACTTCCTTCCTTCCTTAAATATGGGCCATAACTGACACCTGTTTCTTCACAGAATCAATCACCTCACTAATTGAACGCAACACTGCTATTATTTTGAACATGCCCCTTTCAATTACAGATTCAATTACACAGAATGAGCAGCATGCATGTCATGACTGTTGGGTCTCTTGGTTCTCTATGACTTTACAACACTTACAAGTAAATTATTTGCCATGTAGAAATATCACTTCTACCAAAAAAAATGATTGATGAGGTTAGTGATGTTGGACTGCTATTATTTTGAACACAACTGTGTGTGTATGTATGTGTATATATATATATATATATATATATATGTATATATATATATACAAACATAATTCAAACCTATGCACACATTGGCAACATATGGCCAAGAAGCTAACAAAGATACGTAATTCCCTCCGCTAAAAATCAATATCTTTCATAAAGACCATCAGGGAATGTTAATGGGGTTGCCGCTCTCTAAATGTTTTAACTTTTCAGAACGAACCCCTCACTATCTGCGCACAGAGATCCGGATCTCCTGAGAACGGTGAATTCTGCCAGAGACACCACCTTCCTCTTTCTTTGTTTTGGCATTCTAAATCCTCCGGTCGTTTTCTAAGGACTATGGTTAACTGCTCCTCAGATCGCTGCAGGGTAAATCCAGACAGCTAGCTAGACTATCTGTCCAATCTGAGTTTTCTGTTGCACGGCTAAAACAACTTTTGAACGTACACATGTTCCACCAAAACAAGTTCCTTCCCGACGCTATTTTGCAGAGGCACCATCATTGTGTCCGGCGCTCAAGACTATTGGTTTAAATAAATGCCAATCAACCAGAGCACGTTTTTCTCCTATCCCGGAATGCTGTGTGGACCAACCAGATCCTCCTCCACAGAGCTGTGGAGGAAAGGCTGGCAATGC
The DNA here is from genome assembly GCA_023566125.1 of Zingel zingel. Lineage (NCBI taxonomy): Eukaryota > Metazoa > Chordata > Actinopteri > Perciformes > Percidae > Zingel > Zingel zingel. Next base: position 14,085,139 of record CM042317.1, read on the forward strand.
GAGACTAGGTGTTGCCAAACAGCAACAAGGCTGAGCCGCACAACCTCCTCTCCACCATGAAATCTGAAAAGAGGAAAGGCTACATAAACATACATGAAGCAAAGCTAAAGCACATCATTCACACGGATAAGAGAAAGTAACTGAGGCCCCTTTGGTGTCATTGGAGTGTTTTGTCTCCCTTGCGGAGGTGTGTTCTAATGTTATGACCATTTGAGCCAGGTCTGTCATGTCAAATGGTCACAACAAAGAGGGAAACAGCACCATTGACACATTTAATATGGCATTGTTATGACCATACAACTATACATGCAACAATACTTTATTGAATCAAATTAGACCAAATTTACTATATACAGAATGGGATGTGATAATCAGTGGAGTCGGCGGTGTAGGGTGTGCATGAGTGAAAGAGGTGAGTGTGTGTTGGTGTTATGAAGTGTAAAATAAAAGGCAAACCTAGGACAACATAACCAAACATAACCAAACCAAACCTTGGAGAGAGAGAGAGAACTGCAGCTTAATGCTACGTTTACACGTGGCCGGCTATTTTCATAAACTGACATTTCAACCTCTCAATTTTCAAAAATAACTTCGTGCACAGTTGTCAGTTTTTAGAAAAGTGTTCGTTTACATGTACCTGTGTGTATATATATGCCGTTAATGCCGTCAAGAGCATGCCAGACCTGTAGGTGGCAGTGTAACAAGAAGGTCAAGCCCACGTTAGCCAATCCAGAAAATAGCAACAACAGCAATGAATTACTTCCTCTTTCTCTCTCTCGGCTGCCTGAACCTCCGTTTTTCTTAGTTTACATGCAAACGGAGATTTCAGAAATATCCACTCTGGCCGGAGTTTTAGAAAGATTCAAAATCAGAGGAGAATTCTCCATTTGTGTGTAAACGAAGGGCACAAACGAAGGAAAATGTCTCAGTTTTTCAAAATAACCATGTACATGTAAACAGGGCCTAAGAAACCTCAGCCCACCAGTCCCAGGTGAGCTGAGTTACTCTAATTAGTGACCTGAAAAAAGGAGGCACAAGTTAGAAACACACCTCCACAATGTAGACAGCAAAAACGCTCAAGTGACACCAAAGGAGCATCACAACACATAGAGGGAGAAAAAAAACAACGTGAGGATAGGTTGAATTTCCTGGAGGACGGGGATCCAGAACCAACATGGGAAATAAGGCACCGACCGCTAGGGGGGGGAGAGAGAGAGAGAGAGAGAGAGAGAGAGAGAGAGAGAGAGAGAGAGAGAGAGAGAGAGAGAGAGAGAGAGAGAGAGAGAGAGAGAGAGAGAGAGAGAGAGAGAGAGAGAGAGAGAGAGAGAGAGAGAGAGAGAGAGAGAGAGAGAGAGAGAGAGAGAGAGAGAGAGAGAGAGAGAGAGAGGTCCCAGGACGACACATAGAAGCCTGAGTTAAAAGAGAGATAGAGACTCAAGAGCCTACACCACTGTAGTCCACTTCTTTCTTTTTGGTCGGGTATGAATATATTGCTCAGAATCATTCTATAATGCTTAATAATCCCAGTGCGTCATGCTCCTGAAGAATTCCTGTTTGGTTATTCATGAACCAGTTCTAAGAAAGATATTTGCCTTGAACTTGGACTTCTGTGTTTTCTTTGTAAGCAAATGAATGTGACTTGAAGATTGAACACTTTTTAAGAATCTGCAAACTTGTCATACTGTATTAATCTACGCGTAAAAGCTGTGTTTTAGGCCACACTAGCGGTGCGGCTCTATGGATTGCAACCTTGGTCTCTGAGTGGTTGGTTATTCCACGACTTTGTTCCAAAAAAAACACAACTGTTGGATGAGAGGAATTGGGCACAGATGGTCATGGTCCCCAAAGGATAAATCCTAAAACCTTTGTGTTCCCCTGAAATTAAAAAGGTTTCACTTTTTTATTTTACTTATACAAGAAGAATTGGAGCAGGAGTTGAAAAGTAATGGAGTTGGGGGGTCTTTTCTGTTCTCTCATAAGATACACAATGGATGGATTATACTACTTGTTGCTGTAATTAATGACCAAAGAGATCTTCACACTATTAAAATGGATACATTCTAATCCATTTCACAGTGTATTAGAGAATGATGCTGCCTATTTTATAAAGTCTAACAATGCACAGGCATTGGATGACAATACATTCCTATTCTATGCTAGAGATCAATCCAAGTAGGGTCGTAGGGCTCAACACAAATATGGTAATATTGTCACACATGCAATTTGAATTTTGCCTGCTCCACGACTAAAAATAAAAGAATTGTCTGAGCCTCGTCTGAGAGTCTGACATTTCTGATCTCATTAAAAGTATTATTACCTTGAATTTAATACCAACCTTTTTTTATTTTTATGTCTTTTTTTTCTTCTTCTTCCATACTGTAGATGTTTCCATCTAGTTGGTATATGGAAATCAGATTTTATGATCTGCATCGGATGCATAGGTTTTACACCAGATACCCTTCTTGATGCAACCTTCCGCATTTACAACCCAAGGGAGGTGGGAGGCAACACAAACACAGGGGAGAACATGGAAACTTCACAAAGAAAGGCTCTGCCCAAACTGGCGATCGAACCCCAGACCTTGCTGTGAGGCAACAATCTAACCACTTAGCTACCGCGCCACCCCATTTTACTCTGTACAGTGTTTTTCTGTATGACGCCAGCGTTATGCTTCTGCAGAATTTGCCTGGTTTCTTTAAATTATAAAATCTAGTATATATTGGCAACATGAAGCAAGACTGGTGCATATTATCTACCCGGAGCTGCTGTAATGTAAATTTGTGGAATTAACCCTGTAGCCCATGTATGTGTCATATACTGTATCATCTTTGTATGCTACATTTCTGCCATTAATGATTTAGATTGGACATGGTATGGTGTAGAGACGATGTGTAAAGACACTTCAAAAAAATATATATTCTTTGTAGGAAAAAAAAAAAAAAAGAACTCATCTGGAAATTTGATATTCATGTTTCCCCCACCAATGACATTTGTCCAATGTGCTTTTAAGTACAAAGCAAAAAGGCTTTGAAAGCTACTCAAATCCCTCTCTTTTGAGAAACAAGTGCAACATATAGACAACACATGAATAATTAAGATTGCTATCCACACAAGGATTAATGCAAAGTAAGTAGCAAGGTGTTTACACAAAAGAGGCTTTGCAAGGATGATTCAGAATCTAGCCATTTCATTTAAAAAAAAAACTAAATTAAGAAAGTCTGTAATGTGTAATGTGTAAAAACTCTTGTTTCAGATCTGATTGCATTTTTATTTGTATCCATTATTGCAGTTGTTCTCACTGTTTTGGCAGTGGCTGCTGCACAAATGTTAAAAAAATAATGTGTTGAGACACGTAAAACTTAAATAAAAACAGAATACAATGATTTGCAAATCTTTTTCAACCTTTATTCAATTGAATACACTACAAAGACAATATATTTAATGTTCAAACCGATATAGCTTAATTGTTTTTTTGCAATTATTCACTCATTTTCCATTTGATGCCTGCAACACGTTCCAAAAAACATAGGACAGGGGCATGTTCACCACTGTGTTACATCATCTTTCCTTTTACAATAAGTGTTTAGGAACTTATTCCCATTCTCGCTTTATGTATGACTTCAGTTGCTCAACACTCCAGGGTCTTCATTGTCTTATTTTGCGCTTCATAATGCGCCACACATTTTCAATGGGAGACAGGTCTGGAATGCAGGCAGGCCAGTCTAGTACCCACACTTTTTTACTACAAAGCCACGCTGTTGTAACACGTGCAGAATGTGGCTTAGCATTGTCTTGCTGAAATAAGCAGGTACGTCCCTGAAAAAGACGTTGCTTGGATGGCAGCATATGTTGCTCCAAAACCTTAATAATATGGCCTAATTTGATCATATAGTGTGTTACTCTGCACTTGCTTTTTGATAAAGCAAAATTAGCATGTTAAAATAGAAGATACACTGTCTCTCACATCACATAAATTATGAACAGGTAAGCAAGTGGTCTTGAAGAGGATTATTTTTTTTCTGTCTCGGTATTGACAGTCTCTCATTTGCTCGGTCTTAACTTGGACTTAAACCTCTTTGGACTCGGTCTTGACACGGACTCGACTAGTCCCAGTCTTGGACTTGTCTTGGACTCGACAAAGGTGGACTTGACCACAGCCCTGACTAAAGCTGTCAGATTAATGTAATGGTGTAAAAAGTACAATATTTCTCTCTGAAATGCAGTGGAGTAGAAGTAGAAAGTGGCATTGAAGGGAAAGACTCACCTACAGTACAAGTACCTGTACTTAAGTACAGAACTTGAGTAAAGGTACTTAATTCCACCACCGCTTCAGAGGTATATTATTCAACATATTAAAAAAAAAAAAAAACTTTTAAAAATAACTTTTGTTCTCTGACCTGTACTTAATGTTTCTTTCTAAACCTGCAAGATAACCTGCTCTCTGAGTGTTGCAGACCAACTTGTTATGTACAGGACATAGGTCAGACACCCACAGCGATGTGTCTCTGTGGGAAAAGAACATTTTCACACCCTGAGTCTCCAGTGTGAATACTTTCGCCCCCAGCACTTGTCTTGGCATTGCAGCCCTGACTTTCTCTGTAGCTTGGCCCGCTGCCACCGTCACTAATACAGCTAACCTTTCTATCATAACATGCAGACACGCTGCAATTATTAACCTCTGCAGTAGTGCTTCCTCCCAGTGTCTAATTGCTGCCAATACCATGTTACGGCTCAATCTAATAAAGATTATATGTGCTGCGCCAAAAGGACAAATTGTTCGCTGGCTTCATTCCGTTCGCTCATTTCGTCCTTGTTGGACATAAAATTATGTGAGCCAAAGCATATTGAACATGGTGGTAATATTATTGTATATGAGCCCCCTGAATAACTCTTTCAGGAGGAAAGGAGGTGGGAGTAGAGATTCAGGAAGAAAGAGGGAAAGTAAAGAAAAGCGGAATATGACAAAGGGAATGAAAAGGAGGGAAATCAAATATGAGAGAGCTGCAAAAACTAATTCCATAATGTTTGAATGCATTTACAAACATTACAAAAACCCTATTGTTTCGTCTAAAGTGGTTGCATTTGATAAAACATTTTGCTTTTGAATTTGTACTATTTAAAAAAGTTCAAGGAAATGATAAAACACTGCCACATACCTGCAATTTCCTTATAATATTGGTATGCTCATGATGGCAATGATTGTGCTGGCTTGTTGCACTGGCCTGTCCTATAAAACACATCTGCGCTAATGATAATGCTAATATTTTCAGAGAGTAGGTTATGGCAGGTGGGTGGCCTTTTCTGTAGGGAGGTTGTCATTTAAGGTTAAACATTTAATCCCTACCACAGCTAAGTGTACCATAGTGGTTTTACAGTGGTTTTACAGTTTTACAGTAACTTAGTCTACCTCTAAGCAACCCTGTCAACTAGAAATTACTTTTATTACTAATGGATTTTGCTAATTATGTTTAAGGGGAAACATAATTGCTGTCTGGATTACGTTTACCTGCAATTTAGAAAGTAACATTTATGCATTAGCCTCCACACTACTCATTGGCATGGGTTTTACTGGCTCAGAATGGGCCTTTTGGGGGGGGGGGGTGACTACACACGGTGGTAAGCATGATCAGTCTGCGTACAATAAACCCAAAGAGTCTGTGTTACTTTATTTGGCAGAAATATTTGCTAATCTGTCATGATTTCTGTCAGTATAAAGAGCAGTAGCATTTCTTGGAGCCCTAGGTGAAATTTGTTCAGAGAAGTTGCTGCATGCTATGTTAGAAATTACCTGGCTACCTGCTTCCCACCTGGACTGCAGTTTCTGTAAGGCAGGTGCCTCACTGAAGGACACTGTATACATAACCAAAGCTGACATTCCTTGCACTTTCCCATGAAAAGTGGGCTATTTTATTGTTTTGGTTTATTTATGACCTGGGAACAAGTGTGCAGTTTTTGCAATAGACTCAAATAAATGTAATTTTATGCTGGCATGTGACTGTTTTTGTTTGACATATTGTTATAATCTCGTTGCACATGTATATTGTTAATTCGATCATTTTGTTGTAACTACATTTGTTTATAATGGTGTACAATTACAAAGCCTATTACAATTAAAAAAGTGAGCCACTGCACACAGAACAGTCGCAGGACCATGAGGAAAAATACAAGAGATCTGGACGAGCCCCCACTTGTCATGACCTGGCTCAGGTGGTTCTAACAAAGAGGGACGACACCATGTTAAATGTTTAAACAATACTGTAATTAATCAAATTCAACCAGAATTAGACCAAATTAACTATATACAGAATGGGATGTGAAAACATAACATATACAACATAACCAAACCTTGGTGTGCCAGTGGAGACAGCAAGTGAAGAGAGAGAGAGAGAGAGAGAGAGAGAGAGAGAGGGAGATACTCTAATTAGTGACCTGAAAACAGGAGGCACAAGTTAGAAACACACCTCCATAATGTAGACAGCAAAAACACTCAAATACGACCGCAGGGGCATCAAACACATTAATAAATATCCTGATTAGAAAAAGAAAAAAGTGCACACAACATATTATAAGTCTACTGAAAAAACGGAAAACTTGTAGAAAAAAGTACTACAATGGATTATGTGGTTAATTTATGTCTCTGATTGGCCTGTACCTAATTACTTGTCTATTTAAAAGTGTAGCAAAAACACAGTGACTTTGTGCAGACCTCTTACTTTTATTCAAAGCCTAGTCTAAAACTATTCCAGCAGAAACTCCTCCCGCCAGCTGTGTGTCCTGCAGAAATGTCTGAGAAATTTCCTCTCCTGTTGCACCTGTTTGGGTCTCTGAACATGACAGAAGGGTCCAGACACGCCATCTGCCTAACCGTTGGATATTTGAGAGGGCTCTTCTCCTGCACTTTTCTCACGATGTTTGAAAGTCTCTGCATGCAGTCCTTTCTTAACTTAACCCTTGTGTGATGTTCATATTTTTGTTACACAGCCAATGTTCCCGGGTCTGGTGAACCCACCACATTATTAGGCTTTTAAATAAATACAGCTATAACAATTTATGTAAAAATACTTAACAGATGTTTAGCTCAATTACCAATGATATATACATAATTTATGGTTCATATTTGCCATTTACCCCTGTGAGATCACATTTATGATCATATTCAAATCAAATATGAATTGCCTGGAGAACTTTAGTTGTGTTGACTGGATATGGAGCTTTTTCTGTTGCATGTGTTTTTATGGTGTTTGTGTTTTTTTATGATTAACAATTTTTATTGTTATTTTTCTAATGGTATACAAAACATACAATTTACAACGTGAACCCCCCCGTATAAAAAACCTTGTTTAAATACTCAACTCTTTGCTGTGTGCCCAATCTGGTCTTTGGTGTCAGCCAGATGCAAATATTTCAATGAACAATTTTAATCAAATTTTGTTAAAAATAGGTCTAGGTTCACCTGTGTCTTCCCAAATCACTCACAAACTAAATTGTCTATGGTTTAAATTTGCACATCTCCTAGTCGGCATCACCTCCCACACACACACACACACACACACACACACACACACACACACACACACACACACACACACACATTGGCACAGATTAAAAAAGCAGGCTGGACGTGGCAGCAGACGTGGTAAAGGTAGAGAGTGAGGGAGCAAATCCTTCCGAAAGAAAGAGCCATGAGATGCCAAATTAGCTTCAGGTGGAGTTGAGTTGTCGTTGTGATTGAGTGCTATTTCAATGGGAGAGTGGGTGAAAGTGGAGAGACAGGGAGGCTGCAAGCCATGGCTAGCTCAATCAACACATACTGACTCTGCTTTCTCCTAGCAATTACCCAAAGCGCATTTTATGTCACCGCTAGAGCCAACTCTTTCCCTCAAAAACTATCACTGAAACCATATATGCAACATCATTAAATCAGCCTGAGCATCGGTGCAAAGCACTGTTAACACGAATACAAACTACACCAGCTGTCAATAAAATACATTATTAAATTAAACTGATGCTCAAGTTACGTCCCAAAAAAATGGATCTGCGCCTTCCCCCTTTATGAACAGATATGAATGGACAACGCACAGGCGACACACACTCACACACATACACACACACACACACACACACACAAAGAAACCTCATTCCTGGATCCATCACTTCTTGGCTCATGTAAATAGTGAGAGCTATGACATCGGAGATGTTACAGCAGTCTCATTATGGGCTAAGGAGGGAGATCTGATGAGGGAGATCTGATGTGTCCTGGTTAGTGTTCTAGAGTTTTGATGTCGGTAGATCTGTTACAGTGACAGAGAGCTGACATTATATTAATTTCCCCTGTGGGAGCTGACTCCTGGTGATTAGGTGTATATGTAGATGCGGATGGTGATGGGGGGAGGGAATGTTTAAGGGTGTGTGTGTGTACCTGTGAAGTTCATGAATAAACATTTCATCATAAGATTGCAGGATATGCTGCGATGGCGTGTCATAATCTGTTGACGCCAAACAAAATGTCACTCTGAGATTTCATGTCAGGATTGTTTGTGTGCGTTTGTGTGTGTGTGTGTGTGTGTGTGTGTGTGCGTGCGTGTGTGTGTGTGTATGCGCACGGACACACAAACATTAATTCATGTATGCGTTTGCGTCTTTGTATGTGTATGCATGTGCACTCTTGTGATTAATTGCACAGCAACAGCATCCAGTGTCATTCCCATCTTTGTCTCAAGGTTGCAGTGTGATGAACCAAAGAAGATAAGCAGGCGGTGAAAACAAACGCCTAACAAATTACCAAACACTTTTATTAATGTTTACGCCCAACAAAAAAAATCTGATTTGGGGGAAAGTAACAGATTTGAAATAGGGGGGGGCTGTGCAGTCAAATGTCAAAAGTGAGCAGATAGAGCAGAGGGAGAAAAGGAGACCAAAACATACAAGGGAGAAGGAGGGAGGGAGTGAAAAGCCTTGATGCTAACTCCGTGGTTTTTTTTTTTCATTCACTTGTCTGTCTGCATGAGCAGCACAGATCAGAGATGGAGAAATGTCACTTAGCAAGCATTAGGCTAGCGCTTTCATCTCCCCTTAGATCAGAGAGATAGTAGGGGGGAGGGACTTTTAAAACGAGTTTTAAAGGGCTGCGAGCCTCTATTTGCCTTTGAAATCATCCCATCACTCTCTTTTTTTCTTCTTTTTATCAGCACAGAACACGTAACACATGTCCCAACTTTACATCTGAGAGAAAGTCTGAGATTTCCCTGAATCTGAAGCTAAGAGAAGTCAGTCTATTTAATCCTCGTGCTCTTTAAACATGTCTGTCCGGATGGATGTATATCCATCCATACATCCATTCATCCATAACCAATGTTTTGGACTTATTTCCTGAAACTGGAACGTAGTTGCTATCTCCCCAGTGTGTATTATTATCTGTCTATAATTGCAAGACTTGTCATACATCCAGGAAATAAAATCTGTCATCTTTAGTAGGTTTTCTTTGTATGGACATGTGATTTATGTCCTAGTTTTATACAATCAGTTTTGGTTTTCCTTCATGTTGCTTCTTTCTTGCTGTCGTAATGCAGAATACGAACCCACTGGAAGACTAAATGATTACTGTGTTTTCAGCTGCTCTAGCAAGGATCCCTAAACAAACAGAAGAAACAACCACAATGTAATGATGTCTTCAGTTTGAATGCAAAGTCTAGTTCATTCGCTCACATTTGAATGCTGGAGTGATTTTACATGCTGTGTTTATTAGCTGCCAACAGGACATGGACGTGTTGTCCCTCTCGCAGTGCAGACACGATGTACACCACACATTCGTGGCTCACGTCCCTGTGGGTGTTTCCAGTTCAAACTTTGATCGATGATCATCACGTCTTCAGTACTTACTCACAACTCTGACTCTGCCAGGCCCTGACCTTTCCACTACTGTGTGTACATTAGATATGTGTACCATTAAAAGGGGAACACCTAAATTAAGGATTTCAATATGTTATTTCCACGGCCTAGGAAAGTCCAATCAATATTTGTGAACATGAGCTACTCTCTCTCAAAGCCAGAAACCAGAGAAATAAGTCTCAAACTTGTGAATTCATCAGGTATAAAGTCTGGAGCTGCTCCAGAGACAATGAATGGAAGACTGATTTTGTTTTCTTTGTTTTATACCCAATGAGTTGTATCATATTGTAGTGTTCTCAGTTGTGAAACAGAAACTATTCCCATATAGCCAGAACATCCCCCTGGGAGCTCTCAGTGTCATCTATAACATCTTTCCCAATTCATTGTCTTTGGAGCAGTTCCACACTTTGTACTTGATGACATCACAAACTTGAGTGTTAGCACTCAAGTTAGTTTTTGGACTTGGATAGCATTGTTCATATATACTAATAACAAATTTTTTGGAAAATTCAAAGCAATTTATTAACTGTATCATGCGGATAGCTTGCTCAAGTTGATGCATTGTGAATCTATGAGGATGTTTATGAGGATATTTAGTTTGTGCCAGTCGGTGTCAGTTCTCATCTGTACATTGACTTTGTAGACGCTTAAAGCCATTCAAGTTAAATGTATGAGACGATCAGTTAAATAATCCATTTGACAATTGACCAAATTACTAGCAACTACTTGGAAGACCAATTGAATGTTTAAGTGGTTTTTCTAGCAAAGTGTCACGCATTTGCTGGTTACATCAACTCCAATGTGATAATTGAATAGATTTATTTTTCATCTCTCGTAACAAATTATATATATCTTTAGGTTTTGGACAGATGGTGATGTAAAGCAAATAATTCAAATAGCCTACCTCACTTTGTTGATAATAATGGACCATTTGAATTATTTTCTGACATTTGATTTGATAATGAAAGTAATCAAAAAGTGAACCTAAAATGAAGCGAAACTGTTTAAAAAAAATAGTTATAGCTCTTTCTTGTCAGACTGTCATCTGTATGCTAATAAATACCTCTACGTATACATTTCCGTGCTTTCCCTTGCAGAGCAACAGTAGAGTGGCAGCATTTAAGACCTCCATAATGGCTGCATGTGTCAGAAATAAAACTTGTAAATTGTGACAGGAGAAGGTTTTGCATGCAGTGGCACTCTGCACGAACACGCTGAAACCCAACAATCTTGCAAACATGTTTGGAGTATTTATTTTGTTGGTCTACAATGTTACAAAAATAGAGGGAAAGAAAGAAGAACATGAACGCTGGAACCTGTTGGGTTCATGCACTTACAATACATTGGAATCCTGTGATTGGCCAGGAAGAAACTAATAATACTGTAGTGTAAGTGTGAGCTGGTCATAGTAGGGGCTGACTCTGCATGCTAATCAGACCTTCCCACGTCTGTGGCCGTCAAAGCCGAACTTCGTGACGCCAGAATTTTGTCGTATATTGTTGCAGTGCTGCGCCGTCGAGGTGTGGAAAGGAATTCTGCTGACACTGATCTTTGATTATAAAAAGGTTTATTACATCAAGTTTTCAGCATCCCTTTTAACAAACTCCTGCAGAGAGTTTGGAGAACGACCAACCCAATTCTTCCAATATGTCGCTCTGAAGTTCTGCAGTTAACACATAGTATACATACTGTGCATTACACTAACGTGATTGGGTCAGAACTGACCAATGATACCTTCTTTTTTGGCTCATCTCCAAATAAGGACTCTTCTGTCCAAAAGGGCTCTTCTGCTCATGTTAACAGCCTCCAGATGTCTCAATAAAAGTAGGTTAAAGGGTCAAAGGAATCCCCCACAAGAAAATCCTCAGTACAAATGTATACAAAGTCATGACCTGTTCAGATACCACATCATTAAGCAGCCCTCATGAACACAAAACCTCCAGTTATTGGAGTAAAGATGGTCTAAATCTAGATATATAAAAAAACGATTAAACTATTATTACGTATTTTCCCCATAGAATGAACTTCTGGCTCGATGGTGTTTTTTTGCCTCCAACGGCGCCTTCTAGGCAGCTAACCCTAACCTTAACCCTAAACATAACCATTGCCGCGTTGCCTGGGAGGAGACGTTGGGGGCAAAAAACACCAAAGACCGAACTTCTGTGCTCAAATCTCATTTTGTTCAGTGAATCAGTTATCTACTCTATCATTTCTAGTGCTGTAATGCTCTTTGTCAGAATCAGGATCAGAACATGTTTTATTGCCACAATAAGTAAACTTCTGTGGAATTTGCCTTGGGGAAAGGTGCATACATAAACAAAAATACATATTAAACATGAATATGAAGTACACAATAAATACAGAAAAACAAATATGTACATACAAAATGTTGCATAAGAAAAAAGAGGCTGAGTGGGTTGAGTGTAGAATTTGCAAAGAATATATAGTATAATGGGCAGATGTAAAGTCCAGGATGAAGGTTAGTGCAAGTGTAGTGACTAGGGATGGGGGGGATGAGGGGGGGTTAAGTGTCAGTGTCAGTGGGGGTCCAGGGACTTGTTGGTTATGTAGTTTAAAATAATAATATTATTTTGACTAATAGTTAAGATCAGAGGATGCTGAGTGGATCATAGACTGGTATGTCAAAGTTTAGTCAGGATACTGTTTTGAAACCATTTAAAAAAATGTTTAATGCTATAAAATTGAATAAAACACCCAAAATTCAATGAAAGAAGTAATGACGTAATTAATTTGACCTGCAAAGAATGTTGTATGGGTTCCATACAAAGTACATCCATACATTCCTGTTATTTCTGGGCAATTTGGTTGAAAGAAACCCATATTTCCAATATACAAAACTTTGAAAATGGGTCAAATTCGCGGGGACAACACAAGGATTAATCCACTTTATCAACTCTGAGTCCGTTTGAATCCGGTATTAAATCCTATTAGGTTTGCCTTTTAACAACTGATTTTGTTGATCCTATTAAAATGTTGTGAATAAGTTTTACTGGGCGATTGTTGAATTGGCATTAAAGAGGTGATCAGCCAGGTCATTTCTCTGAAGAAGAAGACTAAAACACACAGTCCCCTCGCTGTCGTACAGTGGTCTTACAGAGTGATATGTCTTTACAGAGTACCAGCTGCACAGAGCAAATTAACCACACAACTGACAGACTTTTTATTTAAGACGTCTTAAAAGAATTCATTTCAATTAGCTACAGCTGATCAAATCTGCTGCCGGTGACGTCTGTCATTTCAGACAGCGACCGCGACTGTCAGCTTGAAATGAGAAGCCTGCTGCCCGTATGTTTTTCATTGCTCTTGTGAGGAGAGTTAAAATGGTTTGATAAAGGATTTGTTGGCATCAGAGCTTAACAATCGGGTATTTTGCATACTGGGAACCAGATCTGAAATAGAGCCAGCTATCTAATCCCTAGTTGCACGGATGGTAATTGTAAGATTTGCTTTGCACACAGATTTTAAATATTGTTTTTTTTTAAATCAGGTTTTCATCAATAATTTTTTTACTTTCAAAACAAATACATTTCTTTGAAAAATAACAGATCATAATGAATTACAGTTTTTTACAATCACTTTGCTACCAATTTCAGAACTTTGATGTCATTTTTCAAAACTCAAAAAGGTCACTCACTTCACTTACAATCACTTGTAACACATGCTGTCCAATGTTCAAAACATTGCATTGTGCGTTCATATCTTTAAAGAAATCTTCCAATTGCACAATCATTGGTTCAAAAACTAATTTATTGTGAAATGCCATTGAAACATTACCGCACCCACACACAAGCTACCGATAGTTTCACTCTGTCATTGTTCATACAATCATTAAATACTGTAGTAGGTGATACATGTTTCATTATGGTACTACATGTAAATACATCCCTATAAAAGTACTGCAGTAGTAGAGAGAATACTACAGACACAGTGGAAACATTAAACAAAATCTGAAATGTATTGATAAAAAAACAATACAGTACAATCACAACATAGGTTTATTTGAATGAAAGCAAAAATAATTAACTACGAAACAGAAAAGAAAAGACATCAAATGCAGTGTTCCACAATTTGCTTGCTTGTACTGTAAAAAGCAAAAGAAAGGAGTGTTTTCAGCTCTGTCTTGTGGATTTGGCCACAAGTTCTCATCTACATCACAATGGATGTTTTCGTTAGCCAAACATCTTGGAAAAAACCTTCGGGCATGGCGAATCCAGGCCTGACACTGGTCTGCCGTGATGTCATTGCATGCGTCATCCATGGCCTAGAGAAGAGTGACTTGTTCATGAGGGCGTCTATCATAAACCTTCCATCTCCATGTGGAGAAAAAATCCTCAATCGGGTTAAGGAAAGGAGAGTATGGGGGAAAATACAAGGGGGTAAATTGTAAATAGTATGCTTGCACCATATGAACATGGTGGAACCTGACATTATCCCACACAATGACATCGGTCACGCCGTCAGCTCTACAGACTTGATCGAGCTCATCAAGGAAGGTTACAAGGAGAGATGCATTATATGATCCAATACAAGGTCTGCGTCCCACCACACCATCTCACTGATATAGCCGCACACATGGTAATGTTGGCCCCCCGTTGTCCAAGTACTAGGATGGTTGCCCACTGGCCAATGAAATTCCGACCTCTCCTCCTTGTCTTGGCCAGGTTAAAGCCTGCCTCATTCAAATATATGAATTTGTGATGGTTGTCATCAGCATCCAGCTTCATCACCCTCTAAAAATACATTTTGGAAAGAGATTTACTTATTTTTTTTACAACAGCCATCTTGAAACTGAACAAACCTGAACATACTCAGTCCTCATTTGCTTCACTCTCTCTGAATTTCTTTCAAAATGCACACGGTATAGTTGTTTTAAAGACACCTGGTGTCTTTTCAGCATGCGTGCAATAGTTGGCAAACTTATGGATTCCACATTGTTAAACATGTCTTCATTGTCCACGATATGCTGGTGAATTTCTGTAAGGCGAATATAATTTCTGGCCCGAACCAAATCGACCACAGCCTGCTCTTGTTGGTCAGTCAGAATTTTGCCTCTGCCTAATCTCAATTCTACAAGGAACATTACAGTAAGAACACACTTAGTCACATCACCTACTCTGTGATACACATTGTTATGCAGTCATTTGACAATTGAGAGTAGCATAAAGTTTAGTGCATGCTGAAGACTTACCGGTTCTCATTGCGGAAAAAAATCATTGTAGCCGCCTCAGTCATTGTCATGCCATGATTTAATACATACAACTATTGCTCGGATTTCATTGGACACTCTTTGCTCACGTTTTCCTCATCTTCCTCCCACCAATGCTTGACCTCTATTGTGACCTGGATCACCTGCCAGCTCCATCACTATCACTATGTTGTTACAAGTGGATCCCAATCAATTCTTTATATACTCGTATGACAATGGAGACTCAATCATCAGTAACAAGTTGGCAGAATTGGACAAGCAATTACAAGGGCCTGCATCCATACAGTGCAGTACTGTCAATACTGTGAATAGTCTGAAAAGGTGGTACATGGGACCATAGAAACAGTGTTTTATAAACAGTAGTACATTACAGTAAATAATGATGATGAAATATTACATCATAGATAATGTAGTCTAATTGGTTCATGCTTCACGCTAATTGGTGACAATGAATCTTGTTATCTTCAAACTTTTATGATCTACACATGGAATATTGTTTGTCTGTTTCCATGCAACTTTGCATTAAGAGTAATGCAACAGTTACTTATCATTTTGAGCAGTTGTAGCAATTGATATATCATTGTAATTGCCTTTTAAAGTAGTAGTGCTTTGATGTTAAGTTGTGTCATATTGAACAGGTGAGTTCTTAGGTTTATGTGTATTGTATCCAAGCAATTGATGTGTGTGTGTGTGTATGGTATCTCTGTGTGTCTTTATATAATCTGTGTATGTTTGTGTGTGTGTATCTCCATGTGTCTTTATTTGAGCAGTGTATGTTTGTGTGTGTGTGTGTGTGATATCTCTGTGTGTCTTTATATAATCTGTGTATGTTTGTGTGTGTGTGTGTGTGTGTGTGTGTGTGTGTGTGTGTGTGTGTTTGTGTGTAAATAGAAGACGCAGGTATGCGTGGGAAAACAATGGGAAAGGCTCTCAAATCCACATCGTGAACACACACCAAGTTCATACTCTCATGAACACACAGGTAATCACATATCTTTTGGCAAACTTTGTTTCAATTAACATTTGTATTACAGAGAGAAGTGAAGGAAGAGAAAAAGGGATTGCAAGTCTAGTCGTGTTGTATTTTTGTGTGCATGTGTGGCACATACATGCAAATGAGCTTAAGGAGAGCATATGAAAAATACATTTTGTCATTACGGATTGAGTTAGTTGAGACTTCTGAAGCCCGGCGGAACGAGGGGAGAGGCAGGAACAGCCATGGAAGGAAGGGAACAGATAAAAAAAGAAGAAATTAAATACATTAATATCCTTCCTGCTCTTCTTATGCAGGAGCTTTCATACAAAAAGTACTGCCGGCTGAGTGAACTGAGGGGCCGCAAATGAAAATGGGTCTTAACTGTACATGCAGTGTGGGCTTCAATAAGTGGTGTCGTGGCTTTGTCAGAATCCCATCCCCTCTGCTGAACCTGTTCCTGATTCCATTAAGGCCTCCATGGTCAAGGTCTATATGGCTATTGACCCCTTACAGCAATGACACTGGGGCTGTAATTCCTAATGAGCAGTTACATTACATTGCACTTCAAAGAGGTAAAAAAGGTGGAGAAAGGAGGAAAAGAGGGTGAAAGAGACATATAAGAGAAAAAGGGTGAAGCAGTGCATAGATGAAGAGACTTCAAAAGACTTGACAGGGCCTTGAATATTAAATTAAATATGCAAATACTTTATTATATTAACCCTCTCAGGTCTAAGCCATTTTTTCCAACATTTGGTTTATCTGGTCTCCTTGTGTAATAACGCTTGTATAACCTCAAGCCTGTGATGCACAATCAAGTTATGTACATCAATTATTTCCGGAGAACATGAGCTATCAGGAAATCATTGCATTATCGGTCTGCTATTTGACATCGGTAGGCCAAATCAACTCCTTTCAACCTCCAGGCTTCATTCTGGCGTTTCTTTATCTCTCTGTCAGGCCTCTGCCAGGACGTTCCCGTACACACACACACACACACACACAGACACAGTCAATATTTCCCCCTGTTATGTGACTGGCCGACTCAAATGTCAGTCAAGGCGTTACTATCCAAGATGGCACCCGGCTTACGCAAATACATAGTCTTTTGGTACAAAAAGATGACTAAATACAGTAAATAGCTGTTGTGGATTTCTCGCTCTGGAATTATTGTTCAAACTCCCTGAAAGGTCACTGTCTTCCCGGCCGGGAGTTAAGTTAAGTTTCTGAAAGGGCTACAAAGACAACGAAGCACTTATTGAAAAGCTGGAGATATCAGCTAATGAGCTAAAAAAACGTTGAGATGCTGGGTTCAAAGGTCGCGTTCACAGGATTTGTGAGTGGATTTTGGATTCATAATTATGTATTTATTTTACAAAGACACTGTAATTCCAATATGGATTAAAAAGCTTCTGGATGGCCTACAATTGTTAGAGGACCTCTTTGAAACGGTGGATTTCTCTGCTTCTAAACGGAAAAATAAGTAAGTCTCTACACTGTACTGATCTGGAGATATTAAATAAGACATATACAGTATGTATTGTCCTGTCGCAGGGTCGACTTTAGAGGGTTAAAGCATTAAAGTAATTAAAGGCCTAGAGGCAGGCAGGCAAAACGCGTTCACATTGAAGAAACATTGAAGACTAGGGAACCTAAAACACAAGTAACGGAGAGACGTAGGGAGTAACAAACAATGATCTGACAACAGGCCAGAGATGTTCACAAGTCATTCTTTGGAAGTCCAAGTCACGTCTGAAGTCTTTGAGCTTGAGTCCAAGTCAAGTCTCAAGTCTTTGAGGGGCAAGTTCAAGTCAAGTCTCAAGTCTTTTGCCACGAGTCCAAGTCAAGTCTCAAGTCTTTGGCCATCTGATCTGTCCCTAACACTGTATTGTTAAATCTTATGAATTCAAAGCATGTCCTGTAGCTACCATCCATACAGTACAGTATCAAAATCAGTTGTAGGATAACTTCATGGGGTCTACTTAACACATCCCTCTAGTCCTCGGACCTGGTGAAATATTAACCTAAGTCCTGTCACATCATATGGATACAACTATAAATACAATACAATTTGCTTGTTCTCAGCATTAGCACAACACTTTGCGATGGTTAGCTTGTTACCTGTGACAATATATGCTAAATGTAACGTATCTTTCACATTAGCAAGTGACTGGCCTATCTGGGTGTGTTTCAAGATACCTGATGAAGTTCGACGTTGTTGACCGGCATCATTTATCTCGGTGCCACACACCTTGCATGTAGCTGTTGGCTTACTGCCACTGTTTACGAAGTTACTGAAAGCAAAACTAATGACAAAAGGCACAACTCTGGAAGGACTTGGTGTCGCCATCGTCAATGCATTTTTTGATATGTGAGTGTGTGCACATAAGGCATAATGCATGTGTTACGTTGCACATTATGGCAAAGGGCAGGGGACATGCAGCTCGTCATACGTTTCCCCGATGTATATGCGCCAATAAAAGAAAATAGAAATACATAAATAAATTTTGATTTAAAAAGTAATAATTGCATGAAAACAGGTTGTTGACGAGTCTCGAAGCACAAGTCGGAGTCTAGTCTGAAGTCTTTTGGGTCGAGTCCGAGTCAAGTCTGAAGTCTTTTGGGTCGAGTCCGATTCAAGTCTGAAGTCAGCTGCTTATGCGACTTAAGTGCGACTTGAGTCCAAGTCTCAGACTTGAGTAACCATCTCTGCAACAGGCAAAAGAAGAACAGAGACTAAATACAAGAGGTAATGAGGGTAGTAACGAGGGACAGGTGAGACACCTCAAGGCAGGCCTAGTCTATATCCACGAAGTTCCACTTTCTGGATTTGCCAGATTTTACTCTTTATTGATGTCTGTTACCTTCCGCTTCCTATGTGTTGGCATTTTAAATTGGATTTATGAGGACTATGGTTAACTGCTCCTCAGATCTCTGCAGGGTAAATCCAGACAGCTAGCTATCTGTCCAATTTGAGTTTTCTGTTGCACGACTAAAAAAACTTTTGAACGTACACATGTTCCACCAAAACAAGTTCCTTCCTGAGGCTATTTTGCAGCGCCACCATTGCTCTGCCCGCTGCTTATCTAAGACGATTGTGATTGGTTTAAATAAATGTCAATAAACAAGAGCATGTTTTTCTCCCATCCTGGAGTGCTGTGTGGACTAGCCATACCCTCCTCCACAGCGCTGTGGAAGAAGGTCTGGCAAAGCAAGACTAGGGCAGGGCAGACAATCACAAAGGCAGGGAAATATACAAGGCAGGAAGCAAAACAATACCTGCCACTTGAGAAACAGAGACTACAAACTATAATACAGGAATCTAAAGCATTAAATATACACAAGGATGGACTAGGAAAACACAAACAAAGAATACAGGAACACAGAAGACAGTAAACAAATAAGGAAAGAGGGAAAGAAATAACAGAAAAACCAGAACCATGACACCAGGCAGTTTGCGGCAATTGTACTCCATTTTGAATTGCCAATGGGATTTTGCCTGCCACTGGCTCCTGCACCCACAGCACAGAATGAGGCCAAAGGATGAGAAGAGGGGAGCGGAGAGAGGAGCTAACACGGTAGTTTACATGAACATCACCACATGAAAAGCTATTGTGTCAGATGTGTGATTGTTAGCCGCCTCATACGTTTTAATTGAGTCATCGAGAAAGCTGCTCCCCTGCTGCCAAGAAACAGTGAGATAGAAGTACAATAATCTCTTCAATGTCACCCGTTGAAGTGGCATGACTGTCAAGGAGCAACAAGGACAGGAGGAAGAGAGGCAGATAAATAGAGAGAAAGTGAGCATGGAAGGTTAAGTAAGATGGAAGAAAGAGGAGACAGAAAATGGAAGAGCGAGCTGTGAGTTTTGGCTGTCGGAGTTGATTAGTGTCAGCGGCACACAGGAAAATTGATGGACACTTTGGGGAGAAGGTGCAAGAGTTGCACAGTGGGGGAAAAGGCCTCCACTAGCAGTGGTGGAATGTAACTAAGTAAATTTACTCAAGTACTGTAACTAAGTAAAAAAATTGGAGGTACTTGTACTTTACGTGAGTCTTTTCTTTTCATGCTACTTTCTACAATATATATAAAATATCTTCAATGCAGTACTTGTAACAGAGTATTTTTACAGTTTGGTATTAGTACCTTTACTTAAGTAAAGGATCTGAATAATTCTCCCACTAATGTCCGTTAGCACACATGTACTCAACACGGAGAAGGAAAATGCGTGCGGAGGTGTTACATGTGTTGAAGCATTGTGTACATTATACTGCATCACACTTTCAGTCTAACCTCATGATGGAGAGGGTAGGGCTCGACCCCGCCACATTCCCACATCAATCACAGTCTCATTCCCTCTGCCAGCCTACGACCTCTGACCCCACCCTTTCACGCACCACTTGCCCTCGTGATTCAAAGGTCATGGTACAACATTTCCCCATGAAGCAGCTATCTGAGATGTATACCATCCACAGCTTGACATGGCTGAATAATGATGGGTACACTGCCTGAGCAAAACAGGGCTGATTATGTTTGGATGATCTGCGCCCCTTCCTGTGAAACAATAGACTCAAGAGCTTATTCTATGACAATTAAACAACAATGCTACTCAGGTCAGGCACCATATTGTTTGAGGTTTAAGCTGTAATTGCATTTTAGCTTTGACCGGACTGCAGTTAACTTGCAGTAGCCTTCATGGTTTTGGACAAACACAACAAACACCTCCCCTTTGGTAGTTACTGAATCAAAGCTTAGCCATACCCGTAACAAGGCACGTTAAGTCTGCAAGTTTTGGATTGTGTGTTTACTCTCACGTGAGTGGCAATAGTTAGCATGTCTGGCTAACTAGCTTACTATCTAAAGTAGTAACCATTATATATTTCCTAAGGAGCACTCCATTAACTAACTATTAGCTAACTAGTTTGTGGGGTTACAGGTCAAATAAACATTAGCATTTCTGTCCTACTTTTTTCTTGGATTTGGTTGGTTGGTTGGCTAAAGAGACATGGGGATGTTTTTTTCATTCTGCGCGCGAGAAGCTTTCTGGTTTGCACAAAATACTTTCTGGTGTGCATGAGATTTCTTTTCTTGTGAGCACGCGAAAGTATCTCATGCTCACGAGAAACCCATCTAAGGCTAGCAAAATTATGCTAAAGAAGTACTGTTAACGTTATGTGGCTTAAGTTAACATTTCCTTTAAAATGTTCCTTGGCAAACATTCTGACGGCTACTCGATGGTTTCTCGTGCTCACGAGAAAAATATCTCGTGCTAACGAGAACGTTTCTCGTGCACACCAGAAAGTATCTCATGCGCACCAGAAAATTTCTCATGTGCACAAGAAGAAAAAGGGCGCCACACCAACCAACATTACCCAAGCTAGCATTATTTTTTGGCCAAACTGATTAGTTGGTACTCAACCGGAGAGCCTTGCTCTTGTAACGTTAAAAGTGAAAACATCAGCCAAACAGAATCAGAAACAGGGTTTATTGCAAAGTGGGTTTTTACAAAATAAAGGAATTCCTATTAATATTTTGGTACATAACAAAAACCAGTCAAGAATCATAAATATAAAATAGAAATTTATGATAGAAAATATGTGAAAATACATCTTTTTCCACATGAAAACAGCTGTACAGTGTAAGAACAGGAGGATGGAATATGCAAATGTACACATTATAAAGAGTACAAAATAATAATTAAAAGATTTGCGTTAATGTATCGCATCAAATTAGGCATTAATGTAAGGTCTACACCTTACATTAATGCCTAATTTGATGCAATACATTAACCCGTGGACACTACTGTCCACGGGTCAAGTGACATAATAATCTGTGTCAGTGGGGGTCTCAGGTGATGAGGCCAGCTGAAGTCGGGAGAAAACTGTTCTTGTGTTGTGAGGCCTCTTGCCTAAGGGGAGTCTTTCAAACAGTTTGTGTCTGAGGTGGGTCGGGGTCGGTCATAATCTTCTCTGCTCGCCTCAAGCTCCTGGAGGTGTTCAGGTCCTGGAGAGATGGCAGGTTGCAGCAAATCCTCTTCTCATCAAATCCCAAATCTCCTTCTCCTAATACGCTTCAGTCTGCCCTTGTCCTTTGAGGTACCAGATGGTGAGGGAAAAGGTAAGAATGAACCTAATAATGGCTGTGTAGAAGTGCACCATCGTAGGCTTTGGCAGATTCCCCTTCTGCTGCCACAGGAAGTACATCCTCTGCAGTGCCTCCTTGGAGAGGGAGCTTGATGTTCCGCTCTCACCTGAAGTCCTGAGTGATGACAGTGCCCAAGAGGCGGAAGGACTCCGCAGTGTCAAATGGGGAGTCACACAGGGTGATGGGGTGTGGCTGTGGCCGCGCTCCAGGTCACCAGATGGTCAATTTACCACCTGTAGGCAGACTCATCCTTACTTGACAGACTGATGACTGGATGTGCAGCAGAGGTGAACTGGTGCTGATGGTCCAGGAGTCTGAGGCGCATTTACCTATTTTCACCTGATATAGTCTGGATCAAGTACATTTCCAGGATAATTGCCTGACAGGTCCCTCACCTTACGCTCTCTGTGTGTTGCCGTTCTCAAAATCCCTTTGCTAAGGGAAACCACAAGCTACGAGCTTCGAGCTAGTGTAACAGGCGTGATCTTGCGTTGTGTTATATAGAAACACCACAGGCCAGTATCCCAGTTGTGTTGTCATTTTATCCTGGTAACAGACAAACGTTCAGACAGCTGTTGAACAAACATCCACGGCAGTGATGATACTTAAGAGGGTGCATTGCACTGGGAAGAAGGTAACGTGCGTCATTCCCTTAAAAACAACGTGCACATATTTTAAAGGGGCAGAACACTAAAACAAAGTACACAAATACACGTATGGCAAGTGGAAGCATTAATAATCATGTTACACTAGCAAGCTACACGCTGCAATTGGCTATCCAGGAGTGTATGTGTGGTGTAGCCTAGGGTGACCAGACATCCCGGTTTAACCGGGACAATCCCGATTTTCAGTTGCGTGTCCCGAGTCCCGACAAAAGCCTGTCGGGATGCTAAAATGTCCTGGTTTACACCAACCGCTATGACATTGTCCCGGTCGTCAGCGATGACATAGTCAACGTGGTCTTATTATAGCCCGATCATTAACCAAACCCATGTAGAAAGACTAATAAAGCGTCCAGCATATGCTTTTAACAATGTGTGTGTGTCGGTCAATCGTAGCGGTCTGCATAATCTGTGCAGCCAGCGTTACAATGTATACTTGTAAACATTGTTGCAATGCCGCTTCTTATCTGTGTCGTTTTAACCATAGACAGTGAAAGGGTTTTAACCAGGCACAAATTGAGCAGATCTTTTTGCTCATGAGCAACACATGGACTGAGGAACCGCGTGATTCCCATTCCCATTCCCACGTGCACGTTAAAGGCGTTACTCGTCACACGGGCCAATTTTGCTGACACCTGTGCGCAATTTCACAGAATTCTTTCAGCCAACAAATTGATTCTTGAGCAAATTCACTCCTGTGTGATTTGAACACAACTTGTGCATAATGATGTACCCACCTTACCTAATGCTTTAGTTTATGTGTTGTTCATGCATGTACATGAGGTCATGAATGAGAGGCTATGAACTCATGTCAATTCCTGATGAGTCATAAGATATAAAGGAATGAAGTAATGCACAAATCGTGAATTCATGTACCCTTACCGTAAAGTGTTACCATAACTTTAGTTCAAGCCTGTGGCAGCAGTTCCAAATAATTTGTTTAGTGCCATGCAATGAAAAATACCTTTTCACAAAGTGTTTCACAAGTTCAGTGGGTGCATTTTCCAAAAGAATGCTTTAATTCTGAAAAATAAAGTTGGTCCCACACGAAACTCACTCAATGTCGCTTAATATTATTTCTTAAATATGTAGGCTACATACCAAGAAAATTCATGAATATTAACTGAGATACCCCATTATGTTGTGAGCAGTAGGCCTACGTGTGCTGTTGGCAAAATTATGTCTAATCTGTCTGTGTCTATGTCTGACCTGGGCTGGCACATGTTCACGTCAAAAAGCGTGTGCGTGCATCAGCACTGCGGTCACGTGCAAAGTGTCCTGGTTTTTGTTCCGGAAAATCTGGTCACCCTAGTGTAGCCAGACCTTATGCTTTGGCTACATTGAACACATAACGTATGCGGACCGTTTGCCAAGCGGATGTGCCACGTTATTTCTATCTTTTAACTGGCTACAACTGTTGTACACACACGGGCGTAGGATTGTGTGAGTCACAGAGACGGTGAGCTTTTGGTTTGGGATTGTTGTTGTCTTTTTCAGTTTTTGGAGCCAGCACAGCGCTGTGAAACGTCTATGTACTGTCAGCTGTTATCAAATGATGAAGAAGATGAAGAAACAAGAAATAAAAACAGAAACTCTCTAACCAAACTGCCAATACGCTCATTGACAGTCATTAAGTTGTTTCCTGTATATCGGTAGTTTAATTTAAAAGACATATACACACTGTATGATTAATTTCCATGTAAAAGGGACAAACACTATAAATAGCAGACTGCTATTTTTACGCTTGTAGAGCGGATCTCTGTGGCGCATACGCACTACTTATGCGCTGCTCTCTTGGCCGGTGTAGCTGGTTTCATTGATTGTAGTTGAAGCGTATTTTTAGGAACATCCGCTCTGTATACGTTAGGCGTGCAATGTAGCCGGCCCCTTACTCTACAGCGCTATGGAGATACGTCTGGCAATGCAAGATTACACCTGCTGACTCTTGTAAACATGTTACCTCTACCACTGCCTGAAATCAAGAACCCATTATTTAAAAAATGACTAAGAAATGTCAGTAGTGAAATTATCATTGTAAACCGTCCTACAATGAAATTGTTATCAGGCGTAGCTGCAGTAACTTAGGGGGAAGGGGCCTAGTGAACTGTCAAATGCCTATTTTCCATTACTCTCCCCTGCTGTTTCTCAAGTCCCACACAGTATTCTCTCCCAAATATGCTGCCCTCAGAGGAACTTCTTTCTTCTTTCCTTCCTCTTACAACTTCCTATCCCTCTGTCTGTAACCTGTCACCTGCCGGATGAAACTTCTCTTTCACTCATTCTCCTTTACACTCTTTAACTCTTCTCTTCCTCACCCTGTCTTTTTCTCTCTCTTTGGTCCTTTATTTTACTTCTTACCTCTCTGCTATTTTTCCACACGGCTCTATCTCAGCCTTACCTTCACACCCGACAGTGTTTTGATATTTCTCTATTCCCTTTTTCTCTTTGCTAGATTTTTTTTTTTTAAACTTTTTTCACACTTGTAATATCCTTGGTTTGATGCCCTGCAACCCAGGCTCAGGGGAAAGTGAGATGAGCCAGTGGGGTGCAGAGAAACAATAGCATTGGGATGCATCCAGTAAAGGGAACCCTCTCAGAGTTCCATTACAGTAATCTAGACTGAGCGTGTGTGTGTGTGTGTGTGTGCGTGTGTGTGTGTGTGTGTGTGTGTGTGTGTGTGTGTGTGTGTGTGTGTGCGCGCATATGTGTCATTGTCTGAACAATGTGTGTGTTTGTGGGTCTCTGCATGACATGTGGGCAAGTATGTCTGCTTGGAATTATGGTTGCCCTCGAGATAGAAGCCAACCTTTGAAGCTGCAAACTGCCTCCATAAGCACCTCTAAAATGGCTAAAAGGACTATTTCCACAGCACTGACTGAGAGGAAACCTAGATAAAAGTGTGTGTGTGTGTTTCAAGCCTAGATGGCATCCGTAGTTTTGAGTGCAATCAACTTGCTAGCTCCACTAGCTTGTGCTAAATCAAAGTGTATCCTCTCAAGGAAATATCTCAAGGAGTATCCTATTACCAAAATGATTTCATTATGCTGCATTGATGTATAAATGTGTTTTCGGAAAAAGTGCTGTAAAATTGCTGAAATGTTCAATAAATAAAAAACGGAAACTTTTTTGAGTGGATCAATAGTCCCCCCCCCCCCCCCCCCCGACAATAACCACTTCTATGAACTACGCAAGAGGGAAGAATTTCAAGGGGGCAGAGATCATCACAGCTTTTTTCTTTGGTCATTTCTGTCCAAACTTCAGCAATAGTGAGTAGAATTGTATCTAGGGACCTCAGATACACTGGCCTAACACAGCCTTACACTGGCCATCTCTACATAGAGAGAGCACTTCCAAGTGACAGACAGGCAAAAGTAGAAAAAGGAGATTATTCAAACACCTGAAAGTGTCCTTAAAACTCCCCTTGAACTATTCAGATAACATTATTGTCTCTTTACCTCTCTAGAATACATTGGCTTGAATGGAGTTCATTTTTTGGGCTGTCAAAAAAGGTAGGTGTCTCTGAGGTATCTCTGACAATTCACTGTTCTTTTTTGTTTTGTAGAATTGAAAGCACAGCTGGTACTCTTGCTAAAAATCAAAATAAATCAAGATATATTTAAATCAAGAAGTAAAAAGTAGAACAAAAGTAAGTAAGACTTTGGACAACCTGTTCTGGGTTGATCTGCAGATAGTCTGGCATTGCCAGACCTTCCTCCACACCGCTGCGAAGGAAGGTCTGACTAGTCCAGACAGCATTCCGGGATGGGAGAAAAACATGTTCTGGTTTATTGGCATTTCTTTAAACCAATCACAATCGTCTTGGGCTTCGCATGGAGCCACCATGCCGCTGCAAAATAGCCTCGGGAAGGAACTTGTTTTGGTGAAACGTGTGTACGTTCAAAAGTTGTTTTAAAACTCAGAATGGACAGATAGTCTAGCTATCTGTCTGGATTTACCCTGCAGAGATCTGAGGAGCAGTTAACCGTAGTCCTCAGAAATCCACCGGGGTTTGAAATTCCAACACAAAGAAGCTGAAGGAAACGGACATTGGTTGAAAAGACATGCATCCAGTGGAATTTCCGGCCGCATGGAGCGATCCTGGAAGTGGAACATTGTCGATACAGACTAATCTGCAGATATACCATACATAATCTCATCATATATGTACATCTCAAGGAGAAAACCCCTTTAGATAATGTACATATTCATTTTGATACTGGGATTCTGAATTTCTGAAGGGCCGATTTTAAATGGATAGTACATTAGAATATCACTTATGTATCTTGAAACACTAGGGAGTTCTCAGGAAGCCCTAATTTAATTCAGGGTCTTCAATTGAACCTGCTGTGTCTTAGTTTAAATCTGACCAAATGTTGGTGACAACTGCAGAAGTGATTGAAGACATTAAAATGTAATTGCACAAATCAAATCCATTTATCTAGACAGCACTTTTTTTTTACTTAAATGCAATAGCCAGAGAATCAAAGTTTGGTCAACGTGGTGGAGCCTGAACCTGAAGACAAAGCTCTTGATTTTCCTTGATATTTTCCCAGCTCTCACCTGTGGTCATGAGCTTAGTGCAATGACCAAAAGAATAAGATCGGGGATATAAAGCGGCCAAAATGACTTTCCCTCGCAGGGTGATTGGGATCACCCTTAGAGGTAAGGTGGAGTAGAACTGCTACTCCTTCATTTTAAAAGGTCAGTTAAGGTGGTTTGGCCATCTGATTCAGATGCATCCTGGATGTCTTTCTTTGGAGGTATTCCAGATACATCCAACTGAAGAAAAAAAAAACACAGGGCAGATCTAGAACAGGCTGGAGAGGTTACATGCCCCATCTGGCCTAAGAATTGTCCAGGAATAGAGGATGTGCCTAGGGAGGTTGCCACCCTGACTCAGACCCAGCAGCACAAAATAGATGGATGGATGAATAGTTGGATCCAGGGTGCGATTTGTACATACATTTTGAATATGTAGACCAGAAAGGGGGAAATCTCATACGTCACCCGTTGGTGGTTCGATCCCTGGCCCTGCAGTCCCATGTTGAAGTGTCCTTGGCAAGACACTGAACCCCGAGTTGCCCCCGGTGCTGCGCGTCGGAGTGTAAATGTGTGTGACTGTTTATCTGATGAGCAGGTGGCACCTTGTACGGTAGCCTCGGCCACAGTGTGTGAATGTGTGTGAATGGTTCCTGTACTATGTAAAAGCACTTTGAGTAGTCGTTAAGACTAGAAAAGCTCTATATAAATACAGTCCATTTCCAATTCCATTTCCTTAGAGATACTTAACGTCAGCATTTACAGAAAATTAGAGGAACTACATCATAAAGGCCTGAGTATGCTTCAAACAAAGTGCTTGTCAGAAAATCACAACATCACAACAACCAAATCTGTCCGGGAAACTTTTTGAAGCAGGGCCAGTAAAATCATCCTGTCTAAAACAAACTGGTTACCAATACAGAGACTTAGAAATAGGGTCCTGTTAGTGTTACCCTTAGCTCTATTTATCCTCCGCTCTATTTACATTACATTATTCGATGTCATTTAGCTGACGCTTTTATCCAAAGTGACTTACAATTGCTATATATATCAGAGGTTGCACACCTCTGGAGCAACTATGTTGAGTGTCTTGCTCAGGGACACGTTGGTTGATGTATCGCAGTGGGAATCAAACTCAGGTCTCCGTGTGGGAGGCATGTGTCATATCCACTGCGCCACCACCACCCCACTTTTAAAACTTGTAAACTATTATTGCCTTACTGTCTTTTAGGCTTGCATTAGCGCTATTTCTATGTTAGCCGCACAGAGGAACAGCCTTGCAATACTCACGTTATTAATATCTGTAAAATCTGACACAGGTGTGAACCCTGGTTAAACCCAATATAAGCACAGAGGCCTGCTTTCTTATCTTGTTGCTTTCGGTGTAGTACCGCTTCCTGCACCGTGAGAGTCTGAACTTTAAGTACGCTGAGAACAAAAGTATTTGTTCCTTTTACTCTGGAGGTTGTATAGCTGCTGATACACAGTAATGCTTCTTCATCCTCTCTATCTCATTCACTCCCCCGTCTATCTCCTTCCCTCTGTATCGCTCTCTCTCTCTCTACCTCGTGGTTGGAGTTTGACCTGAGGGCTTTCTCTTTGCAGCATGCTGAGGTTCTGATTGGAAGGCAGGATAACTCCGGCCCTCCCACCGTCATTTCCTTCTGAAAACAGGCGGATTGACACTGAGAGGGTCATGCTTTGTATTATATCTGTATTTGTAACTGTGTGTGTGTGTGTGTGTGTGTGTGTGTGTGTGTGTGTGTGTGTGAAACTCTCCTTTACAGAAAACGTAACATAGGTCTCATGAACTTGAACACCCACATGTGCAAAGCCACATTCTGGTCACTTAAATGAAAAATTGTTACTATCAATCCTCGATGTTCAGCACATTTGAGGAGTTATTTTGCGATTTACTTTATTTTAAATGTAAATGCCGCATGATAGTGTGAGGTTGTGTTTTAACAGGAATAAAAGTATTTCCAACGGGTTACTACCACAAAGCATAAACAATACTCAAACAAAACTTTCCCCCAGCTGGTCAAACCTGTGTTTCTTTTCCTCTGCCCTCTTTTTTTTCTGCTGCACCATCGACCCTTAACAAACACAACACACTCTCGGCAGTGTGGTCAAGCCAATCACAGCTACTTCTAATCACCTTGATCCCCAGCCCAACATACAATGTCCACAGCAATCAACAAAACACAGCAAATAATAACGGTTAAAGCATGCAACACATCAACCAATCAAACCAAATGCAATATACACAAATACCGATGAAACTCAAACTGCACAATAACAACCAAAAAAACAAAACATGCTATGTTGGGATCTAGAACAAAAGCTGCCTAAAATGACAGTCACATTCTGACATAAACAGACAAAGCTACATGAAGGAGTACCCGAGTGCTCCATCACGTGTAATAGGCAGAGATGGAGTACCGGAGTCCTGGACTCGTGACTCGACTTGGACTCAAGCTCAGGTAATGGTGACTCGAGTCCGACTCGACTCGGACTCTTCTTTGGTCAGTCGGACTTTGACTCGGACTTAAACACTGGGGACTCGAGACTTGAACAGTTGGTGAAACCACTCAACATGGTCTCACAGCAGTTCGTGAAATTGTCACATTATTTTTAATCTATTGATTTGTGTACAAGAACACGTTTATCTAGTTTGTTTTCGTGGTGGCCAGCACGAAATGGGGACCATCTATACGGAGGTTGGCTTTAGGAAAAGATGAACGTGAGAGCAAACGTCACACCCCGGGACACGAGCCGCGGTCTCTGGGGGACACGCGACAACAACAATGGGACGGCAGAGGTTGGGTTTAGGAAAAGAAGAACGGGGAAAGGACGCCTCACACGCTGGGAGAAGGCTGCGGGGGACGCGTGACAATAACGGGATGGTTGTTATTCAGAAAACAACAACAGGGAAACAAAACGCCACACGCGGGCCACAATACCTGGTCTCCGGGGTGAAAGTCCTGTATTGTTTGACCCATCCACCATCCCAACCAACCAACCTTCTTATGCGGATTTTCGGCATTTCATACTACTCGCTACCATAGTCGTGCTGTGATCACGACATATGCTTCCCATTGACATACATTAGTTTACATTTTTGAGATTAAATAACGTGACCATTTCACAAACCACCGTGAGACTGGGTTGCTCCACTACAACACTGGCTTAAGGCATTTAATACATGTACACTGGTAAAGACAACAATGACTAGGCACAGTAATAAGTACAAACAAAACAAAAATGTAAAGAGCCGAAGAGGGGAAGGGGGACATTTTATTTGATCAGAATAAAGCATAGTAAATCTCCTAAGAAATATTTGATTGGCTAGAACAACACAATGCAATTCTGCTAAATAAAACATCACATTCATTATTAGTTTCACTTGTTTTCATTTTAAACAAATTGTATATCCAAAAAACAATGTACATTTTCTATAGGTTCAGTCTTCCATTTTAATAAAACAAAAACTATTCCAGTGCTCATCATGGAAACATTAATTGGTCATGTGACAAGGGCTGGGCAAATTGAAAGAACAGGTAGCCAAGTACTCTGATCCATGTGGGGGGCGGGGGGGCACCACAGTGTGGACCAATCTAGAAAAGTTATTACAGCATCAACTATTTTTATCTTTTGTTGCGACGATGACAAGGTAAATGCTAGAAAAACACCATTCGTGTAACAAATATAGCCACCCTGCATTGCAGCAAAAGTTGAGCCAGGTTGAACTGTTTATTTGCCGGATGACCCTTCCCTAGGACACAGCGGGGATAACCCTCTGTGTTAGTAACCCTGCTGTTTTGCCGGACGGGTCAAATGAATGCGGAGGCCGTGTTTTGTTTTCCACACAGGGCTACTGTTGGTCTGAATGCAGCCTTAGATGACACTTAGCTGGCCTGGCCACATTTACTGGCTAATCCCGTGACCATTTCAAAAGGTTTTCTCTTTTTATTCTTCTGGGCTTACGTAAGCTCCATTGTAGTTTTGTCAAAAAGCAGTGGACGTGCGCTTGGATGAGTCAGGCTTGGGTTTAGGTCTCAGGTAGTCTCGCTTTACCAGACCATCCACATGCTGCAGAGCGGAAGAGGGTCTGCATACTCCACACAGCATTCCCGGATGGGAGAAAAACGTGCTCTGGTTTATTGGCATTTCTTTAAACCAGTCACAATAGTCATGGGCGGCACAAGCTCCGCACGGAGCTGCTACAAAATAGTTGTGCGAGAGAAAACTCAGATTGGACAGACAGAGTTTCAAATTCCGACACAAAGAAAGCGGAAGGAAACGGACATCAGCAAAAAGACATGCATTCGGCAGAATTTCTTGCGGCACCGGAGCAATCCCGGAAATGGAACATCAAAGATATAGACTAGGGTTCAGAGATGTACCAGATAATCAAATGACAGCTCAGTATCTATTTCTCGTCACCTTGTGTAACAGTTACAGTAGTTGAGAAATAATATTAGACGTTCCTCTTTCTTTGTGCTATCATTGCCAACAGCCATTTCCCTCTCTCTTTTGAAAGGTCTAAGCCTTGTCAAGTGTGATTTTCCTGTCCTAAACAGTCACAGATTTAACTTTTGCTTGTCTCCGATGCCGCTCACACATCAACTCAGCCAACAGGAGTCTTATGACACCACAGTAACGATTTCCCATTGTGTTTACTTGATAGCTTGCATTGTCTACGTTTCCCCGTTTTATCCGAAAGAAGGAAGACAAGGAAAGCAACAACACAAATGTTAGGGGGAGGGGGACTCATTACAGCTTAGGGGATTGCTGTCTCTCTATCTGTCTCTCTCCATCCCCTGCTTTTTAAATCAAATCCCTCATGCTTGCCCTCACCCCCCCCCCCCCCCCCCTCCCCCTTCTTGTTAACAGGACAGGCTTTGTATTGCAATGACAGGACTAAGCATGTGTGCAGGGGGTGAACGCGTATACGTGTTAGGCAAAGAGAGCAAAAAAATGTGCACAGACTTACACTCTGTCACACGAATGGAGGAGGGAGCCATCTTCCCAAACTGGCCCAGATAGCTACCCTCATTCCAAAAGCAATCAGGGTCTCTGTGGCTTTCAACCACTCCCTCTATCACTGATGTAATTTGTCATTAGCAGAACGAAGAAACTTTTAATTGAGTCTTAACTGTTCGGGAGCAGATGACAACTCCTTCCTCATCTCATTCGGCCTGTTTTTTTTTTTGTTTTCTTTGCTTTTGTTTTGGTGTAAAAGAATAACCTTTGATTTCCTTCATATTGGATTATCCCTTCGCGCGTGTGTGTGTGTACACGCGCGCCCACTTGCATTCAGAGGTGGGAATCTCTTGCTACTTGTCCCGTTTTGACCCCTCCAATTAATTTCAACATTAAAGCCGGATGTCAAGGTGAATTGCAGGGACTCACAAAAGGTCATTGCACTGCATTTATGTATATTCAACACAGTTTTAATTAAGCAACCCTCATTTAAAATGCACATAGTGTGTGGTGACTGCTCTGGGGGTTTGGGTGTGGTCGAGAATGTCATAAAATATTTACTGTTGAAAGACAGCTAAGAAGAAGTAATTTGCTGCCAGTCGCAGTCAAGAGCAGCGGCTATACCTTGTGGAAAATGTGTGAAAATGCACGGTTTGCTTGGAAACACCACATAGATGTAAAAGAACATGAATCATTTTTCATACTCATTTTTAATGCTTTGTAAGTATTAAGTACTAGCTAAGGGCTAAAAGCAAGAGCTGAAATTGGCCTCCGATATGACATTCCCTGTTTGTTCTAGAAATAAGTAAGTCTTTAACATGAGCCCAGTCCAGTGACAAATGAATGAAAACAGCAGCATGTGATCATGTTTCTGTTTTAAGTGCCCAAGTCATGCTGTAGGCAGAACTAGGCCGTGCATTAGAACAAACATACAGTTAACCTATAATGAAGATCATAATTAACTGTGTCAGTTTGTTAGTAATCATGCCATGCTGGCTTCCTTGTTGTGTGTTGATGTGTGACGGGTTCCGTGTTGTAGTTCAAAGCATTATGGGAAATGCCCTGTAGCCAGTTTTGTGAAAGAAAGCCTTTTCACACGCAAAATAATAATGAAGTCTCATAAAATGCACTTCATTATTTTTTTATTGTGTTGTGACGTTGTGTATTGTTTTTAAATTTGAAGCCAGTTCAATCTCTACATTGCTAAGGTCCATACTAGAGCCCTTTGCGGGACTGTTTTGTTTTTAATCCCGCTACTGCCCGCTCCCGGTGGTATTCTGACCATTACCGCCCGCTCCCGCAGTGTGTGTGTTCTGCTACCACCCGTTCCCGCAACTTGAGTGTTGGGTCCCACCCGCACGGCAAACATTAGATTGATTGTCACTGGATTGACCATTGATTTTGTGTCTATTAATATAAGGGCAAATTGACATTGTATTCATTTATTTATTTCACTTATTATAGAACGTGTTGTTGGCTGTGGTTTGTTTTGCTCAGTTTGTTTTATTTCCTTTTCGTTTCCCTGTCTTTTAACGCACTCACTAACCAATTTCATGTGAAAGTCCCTGTTGTTTGGATCCTTCAGGTAACTATGGGAGAAAGGGGTGGAGCACAGTGCCCCGGGAAAGAAGTGAGAGAGAGGGAGTAGAAGAGTGTTAATAAAGCGTTTGGCTGGATGCACCGTGTGCGTTGCTGATTTTCTTTTGAAACTAAGCTAGGCGAACTTAACAGTCAGTTAAATCCCGGGACCCGCCGTAAATTTTTGGACCGCCCGCTCCCAGCCGCAGCCCTGTTCCTGCCCTGGGATCCCAATCCCAATGCAGTCCTACTGCTCTTTAAACTGTTGTAACACAGTGCAGGAGGGTTGAACCATTTAATTTAATTATAAGTAGGCCTACAGCAGGAGGCACAATGTGATAAAGAGCAGGTAAAAGGAAGAATGGGAAAAGCCTGAAATACAGGAGGAGGTATATTTGAAGGTTTCAATTGTTTTCTGCTGAGAAAGATACCAGCAAACAAAGGGGTGATCTCTCACCTTGCAGATGTCTGTGGAAGAGGAAGATGGAAACCTGTTGCCCCCGGCTGTGGCCTGCAAAACTGTTACAAGTCACATTTGGTCTGTGGAACTGATGATCATGGTGTTGTAGTGTAGATGTGAGTGGCCCTTCTGGATTTTCAGTCATCTTGAGAGTCCCGTGTGTATTTTCTCATTACCATTTTGTCCATTGCTTTTTCTCTGCTGGTGAATTCAAAGTCCCTCTCTGCAAGTACAAATCTTGCCCATGTCAGCAAAAAGTGCCCTCAGGTATTTGCTGGGGCATGGAGAAAGTATTTTGGCCTTGTTCTCTGGTAGTCTATATCGACGACGTTTCACTTTGGGGATTGTTCAGGTGCCACCGAAAATTCTGCCGGATGTCCCTCAATTTGGGCGGGTGTCCGTTACCTTCTTCTTTCTTTGGGTTGGGAATTCTAAACTCTGGTGGATTTCTGAGGACTATGGTTAACTGCTCCTCAGATCGCTGCAGGGTAAATCCAGACAGCTAGCTAGACTATCTGTCCAATCTGAGTTTTCTGTTGCACGACTAAAACAACTTTTGAACGTACACGTTCCACCAAAACAAGTTCCTTCCTGAGGCTATTTTGCAGAGTCACCGTTGCTCCGTCCAGGGCTTAGCGCCCAAGACGATTGTGATTGGTTTAAAGAAATGCCAATAAACCAGAGCACATTTTTCCTCCCATCCCTGAATGCTGTTTGGACTAGCCAGACCCTCCTCCACAGCAGTGCGGAGGAAGGTCTGGCATTCCGAGACTGGTTCTCTGGTGACCAATGAGGAAAAAAAGCAAAACTGCCATTGGTAAGATATAATCCTGGTGGGATATTAGCTCGAGTGACTGGGCACATCATAATTCTTTCCCACCACCCTGTGAATTTGTATAAAGAAAGATGCAATGAGAACGGTGTAGCCAGCAGATATCGGGGCTAAGACTTCCTCTTCCATACGCAGGGTCTGATTAGAAACCTGAGATAGGAAAATGGAGATGGAGATAACAGACGATGTCTCTATAAACAGAGTAATAACTAAAAAAGCGTAATCATCGTCAGATGATTGCCAATGGGTTCCGAGATTGAATTTTGGACACGTCCACTCAAACGTGATTGGTCAATACTACTCGGACTACAAACGGAAACAGAACACTTCCAATACCAAACTGATTTGGCATTCATTTCCAGATATCTGTCTGTAGAGACTAGCCTGTCTGTAATGCTTCTTGGACACTATTACACATCTTACACCCCATAGCTCTCCGATTTGCCCAGCCGCATGAAATGGCTAAATGTAAATGGGGTGTTATTTACGCATTATATCTTGTTTATTTAACACATGCAGAATGTAAAATAGTCACTAGTTTAGGAGCAGTTACACACTGCTCTTGGGGAATTCTTTTTTTTCCTTTGGATAATAATCAGTTACTTGTTTATACTTTAATAATTGTCAGAGCATTCACAGGTTAAAGTGTATCTGTGAAAATGATTATTTCTGTGTTTCCATCTGTCATATTCTCATTATTTCAGTCTAGTGCATGCTGCACTGTATGTTTAATATGTGTCTATATGTTTACATTATTGGTGACATGTTCTTGTGTGACAGCTGTGTGAACCCACCAGCATTATCACAACAAGATTGCAAAGCTTATGATATCTTAAATCATCAGATCCCTGATGAAAACAACTAAGTGTGCTGTTCAGGACAAATCATTTGTATCAAATCCCGCTGGCTTACTACACGACCAAGGCAATGACAGCTCGTGCATCGAGCAAGCTTTGATATTCCTCAGTACCTGTGTAGCTATTGTAACTCTGAGCAAATTCAATTCTCCCTCGTTGATGCGTGAATTGATGGCTCTTTAATATCCACATTTCCCATATACCTCACAGCTTCAAACATGTGAGTGTAAGGAAAACAGATGCACACAGAAAAAAATACACAAAGCCACACATGTAAGCAGACAGACCACACACACACTCCCTTGGGATTCCATTAAAAGTCATATTTTTGTTGGATTGTATGCTTGATTGTTGACTGTGTAGCAGCTCAGCCTAAGAAGTACATCGGAAATTGCAAGCAAGATAGGACAGAAGGTAGCTATAGGAGGTAGAAAATGCTCTGTGTGTTTGTGTGTGTGTGTGTGTGTGTGTGTGTGTGTGTGTGTGTGTGTATGCTTCGATAATGGTATTTCTGGAAATATCCCAAGTTATTACTGTAAATCAGGCAGGCTTTCAAGACCTTTAACACAAAGTAACAGTCCCTAACAGCAGCCCCAGGCTGCCATATAGAAATTACATGAATATGGATTAGAAAGAAAAATGGGACGGAGGGGAATGAAATACAGATGGAAGGATCAAGTGAGGAAGAGTAGAGAGATGGAGGAAGAGGGAGAATTATTAGGATAGAGAGGGAGATAGTGCGGACAGTGGGAGAAAATGCAGGGGAATGAGGATGGACAGATTGAAGGGTGAAGGGAGGTTAAATCGGAGAGTGGTGTTTGATAGAAGTATAACAGCGTAGGGAGAGTAAGAGGGGTGGGCAGAGAATGTGCAGGTGGAAGGCCAAGCCGGGGCTAACGTTTGGAATGAAAGGAATGGATGTGATGAAAAAAAAAAGGAAAGGAGGGCCATTTCACATTAAGAGTCTTTCATCACAAGTGGACCACTTCCACCCCTGGCCTTTTGGCTGAGGCTCACAATAGTCTGCACTGATATGCAAACCAGGGAAATTTATGGAAATGACTGGTCCAGTGCTGGCTTAAAAAATAGGATTGGCTCTCCAGCATGCTCATGAATCATGCATCCTCTTTCAAGTCAGAGACTTTAACTAATGGGTCATTGTGAGGAAAGGACCCTCATTTGGCACTGTGCTATAGTATATGATTATTTCAAAAGTATATGGTGGCCTTAACACACAGGAAAATGGAATTCTACAAAACAATTCAAGGCCAAATCTCTACAGGTAATTTATAGATTTTTATGGACTCAAAACTTGCTGCACTTAAAGGAATAGCTCAACATTTTGTGAAAAAATGCTTATTTGCTTCCTTTCTCACACATATTATCCAAAGCATATTGTCTATGCGTTAAGCTGTTGCCAGGAACTGTAGGTTTGTCATGTATCTTTTTAGCCACACTGGCAGCTGGATGGTCAGTTGGAGTACCACTTAGGTTTGAACTAAAAAAATATCTCAACATTTATTGGATTCATCTATGTCCCCCTCAGGATGAATTGGAATAACTTTGCTGATCCCCAACTTTTCATCTAGCGCCATTACCAGCATCAAAATGTTTTTACTGCTAAATTAATTACATTTCCATTATTATCAGATATACTTTATGTTTAGTGCTAATTAGCTAATGTTAGCATGCTAGCAATCTAAACCAAGATGGTGAACATGGTACACATCTTTCGTGTTAGCACTGTCATTGTGAGCATGTTAGAATGACAACATCAACCTTTAAACTCAAAGAACTGCTGTGCCTACAGCTTCACAGAGTGACTCTGGCACTGGGTTGTTGAACAGAAATGAAAAAATGTCAATTTAGGGTTCCGTAGTATTACTACTTTTTAAAGGACAACGCTGAGTATGCATCTCCAGCAAACACAGGTTACCAATTGTGGGTGGCAAGTATAAGTGTTGGTTATGATCTCTGTACAGGCATGATAGTACGACACCTGGCAATCTCACTGAGATGACTTTGGGTAGCTGCGCACAGTGGTCTCGCCTTGCCAGACCCTCCTACACAGCGCTGCACAGGAGGGTCTGGCTAGTCCACACAGCATTCCGGGATTGGAGAAAAATGTGCTCTGGTTTATTGGCATTTTCTTTAAACCAATCACAATCATCTTGGACGGCACTAAGCGTCGGCCAGAGCCATGGTTCCGCTGCAAAATAGCCTCGGGTAGGAACTTGTTTTGGTGGAACGTGTATGTTCAAAAGTTGTTTTCGTCGTGCAACAGAAAACTCAGTTGGACAGATAGTCTAGCTAGCTGTCTGGATTTACCCTGCAGAGATCTGAGGAGCAGTTAACCATAGTCCTCAGAAATCCACCAGTTTAAAATTCCCAACACAAAGAAACCTGAAGGTAACGGACATCTGGCTGAAAAAAGTGACATCCAGCGGAAATTCCCACTGCACCTGAGCAATCCTGTAACTGGAACGTCGTATATATAGACTAGCGCACAGTGACTTTACAACAGTTCCACGACGTACCTCCCGCTCACATCACAAAATGTTGTTTTTCTTTTTCTCTAATTAAGACTTAATTGTCTTAATTGTGACTTTTTGAGACTGGTATACCTTAGAGATCCAAGCTAGTTGCTAATCCTTAATGACTTAATCATCGTCAGACGATAGCCAATCACGAAGGGATAACCAAGCTACCTGTTTCCCCCTACTTCCAATATGCTAAGCTAAGCTAAATACATCATGACCCCACGTTTGTACTTTGATATTGATCTTGTCTGGTTCAAAGAAAGAAAGCAAAAGTGAATTTCCCAAATGTTCCTTTCAAGTAGGCTAACTCATGGTGTTTCAAATATTGCAAATAATGTGTGTGTGCACATTCTGATGTGCAAAAGTGTTCTATGCTCAGGTTTTAAAAGGTAGAGAGGGACTACCCAACATGCTTTGTGGTACTTTATCCTTAGTCACCCAGAACAGATTTTTAATCATCCCTCCTTAATTCTTTTAACGTGAGTGTGCACACGTTCATGCGCACGCACGCATATACAGTCGTGCACACAGTGCGCACATTTTGCCCAACTTTCCTCACTACTTCAAACCACACATCAGGGAACTCTAACTTAATTATGTGCTTAGAAGTTAAGAGTTCAAAGAGATTGAAATCCACAGTTACACCCCCAACACACACACACACACACACACACACACACACACACACACACACACACACACACATACTCACCCTGCAGATGTATTCCCACTATTACTGTACGAGGAACACTATTAAGGAAGTGCTGTGTTTGCATCTGTTCTGAGTGTGTGTACAGCCCTGAGCAAGTCATCTATTTCAGCAACCTTCCCCTCTCCTCTAGTCAATGCAACAGAACACTCAGCGCCTCTGAACACAACTCTGCAGCCTTGAGAGGGACAGGCCCAGTAGTTCAGCATGTTCGCGTCAATTTCTCTCTCTCTTATTATCTGCGTTTCACACTTTCTTTAACTCGTTCTTAGGAATCTGTCTGTCTTTCCCTCTGGGCTTCTTTTTTTTTGTCAATGTCAATATTGTATAAATGCAAGTGTTGAGCATGTATTATCATGAGACAGAAGGAGAGGGAAAAAGAGGGAGATTCTGACTGTGTGTCTGCATCCAACGTGCTGTTGGAGTGACATTTTGCCGACGGTAACACTGTAGACAGACAAGGTGTCATTTGATACTAGAGTTGCGATAACGATCAGAAACTGAATCTTGTAATCTTGTAGCATGTGCTTCTCATGCATGTTGATGGACTGTGTGTGTGTGTGTGTGTGTGTGTACAGAGAGTAACAAAGCAAATCATCCCCCCATTCTTATCCGGTGACATTGCATAACTGTCAGGGGGCAAGTATACGGTGTATTCCCTAACATAATCACAGTTTCTTGGAATAGTGCAGACATGATACATGGGACATGTACACACACACACACACACACACACACACACACACACACACACACACACACACACACACACACACACACACACACATAAGCACATGCTAATTTCATTGCATACACTGCTGTTTCTTGAGTATATATATATATATATATATATATATATATATATATATATATATATATATATATATATATATATATATATATATCTTATCTGGAACTTCTCTCTGGAACTGCTGATATCACACGTATGCATGATCATGTGTGCACAGTATACATAGTGTGTGAGTGTGTGTGTGTGTGTGTGTGTGTGTGTGTGTGTGTGTGTGTGTGTGTGAGGGTGCTGTGTTTTTTTCTGCAGTGCTACAGTGCCATCTACAGCTGGCTGTTGCTCTGGAAACAAAGCAGCACAGAGCCGGTGGCCAAACACGAGCAGTAGCCTTCCATTCACTCTCACCATGGGATCACAGACTGTTTCCTCTGATGTGTGTGTCTGTGTGTGTGTGCAGGTGCTGCAGCAAGCACAATGGACACACCATAAAGGTG
Source organism: Zingel zingel (assembly GCA_023566125.1). Classification (NCBI taxonomy): domain Eukaryota; kingdom Metazoa; phylum Chordata; class Actinopteri; order Perciformes; family Percidae; genus Zingel; species Zingel zingel. Next base: position 14,125,776 of record CM042317.1, read on the forward strand.
AGGGGATGCAGGGGGAGGAAATAGCCTTGTGTTTGTGCGTGTATGGGTGTGTTTGTGTGGCTTTTCTTCTCGGGCTGGCAACTAAAATACCACACTACTCCAGTCTCGCAGACATGGCCTTTTCTTTTCCCTTCAAGCCTTTTTTTCCACTCTCCTCCTCCACGACTCCCCCGTTCTCTACTTTCACTTTCAAACACAGCATCAGTCCAGAAGTTTTGTTCTCCTCGCACATCATCCTCAGCTTTTCTACTTGAATTATAAGATGCAGTTTCCTCCCAGACTTGCCAACATAAACACAGTTCTACCACAGAGGAACTTTTTCACCAATCATTTGAATTCCATCAACGCTGTCAGTGCTTTTCAGGCATTTCAGACATTGCCCACCAGTCTGCCAGCGATGTGATTCAAATTCAAAAATCATTTTGTCGATTTTAAGAAAGAACACTGAAAAGGTGATTGATGATGACAACAAGATGTATGACTAAGAATAGCATTTGGATTACTGTGTTTGGGCAGAATTGCTTACACATCTTCACAAGCTACTTCTGCCTTTCTCTGCCCCTTTATCTCTTCTGTCGGTTTATTCATTCTCTCCCACAGAGAATCCGCTCTGCTCATCTTCCGCTCCCCTTCTTCCTCTCCTTTCCCCGCAGTTCCTCCGCTGGGGTTAATGAATGACTTGGCAGGAGATGGTAGCTGTGGCTGTGGGGGAGCCAGTAGGGCTCGGAGAGGTGAGGCGACACTCTTCCTGTCACCTCCCAGCTACTATTCTCACTCACCAGGCTACAGTGCCATGCAGCCCTGCCAGGAACAGGATGGCACCGGCTTATTGGATTATCTGTTGGAATGACTTCCTGGTCCTGGGTAGGGTAAAATTTGCACACAAACGCCCACATTTGTTTGTCTCAGTGGCAACACATGACCAACACAGCCACATGTGTAGGAGAAAAGGTAACAGATGCTCACCGTCATCTTAAGCCAAGGAAAACAATCAAAATGGAGGTGCTGGATGCCACTGTACACTGTCTATAGCCACACAAGCAGCGCAGCTTTGTTGGTCAGGCAGCCCATCGCTTTGGTCCAGAGTAAAATATCAGTGAAGGAATTGCCATCAACATTTGACACACATTTAGGCTCTCCACAGGGGGAATTCTTAAGACTTTAGTGATCTAGTGACTTTTTATCAAATATTTTTACTGTAACATCTACTGCAGGGGTATTCAATTCATATTCAAATAATTCAAGTTACTAAAATGTCCTCCCAGCAAAGGTCTGAACCTCATAATGTCTAAATTGAGTCCGTTAGCCTAGCCCTACGTCTGTCAGATAAAATCAATGACGCAAATTTCCAACAATATGTATTGTCAATTTTCAAACTACGATACGTTAAACATACAGACACATTTAACTTGTGTGGCACTTGAATGGAAAACAAATAGCTATCTTTACCATCAATAAAATGAGTCCTAGCATAATGAACTAAAGGCCTACATTGCAAGTAAAAGAAAATCTTTTGTACTAAAATAGAAAAAGTGCCTCTTTTAGGAAAAGTGCAAACAGAGCTTTGAGCAGCCCCTTTTCTCTTTTTTTCTGCTTCCTTCCCCAGTGAGATAAATGGGCCTGTGACTGCCCTCCCGGTAGTCTGAATCTTGACTTGAATGGAGTTAGAGCCATTCTCATGCATGTGTGCCACAGTCATGTGTAGGAGCTCACTGGTAAACCTGCATTGATATTTGGTTTTAATAATGTTCATAGCGGACAAAGCTGGCTCACAGCTGTAAGGCGATTCAAACATGGTCGAGGTGTGTAGTGCTACTTTGGTTAGACCAGGGAAACCAGTCTCAGACACAGTCTGTAGGCAGAGAGGAGCAGGTTGCTTCATGCTGTCATCTCTCTCACATCTCTCTTAATTTTTCTTTTTCTTTTTTCTGGCAAACTCTACGCATGGTAAACAATCGATTTGATTGGCTCAAATGAGTGAAACTACTGCCGTATTAGCTGTGCCTATGGTCTAGCCTTGCCTGCTGGCAATGCTCTGTTCTAATTCATTTATCAGAAATTGGTCACGAGCCTGGATAGAACGGTTTCTTGGTCCGGGTCTGGACTACGGTCCCCATTTGATGATGCCCGATCAACTGGATGGATTGGTAGGGAATTTGGTACAGACATTTATGGTTGCAAGACAATGTATCCTAATTATTTCTGTGAACCTCTGACGTTTCATGCAGCGTTACCAGCAGATGGACATTTTTCCTTCAGAATGAAGTGTTTTGACCATGGATGTATTATGAGAACTGAATACCCGACTCCAAAATGACGGACATTTACTTGGATGCAAATGCCTCGCCGAGTTCAAATGCCAAACATTTTTCCAGTTTGGCCTATAGACTTTACGTTTGGGTGATGTCACACATAAGAACAGCTAGCTAGTAGTGTGTCAATGTCTTCCTGTCCACCAATTTGGTCCGGAGTGAAATAACTCAACAGCTGTTTCAATAGCCGTGAAATTGTGTACAGACATTTGTGGTTCCCACATGATGGATTAGAGTAATTTTTGTGACCTCATGACTTTTCATCTAGTGCCATCATCAGGTTAATCTTTCTCTAGGACCAATACTTTAGTTTATAACCCAATTACTTGCGAAATGAATGAGCCACAGATGTGCTTTGTGTTTAGAGCTAATTTGCATTTCAGCAAATGTTTGCACGATCAACATGGTAAACATTACCTGTTAAACACTCACCCATGCAAACATTGCCATTGTCAGCATGTTAGCATGAAAATTGCTGTCATTTGTACATTTGCACGACTGCTGAAGAAAACAAACTGTTTACGCTCTCACAGGTTATTTTCCTCACAGATCTGCTAGTGTGGCTGTGCTCTCTTAGTCATGTTATAACTTTCTAAATTATTATGTAAGCCAAGAAGCATAAAAGACATTGGGAGAAAAAAAGGTACTTATTGTGTAGCAGTTAATCCATCAATAATATATGCATGTCACTAATGCCACACAAGCAAGTCTTACAGTAACTAAAGGGAAAGTCTCAGCGCAATGACGCTCATTGCAAAAACTAAACAGAAAATAGTACTGTACTTTGATGAGTTTCTGGGCTACAGATACCAAAAGAATACACTGAGATTTATTTATTAAGCAGTTTGGAGATGTTTTTTGTTTTTTCCCCAAGATACATATTACTCACTTTTGCACCTGCAATGAGTCATCAGTATCAAATGTTCAGACAGCCCTCTTTTCTACCTGAATTCTTTCAAAAAAAGAACCTGCTCAAGTATTTTGTGAATGCCCCGATGGTAGTTTGTATGCTTACATTGCTAATGGGCACAGATTTAAAAGCTATCATAATGCTTTTGAAAAAAGTAGCAGATCACTGACTTCAACTGTCTCTCTCGTCTGCCTGCGAGGTTTAAAAGATGTGTGTGTGTGTGTGTGTGTGTGTGTGTGTGTGTGTGTGTGTGTTTGTGTGTGTTTGTTTGTGTGGTTGTGTGTGTTTGTGTGCAAGAGGGGTCTCAGAGATGGGCTTCAGAAAAAGCACCACATTGAGCTAGAAGCAGCCGCGGAAAAGGACTCGGGGCAAAGTCACAAACAGACAAATGAGCTGATATGTTGGCTGATTGAGCACAGCTTGTCGATTAAATCCCTTTCAATGTTTGCTGTGCTGAAAAATCAAGAAAGAAAGAAAGAAAGAAAGAAAGAAAGAAAGAAAGAAAGAAAGACAAAGGGCATGAAAGAGTGAACTGGGAGACAGAAGGAGGCTGCCTCTGAGACAAAAGCTTTTTGAAACATCACAAAGGCCTAGATGTTAGTTGTCATTCGACTAGTGGGAATATTAGAAATGACAACCCCCCCCCCCAAGTTCAAAAGAGAGGGGGACACTAGAGAAGGGGGTGAGATGGGCTGCAAGGGAGGACTGAAATACTTTTTGGTGGGAAAAAGCGGAGAGTCAAGTTGAGAAGGAGGGCTCTTTCGTGTGTGCATGTGTGTGTTTATATGTATAACTGTAACTCCAGTACGAGTTGTGAGTATGTCTCCGCCTATGTCACCCAGAACAACAATTGTCATGGGAACATATCTGTCAGAGGAACAGGCATATTTCCATCACACCGTCTTTGTTCTTTCTGCTAATGTAATACCATATTCCCCTGCCCCACCATACGAACAGACAAGTTTACTTTTGTTTCAATTTTTCATAGTTTCTTTTCTGTCATCCTCTCGATTGTTTTACCTTTTCTTCTTCTTCTTCTTATATGTATTTTGGCAAGCACTTCCTTGATGACATTGCATATATTAAAACACACACGTTTCCTCATGGAGATAACAGATAACTCCATGTTTTCATTATATTTGCATAGAGAAAGTCAATTGAACACATTTTGGACACAACTGGAATTTGCCAGTTGGTCAAAAAAACATAACTCTGAATAAATGTGCCTCAGTGTCTGCAAATCTTATTTCACATGAAGGAACTTGACTTGATTATAAGGAGACATCCTGCAGGTGCTGATTTCAGGATTTATGCCATATACAATTTACATTTAACTCACGATAGGGTATTGAAAAAAAACGGGTACATGATGGCGCCACCCATGTCCCGGTAACTGACTGGTTAGAAGTGACTCTGAGTCCACTGAAGGGGGTCCGATAAGAACCAAACAAGTGTCACTGCTTCATTTTCCTTTATTGCCACACAATCAACACACACTCATCTCTCCAACATTATGTGGATGCCTAAATGGATGTGATTTTTATTGAGGCACGCACACAGTAGTGTCCACAAACTTAGTCCAATGAGGGGAGAAAGGGAAAGTGTGAGCGGTCTACGTGAATGCCTTTCTCTCTCGCTCAAGCCACTGTGTCCAAGCCGAGGCGCATAGCATGACCTTACCGCACGCTGATACGTTACTAGTCCAGGGAGAGCAAGCTAATGCTGACAGGGAAAGAGAGAGAGAAAGAGACTGTATCACTATAGCCAATCCAGTCTGCTCAAAGTGATGGTCTTTTTCACAGGTATTGAGTTACACTGGTTGGGACAAGTTGGACCCTGACGTGGCTATTTGTGTTTCAGTCTCCTGCTTTCACTGTTTTCACCTATCAACAAAGTCTAATGACTGATAATCTGTGACGAATAGTATATATATCTGACGGTGTTGTCTTTGTCATATATCATCTTCTCCATTATGGCAGAGCACATTACTTACAGTATGTTTTTTTCGCCTATCACCAGACATGGGGGAGTCGAGTCACATGACTTGACTCGAGTTAGACTCGAGTCGCAAATTTTAGGACTTGAGACTTGATTGATAAACATTCATAAAAGACTCGACTTGACTTTGACTTGATATTCATGACTTGAGACTTGACTTAGACTTGAGTCAAATGACTTGATTTTCTGTTTAATAAATTTTTTTTTCCCCTCTGATATTGAGGAGGCGTTAACTTTACGATTTTAGTGCTATTGCATGCGCTGGAACCTGTTGATATGATGGTGCGGCACGCGGCGTCAGACCTGCAGTAAACAAGACTGGCTACGGCTATTAACTTAACGTCATGATCCCTCTTCACCGAAAATAATAAAGTTTGGCTATAAGGATTACATATCTGACCAGGCAAAGAAGAAACGAACTGTCTGCAGTACAACAATTTCCGACATTAACCACCACCACCATGTTAAATTGCATCAGACACTTCAAATCGGGAGAGATTCGGGTTCCAGTACTCATATTCAGCTGAGCCACTATTTGGACATTTGTGATGGACAGAACTCCCTTCAGTTTTGGCCATGAATAAGCACACCCTCCCCTTTTTGTTCAAGGTAAGAGCGAATAAAACTAGGCACACACATACATACATATTACACACAACACAAACTTCCCTCTCTTTTGCGCTCTCTCTCTCTCTCTCTCTCTCTCTCTCTCTCTCACTCACTCACTCACACACACACACACACACACACACACACACACACAGAGACGAAAGTATGTGAATAAAGCTAGGCACACATACACACCCAACACACTCTGCACTCTCACACACACGTACATGCACATACACACATTCACTCACCAATATTAACTTTTCTCTCTCTCTCTCTCTCTCTCTCTCTCTCTCTCTCACACACACACACATGCACACATTCCCTCACAAATACACTGACAAATATTAACATATGCTATCCATTCCATGTGATACATACACTCAGTCAATCTCTCCAAATTACGCAAAGGTGGTGGGATTCAGCTACTCTTTAAGAGAAGGAAAGGTTAGAGGATGTGTTTCTGTCCCATAAAAGTGAGGCATGTTTGAAGAATGTTATTTGACTAGAAATTGTTAGACTTGAATTGTTTGAATGAATTTCATGATTTGATGTTTGAGGCATATTGAACAAATATGTATGTTGATTTATTGTTGGCCTAATATCAGTTTTAGGCTATGCTTTTATCTGTATATTTAAACTGTTCAGATGTATGTGGCTTGGACGCAATGTCTTTTGAAGATTGAGTAGGGAAAAAATGCAAATAAAACTTCTTTAGCTTGTTTAAAAATGGAAACTTTTGTATGACTTGACTTGACTTGCTTGACCAAAGCTATGACTTGACTTGACTTGCTTGATTGTCACAAAACATGACTTGGACTTGCTTGAGACTTGAAGGTTAAGACTTGAGAATTACTTGTGACTTGCCCATGTGTGACTTACTCCCATCTCTGCCTATCACTGCAATCACGACAATGCAAATGCACCGGAGCATTTAGTGGAGTTAGGTTCAGTTTGGGCTTTCCTCAAATTCCTACCATCCATCCTCGCAGGAAACAATCTCAGGATAATCAGCAGCTCAGCGTGATCAGAATCGCCGTGACCATCATCATGAAGAGCGATGTGTTTATGTGACAGCAAACAAGCACTTATTGCCTACCACTGTGCAGGGACTGGTGTATCTAATGTCTTGGACAGATGCAGGCACACCGCTGTGACTTGTTTCCTTTCTGCCCATTAGGCCACAAGTATCTGCCATGAATGCTATTGAATTCATTATCTTTCGACTACAGGAAATACATTATTTCATCTTTTGCCAACTTTAAAGTAATACCTGCCGCATCCAATAAATTGACACACTTCACTTCCCATACTGTAGCATGAAAATCAGACTCTTGATATTCTTTGAATCACCATTGCTGCTTGTGCTTTGTCAACACATTCTCACTCTCAGTGTGTCAAAAAAGTGACGCTTGGCGTTTGTTTGTTACTGATCGATAGTTACGTATTGTAACTCCAGATTCTATGAGTATAGGCACAGCCCTCTAAGAGCTATTGCTATTGGGTTTATCCTTTTGCGCATGCGCAGTCGTGAAGATTGTCTTTCTCGCCCTGGGCCCCGCATGGGCCTCTCTTACGTCCACAGATACTGTATATTACAGTGGCGCGACCAGAGATCTGCTCCCAACATCAGCATTTTTCTTCAGCCAGTGTTGGTGAAGCAGGTGGCCTGAATCTTAGAGGGCTGTGCCTATACTCATAGAATCTGGAGTTACAATATGTAACTATTGTTCTATTTCGCATAGGCTTCGCCCTCTAAGAGCTATCGCTATTGGGTTAAGGGCGAAGCTGACGTAGTCAACGCCACCTGCGACACAAGGTCCACAAGCAGAGATACAAGATAGACTAATTCAACTTCCTATTTCCACTGAACAAGGTTTAATGAATCAAAACACATTATTTTGATGAGAAAAACCCTGTCATCATGAGTAGGCCTACTGACCGTGAGGCCCATGTCATGTGGATTGTGAAAATGTTTTATGGTGACAAAAATTAACATCACAATTAATAGCAATTAATAGCAAAAAAACCCACATTCCTCCAAGCCACTCAAGTGCAGAAGGATGGAGATAGCAGCAAAACCAAACCTGACAGCGCATCATCTGCCGTCAAGTGGCATGGGGATGCCCAGGAGGCTGCTGCGCAAACGTCGGCCACTGTCACGCTGCTGAGGGGGCCGCGGACGGTGGCAGCGCTCTCGCGGACTGCGCCCTAATGCTCCTCCGCGCTACAGGCATGGGTCATAGCTTCACACAGTCAATGAGACAGACGCTGCTCCGAAAGAGCCGTACCTTGTGTGCGTTCTCTGTAGTTAACGAACAGCTGCTGTGATCGTCTGATGTCTGTCGTGCGTAAAACATACTGGAATAACGTGCGCACCGGGCAGGTCGGTGAGACACCTCCTCCGCGTCGTTGTTATGAGGCGGAGGGAAAATTCCGCCGCCCGAAAGGGTTGTTAAAACTTTGGTGTGATGATGGATTTGGCTGTAAAGTGGCCATGCTCCCGTCCCCTCTAATGGAGAGGAGCGTGCATAAATCACACATCTCTTAGCCAACGTCAAGGCGAAGGAGGAGTGCTGTTTTAGTGACATCCTGAGAGGGGCTTGTGCCAGAGGCACTAAAATGTTCCCCAGAGCTGGGAGCGCCAGGGCTAAAACCCATTGAGGTGTGAGAGAGCGCACAGCAGGTTTCTATCGTCCGACCCCTTCCAAAGGGGCCCTCCCCTCGACATTTGGTCTTCCACCCGGTTCAAAAAACCCCGGGGATGTAAACCGCTTTGAAGGACAACAGATGACTGTGGGCCCACAGCAGGAGGCTTCTGGCTATCTCCAATAGCCGGGCCGAGCGCACACCGCCTTGACGGTTTATGAACGTTCGCACGACGACATGTCTCCCCGCTACCGCTGGGGTGAAGTGTTTCAATACCTTCAGCACCTTGGACAGCTCCAGGCAGTTTATGTGGGGGAGAGGGGGAGGTGGCCATTCTCCTCCCACCACCTGTGACTCGCACATTCCTCCCCAGCCAGTAAGGGACGCGTCTGTGTACACTGTCACGTATGCCCAGGGGAACCCCGGTTGACAGGGTCCGGGAGTTTCCCCAATATGCCAGGTCTGACTGAAGAGAAGGCGGGATGGTCAGCATCCGCCATTTGTGGCGTTTAGAGTCGAGGTGCTGAAAATGGAACCACCTCTGGGTTTTCCTCATGTGGAGGAGACCCAGAGGGACTACCACAGATATCATGCCCAGAAGACGCATCACAGACAGCGCTGATACAGTCGCGTGAGGCGTGATACGTGACAACAGAGCGCTTAATGCGTCCAGCCTTGGCGCTGACAGTTTGGCTCTCATAGTGGTTATCTGTGAGGGAACCAACAATCTCTTTTGCCAGTTTATGGCAAAGCTCAGTGTCTGTAGGTGCTGCACAGCTCCATCCACCGTGTGGAGCGCAGCCCTCTCCTGGGAAGGAGCCATATGATTCAATTGTCCAAATAAAAAGGGACTTTGATCCCTTTTCTGCGTAACGGCTGTAATGCTGTCTCTATGCATTTGGAGAATGTGGAAAATACGCGTCTCTCAGATCCACGGAAGAGAGCCATACATGGTGGCGCACACATTCCAACACGTGTCTGACCCTCAGCATGTGGGATGGGCGCTTCATAATGTTCATAATTGAATTGAAACGGGTCGAGAAGGGTTTCATTCCGCCCGTCTTTCCCGGTGTGAGAAGTAATGGGAACAGAAACCATCGTTCTCTCCTCCTGGAGGGACACGGGAAAAAAAGCATCCTTTGCCCGCAGCTCTGCCAGCTCTGACGTCAGAGCAGCTATCTTCCCTGAGATGACACGGCTGTTTCCAACACACCGTCGAAAAGGAGGAGGATGCTGGTAAACTCGTATAGCCTTTTGTGATGAGCTTGACAGCCATGCATTCCTGGGTGGCAAGCTTGGCCCATGGCAGGGCAGTCATCGAGTCAGAGGTCTCCACGTCCCGCTAGACAGCCTGGGTAGGAATGACTGTGTAGCACGCACATCTGAGTGGGCGCTCGTTCCCGTTGTTTACACAGTGTGGGAGTGACCGGGCTCTGCCTACGGCACCACATGTGTGCAAGGTGTCAGAGCCCTTATCTGAACTTGAGATAGCATGATAGCTTTTACCACGGCGGTAAGAGCCGGGGAAAAGCTGGGGAAGAGTTGAGGCGTATAGCCGCGTGTTGATTGTTGCCATAGCAACAGAGAGGGCTGAGCCTTCCCGCTCTAGAGCTTGACCGATAGAGCGGCAGGTGCATGCCTTTGTGTCGGCTGTTTACACAGCAGTGAGTATCGCTCACGTACCCCGCCGCTGTGAAAATAGGTGAGTAGGCTATAACACACACTCTGAGTGAGTGTTGTAAGCCTGTCAATGCTGACACAGTGTGGCTGGCTTCAACCGCATACTGCCTGTGGGCGTGGCGGCGATCCTGTCTGCGAGTGTGTGAGGTGAAACGTGGGGTCCGTCCAGCGGCCGCAAGATGCCCAGGGGGGGACAAGGCGGACTGACAGAGAGGGAAAAACCTGCTTTTTTAAGGGAAATGTGTGCCCCTTAAAAAAAACGCAGTTATGTTTCCAACTCTAGCTGGAGTGAGACACACGTTCCCGGTGCCCTGTTACCATCACCGTCGCCGCTGTTTGCAAAACGGCGAGGTGGGTGCTGCCTGCCGGGCCTTATGACAGCGCCGCCATAGGTGGAGCTTGAGTCGGGGCTTGGAGAGGCGCAGACCGCAGCCCGCGGGGTGCCGTCTCCTTGAGCTGACACCTCGGTGCCGCCGTTGTGGCCAAAGCGCCACTCTCTAGGAGGGGTGTTACCGCATCCCCTCCACTACCTACAGACCATGGCTGTCCCAGCCTCAGCGGGGAACAGCCAAGCTTAGCAGTCATGGCGAAGACAGCAGAGCTAGCGGTCATGGTGAAGACGGCAGAGCTAGCGGTCATGGTGAAGACAGCAGAGCTAGCGGTCATGCTAGCAAAAAACTGTATTGTTCAGCACTGCAGCCACCTAAGCAGTACACTGGTACGCGCGGTCAGTGAAGCGGGCATGGACCTGATTTCGGGGAGACGGCGGTGTGGGCTTCCGTTGGCCAAAAAAGGGGGCCGTCGGAAGCGGGATGCAGGCCAGGCTCTGCCGCCGTGGCGGGACCGCCGTCCATTTCCCGGGTTAGGGGAATTTTACTCGGCATTCGCACAGGTCAAGAACAAGAAACCTAGCAGTGGGCAGGGAGCCCACCTGCTGCGGAGGAGAGAAAAAGGAGAAAGCCGCCGGTGTGGTGCTCCTCTCCTGGGACGGAGACAGTCACCGTAACGGGACTCATAGTCCTCCGCCGTTACGAGCTTCAGTCCTCCCAACGGGGAGGAGGGAGAGCCGGCGAGGGAACTGTCTTCGGGGAATCGAGTCAGCGGACTCGTACCCACCAAAGAGGTCCCCTTCCCGGCTGTCTGGGTGCCGCCGCAGGTGGTAATCTTACCTTACTCGACTGTCCGGTCGGCTGCCATCATCTGCTGCTTTAGTTCCTCCGGTGGTAAGCAACCGTAGAACTGCCAGTGGCTGGAGGGGGGACGGCAGGCCGGCAGCAGGATGTAGCCGGTCGGTGGTCGGTACATGGCGGACACCACTGTTCTTGGAAGTCTTCAAACTGCTTGTTGCTGAAGAAAAAGTGGGAGCAGATTTCTGGTCGCGCCACTGTAATATCCAGTATCTGCGGACGTAAGAGAGGCCAGTGCGGGGCACAGGGCGCGAAAGAAAATCTTCACGACTGTGCAACCGCGAATGGATAAACCCAATAGCGATAGCTCTTAGAGGGTGAAGCCTATACAAAATAGAAGCAAAAAGTCTCCTTTAGCGTCTAGCCCTTTGGGGTCTATATTTAGACGTGCTTGATCGGGACTCTTGGCGTCACTTTTTGACACTCTGGGTCGGGACGTACGATAAACTGACATGCGGCACAAGAACAGGATAGTTAGGTTCAGGAAAATATGGTGGGGGGGTTACAATGTATGTTTCAGTGACACGCGGGACAAGAACGGGACACAAATCCCAGCCCCCTGGGTAAAAGTCCTGTGTTGTTTGACCCCCCAAACACATTTTCACTCTCATCGCGTCAAACAGCGACGCTTGGTCAGGTGCCTTAGGTGTTTCTTATTGACGCAAAAAGTGTCCTTTAGCGTCATATTAAGACGCACTTGGTCGGGACCATTGGCGTCACTATTTGACGCTCTCGGGACTCACGTCTAGCCCTTTGGCGTCATATTTAGATGCGCTTGTTTGGGACTCTTGGCGTCACTTCTTGACACTCTGTGTCAGGACGTATGCTTAACTAACATGTGGCACAAGAACAGGACAGTTAGGTTTAGAAAAAAATTGCGGGAGGGGTGACAAAATGTGCATTTCAGTGAGACCCGGGACAAGAACGGGACACAAACCGCGGTCTCTTGCATCAAAGTCCTGTATTGTTTGACCCAACCAACCTCTTTATGTGGATTTTCGGTCTTTCATAATACTCCTCCCGTTCATAAAGCTCCCGTTGTTGCTCTTAATACTACGTCGTCTTACAGCGTTGCGATGTGTTTCTTACTGACGCTAAAGGGTGATTTTTGAGTTATTATCTGACACTGAGAGCAACTGACCAAGCTTCAGTAACTTACATGTTGGGAGTGAGAACGGGTTGGCTTTGTGAATAAGAAAGAGTTTTGTTATTGCTACTTCACACTGGAGAAAAGCTGTACCAGCCTTCTAAGTAGCTACCAACATTGTAGATTAGAACACATAGCATGGGATTAGTTTGTCTTGGGGGTTGTTATTATGATTTTTGTTTATCTATTTGTATTATTTCTTTTATGGAGGGTTTTTACCACAAGGAAGCTGTTTAGAATATCAATAGCAGGCCAGATGCGTGTGCCAAATTCTGTATTCTCCTCATGTGCCGGTGAAGCAACCACCTTATTTCTTGCTCTTGTTTTTTTTTTTTTTTGCCTTTTCATTCTCCTCTGCTCATATTCCAATATGGTGATTTTTAATCACCTAATATCATGGCACAATGAACAGATTGCCATGAGTCGCAAGTGGAGGCCGCGTGAGACAAAACAAAGACAGGGAGTGGGAGTGAGACAGCGCTACCTTTAATTAAAAAAGGGAATCTGATCAGTGTGAGGGAGTGTGTGTGTTTTTGTATACCCATTATTTAGTGTATATGCGATTGTGAGCATGGATTCATGCTCGTACTATATGAATGCCCCTGCATCTGTTTGTCAGCATAAGAAACGGCGAGCAAAGCCACAAAAGGGGGCTAGAGAGCTAAAGAGCAACTCACAAATCAAACTGACAATCAAACGCTGTTTTACCTATGGAATATGATTAGGACTTTAGGGACAGAGCAGAATGAATCACACATTAATTGAAATGAAAGTTAAAATATATATAATGTTAGATCAATTTAATTTTGACTGGAATATAATGTGCCTGCTGCTTCCCTTTATGCACTGAGGCACACCAAACTAAGTACTGAATAGTTTTGCTCTCACAGTTGCAGTCTTTCAAATGTCACTTTAATTCAAAAGCCATCAACCAATATATAGATCCATATCACAATATTACAAATACGCTAGATTCTACAGCCATGCTGTGAGGCTGCACTTAGGGACAATAGTGCTTGGGAGATGCTAGATTGCAGTTGCCGAACGTGGTAGTCTATATCGACGCAACCCAGTCTCACGGCAGTTCGTGAAATGGTCACGTTATTTAATCTATTGATTTGTGTACACGGACACGTTTGTCGTTTTTTTCGTGGTGGTGAGAATGTTATTTAAACTAATGTATTTCAATGGGAAGCATCTTTCGTGATCACAGCACGACTACGGTAGCGAGTAGTATGAAATGCTGAAAATTCGCACAGGGAAGTTGGTTGGGGTGATGGGTGGGTCAAACAACACAGGACTTTCACCCCGTGTCCCCCGTGTGGTGTTTCATTTCCCCGTTGTTGTTTTCCTAAACGTAACCATTCCATTGTTGTCACGTGTCCCCCAGAAACCGCGGCCGTCTCCCGCATGTGACGTTCTTCTTTTCCTAAACCCCCCAACCTCCATATAGATGCTTCCCATTACGTGCTGACCACGAAAAAAAACGACATAAACATGTCCTTGTACATGAATCAATAGATTATAAATAACGTGACCATTTTACAAACTGCCGTGAGACTGTGTTGATCGACGACGTTTCATTTCTGCAATTGTTCAGATGCAGTCGGAAATTCCGCCGGATGTCCCTCATTTCAGCTAGATGTCCGTTACCTTCCGCTTTCTTTGTAATGGGAATTTTAAATTCCGGTGGATTTATGAGGGCTATGGTTAACTGCTCCTCAGATCTCTGCAGAGTAAATCCAGACAGCTTAGCTAGACTATCTGTCCAACCTGAGTTTTCTGTTGCACAACTGAAACAACCTTTGAACCTACATGTTCCACCTAAACAAGTTCCTTCCCAAGGCTATTTTGCAGAGGCACCGTTGCTCTGTCCGGCGCTTAGCGCCACCCAAGACGATTGTGATTGGTTTAAAGAAATGCCAATAAACCAGAGCACATTTTTCGCACATCCCGGAGTGCTGTGTGGACTAGCCAGAACCTCCTCCTCAGCGCTGTGGAGGAACGTAACTGGCATACTGCCCAAGCATCAACACAGAGGCGATTATTTGAACCTTGCTACAACGCGATGTTAGTGAATTAAAAACCAGGCCAAACGCAGTAATGATTTACTTTATAATTCATTATATATAAAAATGTGACTCACCTTATTAGTAATGAGATGTAACCCAAACCCTAGCCTTTTTAACCCTTCATAGCTAGTTAGCTGCTAACTTAAGTGTTGAGGCTTGCGCAGTATGCCAGTTACGTTTGGTAACTCCAATCAGTAACACTTCATAATAAACATCACAAATAACTGGTAAATTCATAGTTATTAAACCTAATTTAGTAGTTAAATTACTGTTAACAAAAAAATTAAATGATAATTAAGAATGTATACTAATGCATAGTGATCCTATAATGTATGTTATTTAAATTGTTTATTGTTACACACATCCTAATATTTTATATATTATATTAAGTATGTGTTAATGATTACCAAATGATTTGTAAACATTTAAGAAATTGTCAACCATTATTTGGATGGCTATTATGAAGTTACAACTGATGACTATTTCCTTGTTAATGGTTAATAAATACTTCATAAAGCATCCATTAACATTATTTAGATAGTTATCTCTTTAATAGATCACCGAAAAAAAGATTGAATGTAGCCATATTAATATGACTTGATGCTTTATGAAGCATTTATTAGCTAATTATCATAAGCACTAGTTGCAACCTTTTAATTGCTATCCACATGTTAATAGATGGTTTACAAAACAATTATTAATCATTTACAAAGAGCTATTTAAATGTATAAACTTATTATTTTACATTACACTAAACTATTGATAAAATAGCAAACTCATTAATAATTAGTAAACATCAAAAATTATCAATGCATTGTATGTTAACACTAAAATAACTATGAGCTAAAGTTTCATTAACTATCAATTTACCATTTACTTATGATGGTTATAATAAAGTGTTACCCTACAATCCACCAACCACAGTGCTTTGAGCTAAATGTGAACATCAGCATGCTAACATGCTCACAATGCCAATACTATATGTAATGTTTAGCAGGTATACTGTTGATAATGTTCACTATCTGAGTTTAGTGTGCTAGCATGCTAACATTTGCTGAATAGCACTAAACACACAATACAATAAAAATGTAACCTGATGATGGCACTAGAGGAAATGGTAAGAGATCACCAAAATCTTCTGGGAACTATAATTGTGTGTACAAATTTGTAGCGTGGCTCATAATTGTACTAACAATACTTTACCTTCTGTGCACATATTGTAGTTAGGGTATATACAGATAGAGCAGACAACAAAACGAGGGTTACTGCTAAGCTGAGCGGGCTGAGAGACTGATTTACTCAACTACTCAATTTATCTAAACCAGATAAGACTCAACAGTTGCCAACTAACAAGCAGGTAAACTGTGGAATATCCATACTATACTATAGGTATACTGTAGGCTCTACTGAAGGAAGGAAAACAATATGAATACAGATCACACAGTCTCACACATGCAGAGAGTTGTATCAATACTTGGCTGCTGCTCAGCATGCAGAGGGAAAATATGGTTCGGACTGTGATTGAATAATTAGCAGGTTCCTTTTTTCATGTAAACCACATTGTTACACCCAACAATAATGGTGGGCCCAGTCAGAATCAGCACCATAAAGAGCAACTCAACACCCTCTGCAGTAACAGAGCAGCAGTAAACAGCATCATGGACAGCAGCCATGGAAAGAGTTAATGGCTTTTACACTGAGTGGCCAGAAACATAGTACCGCATTGACCCGAATACAAGATGGGTTGTTGTTTTTCAATGAATATATCTGAAAAAGTGAGGTTGTCCTATATTTGAAGTCTAGACATTTAAACACCAATATTCATCCACAACTACAGGTGACGCCAAAAAGCAGTAACCTCAATGTGCCTCTAATGATCGGAACTGTCAATCAAAACTCACAACAGTTATATTTGGGTCAATACAGTAATGTACTAAATACTGTATTTGTGAAACTTAACATTTTCATTTGCTGTCTTAAAGAGATGTTGATTCAATTCTGTGGTTATTTTTAAGGTTGTACTTCATGGTTCGGCACGGAATGCTTTTTCCACTTCTCCCGACTGAAAGACAGTGGTTCATCCAATCACCCGTCAAGTGCCCTTTTACAAACATTGTCCAATTGATGAGTTTCCCACTCTTCCTTGTCTTACCTGTATAATGTGTTAATCAGGTCCCAGTATAAACAGTATAATAAACAGATGCAGAATTTGGGATGCATATGTAGGCTATCACTTCAAAACACTGAAAAAAAAACTAGCAGCCTCATCAGCCAGCATTTACTGAACAAAGGCTTTGGCAGCAGGAGATATCCACTGAGCGTGTGTGGTTTCTTCATGCAGACAATGTGACAACAGGCTAAAAGGACACTTTGAGTGCTCACTCAGGAATGGTCATTTTCTGCTTGAATGTGTCGACTCTCATTACAGAAAGTCTTGATCTTTCTTTTCCTTTCAGTTTATGGCATTGATGCCATCATGATATAGGCCTTACTACTGGTCTGTACATGTATTGTTTCAACTGTGCCTATTTTTGGTTTCATCAGCAGGTGTTTCTCTTCCAGAAACATATCAGTCTACGCCATAATGTAATGCTAATCCAATGCTGGTCAATTCCCTTTGCCTTACTTCAATTGCACACCAGTGCAAACAATCTCTGTGCAAAGATCACAGTCATAGGGAGTTGGAAAACAAGCATCGGCTTGGGGATATTTTTTGTCAAATGAAGTATAGATTAAGGAACTCTGACGTGCCTTGCAGTTCTAACTTTGAATGCCTATGGCCCAGGCCTAGGTTTGGATTTGTTGCTTACCCCTGTCATTTTATACTGATATGCTGGTTAAGTAAAAGGTTTCAAGATACAGGAAAAAAACAGAGAGACACACAATGTCATTATGCAAACATACATAGAAAAGTAAAACTATGGCATAGCCAACCTTTTTAAGTCATAGTCTTATTGTATAACCTACAATGTGTGGAACTGCTTAACTTGATGTTCTGGCAGTCACACTAAATCCAAGAAAACCAACTGATCTATTTCTGTCAGATGTGGATAATCCAATTGATTACCTTTCTGACAGCGAGTAAATTAACAGCAGTGTAATACAATGCAGTTTGACATACCACAATGCAGTTTGAAAGAAACGACTCTAGCCACTGAGTTAAGGTGCCTTTCTTTACCTGAGATACAACAGAAAGAAAGGCACAGTAACACACATTCATCATTTGGCTGTCAGAATAACTTTTAAGACTCTTGGTTCTCTCATATTGATGTCTTTTTGATCTCATGTAATACAAATCAAAAAGGAATAGCAGCATGTGTGTGGGGGAGAGAAGAAAAAGAAGAGAGAAAGAGGTGGTGATGGGGTTGTTTGAGTTTCAATTGAAAAGAAAAATGAACATTATTATCAAGATTTTCATTTTTCCATATACCTGGACTACAAAAATAATCTGCAGTTGTATTGATATGTCCTATTTCTGTGAGACACAATCACTTCTCAGATAAGAAACTTTAAATTATGATAGGCTATTACAAAAGCAATATCTATAAGAGCCAGTGTTCCTCTTCAGATAGTAGAGTTGATCTAACAGATACAGTTCCTATCTGCATCAGGTGGCATTTCATTGCTTTCACACATACAAACTGTGTGGTGTTTTTATAAATCACATTTAGCAAACTATTTTACATCAGCACAATACATTTTAGTAAAAAAAACACCACCATACGCCTCTTCAGTATCGGACAAAGTAAATGGTAGATCTAAACAATGTTAACTACCGATATTTAGTTATTCCTACGATATTTATGCATGACAAATACAATATGATTAAGGTTAATGATTGTGGTCATTACCATAATCATTTAATGAAAACAACACTTAGATGACCTATGTTTTCTTTGGAGTTTTGGAACATTTGATATTACACCACAGTATTGGACACCAAGTTGACCTGCTGGTCCAACAAGTCCTCCAAAACCATACAGGCTCTTAGTTTGTTTATACCTGCCCTCTAATACGACCCACAAAACCGTTTCATAAATGAGTGTGCCTTGCATTGGCAGGAAAGGAGCATTTTCCGTCCTCATGCCTAAACCAGAGAACTTAACAGTGACAGTTTGGTTACGCTTAGGCACAAAAACTACCTGGTTAGGTTTAAGCACCAAAAATACTTTGTTAAGATTAGAAAAGATCATGGTTTGGGTTAACATCATCTATTATGTTACTTGATTTCTGGTTATGCACTTTACGCAGAATGTGACCAATTGTTCCGTTAAGTACAAATGGTCCACCCCCCCCCCACCGACCTGCCCCCTTATACTTTGTCATCTTACTTTCAGCTTTGCTCATGTAATAGTTATGGGAGGCCACTAGAGGGTGCAGCCCCTATAAACATAGATGTGGGTCATAATTGCTGCTACAGCATTTTTCGGGGGAGGATAGACTCTGAGAGTTAGGTGGTTCATTGTCTTTTCCACAATTTTCTATTCTGTACACAATTCCATAGCAATCTAGCTAATAGTTGGTGGACCGACCAACGTTGCCATCCCTAGAGCTAAGCCGCTAGCACGGCTAAAAATGGCTAAAATGTAGCTAGAACCTTGTCATGTATCTTCCCAAATATTTGACTATATACAGCATGGGGGAATATTACTTGTTACTTGTTCATATGGGCACTATTATAATGACTGTTGTAGTAAAAATAGAACATTTATTAAACACACAGCACATTCAGTTTAGATGTTTATTGACTTAAAGATTCACTGTCGAGTTTTAGACCTTACCAATGCAGGATTTTAAAAATATTTTAAAAAGTTAGCTTTGCAAATGTTTCATGACATATTTGTCTCAATGATACACTCAGTGACTTTTGGTGAGCAATACTGAATGTAAACTAAGAGAAAACTCCACAGGGCACCTTTAAGGGGTTTCATCAGTTACAGTTTGAATGTGTAAAAATACTGATAAGAATTGCTTATAATCCTAGTGTTTTTCTCCAAACAAAAAAGAGACCATTTAACACTATTTTGTTTGACAGAAGAGAAAGAGTATCAAAATGCTGCAAATTAATGACGCAAACAATGTTAATAATGTCATTGCATGGATGTATTAATGATAAGTCACACTATGAAAATGGTGGCAAGCCTAAATGTTTTGTCAAAACGGAACCAGGTTGTCTGTCTTATTGAATCGTTAATATTAGATATTTATGTTGATTGTTTAAGCCAGTGTTAACCCAAAATGACAGAATTGTTTTGTGTGCTTTAACCACAAAGGCTCTTTTGTTCCACCAATACAAAAAAAAAAAAATGCCCTCTTTTGTTCACTTCAAAGACGGCACCCACAGATGATAGCTGCTTAATCAAATAGTTGCCATCGTTGGATCAACTATTATATCAAAAGAAAAAAATAGGGGAAAAAAAGTGTTTTTAAAATTCATGTTTCAGGAGATTTGGGCTAAAATGTAAGGTGCTGTTGCAATACAATATGAATGATGTGTGTATTTTTTGTTTCATTAGTAGGAGTCCAGATTTGTAATCTATCCACAACTATGTTGGATCGTACAGTGTGTCAGGTACAGAAGAAACCAAAGACAGGGAGAAGAATTTTTTTATTTTATTTTTATACTTGCAAGTATGATTGTTTTTCTTAAAGCAATATTGTCAGTAGGGGAATTTCAATAATGCCCAACCCTACTCTACTTCTGTCACATCGCCACGCCCACTACCCATTCTCCACTCAACCAGTATCATCGTTCACTATCCCCAGCTTATTAGCACTCCTCAACTGTTGCCTGTTTCAGCAATGCAGAGGGTTTTTCTAGATTAACATGGTTAACGATAACCATGTTAATCTAGAAAAACCCTCTGCAGTCCTCAGTTGCTGTCTGGTCTCGTCTCTACATGGCATACAGACTCCCTCGGTATTGTTGCTTCAGTGCTTAGCCAGATCTTCCAGTGTTTATCTCCTGTAGTTAAGTTAAGTTGATCTTCTGGGCTTTTGTATTACTAAGTTTGTTTGACCAGTTTAACTAGAAGTCTCCTGAGTCTTTCCGGTATTTTTGACACTGCCTTTGGCACCACTCTCCTTTGGATATTGTGTGTTTTTTACCTAGTACTACCAAGCACTACTGTATAATGTGCCTCTGGCAGATTAAGAAGCTTGCCAGTCATGGTTACAGACATGACTGACAAGCTGGTTGCAAATTTAATTTGGTGAATGAGGCTGTGTAATTAAAAAAGAGACAAATACTATTCATTTGTTCAGCTATACACTATCTCAAATATGATTTAAAACTAAAATGATGTACTTGAACTCATCCTCCATCCATTCAGTCATAACTTCAATGTTTTCCTTCTTTTTAATTACATTACATTTATTACAAGTTTTCTCATTGCTAAGAGTTGTTAGAAAAGTCATATAAAAAAGTTTTCATTTGCAACAGAAGCCAAAGACACAATTTAGTCACAAAAGTTTGAAGGAGCTCTTACATGAAAACCTTTTCTCCAAGGGCCACTCTAGACATGACATGTTGCTAAAGAACAAAAACAGGGCTTTTAAAACCAGTCTACCAACTTCAGCTCTCTGCTGCCATGCTTTTATTTTGTCACACACACACACGCACATACGCTAACACTGAAAAAAGCTTCCTCCCACACATTTGAGTAGGAGGCTAATACTTATGAGTATACTTGGGCCAGGTTGAATACCTTTTCATTTTCATTCTGTACACATCAACACACATTTGCATGCAGGACACATTGACACACATTCACAATTTAAACACAAAACATGAATGCAAGAGAACAACTAACCAGCTGTGGGCTACAGAGAAAGAAATGGCTAAAAGCAAATGTAAAAGCAGCAGCACCTCACAACTGGCAACAAAAATTGAGAGACTGA
The DNA here is from genome assembly GCA_023566125.1 of Zingel zingel. NCBI lineage: Eukaryota > Metazoa > Chordata > Actinopteri > Perciformes > Percidae > Zingel > Zingel zingel. The sequence continues at coordinate 14,147,240 of CM042317.1, forward strand.
AAGAGCTCAGTGGTAAAGTAATGGAGGTTTAATACAGTGGCCATGGCTTCCTCCTGTCACATGTTTCTGCATGTAAAAGAGACTGTGAGCAACTATTGTTTTACCGAACAGCTATTAAGTGGAATGACAATGTATATGTATGTTCATGCTCAGGAACAGCTAGAAGCAAAAAAAATATTAGAGGCAAATGTCTAATGTTATTTCCAGACCAAATCACAGGCATTACAAAGCATCTACAGTCACCATGTACCACCAAAATTCTTTTGAGTATCTGAAAGTCTATTCAAATACCATTCTTGCATTATATATCCCATCATTTGGTGGTACATTAATGATGGAGCTGATGGTGACTGCCTTGACCATTTGCTGCACAATGTCCCAATAGTCCAGTCCAGTTAAGGTGAAATCAGATTAAAATTATATTTATGGTTTGTGCATGGCTTGGATATGTCTACCATATCATGTTTCTCAGATCCAATCGTGTTAAACCATTCACAACTGGTGTCTCATAAGACATTACGTGTAATTATGTCGTATTGATTGTACAATGTTGGTCAGTTGGTCCAGACTGAAATATCACAACTACTAACAACTACTGGATGGATTTCCATAAAACTTTGCACATACATCCATGGTACCCAGAGGATGCATTGTTATGACTTTGATGATCCACAAACTTTTCCTCTAGTGCCACTGACGACGATTTTGCTGTTTATTTGCTTTTTTAAATTTATTTATCTACATTCATATGCAGATATCTGTTATAGATTAGCCAAATGTCTCCTGGACCTAAAACACCGACAAAAAGTATCAACTCAGACATCTGCTGGCTCCTTGGAACACCCAAAATATTGTCCGTTTCCCCCAGAGGCTAAATCATCGCCAGACCGATAAACGATGGATTCCGAGATTGGTGATCCCTTTACTTTTCATATAGAGCCATCATCAGGTCAAAATTTCAATTTGTCCAATTTCTTTTATGACCAAATACCTGGAAAGCCAATGACATTGCTACTTTTACTGAAGTAAAAAATCTCAATACTTCCTCCGCCACAGCATTTGACTTAAAGGGGAACACCACCTAAATTAGGAAATCCAAAATGCTATTTCCATGGCCTAAATCAACATGAGCTACTCTCCCTCAAAGCCTGAAACCAGAGAAGTAAAACAATGCTAGTTAAAATGGCGGCTGTGGCTCAGGTGGTCGTCTGACTCCTCTACCAATCGGAAGGTCGGTGGTTCGATCCCTGTCCCCTGCAGTCTACATGTTGAAATGTCCTATAAGACTGAATCCCAAATTGCTCCTGATGCTGTGCCATCAGTGTGTGAATGCGTACTAATGTTTATCTGATGATAATGGTATGGCAGCCTCGGCCACTAGTGTATAAATGTGTATGAATCATGATTGGTTCCTGAAGTGTGTAAAGGGCATTAAGTACATGTGGTCAAGACTAGAAAAGTGCTACATGAATGCAGTCCATTTACAATTGATAAAGTCTGGAGCAGCTCCATGATATTTTTTATACCCAAATGAGATTAATTCTAATGCAGTGTTCTCCGTTCTGCAACAGAAATTGTTCCCATATACTCTGTGTCATATTATAACATTTTCTAGAGATGTTGCATACATTATGTCATGGTTGCAATTTTCTGTTATAGTTTTTTCCTGTTTTATTGTGTTAACTACTTCCCTGTTTCCTTGTTGTTTACTGTCTCTTGTGTTCTCTGTTGCGTTTTACCCTGTTTTCATCCTTGTGTATGTTTTATGCTTCAGTTTCCTGTTTTATTTTGTAGTCTGTTTTCTCCCATGTCTTGTTTTGTTTTACTTCCTACCTTGTGTTTCCCCGCCTTGGTGACTGTCTGCCCCACCTTGATGTGTTTCATCTGTTCCTGAGCCCTTGTGTCACCTGTCCCTTGTTTCACCCTTGTTACCTTGTGTATTTAGTCTCTGTGTTGACTTTGTCTGTTGTCAGATAATTGTCTGTGTCTGTATATCTACCCCCTTTGTCTCGGCGTGACAGTTTATTTTTGGATGCCTGGTCTTTTGGTTCCGGTTTAGGTACTGTTTTTTGCCTGCTTTCTTCAGGACTCCTTTTGTTGTATCCCTTTTTATTTTATTAAATTCTCAAGCTTACCACTGCCCTGTTGTCTCTGCAGTTTTGGGTCCGCCATTTCCCTAGTTGTAATACTTTATACTTGATGACATCACAAATTTGAGTTTAGCACTCTAGTTTTGCGGTTTAAGTTATTTGTTTACTAATATTTGGACTGTGTTAGACCATAGGAATAACATGTATGAATTTTGAAAATGGGCGTAGTTCCCCTTTAAAGCACCGCGGTGCTAAGTACAGCCTCACAGAGCCATTAGTGTGGCTGTGGGCTATTGTTATGTTACACATATTATCATATGTTAAGCAGAAGATCATTTAATATTATTATACATTATGTTTACCATGACATTGTGTCTTTAGTATTGACAGTATTTCAACATTTCTGGCTTGAACTGTACAAAATTATTATATCATATCACATATTACAGCATGTTATGCAGATTAACATAATGACTCCACCTGGCTAGACAAACTCTCATGTCACTCACCTCTTCTCTCTCTTTTTCTCCTTCCAAACTCACCTTTTCATTCCAAGCAAATCTGTTTCTGACACACAGTCCATCTTTTACTCGACTGAATTACCTGCCAGCACCAGCTGCCAAATGTGCACAAGCTTTTAACACTGCGACTCAATTGGCTGCTTTCCATGCCACTTAAACACACACGCATGCACACTAAACCGACACACACACTCACAAATGCGTGCCATCCTCAACAGCTGCGTTGAGATTTGTGTAAAATCAACACTGAAGCTTTCTGCCACACATTAGCTATGAGCTGAAGTTTCCCCACCTTGTTCAGCTCTGTACGGTGATTATATGATCAAGCCAATTTACTGAAATAGAACAAAAGAGCACGAGAATGAGAAAATAACCTGTGATTTTAGCACAGTACATTGTAATATTGTAACTTTTCTAAATGCAAAATTTAAAGATATAATCAAAATGCAAATTACCGGGTGCCTAGTTAGCTCATCTGGTAGAGTGTGCACCCCATGTACAGAGGCTAAGTCCTTGTCGCAGTGGCTGCAGGTTAAATTCCAACCAGTGTCCCTTTTCTGCATGTCATTCCCCGTCTTTCTCTGCTTTCATGTCTAAGCTGTCCTTTAAAATAAATGCCAAAAAAATTACTTGGTCCCTTTATTATCGTTACTTACAGTGGGGCAAAAAAGTATTTAGTCAGTCACCAATTGTGCAAGTTCTCCCACTTAAAAAGATGAAAGAGGCCTGTAATTTTCATCATAGGTACACTTCAACTGTGAGAGACAAAATGAGAAAAAAAATCCAGAAAATCACATTGTAGGATTTTTAATGAATTTATTGGTAAATTGTGGTGGAAAATAAGTATTTGGTCAATAACAAAAGTTCATCTCAATACTTTGTTATAGACCCTTTGTTGGCAATGACAGAGGTCAAACGTTTTCTGTAAGTCTTCACAAGGTTTTCACACACTGTTGCTGGTATTTTAGCCCATTCCTCCATGCAGATCTCCTCTAGAGCAGTGATGTTTTGGGGTTGTCGCTGAGCAACACAGACTTTCAACTCCTTCCAAAGATTTTCTATGGGGTTGAGATCTGGAGACTGGCTAGGCCACTCCAGGACCTTGAAATGCTTCTTACGAAGCCACTCCTTTGTTGCCCGGGCGGTGTGTTTGGGATCATTGTCATGCTGAAAGACCCAGCCACATTTCATCTTCAATGCCCTTGCTGATGGAAGGAGGTTTTCACTCAAAATCTCACGATACATGGCCCCATTCATTCTTTCCGTTACACGGATCAGTCGTCCTGGTCCCTTTGCAGAAAAACAACCCCAAAGCATGATGTTTCCACCCCCATGCTTCACAGTAGGTATGGTGTTCTTTGGATGCAACTCAGCATTATTTCTCCTCCAAACACGACGAGTTGAGTTTTTACCAAAAAGTTCTATTTTTTCAGATTTTCATCTGACCATATGACGTTCTCCCAATCCTCTTCTGGATCATCCAAATGCTCTCTAGCAAACCTCAGACGGGCCTGGACATGTACTGGCTTAAGCAGGGGGACATGTCTGGCACTGCAGGATTTGAGTCCCTGGTGGCATAGTGTGTTACTGATGGTAGCCTTTGTTACTTTGGTCCCAGCTCTCTCCAGGTCATTCACGAGGTCCCCCCCGTGTGGTTCTTTTTGCTCACCGTTCTTGTGATCATTTTGACCCCACGGGGTGAGATCTTGCGTGGAGCCCCGGATCGAGGGAGATTATCAGTGGTCTTGTATGTCTTCCATTTTCTTATAATTGCTCCCACAGTTGATTTCTTCACACCAATCTGCTTACCTATTGCAGATTCAGTCTTCCCAGCCTGGTGCAGGTCTACAGTTTTGTTTCTGGTTTGTTTCTGGTGTCCTTTGTCCTCTTTGGTCTTGGCCATAGTGGAGTTTGGAGTGTGATTGTTTGAGGTTGTGGACAGGTGTCTTTTATACTGATAACAAGTTCAAACAGGTGCCATTAATACAGGTAACGAGTGGAGGACAGATGAGCCTCTTAAAGAAGAAGTTACAGGTCTGTGAGAGCCAGAAATCTTGCTTGTTTGTAGGTGACCAAATACTTATTTTACCGAGGAATTTACCAATAAATTCCTTAAAAATCCTACAATGTGATTTTCTGGAGTTTTTTTTTCTCATTTTGTCTTTCATATTTGAAGTGTACCTATGATGAAAATTACAGGCCTCTCTCATCTTTTTCAGTGGGAGAACTTGCACAATTGGTGGCTGACTAAATACTTTTTTGCCCCACTGTATAGTAGCAGTAAAACTATTTTTTTTACTTGTGTGCACAAATTAATAATACATGTTATGGGATTATTAATTTCTGTGCATGACTAAGTAATATACCCTTAAATTAAAATAAAATGTATTATTAACATTATTAATATTACTTATTTACTTGCTTAGATAGAGGTGGAGGCAATAGTTGCCTATTACTACTTATAAGGACAAATCTGGAGTGAAAAAAAATATGACCATCCAGAAGACTCTTAGGCAAAGGTGTATTGTTACAGAACTCTATTTGCATGTGTTGTGTCCATTGCACAAGCTTCAATTGAATAAGTTGCTATTGCAAAGATGCATATTGTGTTATCTGCATTGTCATGCTGCTGTTAACTTTTTTGCATTGGTATTTTGTTTTGTATCAAAAGTTGCAGTACTTTCCTGTCCGTCAGCATGTTTTGCAGGTGAATGTGGGACCAACGGAGAAATGTGTGGAAAGTACACAGACAAAGCAATGTAATAAGCACGGAGGTCAGCATTTTCTATTTCTGTGACACCACACACTCAAAAACAATGCACTCGCACATCCCCCCCCCCCCCCCCCCCCCCACACACACACACACACAAACTAAATGACAAGCACTTCTATTCTTTGGGCCCGTTTTCAAACCAGAGTTTTGTTCCTCTTCATTTTCTGCCAGTTTGAAATGTATTCTACTATCAGCGTAACTTTTTCACGTTTTGACTGACAGTCTACCTACTTCTGTGAGGCTGCCTGGCAGAGAGGAGTAATAAGGCAGACAATGGAAATGGCTCTCTTACACAGGCAGGTCTGGTTTTGTTGTTTTCCAGACAGGAGACATTGGAAAAGAAAGGGATTGTGGGAGAGAAAAAGAGAGAGAGGTGGATAGACTAGACGCAGACATCAGTAATGTGAGAGGAAGGATAACGTCCCTCCTGCATGGGTGCACAAAAGGATGTTCCTGAAACCAAATACCCCATTCAGCAATGCACCAATAATGCATTTGACCCAAACACTGTATGTGTGGAATTTGGAGTGATTTTATTCACTCTTAATAGGATGGTAGTATATCTTTGAAGAAAACCCAACTGAAATCAACCTAACTGCCTTTTCTCACTTAACTAAAACAAATAAAAAATGAGATAATGCACTTATTAGCAATACGGAGAGTAACTAAATTATACTGAAAGCTCACTGTTGACTGAGTGTCAGTGAGGAGCAGACGGCTCTTACGGGTTTATCCAGTTGCAACATAGTCCAAAGTGAAAGTTATAATTTGGCTCATAAGGACAGAGTCTTCTTCTGTTAATTATTCTTCAAGGACATTGTGAATCATACAGGAATTTTGATGAATTGGCAATTCGAAGGACTATAATAAAAATAAGTGAGTATAACTAAAATAAGTGAGTATAACTCTCAGATTAATACACTTCACAGCCAAAAGTGTGTGGATAACCAAACAAAGTAAAGACAGGCAACTATTACACCCATATGTGATTGCTGAATATATCATTCCAAAACTATGGCCATTCTTTATTCATGTGTATTTTCATAAGGAAAAGTATATAGTATGGACCAGGGCCAGGGTAGCGGTGGCCTAAAGGTTAGAGAAGCGAGGTTGGGACCAGACGTTCACGGACTGGTGGGATAAATCTGTGTGGGGGAAAGTGAAAAACAGCGCCTCCCTTATTACCACCACCGAGGTGCCCTTGAGCAAGGCCCTTTACCCCAACGGCTCCAGTGGAGCTGCTCAGTGCCAGCAGACTGTGGTTGTATTAGACAGCTTCCAGGTGTGAATGTCATTAGGGCGTTCCTAAAAAAAAACAGCATTACTCTAAGTGAAACTCCCCCTGAATAAATAAAGGTGAACAAAAACATATACAAAACATAGGCCTTAGATAGTTTGCAGGCCCGTAGATGGGCCTTATACAACTAGACACAACTCAACACTCAGGAAAAGAAATGTAATACAGAGCACAAACATCAGTACAATGAAGATAAGATTATGGAACATGGCTGCAGGGATTCTTTGCCATTCAGCTGCATCAGCAGTAGTAAGGTCAAACAGTGCTGTTGGGTGAAGATCTGGCTTGCAGTCGGCATTGCACTTCATTCCAAAGGTGTTCGATAGGGAAAACCATTTCATTGAGTACTTGGATTTGTGTCTTAAGGGCATTGTCACATGAGACTGTCTTCCCCTGAAAAACTCTCCCATAGGTCATTTGTTCAGGCAGCAATTAACGTTTCTAGTGACAGTGCCCCCTAGTTGCTGTAGTAATTATGACAGGAGGGTGACAAAGTATAAGGGTGCCAATAATGAGGTAGGTTAGGGTGGTGGATGGGTCAAACAAACAGGGCTTTCACCCAGGAGAGCAGTGTTTTTTTTTTTTATTTTTATTTTTTTTATGATTTTACTTTACAAACGTTACGTTTAGCGTCACGTGCAAAACCGGAAGTGAAGAGGCAGGGGAGTGAAAGCACGATACACAAGGTCCTTCCCTTGATACTCCTCTCCTTCCCCCAAGAGAGGAGTATTACCCATGGAGTCTAGTAGAGGGCGGAGCCTGTGTGAGATAGAACGTCTGATTTGAACCCAAACCAACATCTTTTTCTTAACTTGTAGTTTTTGTGCGTAAACCTAACCAAACTGTGACCGTTTCACAACATTAAAGACATCCATGATTCATGGAAATGTTTATGTTGTATGTTTATGTATGGTTTGCAAAAATGGGAACTACTGGGTCCGTGAGATGAGAGAAGAAAAGTGTATGCGCAATGTGCACATTAAGGCCAAGCATGCGCCCTTAAAATAGCATCTGAATAACGCACCACTGACTTTAGACTAGGTTTTTCCTGGTCTGTGGCGGAACTGTTTTCTGAAACTGCAAAATAGCAGTAGGGAATGTTTGCGCTGGAACACGCCTCCTCTTTTTGCTGAACCGCCGCCAGGGACTGGAGTTTGCTTCCCGGTGAAAACTAAAGACTTTTATGCAGGAAATGTGTTTTCCTTGGGAGTGATTTAATACAAACCACGATCTTTTTCCTAAACTTAACTAGTCATTTTGGTGGCTTAACTTAACTTTCGTCACCGCATAATGCTCACTTTTTCTTGCCTAAACTTAACCAGCTCACAGTCACCTATTCTCAGGTAACTGAACCACTAACAACGACCAGCAGCTCGCGGTGCTCTGTACCGGGCACACAGTCACAGAACCACCAACTATCGCTGACCTGACGGAGCACCATGCGGAGCACAGTAGCCGGTGTGTCGCAGAGCTCTGTAGTGAATAAACACATCTACTAACTGAGGCTGATACGACGAGCTGTGACAGAGGTCTGTAGCAGCGTCACAATTCTCTGTAGTGGTTTAAATAGCTAGCAACTGTCGCTCTGTAGCATGGAGCTCTGTAGCCAATGTCAAGTGACCAGCCGGCGGTCTCCTAGTTTTCGTATGGTATTGTATGTCTTAGTGTGCATAACCTTTCGTCTAATATCATACGAAACCATTGATGTGTTGTTTAGATACAAGGACGTGATATACCGGAAAAAAAGACTCATCATATCGGACCCCACCCATAATTTCAACAACCAGTAACATCTGTTACATTTAGGGAGGAGATTCAGTTCTATGCCCCTAAGATCCAAACGAGCCATGTCCACGTTCGTGCCAGCATCCATCCAGACTTCGACCTATTCTCCCTACCCACCCCTCTATTCCTACCCTCAGTGTTTTTAGTTTTTAATATTTTTAAGTATTTATTTATTCTCGTGTATGAATATGATTATATTATTGACTAGGTATTGTTGTATGTTGTGTCTGAATGTGCCTCACGAGAAAAATAAGGTTTTTTGTTGACATTAACATTTGCCTTTATTGGAAATAAAATGCCCAAACTGTGAAACACAGCCATGTTGACCTCATCACTCAACAAAAGCTCAGAGGTGGGTAGTAAAGGTAAACTCAAAGGCTCAATCCAAATGTCCAGACTTCACCACACGTGCAGACTCGCAGACTCAGTCTGAGTACTGTCTCCCAAATTTCTGCTGACTTTCTCTGGACTTTCTAGAGAGTCTGCTTGGGTTGCAGACTTGAGCAGGCTTCACTTGGAAGATTATCCATAGTTCACAATAACAAAGGTGTACAAATTTCATAAAACTCAATCCAGTTTCCAAATGTATTCTCATTGAGACACATAAGTTACTCATAATAAATGCAAGGAGCACAGCTCCAGTGAACACACAAAAACCTACGCACTGAACCCATTTCAGATAAGTGGAAACACGGCTTTGCTTTTAAAATTAAAAGCAGGACCTTGAACTACTATGTAATGGAGAGACATCAAAACAAAACACAGACGGAAAATAAAAGCAATTTAGCAAAGAAGAGAAAGGAGAAAAGAGAGCGAGGGACTGAGACCAATGCGAGAAGTCCTCATCTGTATGATTCACCTTGCCCCCATAGCAAAGCGAAACAACACCTTATTTCATAAATAACATCTTGTTTGCCACTGATAAAGCAAATCATATTCTCTCTACCAACAAATGTGGCTCCCAAATCTCATAAACCTCCCCTAACCTTTTCATAAATCTTTTTTTTTTTTTTCGCTTATCCTTTCATTCTTTGCTTTCTGTCTTTGCGACCGTCTCCCTTATGGCTCGGCGGCGCAGCTTTATTGTCTAGATAAGTCGCGAATGGCGGGATTTTTTTCAAGCACAATGCACTTGTGTTATGAAGGTGGAGGGATTAGTGCTTGAGATTAGCCGATATCATCTCTAACTCTTACCAGAAAGAGCGTAAAAGGGCTCAATAGCACTTTATAGCTTCACAATCGCAGACTTAAAGTTTTGAGAAACCCTTTCTCTCAGCTCCTTTTTTGTTGGCTGTTGACATTTTTACATTTGATTAATAGGAGGGAACAACAGTTTCTTTGCATCCAGATGTGTTCATATCTAAAGAAGACTTTGAAACAGGAGTAAATAAAGCTCAATATCCAGACAAACACAGTTAAATCCAATCTATCTGCTTTGATTTGTATTAAGATAAAGTTTTTTTTGGTTCTGGTGGTGTTGAGCAGCATTTGGAGCCTCCAGAATCATGTCACATTGACAGGGTTTAATAGGGAGCAGGGGCTTTAAATGTCCAAGTGCAGTGGAGTTATGATGTTCCTCACGTCGTTATCACTATCGCTCTGGGTTTGATAAACAAGAGAGAGAGAAGGAGACAAAAAGACGGCAGGAAGCAATGAATGAGACTGTGTGTGTTCAGTGCTCTCCAGGCCGTCTGATGCCGCCCATTATCATATTCCTGTTTTTCCTACCCGTTTTCCGAGAAAAACAGTCGTGTTCCCCGGGCAAAGCTTTATCTTCATGGCTATCTTCCTGGAGATGAGTAGCCAGAATAAACTCCCAAAATTGAATCCATACAAATTTCGATTTTTGTTTTTCTCCAACACCTGCCTGAAGTCTAAAGAATGCCTGCTTTATCTCCTGGCAAAGCAAGGAGAGCGGGAGCTTATGTAAATAATGCCAAAGAGGTAATAGAGCTTTAAATTCACAACTCAATAATGGAGATAGAGAAAAGGCCCTTGATAGAATAACCAAATAGAAGAAAGAGGCAGGGAGATGCTTTTAAAACTCTCCTTCTGCTGCTAGATCCAACAGGTATTTTAAAACAAGTTTTACTTTCACTTTTCTTGTGTGTAGAAATACTTTGACACACCTGAGTGAATGGAGGAGGAGAGAGGAGCTTTAAAAGATGCACTTCCTCTGCTTTTAGGGCCTTTTCAGGGTGGCATATATACTTTCCAACACGGTCTCACAGCAGTTCGTGAAATGGTCACGTTATTTTTAATCTGTTGATTTGTGTACATGGAAAAACGACATAAACATGTCCGTGCACACAAATCAATACATTAAATAATGTGACCATTTCACGAACTGCCGTGAGACTGGGTTGTACTTTCACACACACACACACACGCACACACACACACGCACACACACACACACACACACACACACACGCACACACGCACACACGCACACACACACACACACACACACACACACACACACACACACACACACACACACATACACATACACACACACACACACACACACACACATACCAGCTGTCTCTATGCCAACTCCATGTCCCCACCACATCCCCCCGGACTGAGGAGATTGTTTTCTCATGTTTCTCCCTTACTCTTTCCACCCACCCACACTCCAACCAACCCGTTCTCTTTCCCAACTGGTCAAATACTGACGCTTGGTCAGTGGCTCTCAGCGTCAGATACCGACGCAAAAATCACCCTTTAGCGTCTGTATGGGACGCACCGGGCATAGCAGCAGCTCAAAATAAAAGCTGCGTAAGGAGGCAAATAGTCTATATCAACGACGTTTAATTTCCGGGATAGTTCAGATGCTGCTGGAAATTCTGCCGGATGTACCTAATTTTCGGCCGGATGTCCGCTTTCTTTGTGTTGGCGTTCTAAACTCTGGTGGATTTCTGAGGACTATGGTTAACTGCTCCTCAGATCTCTGCAGGGTAAATCCAGACAGCTAGCTAGACTATCTGTCCAATCAGAGTTTTCTGTTGCAACACTAAATCAACCTTTGAACAGAGTTAGGTTTGTCAATGTTCAGAACTGTTAATGTGATTAAATTAGTCTTTGTTGAATACCAGTACTATCAGTATCAGCCTGTATTAAGGGACTGTACTTTCATGAAAAAATAAATCACACTTATCTAAGGACTTCAATAAATGAATTATTACATTAGTATATCAGGCCGACAGTTCATAAAGAGAAAACTTGGTATTCCATGACATCCAAACAACATTTGTAAAACTGGACATTTTCAACAAGATATCACAGCTCAAAATGTGCTCTTCTAAGTGGTCGAGAAGACCATTAAAGGCTTTTAACAGTTTCATCAATATGAATGTCCAGCATAGTATGCAATCAAATACAGAAACACGGCTAACGGCAAACTCTAAATTTAGTGCACGAGAAGTGACATGAATCCATGGGTGGTGATCAATATCAAGAGCTTGAATTGCGGTCACTGCAGAAAATGGATGGCAATGCAGAGGGACAGGGCATGGAAGAGTGAGAGTTTATGGGAGAAGAAGGATGAGAGGGAGGGAGTGAAAGAGAGAGAGACAGAGAGAGAGAGAGAGAGAGAGAGAGAGAGAGAGAGAGAGAGAGAGAGAGAGAGGAGAAAAGGGTGGTATCAAGGAGGAGAAGAGAGGAAAAATGGTTCTGTCCCCAGGTTTGGGTTAGAAACACTTATAACTCAGGACCATAGATTATGACAGTCCAATCTTCTGGGCTGCTGCCTGAAAAATAACCACAAGCACCCAGCTGCGAAACGCACACACACACACACGCATGCAGAGGGAGATGGGGATAAAGTGGAATGTAGAGAAATGAAGGGACAGACAAAAGAAAGTGGGAGGCAATGGAAATGAAAGAAGGATATGGATGTATGCAGAAAAGGTTGAAAAGTGAAAAGAAAGCAGGACTGTAAGCGGGATTGATGAGCGCATAAAGAGCAGAAGAAGTTTGAGTGTGATAGGAGGGTTTGTGGAAGTAGCAGATGGAAAAATAATGAGGGAAAAGAATAATAGGGGCAGAGCGACGAACAAACAGGAAAGGAGGGTTACTCGGGAGTTAAAGCCCCCAATCTTGCTTTGCGGTACAGCACCATCTTCTAAGATATTGTTGCCCCCTGCATGTGACTTAAGCATTTTCATTGCATTCATTCATTGCACGTTATCCACAGTCCTGTTGAGATTACAAATGTCATCGAAACAAGCATCAAAAGGGTTAAAAATAAATGGTTTCATTAATTTTAATTGATTTAATTTTTTTATTCGCAAATGTATAATGTTTATATATTCTTACTTGTATTAATACTTATGGTGTTCATTTTCATTTTTTCCAGAGAAATTCCAAGGTTTCAGAATGCAATTTTTGAATTAATGAAGCGGGTCTAAGATGGTGTATTACGTTGCTGTTTAAAGATCGTTCTTTTCACAACATTGATCTCATCCTTGATTTACTGGAATGCAGAAACATTATTAAAGATGAGGATTTTTGCATATTCCTGCACATTTCTGGATTGTGCTTTTGAGACGATGGAGCATGAATTTATCTTTTGTGCTCCTGATTGTGACTGGAACGTTTCAGAGAAGGGGTCAAATCTCTCCAGAAGTAAACTAATAGCTCTGTTGCCCTAGCCAGATTTCAGATTAAATAGGGGAGTTTAACAAGTTTTAAAAGTGAATATTTAAAGTCTGCACAACAAATGAATGCTCTACTACTACTACTACTTTAATAGTGCAAAGAAGGCACACAATGGTGTGGCCCCCTATTTTTGCCTTCCTCAGGTGTGAGAGAGATGCTGTTAGGCATTAGTCTGTTGAAAAATAACTAGGGCTCTCAATCAGTAAAAATATTTAATCACGACCAATCACACGATTGTCCATAATTAACGCACGACTAAATGCAAATTAATCACATTTTTTATCTGTTCTAAATTTATCTTAAAAGGGATGTTTTAAAGGTTTTTTTAACACTCTTATCAACATGGGAGCGGAAAAATATGCTTGCTTTATGCAATGTTAATTATTATTACAAATACTGTCTAGAATATTCTCCACAATAACCTCAAAGGTACGACTGTATATGCTCCAAAAATATGCTAAAAGCATAATATGGCTCGCACTAAATTACTCCTTACGTAGATGCGATGCAAATTATTAAATAAATGAAAATAAAGCATATGGTATCGAATTATTTCAAGCAGACCTTCGTCCAAAAATGTGTGCTGTTGAAAGGAATTTGCGTTAACTCGTTATTAACATGTTAATTTTGACAGTCCTAAAAACGCCATACATGTCTAGGATTAAGGAGAGAAGTGAAGAATTGCAAAAAACATCTTTTTGTTATCATACCTTCTGCCTCCCTCTCACCAGCTGCAAGGTATTATTTCAGTTATTCTTCTCTTCGGCACACAACATAAACACACTCTGCTCCTCCCTGAACACCAACTACGTCTAAATATCAACTGGCAGCCTTTACTCAGATCATACAGTATTATGGGGCCAGTGATAACTAACATTAACATTAGCAAATGTCAAGGCAAGCAGTACTGCTATGCTCTCATTCACAGCTCAGCCATCACTACACACACACACACACACACACCCACACACCTACACACACACACACACACACACACACACACACACACACACAAACAAACACACACACATATACACACACACACACACACACACACACACACACACACACACAAACAAACAAACAAACATACACACACACCTACCCCCCCCCCCCCCCACACACACACACACACACACACACACACACGCGTGTCATCTTTCTGTTGGACTAATCATTACATTACTACTACAAATAAATAATGCAAAAACGCAGGTGAAAAACACAATTGTAAAAATATCATTATGTCGTTTCATTAGTATAATGAGTAGCTCCTTTGCATTTTGGCCCCATTTTTCTCTTCACATTCTGTTAGCAGAATGATTTCCTTAATCCTCATCAACTGAGGACCCTGTTTATTGTAAGCTTCAGGATCAGTAAACTGTCTTTTTGCAGCAAAGAACAAAGTTTTTATACATGGGAAGATAAAAAAAAAAAAAACTAATCTACTTTTTTTCTGCAGGTATTACATTTAATAGTTTCCAGTAATATGGCATAGATGGTGACTCAGGAAAAAATGTTTTTTCCAATCTTACCTGGAACCAATGTATTACTTCCCCTCTCATCCTGGTCCCTGGCTGGAACATTTGTCATTGCCAATTTCAACCCATCCCAATCTGTTCACTTTTACTTCAGATGCAGTTTAAATTCTAAAAAAGTTAATTTCTAGGAATGAAAAAAAGAGGAGTAGCTTTGGGCACTGCATGTACTTTGGGAGAAGAGGTGCCAGTAACTGCAATAGGGACATAAATACAGTTAAAATATTAAGCTTCAAAGGTTTGTGGTAATAACTGACACTCCAACCCATTCTGTCATTCCCAACTCACCAAATACTGACGCTTGGTCAGTGGCTTTCAATGTCATGATACCGACGCAAAAATCACCCGATGACGTGGTATTAAGAGCGACAACGGTAGCGTGTAGTATGGAAGACCGAAAATCACTGGTCACTGAAAACTGTCACTGAAACACACATTTTGTAACCCCACACACAATCTTTTCCTAAACCTAACTAAATTTTTTAAATGACAAATCGCTCCCCAGAAAGTGACGCTAAGCGCGAAATGGTTGAAAGCCGCACTGCATCTGACTGAGACGCTAAAGGAAACTTTGCGTCCTTAACAAACGCAAAAGGCACCTGACCAAGTGTCGTTTTTTCACGTTTTGAGAGTGACAGTCTCAGCCCTCATTGTGCAGTTATTACCACAAATACTTGTATCTTAATTTTGTACTCCGTTAATGATGTGCCATGTTGTTATCCACCACTTTAAAGCCTTAAAGGACTAGTTCAACATTTTTGGAGACACGCTGTCTTGCAGAGAATTCAGTCATAAGACCGATACCGATATACCGTACACCAATCATGTTTGTACCTGCACCTGATCTCACAACAGACATATATTCTGAGAACTAATATCGTATAAAAAAAGTTGTCAAACTCTTAAACATTTTAGCAATTGGGGGTATACAGAATGCATCAATGTCTTCTTCAATTTGAGTCTGTGGTGATAACGGAAGCGAATATTAAAGGGAGAAAATGGCAGACAGAAATGAGTTGAGAAGACTGACATGGCGATAAAGAGCAGAGGAAAGTGTAAAAGGAAAGGGGAGGGAGAGTTGATGGGAAAGAGCAAAGACGGAGGAAGGAAGGGCCAGGAAAGACGAAGAGGAGAGGAATAGTTAAGAGTAATAGAGGTGAGAGGCCAGAAGATAAGAGAATGGACAGAATGTGGCAAAGGAGAGATATACAGCTGCAGGACTGCGAGAGGTGTGTAGAAGGTGCCGGCGGAGCTCATTACGGCTTATCTTCATGGTGGGGGAAATATTATGTGTGTGTGTGTGTAGGTGTGTGTTGCTCAAACACACACTTAATTTACATTTTACCACAGCCATAATCGTGGATTTTGATGAAGTGGGTGTGGTGTTAAAGCTGCTTCCAGACTATGAGGAGTAAATGCATATCCCAGCATGCACTTAGCAGTGACATATTTGCACACTGTGCATTAAAATGGATACCTGGATTTGTCCTGAGCAGCCTGAACATTTCAATTCGAGTGCTGCGCTCTTTCGGGCAAAGCCCTCCGTCTAACTCGGGTCTTTCTCTCCCACAGTCAACTCTACCTCTCTGCACTTTTGCCATCAATCTGCGACTCTCCTCCTCACTCAACACACTCTCGCTCCGTCTCGCTGTCCCTTCATTTTAGCCCCCGTCAATTCACCGGTTTGCTGTCGACCTACTTCTCAACTCTTCCTCTCGCCCCTAACTACCCCTTCTTCCGCCTTCTTTTTGTCGTCCCCTGCCCCGAGTTGCTCCCTCCATCAATCGTGCATCCAACTCACGCACTGCCAGTCTGGACTTCTCTCTCCTTGCCGCCCACCCACTCATGACATTAATCTCTATCAGCTGTCTGCACTCAGTAAGCGAGACAAGAGGCAGCTATAGTCTCTTTGCTCTCCGTCTTTGTCTTCGTGTTTTCTGTCTCCCTTCTCTTTCTTTTCTCTTTTCTCTCTTTGTAGCTACCAAACTGACCCCATAATTCCACGCCTGCTCCACCTATGTAATGGTATTCATTTGATGGAGCCACCTACCCACCTTCCCTCTAATTTAACATCCTTTTACTCAACTAGTTGAAGACTTTTCCCCTGTCCTTTCTTGTCGACTCCTCTGCTCCTGTCACCTCTGTTATTTTCTTTTATCTATTAATACTGCGTAGATTCTTAGGGCTTTGGGAAGTCCAAATTGGAATTGTTGCTTTATATATCCTTCTGAGACCTTCTTATATATGTTTATATTTGACTTGTGGTTGTTTGATTACTCGATTAATTAACTACTCAATCAACAGACAATCAGCAACTATTTTGATAAATGCTTTGTGTTTTTCAGAATTTGATTAACCGGAAGTTGTGTTTGCATGTACTATTTTGGAATGCCATTGATTGACTTGCTTCATAAGGTAATGCTTTGTCCAAACAACATAGTGGTAAAAGAACAGATAATACAGCCGGTAGATTTACAGCATTTGTACCATGCTAGGTTCTATGGATGGCAATGGTGGTCAGTCTGTCTTTTCCTTTGACATTTTGACATTCGTGGTCCCCAGACGCTGTATCCTAATGACTTTGATGATCCTCTGACTTTTCCTCTATCACCACAACAAGGTAGATATTTTACTTTTTTAGTTGAATACTTTAACAGCTATTGGATGGATTGAGAGCAAATATCCATGATGACCAGAGGTTAATTTTGAACTTTTTGGTTTATGACCAAACCTAATGGCATTGCCGCCACCTAAAAAGTAGCCCATGATGCATTTGTCTGTCTCTATCTGTCCTGTCTTACAGGACATAGCGGTCCCTAACCCTAACACACTAACCCTAGTCTGGGTAGACGACAATTAATTTCCATGATAATCGCCAAAACATGCGGCTGCCGCTGTCTAACTCCGCTCCATTCGGAAAACAACAACAAACTTCGAGCTAGCATGTTACACGCTGAAAATGGCAATTTTTGAAGAAAATTTGGATTGTACAATAAGGCTGCTTGGTTCTTTCAGGTAATGATTGTAAAGATTTGCAAATAATATGTTCACAGCATTTTCTATCTAACTGGGATGTTTTGGGACTGATTGGTGGGATTTGCTATGGAAAAAACACACAGTGATACACAGTGATACAAGAGCAAATTATGTTTAACCATGTATAAAGCTTATTTAAATTATGTTACGCTCACGTTACTGTATTGTGTGAACAGTTAAATTCATTTAATATTGTATGTGGCATTTTCATTTGTGGGGTGCAAATGTTCCACCAAAACAAGTTCCCTTCAGAGACCATTTTACAGAGACACCATTGCTGCTTTCAGAGCTTAGCGCCACCCAAGACAATTGTGATTTGTTTAAAGAAATGCAAACAACCCAGAGCATTCTTTTCCCCTATCCTGGAATGTATATGTAGTAGGGGCCAGACCTTACCCCGCAGCGCTGAGGAGAACCCTAACCCTAACCCCCTAACCCTAACAAGAGTCTCCACACATTCCCAGTTATGTCCTTCTGGCTCCTTCAACCTGTACAGGTGAGTGTAGATGTTGGACCTAGACACCATTTAGTTCATTCAGCAGTGACCTCAGAAGCATTTTACCTGGACACGTTATAGATCTGTCATAGACACACAGCAGCCCTACCGCAACAAAGCCACTTAGACCAGATGCCCCTTACTATGCACTGACCACCTCACACTACGCTAGTTATCTCTCTCTCTCTCACATTCACACAGGCACACACACCCACACACACACACACACACACACACACACACACACACACAAACACACACAGTGCCCCTCCTTTGCTATCATTTCTCTTTTCATCGCCACATAAGTGTGTGCACATGCATAAACACTACTGTATACTGTATATACACATGCATATGGATTAACCACACACACACACACACACACACACACACTTACTGGGCTCGCAGGCTGCAGCTTCATCCATCACCACCAAGCCCACCTCTCCATTTCACCACCTTCTGTCCATCCATCATTCACTTCACCTCTTTCTCTCTTACACTGCCTCACCCCAGGCTTCATCCCCCTCCTTCTCCCCCTGTCATCCCTTCCACCTCTCTCTTTTACACTCTCACTCATCTCTTTCCCCTCTAACCTTTAAGCCAACCTCTGCCTTTGAGCGTCGTGCTCTCTATCCATCTTTGCCACGTCTCTCTCCCCTCTACTTCCCCTCCCAATCTTCTCCAGCCACCTAAAATGTCTTTCTGTGCGTCCGTCTGCTTGCTTCCCTGTCCTCTCCATTTAGCTCTGCTTTAGGCATGCCTCTCATCTTCCATTTCTGAGTTTCTCCCTCACTGAGCACTTTCTACCCTTTTCTAGCCTTTTGCTTTGAATCATAGTACTTCCATCTCACCCATCTGTTTCGGCTCTCTTCTGTGTGTGTGAGTGAGTAGTAGCCATTGTTGTTGTGTGATATCAGCATGTCCTGAGTACCCAATCTGCGTCATGCAGCATTCATATTTTTAATCAGAATTCAGGTTATTTGCAGAATTTAAAACACCCAACTTACACTGAAAATCGCAAACGTTGGTGAAGATAATGTGTTTGAGTTGTCTTAGTGCTTCAGAATTCATTATGAATCTGCCTCCAGCTGTACATCTTCATCAACCTTGACTTTAATTTAACTTGCGATATGGATTTGATATGGATTTAAGTGGGGGAATCAATACTGGATCAGGACTTTCACCTGGATTCTCCTTAGTCAATCAGTGTAATGGAGTGAGTATTTAGGCACACAGCCTCTCTTGTACAATCAGTGTGTTTCCATTTGGGAAACAGTGAATGCACAAATAGGCTTTCGTCATCCTCCCAAAAACTTTCACGATTCCTGTCAGTGATATTATGTAGCTCTCTGTGGGTGCGGATATGTGTGTGTGGCAAAAGTGTGTGCGTGCATGGTTGTGTTTGAGTGACATTTAATATCATAGCTCTCCCTGGCTCGCTCTTCATTACACTGCACTCAGTCTAATTTCATCTGGGCCTGCAGCCGTTTGAAAACAGGCCAACTAGTCGATGAGAGATGAGGAAGGAGAAAGAGGAGGAGGAGGAAGAGGAGGACAAAAGGGGAGAGGTGAAACTCAGATTGGGTTGTTGATATTAATAAACAGCATCTGGTCTGACATGATGCAACCATGTCCGTCCAAACACACACATGTTCATGCGCAGATAGGCTCACGGGCACATGCACGTCTGCCGCCTCCCTTACCATTCCTGCATTAATCAAATTTACAGAATTAAAAGCTGAAGGAAGTTTCGCTTCTTTACCCCCGTAACGCTCCTCCTTTCTCTTTTCTCTTTACTCTCTCCTCTGTTTCTCTCTCTCTGTGTCTCTCTCTGTGTCTCTCTGTGTCTCTCTCTTTCTCTCTCTCTCTCTCCAAGCGAAGATTAATTCCCTTTTCTTGCCGGGGTATTTGATAAACAGCCACTTGTCTTTGGGACATGGCTGAGGGGAAATACAATGAATGAATCTGCAAAGAGAGCCGCACACACAAGCAGCACTGAGAGTTGCATGAGAAAGCAAACGTGTAGAGGGGATGAGAAGACATAGATTGGGGTAAAAAGAGAGATGGGAAGACCAAATGAGACAGAAGAGGAAGAGGAAAAGTAAGGCATAAATAGAAAAGAAGATGTGGGAATAAGTGACACAAGTAAAATATATATTTTTTTAAAGATTCATTTTAAAGCAAGACAGAAGAAGAACATTTAAGATGTTGAAAGAATCGGTCATTGGTGCTGTCCCACTCAGTCTCACAGCAGTTCGTGAAATATTCACGTAATTTAATCTATTGATTTGTGTACACAGACGTGTTTATCTCGTTTTTTTCTTGATGGTCAGCACAAAATTGTGTACAGTATCTAAAATATTGTTAGCTATAGCTATAGTCTATATTTCGGTAGACAAAAAGTAATAATTCAAATTTCAGTTTGACTTTATCAACGAAGTTGAGCACAGATGGAAGTGAATAAGGTTTACCTCCGCAACACAAAGATGTTTGTGTGTGGTGAGTGTGTATGTATGTGTGTGTGTGTGTGTGTGTCTGTGTGTGTGTGCGCGCGCGCCTCTGCTTTAACAAGTGAATGATAGCTGTCATTCAGCTGCCTCCTACAGTTAGCCATCTAACTACAATGATGAAATTACACGGGACGTCCATGCCTCATCAATAGTTTGAGTCCAACCTCTGGTTTCTACTTGCTGCGCTAAGGGCTGAACGTCGCCTAACTTCCTGCTTGAACAGTCTGAAAAAACAAGGTGTATTTTTGTCTCAGGTCCAACTGAGGACATGCATTTGAAAGCTCCAATTGTGTTATTTTTATTGATAGATGCTGAGAGGCTGGTGTCTCTCAAAGTCTAGAAATAAGGTGAGAGCACGCTCACAGCCTCTGTGCAAGTCAATATCTTGACTTTAAAGCGATTGACAAGTTGTTTTTGTGAACAAATCCCTCAGTTTTGGCATGTAATCCGGTCTGTGTTGCGCTCCATCCCTCATCTAGTCTCTTCCCTGTCAGAAAGAGCTAATGCCTGATTTTATTTGGCTGCCACAAAAAAGGCAAAGCGAGAGACAGAGAGTGGGGGGTTATTCAAATCTGATGTTCTTTTTTCTCAGCTGTCTCCCTCTCTTCCTTGTTGACTGTTTGCCTTCCACTATAATTTTCTTTTTTATCTGCCTAACCCTAGTTTTTTCTTTGTCCTCCAATTTTCCATCTCCCCTGCTATCTTCCTCTCCATGGTTGTTTCTTAGATCCAAACGAAGGAAGAAGTAATTGTCATTATGAAAACTCTGGCCTGTTCCCCCTCCACCCTTGCTTCACTCTCTTCTGAAAGGCCTTTAAATTGTTTCCAAGACAACCTTTCACCTTGATCGGGACACTAAATCCACCAATTAAATCACCAAAATTGGCACTGTGTGTGCAGCTAGAGGGTGGAAGCGGAATGGCAGTAACAGCAAAGGTGATATATAGTACACTGCTATATACCACATTTGAGAGTGTGTGTGTGTGTGTGTGTGTGTGTGTGTGTGTGTGTGTGTGTGTGTGTGTTTGACCGCAGGGATTTGCTATACTGCCCTTCAAAGGCAGAGTGCAGTAACTACAGAAGCAGTAAAGTTAAGAAGAAATTAAAAAGAAAATGTTAAGGCTGGATGGAAAACTGTAAAACAGATAGAAAGGTGACAATGCTTTCATTTAATTTTTTTATAGGCTGATTATTTTGTCCAAAAAAATAATTATAGATAGCATCTATGCAACATTAAAAAAGTGTTCATACTGCACTCCGTCTTAAATAATCTTCAATTAAATTTATTATCTAGTTTAACTTGTTTGTTCAAGAAAATTATCTTTACTCTGATCATTATTTACATTCACTATCTTATAGGATTCAAGGGTTTTGGCTAATTTTCAATCCTTCCAAGTAGGCTACTATTAATCAATAAAATACATTCATTTATAGTTTAAAACATTAAAGTATGTGATTTAATGGTATCAACCACTAGCCTAGAAATCTAGACGCACCCTAGCAGCAGCAAATTTAATTTGCAGCCAGGGAGGTTTAGGCACTCTCCGTTGGGTTGCGAGCTGGAAAAACCAAACTCTAGTCAGGCAAATCACATCGTGTATAGAGTCGGTGGGCGGGTTTATGGCTGCTGGGAACAGCGGTCTTCTGGAAGACTTGGAGTTAAGCTTTTCTTTGAGAAAAGAACAAAGAACGGTACTGAAATCATTCTTAAAAAAGGAAGATGTGTTCAGATTAAGCCCTGTCAGGGGTGAGTGATGTGGGTCTGGCTTGTCAGGCTAATCAACCACACCAAATCACATGAAATACAAAGAAACCAAAAATGAGTTGACAGCTACTAAATTATGCAAAGCTAGCTACCTTTATGCTAAGGTAGCTACCTGAAGCAATAGTTTAGCTGTTTTTCTTCTTCTACATCATCATTTGATTTAGCTGCTGCCATATTTAATTATGTAGAATAACATTTTAATTTACAGCGACAACTACTAGCGGGAAATACATAACTAAACTTTAGTTTTAGCTAAGGCTAGCCATGGTTGTTTCACAACCTAGCTTTCACTTGATATAGCCATCTTACCTCATCTGCCTAGTTAGCCGTCTTTCTAAGACATTTACATCGCCACGTTTTGGTTTTTAAGCGGAGTTTTGAGCCAAAAACAATCTCCGTGCACACAACTGTTTTTAGCTCCAGTAGAAGAACTAATCATTAAAACTAAAACCGCATATCTCATCAGCATTCTCGTATACTGGGCATGCGGGTGCCAGGGTAACCAGGAGGCAGCATGGATACTCCACCCGTTTTTAAAAAAATTGCCGGTTTAGGGGCTCTGGAACGCTAGCCTGGAAATCCAGACCCAAATCCGAAAGATTAAGGATCTGGCTTTGAGTAATGAAAATGGCCCAACTCGAGGGGAGGCACCAAGCATGCATTTGAAAATCTCACTGCACGCAATTGGATAACACCACGACCAATCACAACAATACATGGGGTGACGTATCCAGAGCCCCACACGCTTAGCTACCAGCGGAGCTAACTTGTAGATTAAACTGTCGTCATCTGTTTAGCTCGCCTCTGGCCCGCCTATATCAGATACACCGATGTGATTGGTGTAGCACGGCTGCAAGGGCATAGTTAATGAGCATCATTACTCAATGCCAGGGTACTGGAACGTCAGAGCAGTGTAAACGTCGCAAAAGATATTCGTTTTCAAACCAAAACGTAACAATGTAAATCTAGCCTAAAGCCCTATTCGCACAAATTAGTATTGCCTGGTGACCTCTAGTCATTTGTAATAATTACGGAGGTTGGTTGTGATCTTAATCCTGTGTGAATCGGCCATGTCTGTAATTTGTGAAGTAAAAATTCCCTTGCAAATGACCTACCATATTTGTGATAATATTAGTCCCGTACGAATCAACCTGTCTGTGATTTGGTGCGGTCCTTTACCATTTTTCAAGTGCCTTTTTGTCCCTCTCGCAAAAATGGATATTGGATCGTGGGGGGCTGCGGACGCTGCCTTTCATGGTCAATGTAGTCGACGAGCTCCCTGCGGCTTCGTCCGAGGGCCGACGGTGATGCTCTATTTTGAATTTACTGCAAATTTTAAAAGCGTGGTGGTGGAAATCGGACATTTCTATGGCATATTATTATTAATTTATATAGTAAAACAGTTGTCAGAAAGTCAAATATAGGCTATAACTGTTTGCCTTTGTAGGGCAGTACAGCTGGTGAGCTTAGTCCATCTGTCAGAAATCCCCCAGCCCAAGGCTAAAGGTGCTATCTGTCAAACCAGATGACACTGAGACTGGGATTCCATGACAGGGGGGTTATCATATCACAGCAACTAGGGAAAGAGGCAGGGCAAGAGGGAGGAAGGGAGGGAGGGAGGAAAGGAGGGAGGGAGGGATGGAGGGAGGGAGGAATTTAGGAGTACCGGTAAAACAACAAAGGATGACGGCGAGGGAGGAGGAAGATAGAAGAGTAAAGCAGAGGTGAAGAGAGGGTGTAAGAAAGGAGATACTGGAAAAGAAGAATGGAGGAAGAGGATTCAGAAACAGAGGAGAGATAAACCAAGAGAATTCGAGCAATAGAGCAAGGAGGGGGCGAGAGATTGGGGGAAAAGCAGTAGGCTATGCCAGACTGGACTTGAAACAGTAAAGATAGACACAGGAAGGTAGGAGGTGAGGGAAAGAGATGATATACTGTATTTATGACTGATGGAGGAAGGAGGGATGAAAGAAGAAAAGATACGATGGCTGGGGAGAGTGGAAGGAAGGAAGACGGAGCAGGGGGAAAGTGGCGTTAAAATCAGAGAGTTGCTTGGTGGTGCTTTCACAAACTCACACAACTGTACACACGTACACATACACACACATCACACACACACAAACACACACACACACACACACACACACACACAGAGTTTAACTCTCTTTTCAATTACATGTGACAGCTGCTGTCCTCCTGATCAATGCAGTTACTGGGGCAATGGTGACAGGAATTATGGTGGAGCAGACAGGTGAGTCAGAGGGGAGCGAGGGGGTAGGGAGGTGTGGGAGAAAGGTTTGGAAATGGAGAGGAGAAGGCCAAGGATGAGTTGAGGAGGCGTAACCTGGCGAGAAATAGCACTCTAAATAAGATATGCTGTATTTAATCATACATGTATTTAAATAAACAGAAGATTGGATAGTGAGCATTAATGGCATGGTTGCCAAAGGAACAAAACAAAGCAAAGAAGAAAGTTTGAAGGTTGGAACAGAAGGCAAACTATCACATATGAGCTATAACCAAGATATGACAAGCAAAGAGGTTAGACTGTTGTAAATGTATCAAACCGAAGACCCAGAAACAAGTAAAAACGCTGTAATGAAACTGACAACACATTTACACAGATGTGTTATTATTAGGGCTGTCAATCGGTTACAATATTGGATCGCGATTAATCACATGATTGTCCATAGTTAACTTGCAATTGCTTGCACCTTTCTCTTTAGAAGTGTGTGGCTCTTAACAGATCCTTTTATTTATGATTCAGAATCAGGTTTACCCTCAGTCCTGCCTCTTCACAGCGTAAATCGCATCCATGGCGGTCACCGTCTTCCTCCTGGAACGCTCGGTGTTAGGTGACGGCATCACGGATCCCGTTCTCCAGGAACAATTTCAGCACACTGTGGGTCTCCTCGTAGAAGATGCGCTTCACTCCGCTGCGGTGAGCCAGAGGGTGGACGGCAGGTTTGGTGATCTCCCTGCACTTTACGCTTTCTTCTATCCATCCACAATGTTACTGCTACTGCTGCATCACTTCCTGATTTCCCAAATACGGAGTGCACTGAGGCCCAAATCACTGAACACACGTAACGGAATTTGTGTAACTTATTATTATTGCGTACATTTTGACAGCCAGTTATTAAGTAAGTACACATTATCTCATGAACACTTCTACTTCCTCTGCTTCTCATATAAAATCAGTTTCCTACTGTTAATAGTTACACTGACTGAAACTGTTGCTTTTGCCTTTATAATATGTTCTATTTGCTCCTTCCTGTGCCTGTTTTGACCAACTGACAATCTGCTTTTATACCTCCAAGCTTGTTTTGCCCCTTTAGATCGTTTTGCCCTGTTTTTACTGCCTTTTCTTACTGTCTTTTACCGATTGTGAGACTGACCACAGAGTCTCCTTTAACCCCACCTTGTCTTGCTACGGAGTTTAGTCTTTGGGTTCAAGACCAATCGATCACAGACCCAGCAGACTCCGGTTTGTTCTCGCCCGCCCAAGGCCAGATTATGCACCGGGCTGACTTATAGGGGGCCTCCAAAACCCCCAGCTGTGGCCTCATCATTTCTGTTTCTTTTTTTGTCAATCAAATCAAATTGCTTAATTGTGCATGTGTTTTTGCGTCGCGTCTGTATCGTGATGATGACGATGAGTCTTTGGGTTCAAGACCTAATGATCACAGACCCAGCAGACTCCAATTTGCTCTAAAGTGTTCTCTATGTCATCATGAACAACAACAGCTATCCATGTGCGTCTTTTAACTGGAACATGTAAACACAAGCGCATTCGCCCCATTTTAGCCTCACTCCACTGGCTGCCCATACATTTTAAGATCCACTTTAAAATTATTTAATTGGCTTTTAAATCCCTCAATGGTCTTGCTCTACCCGACACCTCTGAGCTGTTAACCCTTTATCTCAGGTCAACTGAACTGTTGCCCTCTGGGAGGCGTCATAGGTCGGCCAAAACACGCAGATTCAGGGACAGTTTTTTCCCACAATCAATTTGCACATTAAAAAGGAAAAAAAACAATCAGCACTTTCATCTACTCATGCTGCTACGTACCTGCACTTTACATAATAATGTGCAATACGAGTAAAAACATTTACTAAATTATTTCAATAATTTACTATTTACACTAGTGTCAGGCCTATTATCATCTTCATATGCGCTGCTCTACGTTCTTAGTTTAAGTGTGTTTTATGTTTGCACCATAGAGTAGCACTTAATTTGGTTGTATGTACTTAAAATGACAATAAAGTCAATTCTGATTCTGCTCCTGAGTGTCCCCAAAACAAAGCGTGAGCTCAAAGGGGACCATGCCACAGCTCCTACACTGTGGAACGATGCCTTTGCACATTAGACAGGCCTCTTTGCTGTCTTTTTTTAAAGGCTGAGGCTATTTGCACCCCTGGTACAATTAGCAGTGTATGCTATTCGTACCCTGGTGCAATTAGAAATGAATGCTATTCATACCCCGCCGGTGCACACAGCAATGTGTTCTATTAATACCCCGTCTGGTACAAATATCAATGTATGCTATTTGCACCCCTGTGCATTTACAGTACCTTGGCATATATTCACACAATGTTATCCATACT
Source organism: Zingel zingel (assembly GCA_023566125.1). Taxonomy (NCBI): domain Eukaryota; kingdom Metazoa; phylum Chordata; class Actinopteri; order Perciformes; family Percidae; genus Zingel; species Zingel zingel. Next base: position 14,174,324 of record CM042317.1, read on the forward strand.
ACTCATGTATTACACCTTTTTGGAATATTATCGTTGCAGTGTCCAATATTTAGCACACTTCAGAGAGACGCTGATACATAGACTTGCACGGGCCGCAATATTTTTTTTTACAGGGTGGTAGGGGAAGATTCATGAATATTCATTAGGGAACTCATCACTGATTGGCTCGCCCTGACATTCTTACCCTAACCATAACCAATCCCACTCCTCTTGCCTAAACCTAACCAACCCAACCAGAGCAGGCAACGAGTACTAGCCATTCAGGGATGAGTCCCCTAATGAACATTCATGAGTCTTCCCCTACCACCCTGCAAAAAATGTTTTGCGTTTGCGGGCCCTGACTTGCGCAATGGCATGCAAATTATCCAATCCAAAATGAAAAAAAAACAAGATCTCCTCACCAGGTAATTGAACTCCAGACTCCCAGACCATAGCACAGTGTTCTAACCACTCACCAAGCAGTTCTGATGGAATGTTATACAACTGTTTACCACTTGGTGTCTTCAAGCCTGGGTTGCCAGGTAACCATATTGGATATAAAGAATAGGTACTAACTAACAAACTAACAGTCGTATGCTTTCCCTGAAGACAGAAAGCGCAATTGTAGTATCCATTTTCCGCTAGAATTTCAATTGTTATAAACGTTCTTAATATGCCAGTTTCTGCTGTCAAGGAAGATGAACGTCGGCCATGATTTCGGTGCACGCGGGCAATGTGTTTTTGTTGTTACGTCACAGGGTGTGAATAGCTCAGCTGTGTGGCCAAGGCTATTCATACCTGGTGTGCAAATAGACACTCCATTTCTTAAATATCTTCTTAAACCTATCTTTTCTCCTTGGCCTTTGACACCTGATATTATTGTTTTTTATCGCTTTCCTGTTTGTTTTATCTTGTTTTTCTTTACTGCTGCTGCACTGATTGCCACCAACACAATTCCGTTGTGTTCATACTATGACAATAAAGTATCTTGAATCTTGACCATGACAGGATGTACAGCTGGAGTGAGTACGCTGCTTCTGGTTGGGAAACAAAGAAGGCAGGTGAAGAGGTGGGTGGAGGAACTTAGGAGTGTATTGTGGGCACGCTCGTGTAGACAGGTGTCTTGGAAGCCAGAGTCATCTTTCCTGTCCTTTTGATTTGATCAAAGTACTACTTAGCTGTTTCTTTTGTTCTAACAAGGGGCACATGTTTATTAACTGAAGCCAATGGCGAGTTGTGAGCCATCAGTGTATAGTCGGCGATGAGAGAATGCCAGGCCCTGCTCCCACCACACAGTTGAGGGAGGCAACACTGGGGGAGATGAGTGAAATGCACACTGCGAGAGGAGTCAAGCTCAGTGAAGTGCAGACAGTTGCATAGATTAAAATGAGAGCTTTTGCGTGACAAATGCGAGTGAAAATCTGAAACGCTTGCGGTGTAGACACAGGGTTGATGTTAATTAATTCATGTAGACGTAACAACAAATTATTTCTCCAGTACCTGTGCTGTGACAATCCAAAGTTGTTAGCCACACCACCCTGTTTTGTACTTCTTCAAGGTAGCAACGACAGGATGACTGGCAATGCACTGGTCAACCCTTGACCTGCCACTCAACATTGGCAATCTGCGATCAACCAGTTGAGATGCTGGGAATCATCAACCTGTTCTCATTCCTAACTGGTCAAATACTGACAATTGTTCAGTTTTTCTCAGTGTCAGATACCGACGCAAAAACCACCCTTTAGCATCTATATGGGACGTACCAGGCAGAACAGTAGCTTGACCACTGCGCCGTAAGATGACGAAGTATGAAGAGTGACAACGGTAGCGAGTAATATGAAAGATAGAAAATTGCATAATGTTGCGACTGTGACACAGAGTCCCGACAATAAAGTAGACTTTCTGCGTCAGTAACAAACACCAAAGGCACCTGAACAAGTGTCACTTTTTGAAACGCTGGTAGTGAGAATCTGTTGGAGTCATCCCTAGAAGGGAGTACTCTGGTTTCTTGTGCCACATCCCTTGCTTTCTCCAACTCACTAGCATCTCAGTGTTTGGTGTTTACTTAATGTAACCACTGTTCTTCCAGACCCTGCCATGTATAACATGTTCATTAGTTTTTTTCGGTAACACTTTACAATAAGGGTACATTAATTAGCATTAGTTAATGCATTAATAAGCATTAACTAAGCATTATTAACAGTTGAATAAGGTGTCTAATAAACATTTATTAACAATGCTCATGTTAACTAAGGTATTAGTTAACTTAGTTAAGGTGCATATGTGCTCAACTTTACAATAAGGATACCAAAGAGCATTAATAACTGTTTAGTTAGGATTTAGTGATGCTTATTCAGTATTGTTATAGATAATTAAGTGTTAGTTAAGGTGCATATGTTCTCAACTTTACAATAAGGATACCAATGAGCATTAACACCCTCAGAGCCCTACAGCATCGTCCACGACGAGATAAGGCACCTCTGATTAATATTTATATAATTTGATAACGGTTTAATTTAGCCACTTACCGATTTTTTCTGCTAAAAGCTAAGGAGTTAGCCATCACGGCGGTGTCTTTGGTATCTTTGTAGCCTTTACAGAAGGTTTTCTATCCAGCCTGGAAGTTGTGCCTCTTTTCGGAGTTGTTCAGCAATAAATCCAAACGCTTACATCCAAGATTTATCCACTTGATGTGCATAATTTATCAATTTTCTGTCATTTTTCCGCTAGCTCGATGCTAGCTTCCATTTTGAATATCCCATAATGCTTTGCGAGATTGTGTTGACGTCTTTCAACCAATGGGAAGGCAGGTCCATCATACAAAGAGCGTATGGAGAGGAGAGATGGATCACTCCAACGAATCCGAGCGAGAACAAAGGCTAAAGAGTGTAAAGACAGATCACTCCGGTCTATTAGCGTTCTACAGAGAAGAATGTTTTGAGATGTGGCATACATTTGGGCCTTTTTTGAAGAAATGTAAATAGTTTGTCCTTTTACATGAGTTCTAATGTTCATTATGTTTATTTTTGTACTGCATGACTCCAAATATATAGGAGAACTATTCTAGATCATTGCTGTGTGTGTGATTTCAATAAATATGACATTATTATTTGATTATTGGCATGAGGGCAAAAGCGTCTGGACTTTTTTTGAAAAAATGTATATATTTAGTCAACTGTATAAGTTATAATGTTTATTTCTTAACAGTGTGACTCCTAATACATGTGGGAACTGATTTACACAGGAGATTGGCTTCACTTTTATTGCTCTGTGTGTGATATCAATACATATCTGTGAGATTCATGTTCCGTTTTATTTATTTATTTGTCTTTAAGGTCATACAACCTTTTTTTACATTCAAGTGACCTCACTGCAGCACGAATATTCTAATAGCCCAGTTTTTCCTGAAAAAAATGATGTTCAGAAATTGACTGTAGACAACAGGGTTGATGTTTTATAAGCTTTTTTAGAAAATTAAACCAGACGGACAATGAACTGTAAAAATGGCCTTTAGGCATCTGAGCGTTAATAACTGTTTAGTTATGGTTTAGTGATGCTCATTCAGTATTGTTATACATTAATTAAGTGTTAGTTAAGGTGCATATGTTCTCACCTTTACAGTAAGGATACCAAAGAGCATTAATAACTGTTTAGTTATGGTTTAGTGATGCTTATTCAGTATTGTTATACATTAATTAAGTGTTAGTTAAGGTGCATATGTTCTCAACTTTACAATAAGGATACCAAAGAGCATGTATAACTGTTTAGTTATGGTTTAGTAATGCTTATTCAGTATTGTTATACATTCATTAAGTGTGTTAGTTAAGGTACATATGTTCTCAACTTTACAATAAGGATACCAAAGATCATTAACAACTGTTTAATTATGGTTTAGTGATGCTTATTCATTATGTTATGCATGTATCAAGTGTAAGTTAAGATGCATATGTTCTCAACTTTACAATAAGGGTTAAGGTGCATATGTTCTCAACTTTACAATAAGGATACCAAAGAGCATTAATAACTGTTTAGTTATGGTTTAGTAATGCTTATTCAGTATTATTATAAATTAATCAAGTGACCAGTTATGGTTAAGTAATGATTATATAGCATGGACAATAATTTATATAAGCGGCTTTCAGTTAATCAATCAATACCTTAGTTAACATTAACAACATTTGTAAATGATAGACACTTTAGTTAACTGTTATTTCCTGTTTAGGCTTTTTAGTACATTAACTAATGTTAACATATACACCGTATTTAAATGTTAATAATTAGTTAAGGCTTGTTACTGCATTAAATAATGGTAAAATAGACACCTTAGTTAACTGTTAATAACAGTTTGTCCAGGCTTTTTACTATATTAACTTATAGTAATATAGACACCTTAGTTAACTGTTATTAACAGTTAGTCAAGGCTTAATATTGTATTTACTAATGATATAATAGACACCTTAATTAACCGTTAACAGTTAGTCAAGGCTTCTTACTGCATTAACTAATGGTAAAATAGATACCTTAATTAACTGTAATTAACAGTTAGTTAAGACATTAACTAATGGTAAATAATGCATCAATTAATACCTTAGTTAACATGAGCATTATTAATACATGTTTGACACCTTATTCAACTGTTAATAACGTTAGTTAATGCTTATTAATGCATTAACTAATGCTAATTAATGTACCCTTATTGTAAAGTGTTATCGTTTTTTCTGGCTCCTACTGACTACCTGACATGTGTCATTAGAGAAGAGTTCACCACTGTGTTAGTGTTGCTTTAGTGCTCTTGCCTTTGTTCCTGCTTTACTGGCTGCTGCTGCTGCTTTGGCCATCCCTCTGTCTTTGATTAGCTGCCTTGTTGGCTTGCACCTTTGGATCTGTTTACCACTTCTGATGTGCTGCCCAGTAAGCATTGCACATGTAAGCCAGCTGAGCACAAAGGGAAGCTTTCTCTAACCATTGTTCATTCTGTCTTCAGAGTTTTTATTTTGGGTCCAAGCCCTTACAATAAACGTGTGTGTGTGTGTGTGTGTGTGTGTGTGTGTGTGTGTGTGTGTGTGTGTGTGTGTGTTACTACTACTACTACTACTAATAATAATAATTATACATTTTATTTATGGGCTCCTTTCTTGATACTCATGGACACCTTAGATGAACAAATAGTAAGAGATTAAAACAGATGCACAACAAAGACCACATATAATTAAAAAGCAATGAACAACAGCCAAATACTATCAAATTACACTGAGTATGACAGTTTGAAGAGGTAGCTTTGTCGACGGGATTTTAATGTGTGGAGAAAGTCAGTGTCACTGATGACGGTGCTGTTAGGTGTGACAGACATTGATGTTACATAAGTGGAAGAATGCAGACTGAGTAATATCATTGATGCGAGATTTGAATGATTGAGTGCTGCCAAGGATGACACACAGACTCCTAACATGAGGGGAGGGAGAAACTATGGAGTTGTCAACTATAAGTGAGAAGTTGTTGCATTTTGCCAGAGTGGACTTGGTGCCAAACAGAAGAATTTTTTTGCAGTAAAGTTTCAGGAAATTTTGACTGAACCAGGATTTGATTTTTAGGAGGCAGTCAGAGAGGGAAGATGGTGGGAGGGCGGTATTGGGCTTGGTGCAAAGCTAGAGCTGGGTGTCTTCCGTGTAAGAATGAAATTGAATTCCAAATTTCCTGAAGATGTGACCAAGTGGAACGAGATAGATGATAAAGAGGAGAAGACCTAGAACTGAACATTGGGGAACACTGGTGGCTGTGATTTGAAGTGTTTGAGTTGTACAAACTGGTAGCGGCCGGAGAGATATGATTTGATGGTTGGGGCGGGATGTAAAGCTATCGCCTGAAATAACCCTGTAGCAAGTAAATCAAAGCTTCTCCAGTCAAATGATACCTGCATTTGATCCTTTTTGAAAAAAAAGATTATTTGTATGGTTTTGCATGCAGCCAATCCTTGCAAGCGTAATTTAATGTGACGTGTGATTGGCCCACTGTGTGTGTGTGTGTGTGTGTGTGTGTGTGTGTGTGTGTGTGTGTGTGTGTGTGCGCGCTACAATGCTCACACACAAGAGATTAATGATTCCTGAAAATCAGTGTCACCTGAGGCCTGTACTATGAAGCAAGATTTGGCGTTAACAAGATAACTGTTATGGTTTGGACATTTTGGTTACCTGGTTTTGCATTTTTCGGTTGCCTGTATCATTATTTCTGTATATTCCCTGTGTTTTTTCTTCCGAGCAACCGACAACCGACAACACCGTTAACATACCCTGATGTGTATTTTTATGAAAGATATAGATTTTCAGCAGAGGGAATTATGTAGGCCTATATGGATATTTGTCGGCTTCTTCAGCTGTATGTTACCAATGCGCACATCGGTTTGAATTATGTTTTTATATATTTTATTTGCTCCAATGATCGCTTACGACTGCCAGGGTTGCAACTGATAATATAATAAGCTAAAGCAATGACAGTTTATGGAAAACACAAGTGTAATTATGGTCAGATCTTGTGCTTGACTGATGGGGAAGTGATATTGATAAGTCTTGTAATTTACACATTTACAGCATCGGCTATTTTTTTGCCAGCTTTCCTGTTTTAGAAAGCAGCGACTGTATTGCGTTTTGCCTGTAAAACTGTGCCTGTGTTCTTCATATATTATAGTTTGCTCTTCTTATATAAAATATCTGGTAGATGTCTGCAATTGGTCGTGCTGTGCAAACACCGCCTCTTTTATGTGAACGCGCGCCCTGCTGGATTGAGAAACCCTGGGTTGATTGAAATAGTTGATAACCACCGTCGTGACACAGCTGTCACAAAAATGTAGTTTGTAACGAATTCCGTTACGTTACTCAATCTGAGTAATGTATTCTGAATACTTGGATACCTTCCACATTGAATTGCATTTTATAAGTGTAGGAATGCGGCCATCACATACAGCTTACTAAACAGGCCTATTCTGTTGTGTTCTTCTGTTCCAACTGGCTGAATGTGTACCTGAACAAGTAATTTGGATGCTGAAAGGAGGTGGGCTGCTGGCAAGCAGAGGTTGCACTGCAGTTATATTTTGTTCTCCCTGTTCTTTCTTTAATGTGAAATGCTGTTAGAATTTCCAAGATAGAAACACATTCCTGCCCTGGCTCTGTTGTGCCAGTTCCTGCTCCATCGCTACCTCTATCAGTGATCACGCAAATAGCTAATTTTTTCGTTTTCATATTGGGGCTTCGTGGAAATGCATGTAGTTGCCTTAATTTATTCAGAGAGTGAATAAACTCGTGAAACAGAGAAGTATTGTCATGTAATCAATTGATTTCAACAATGTAACTGTATTCTAAATACCAACTATTTAAATTGTAACTGTAACAGAATACAGTTACTCATAATTTGTATTCTGAATACGTAATGCCGGTACATGTATTCCGTTACTCCCCAACACTGAAGCCGGGTAAGTGAAAGAAATCCAGGGCATGTTGATCTTGATTCGTAGTACAGGCTTCTGGCTGTGTCAGCAGTATTGGGGAGTAGGCTAATGAAATACATGTACCGGCGTTACGTATTCAGAATACAAATTATGAGTAACTGTATTCCGTTACAGTTACAATTTAAATAGTTGGTATTTAGAATACAGTTACATTGTTGAAATCAATGGATTACATGACGATACTTCTCTGTTTCACGAGTTTATTCACTCTCACAACTCCATGCATTTCCCAGAAGCCCCAATATGAAAACGAAAAAATGAGCTATTTGCGTGATCACTGATAGAGGTAGAGATGGAGCCAGAACAGGCACAACAGAGCTAGGGCAGGAATGTGTTTCTATCTTGGAAATTCAAACTGCATTTCACATTAAAGAAAGAGAATGGAGAACAAAATATAACTGTGCAGTGCAACCTCTGCTAGCCAGCAACCAACCTCCTTTCAAGGTCCAAATTACTCCCCCTCCAACATAAAGAAGCATCTTAAAGTACTTTTTTTTTTTTAATTAGCCAAGGGTCGTCGTCTGCTGTAGTTTCACTGGTCACCTTGCTATTTTATAGTTGACGTGCAACTTTACATTCTCCTACGTGCTGGTTTACTATCCCCAGAGCCGTTGAAAGACTGACTAGCCACATTTGACATGTTACCTAATGTTAGCTAAAATTAGCTCATGGTAGCTTAGACTGTGGTTAGATTTTTGTAGAATGCAGTTTGGGACTACAAATACAAAAATCTATCTGCTTGTTTAGGTACACATTCAGCCAATTGGAACAGAAGAACACACCAGAATAGGCCTGTTTAGTAAGCTGCATGTGATGGCCGCATTCCTACACTTATAAAGTGCAATTCAATGTGGAAGTAATCCAAGTATTCAGAATACGTTACTCAGATTGAGTAACGTAACAGAATATGTTACAAAATAAATTTTTGGGCATGTATTCTGTAATGGAATACGTTTTGAAAGTATCCTTCCCAACACTGTGTGTCAGTATGTCAATATCAGCAGAAATGAATGCTAGTACTTTACAAATAGTTTTGGAATCCTTTAGTCAATTACATTAACAACGAATGTACAAGGTTGAGAGGGAATGAGATAGAAATAAAGAAAAATGTACCTAGGTGGTTTGGCCTCTAACGGTTTATAGAACAAAACATGTTTTTTAGTTTACATGGAGGTTGTCTAACACTCTTTTGTGTACAAAAGAAACAAGATGGTTCTTGCTATTACTTACTTTTGTTTCCCTCTGTTAGAGAACTAAGGGACCACAGGAGTCAACATCTGCAGGTTGAATCTGAGCTTGATACAGAAGGAAGGGTTCAAAACAATGAGAGATGGACAGAGTGAGAGACAGAAACATTCCTTAACTGCATCTCTGTTGGGCTTCAAACTTAGTTCAGTCGTTGTTCGGCTGATGTTTCTAACCCCACAGTGTGCACAGAGGGAAGGGTTGGTGGTTGGCTGTTAGCTACTGTTATAGGAACACACACACACACACACACATACACACACACACACACACACACACACACACACACACACACACACACAAACACACACACGCATGCACACATATACACACATAAAGATGAAGGGATGTCAGATATGAAGAGAGTAAACTTTTTGCTCCTTTGGAGAAAGTCTGTGTACTAGATGCTTCAGTGTGCTGCTCACTGTTTAACCCTCCGCCCTTTGGAGAGGCATGTAGGTGGTTTTGGAAAGGGATGACAGGATCAAAAATAGTTGGACCATATACATAAGAACACCTGCACACCCAGATAGACACACGTTCATGAACACACACATGCCCTGTACACTAAGTGGCTGCTTGAACTCGCTCCACGGGCTGCCTGCAGGCCCACCAACATAGCCATCATTAGCCAGCTCTATTTTAAGGTTGAGGCCACAAGAGATCAAATGTCTAAAAGTGATGGTTTCCTGAATTGTGTACCTGCCAAATACATGTCCAGTTGAAATCGTGTGCATCTCAACAGAAATGAATAATTTGTTTCAATTAAATCTTGACTTAAAAAGGAATAACTGCAGTTACAAATGTTATAATTTTTTTCCCAGTCTTATCAGTAAATGCAAGCTTGAGTAAAGACAACTGCAACATCTTCCCTGGAGAATCAACACAAATATAAAACACAAAAGTCTGATGTTTAGCATCATACAATATTTGAAACTTTGGTGGAAAATATGGATATTTACATTTTGAAGTAAGACATTTCCAAGTGCCATCACATTTGTGTGGCAATGAATTAAAGGTATAGGGGATCTTAATGTGACCAATTTTTCCATTCTGAATCTAAATTGATCTGCTTATGACCAATCATTTTCATCAACAGTGAAGATGACCAGTTGACCTATAAGATTATAGTGCCGTTTTAGCCACCACCCACATGGCACTGTCAGTCTGACAGTCGGTCCATCCACCACTTTGGTCCAGACTGAAATATCTCAACAATCATTGAACGGATTGCCATGAAATTTGGTGCAGACATTCATGTTTACCTGAGGGTCATTTGTAATAGCGTTGATGTTCCTCTTACTTTTCCTTACGCCATCATCATAAGGTCAACAAAAAAGAACTTGATTTTGTTTTTACAATTTTAATTTATTTTCAATATATTTATTTTGAACATTTGAATATTGTATATGAAATCTCTATATATGTTATGAACAATAGTGGCTCTTTTTTAAAGATTTTTTATTTTTAGCTTGTATTGCCTTCATTGATATGACAGATTGAGACAGGAAAGTGGGAGAGAGATTGGGAATGACATGCAGCAAAGGGCCGCAGGTCAGAACCGAAACCGTGACCGCTGCGACAAGGACTGAGCCTGTGTACATGGGCGCACACTTAACCAGGTGAACTAACGCTCTTGTCATTTAGTGGGAAGTCATGTGATTGGGTGCAGCTTTTGCCACTTTTTACTTGAAGTTTTGAGTTGCTGAAGGGCCCTTGATGATTTTTTTTTCTCACCCTAATGGTGGAGCATGATTATCTAATTGCCCTCAGATGTGTGAACTGTGTGTGGCCTACATGACATTAGTCCATGTGTCTTTTTGACTTTGATTGCTGATTTTGACGAAGCCCAGAGGGCCGAAACGGGAAATGCATATGGAGCCAGAGTGTGCAACACTTTTGTCATACATTTAAGCGTTTAGCTCAAAACAACCCTGTGCCAGTACAGCCTCACAGAGCCGCAAGCATGGCTGTAGAGTTGTCTTGATGCTACTCAACACAAACGTGTGTTAATGTAAACAGTTGAACAAATTATTTTTTGATGAGGACAGTGATATTATGCAATCAAGGACAATTTTATCAGGTATTTATGGTACATTTAACTACAATACTAGTAAGTAAGTAACCGGCTCTTCATGACAGAGCCAAAATAGAAACACCTAAAATAACCATTAAACTTAAAAAGATCAGATTTACAGTGATAAAATACCATACAGATTTTTACCCTTTTCAACATTATGGAAAATGATACAAACTCCTTTCTCCCCATGTGGATAGGGGAGACAATTGTGTTCTTTTTTTACATATAAATATGATTTCTGCCTCCTAAAGACTTTTTAAGTATATAGGGAGATGTGGTATGTTTAGGCTTGAAATGTTGAAAAACATTTAAAGGGAGAATTCTATAGTGAGTATGTTTACATGCACACTAATGTTCCACTATTATTCAAAATATGACAATGTTCCGAATTTGATACAAGTCATGTAAACAGCACTTTCAGTTTGGATATTCAGAATAAGGCCTTTTTTCAAATTTATCATTTTTCCAAAATGTGGGATATGCCGGTATTATTCGAGTTTTAGCGGCATTCGTTGGACATGCATGCAGCACATTCGGAATATGCATGTCAATCTGGGTTTTTACCGCAGTTTACATTTAGTTCATGGCTTACGGTCAGCTCTGTGCGCTTCTATAGTTGTTTTACAAAAAAACAACAGTTTTCAGGGCTGTGGTAAAGATGCATGCCCAAAAGAAAAGAAGGAGAAACACAGCAACTTTCAAACATTATTAAAGACTTGGATATCAACAGGTTTTTGGAGATGCACACACATCGCAAAGCCAACATTTTCAAGACGCTGGTTGAAGTAATGAAAGAGGGAGGCTGTGTTCACACGGTCCAACAATTCCGCCACCAGTGAATTTTTTTTTTTTTAAATCCTATTTTGCATGGCTACATGTAAACGGGAACATTAGTGAAATATTCACTTTCATTAGACATGTAAACATCTTAGTCGGAATATTGTCTTTTTCAATCACCCTGCAATTTCTGAACTGGACAAGAGCGATATGACTGTGTTTTTGGACACTGATCACATATAAATATGACAATATGGCAACTCAACCTTTTGTACCCCCTCCTCCTGCATGGTGAATACATTGTTAATACATCAGGCAGAATTTTCCATTAAATGTACTGTGTGGCTTGTGTTGTCTTGGAAAAACCAGGAGGCTAGGCAAAAAGCAAGAGTTGTGTTTTCTTTCTTCCCTTTTCCCAAAACCATGAATGTGCATTACAAAACTATTTTCAAGGTGATTCCTGATGCTGTGTATATGGTTATAGTAGACAATGAATAGGTGAACAATGAAATTACCAGCCTAAAGCTGAGTGCTGGAGGCTCGACTCAGCAGGCGGAGAGCTGCTTCTACACAGCAGCTCATCTGTTCATGTTGGGTATGGATGCACCAAATTCATATCTCACAGAATAATCACATTTCCCCACACACACTGGCCTCTGTGTCTTACAGGACACACATACACACACACACACCAGATTTGGTCCAGGTGGAGCAGTAGCTGACGCATCCACGAGGAAGGGCTAAATTACCTCACCGTTGGCATGGTGAAGGCTCGTTGGAGAAAATGGCCGCCGCTACTCTCCAGCTGAGCTTCTCTGAGCCTGCCAGGAATGATGGATCTGAGCGAATGAATTAATGAATATGATTAAAGAGCACGACAATAACAAAAAAACAGGAACAGGAGTGTTTACTGAAGAAGAAGATAAATTAGATAGGCAGATGAGGAAGCGATGGAGCAGAGGCCATGATGGATAATGAAGCAAAGACTAGATGGTTTATCAGAAGCACCTGTGGCTCCAAGACTCATTGTGTAGATGTCTTTGCTGCTATGAAAGTTCCACTTAATTAAATGCATTTAGTAAATGATTAAAATCTATCAAATTTTGGTATGTAATCATGCAGATACATGCGGCCCTCATACGGTGTGATGAAAAGGCAGGTCTTCCTGTTCATTTTGAATAGGGGTAGTACGTTTAGGCTGGGGGGAGCCAGGAAAAAAACACAGCGGCTTGCGGCAAAAAGTTGAGACAGATTCAACTTTTGGAGGGCTGAAACCTGGCGTCACCCTGCTGTGGTCTAGTCATGTAACCAGCATTCACACTTGGCAGTCCATTTTAAAGCAGCATGAGAAGAGTAGTGTAAACAGGAAACACCTGTGGTTACTGTGGTAACAGCAAGTGTGGTTTAATACTAGAACAAACACTACTTGAGCTTCTTTGTCAGAAATACGTTGTACAACAGAAGAGCAACTAGTTATCTGTTAATATAAAAAAGAATGATGTTTTGGCAGTTGGAATCAAAGAATGTTGTAGGACCCAAATGCAGAGACAGCAGGCAACAGTAGTAAGCTTGAGGATTTAATATCAAACAAAACATATACAAACAAAAGGAGTCCTAGAAATAGCAGGGAAAAGAATTCAAAGAAGTCAAAACAGGAATCACAGGAACCAGGTACACTGAGACAAAACGGGCCGACTACTGCACAAAATCCAACACAGAAATAATAACCTGACAAGAAGCAAAGCAAATACAGAGATTAAATAAAAGAGGTAATGAGAAAACAAGAGACAGGTGACATGAGCACTCAGTAACAGGTGAAACAATATCAGGGTGGGGCAGACAATCACAAAAGGTGGGAAAACAAAAGATAGATGCTGTTATTATTGATCCTAGATTACACACATGCCTTGTTTCCTGTGAATCCCTTGGCAATTTGAATCCTGGGCTGAAAATGGCGGACACTGCCACTAACAAGGAAACATAAATACATGAAAATGGCTATTGTTGAAAAAATGCCGACATTTGGAAATAATTGACAAACATATCCACAGATGAAGGACAGCCTGAAACACGGGTGAAAGACTGAACAACAAGACAGAAATAAACTTTGTTTTCTCTTCTGCAGCCAAAAAGAGTCAGAACATGAAGCACTGGGCCACAGGTGGTAAAATGCTTCGGGGAGGAAGTATTACAAATTGTTCCCATTTGACATTTTTCTCCATTCCACGTGTTTTTGTGATTTAAATCTCCATGTTTGCAGGAGGCGAGGAGTGGCTCAAAGCTAATGCAGTTCATATTGAGCCCTGTTGTAATGCTGTGATAAACCAGCATGTTCACTGTGAGCAATCAAGAGTGGATGTGTTTCACAACTGTACTGTCAGTGAGTCAGTGCCGCGCAGGGAACTTATCATACGAGCAAGTGCAAGTGCAAAATAAATACACACCTGAACTTTTGCTTTTGATCCAAGCCCTGAGCACAAACGTTACGTGTGTGTGTGTGTGTGTGTGTGTATGTGTGTGTGTGTTTAAAGTCGGATTCTTTCTGCAAATTTTCTTTTCTTGATTGGAAAGTGCCGTAAGCACAGTGGGTTCAACTACCCGCTTATTACCTTACCTCTCATCTGGATAAGTGGGGCCTTTCTTTGGTCTACTTTTAGATCTGACACTGACACTCCTGAGTCCGCCCAGGGAACCATTTAGGAGGCAGAAAGGCAAAGAAAGACTAAGAAAATCCCTTTACTTCTACCTCATCCAAGCCTCCACAGGAGCCCTGTCTCCGTCTTTCCGTTCCGTTCCTATCTCTCTGCCTATCAGCTCCCAAGATGCTTTCTAAAAGCAACCAGTGCAGACTGTGTGATTTCACTCTCTTACCTGGTTGTCTTGGAGATACCTTCTGACCAATCAACAAGAGCAACCTCATGTCTTATTTGATCTCGCAGCTTAAAGCGGTCCTCTGCGTCTTCTGTTTCTCTCCCCCCTTTACGGGTCAACTTATTGGCTTCTTGTTCTACACTTCTAATTGGGCGGCGAGATCACTGATCAGTTGACACAACTTTACTCCATTTTTGCCGTCTCTACAGTTAGCTAAATTTACCAGACAAAAGGGGGATAAGGCACCAAAACAACTAATACTAATAGTAATTTAAAGACGTGGTAACATTGGATCTGGACGGGAAGGATAGCTCTGTGAATTGGAAGGGGGGTGTCGCGATTCTGCCTACTCACTCCGCGACATAAGTTTGTGTATCTGAGTGTTGCAATTTCGGTTTCATATCACATATCGTTACAGCCCTAATGTAGAGTTAATAAAATCTGCGAGTCTGGCAAGCAAGACGCTCCGATTCTGAGACGCTCCTGGTGTGGTATGGCGTGTGGTGGAGGACGGAACAAAACTGGGCATGCCCGGTGGAAAATCAGGGATAGTGGAGCGGAGAGGCACTTCTGGGGGCGCTTCTCGGATACGCTGCGCACTGACTGCTGGGATAATAAGCATTGTCTTGATTGGCGTCTATTGCTGGAGGAGGCTGCGGCACCGCAGGAGCTGCACACACGCACCTGGTGGAATTTAACACTTAGCCCAGATGGATGTTTGCAATTTTAATTGTGTGCCATAAAATAAAAGCAATGTGTGTAGTTAAGTGGTATCAGAAAGACTTCAGCAGTGATCACATCTGAGTCATCTGAGTGAAAGTTAGTTTTCTATGTTCTTACCTTGTTTACTCTTGCAGGTCTTGCACACTGAGGAGATGCTCATAGCCTTGTGTTTCAGATTTTACCCAAATATTTTTGTTTTGATCTTGTATGTATGCTGCAGCCCCCCCCCCCCCCCCCCATCCTGACCTACCCACCATATGCAAATGAATATCTGTGGGGACAGTGTCTTCAAACGGAGCCTTTCCCGTCTGTGCATGCATTACCTATTGTGACACATAAGAAACAACTCCTTTTTCTGCACTGCAGTGAAACACAAATTGAGACTTTAACTTCAAAAGTAATTCCTCTGTAATAGGTCTTTACAAGGAAAATTACAAAGAGAAAATGTCAAACTCCACTTGCGACCCCTCCAGGAAGGAATGTTACACCGCACGATACTAAAGTGTTGGATGGATGGGATGATCAACATCCTGACACTTTTGCTATTCTTAGGAACGAAGCGTAATGCAAAGGAATATGAATATCTTATAGAGAGGCAGAACAAAAAAATAATGCATAAAGAATGCAAAACAATAAACATGTATTATGGAACAAATGTTGCTCATTAATAGTATAATTAATGGGGTTTTATATAAACACAATCTTAACGAAGATACCATCTTATAATACCTTCCATGTGGTTAAAGGTAGGCAAACAGATACTGAACCTCATTCTGTTTAACAGGTCAGACTGTGGACAGCTCCCAGTGCTGAAATGAAGTCTAAACTCATCAGATGAATAATAAAAAACACTATATTAACTTGAACCACGACCTATTTCTAATTGAAACATTTTAATTAATTTGAATTCCTATAATTATATTCATTTTAAAGAGCAAACACTTTATTTCAAAGGCGACAGAAGCTTTGCACCACACAGCCCAGGCATGCTTCAATGGCAAGAAGAATTCAAACACCAACCAGCTTCATGGATCTATTTTTTATTGTATTCCGTATTGTATTCGGTAATAGAGAAATTATGTCCACACAAATGTAAGAATTCAATGTGTATGTCCTTGTCTCTTCTGCAAGATATCCTCCTCTGGATCGAACAACAACGGTGAGAGAGGGACTATATTCACTTTCGGCCATCCACCGAATTTAATCTAAATGGAAAATGTGTGCACTCTGTGGTGACCTCAAAAATGCCCACAATGGAGTTAAAAATGCAGCGTCAAAAACATGTTTCTACATTTCATATAAATGTCACAATTCAACGCTTTGCAATTGATCCACAGCTGCAGCATTTATTCAGTATAGCCTGAGGAAGGCCATTGGGACAGTAGGAAGATTGGCGATTTGATGTTTTTTTGGAAAGACGTCCACAAGAGTGTCAGTTCTACTACTGCTGGAAGCCTGTTAGAAAATGTTTGTTTTCATTTTGAATATTCAGACAAACAGATACTAAACAGAGACTAAACATGGTTAGCAAATAAGATTCCTACGATGGATGGATGGAAAATGGATGGATGGATAAATGGATGGATGGAGGGATAAATTGATAAATGCATGGATGAATGGATGGATGGAAAATGGATGGATGGATATATGGATGAATTGTGGATAAATGCATTGTCATGTTCAGCTCCTGCTTTTATTTTGTGTTTTGTTTATTTGTTTGCACTTCCCACTTATCTCTGCTCCTCGTGTATTGTATTCCCAGTGTTTTTTCGACTTTTGATTTGTTTTTTGACTACGATTTTTGCCTGCCACTTTTTGTACCTTTGGCTGCATTGTTCTTCGAACAATAAAAAACGTACCTGTGATTCCCTGTTTTGAGTCGTGCATTTGAGTCCGCCATTGTACCGTGACAGTACAATCTGGCGACTATGGACTCAGCCGACTCTGAGGCTGTTAGATTAGCTCTGTGCACTCGGGCTCAGAGCTTGCATCAGCAGGAAGAACAACTTTCCATTCTTCGGAATGAGATGATGACGATGGCTAACCGCCAGGAGAATCAGGTGATCGGAGTGAGTGACCAGATTGCTCAGCTTGCCAGTTTCAACGCCTTTCTACAAAGGAGTCGTCTGCTGGTTCTGGGAGTGGGAGCGGATCCGCGGCTGCCTCTACTGGGTCGAGGACTACTTCTTCGCCGTTTCCGCATCTCGCTCGACCGGAGAGGTTTTCAGGAGACTCTGGTGACAGTAGAGCATTCCTGACCCAGTGTGATCTTCTTTTCGAGCTTCAAGCGGCTGCTTACCTTTCTGATCAAGCCAAGGTGGTGTTCATTATCTCGCATCTTGCTGGGAGAGCTGAGTCATGGGCAGCAGCTGAGAAGTCTGCGGTATGTGACTCCTATTCATGTTTTACGAAGACGTTCACACAGATTTTTCACCATGTTACTCCAGGAAGGGAGGCTGCTCGTGCCTTGGTGGGGTTACGGCAAGCTAGACAAAGAGGGCGAGAGTGGTTGGAATTCTTTTGCTCTATCTGACGCTTTCCTGTGTGGATTGTCGGCTGAAGTGAAGGATCACTTGGCAACATTGGACTTACCGGCAGATCGGGATGCACTGATAGCACTTGCCATCAAGATAGACAAACGACTGCTGGAGAGAGAAAGAGAGGAGTTTCATGGGAGCATTACTTTGAGTGGCCAGCAGAGGGAGTCTTTGTCATCCAGAACTGCTCATCGCACTCAGACTGCTTCGTCAGAGTTTCACCGTCCGATGACGTCATCTTCCAGAGTCCTTCAGTTCTCCTCCTCTACCGCGCCAGAACTACACCATTCGATGACGTCATATTCTGGGATGATGGCAGTCGAGGAGCCGATGTAGTTGGGTAGAGCTTGCATTTCTCCAGAGGAACGACAACATTATATGAGAGAGGGACGCATAGCCTCCTGTCCGGTAAAAGAAGGGGCTCATCACTAATCCTGAGGGCGCTGGTGAGCCATACATGTATACCTAGTTGTCCCTCTCGTCCTAAGGTTGAAGTCACTTTGCTAAATGGTTTGGTTTCTCTTACGCAGGCAGTGTTAATGGATTCTGGCACTGACACCAGTCTCATGGACGTCAACTTCGCCAGAAGACTTCACTTGGACTCTGTTCTACTTTCCAAACCGTAGGAGGCATCGGCTCTGGACGGTCAGTTACTCTGGAGAATTACTCACCGTACCTCCCTAGTGACTATGACCTTTTTGGAGGATCACACTGAGACTATGACCTTTCATCTGTTTGATTCCCCTGCACACCTGGTGGTTCTCGGGTTTCCGTGGTTCACCTCTCACAATCCTCACATTGACTGGCTCTCGGGCAAGATTGTGGAATAGGGGGAGAACTGGACTTGTTTCGCCACTCGCATTGAGGTGGGTGGTAGTGAGACCGTTTCCGCCAATGGCTTTCTGGAGGAACCAACGTCGGATTTTCCTGATCTCGCCGACGTTCCTGAATGCTACTTGGACTTAAAGGAAGTGTTCAATAAGACTAAGGCCACTTCGCTGCCTCCCCACAGACCTTATGACTGCGCCATTGACCTGTTGCCTGGCACCTCCCCTCCCAAGGGCAGGTTGTTTTCTCTGTCGACTCCTGAGATGGGGTCCATGAAGGAGTATGTGGGGGCTTGGCTGAAGGCGGGCATCATCCGTCCTTCCTCTTCTCCGGCTGGAGCTGGATTTTTCTTCGTGGGCAAGAAGGACAAATCCCTGCAACCCTGTATTGATTACAGAGGACTCAATGACATTACTGTTAAAAACCGCTACCCATTATCTCTGATTGCCACTGCCTACCTCCTGCAGGGGGCCAAGATCTTCACTAAGCTCGATCTCCGCAACGCCTACCACTTAGTCAGGATTAGAAGTGGAAGACAGCATTCAATACTCCAACTGGTCATTATGAGTATTTAGTAATGCCTTTTGGTCTCACTAACGCCCCCGCTGTGTTCCAAGCGTTGGTGAATGACGTTCTAAGAGACGTGTTGAACGTTTTTGTGTTTATTTGGATGATATTCTCATTTTCTCCCCAGACTTGCAGACTCACACCCAGCATGTGCACCAGGTGCTAGAGCGGTTGTTGGACAATCAGCTTTATTTTAAGGCTGAGAAGTGTGAATTCCACGTTTCCACAGTTTCCTTCCTTGGTTTAGTGGTGTCTGAAGGGAAGTTCTGCATGGACTTGGAGAAGGTGAAGGCAGTAGCTGAGTGGCCCACTCCTACCAACCTTAAGCAGGTGCAGCGGTTTCTTGGTTTTGCTAACTTCTACCGCAAGTTTATCAGAAACTTTAGCACTGTTGCAGCTCCACTCCATGATCTCACGTCTGTCAAGGTGCCTTTCCAGTGGTCTCTGTCTGCTGAACAGTCGTTTGCTCGCCTGAAGAGAAGTTTTTCTACCGCTCCTGTGCTCGTTCTGCCGGATCCTCATACTAGTTCGTGTTAGAGGTGGACGCTTCGGACGTGGGTGATGGTGCCGTCCTGTCTCAGGAGGATGGGAGACTTCATCCCCGTGCCTTCCTTTCCCGCAAGCTGCCGGGGCCAGAAAGGAATTACGACGTGGGAAACAGGCTGTTAAAGTGGCTCTAGAGGAGTGGCGGCACTGGTTGGAGGGAACAGAGCAGCCCTTTTTGTTGTGGACAGACCACAATAACCTGGAGTACCTACATTCGGCTAAGAGACTGAATGCACGTCAGGCGAGGTGGGCTTTATTCTTTACCAGGTTTAACTTTACGCTGTCATATCGTCCTGGCTCAAATAATGTTAAACCTGATGGTTTGTCTCGCCTGTTTGATCCTGACCCATCTCCATTAGCTCCTACTAACATTTTGCCTGACACCTGTGTTATTGGGGCTGTTACATGGGAGGTGGAGGCGAGGGTTAAAGAGGCATTGGAAGGTTTAAATGTTCCCGTGAAGTGTCCTCCAAATCGTTTGTTTGTTCCTCCTGAGCTTCGTTCCAAGGTCATTCATTGGGCTCATACTTCTCTGCTCACCTACCATCCTGGTTCGAAGAGGACCATGTTCATGGTAAAGCAACGTTTCTGGTGGCCATCCGTGAAGACTGAGGTCATGGATTATGTCGCAGCCTGTCCAGTCTGTGCTCGGAAGAAGACTTCCCGCCAAGCCTCCGTGGGACTTCTACCACCTCTGCCAGTTCCCAAGCGTCCATGGTCGGACATCTCTCTGGATTTCGTCACTGGCCTACCATCAGAACGGTCTGATGGTAACACAACTGTTCTTACTGTTGTGGACAGATTTACTAAAATGGTGCATTTCATCCCCCTGCCGAAATTGCCCTCTGCCAAGGAGACAGCGGAGTTGTACTCTCTCATGTTTTCAGACTACATGGATTTCCCGCTGATGTGGTGGCGGACCGGGGCCCCCAGTTTTTCTCACAGTTCTGGAGGGCGTTCTGTACTCTGATTGGGGCCTCCGTCAGCTTGTCGTCTGGATATCATCCTCAGTCCAATGGACAGACAGAGAGACTCAACCAGGAAATGGAGACGGGTCTTCGCTGTCTGGTCTCTCAAAACCCAGCCACATGGTCCAAGCATCTGCTGTGGGTGGAATATTCCTATAACACCCTGCCCTGCTCATCCACCGGTATGTCCCCATTCGAATGTGACTGTGGTTACCAACCCCTCTTGTTTCCTGCACTCGAGAGAGAGGTGGGGGTGCCGTCTGCTGTGGCTTTGGCCGGACGTTGTCAACGAACGTGGACAAGGGCCCGTCAGATTCTCATGAGGAGCAGGGAGGTGTACAAGAGACAGGCTGACCGGCGGAGATCCGTTGCACCTCATTATCGTGTGGGTCAGAGGGTGTGGCTGGCTACCAAGGACTTACCACTGCGCACTGAGTGTCGTAAGTTGACTCCTCGTTTTGTGGGTCCTTTCCCTGTGTCCAAAATTATTAATCCTGTGGCCGTTACATTGAAGCTTCCCAGGTCCATGAGGGTTCACCCCACGTTTCACGTGAGCAAGGTCAAGCCCACCAAGGAGAGTGTTTTGGTGCCTGCCACGCCTCCTCCTCCACCTCCTCGCCTCATTGATGGGGGGCGTGTTTACTGTCCGGCAACTCTTGGCAGTTCTGAAACGGGGCCGTGGACGTCAGTTTTTGGTGGACTGGGAGGGGTATGGTCCAGAGGAGAGGTCCTGGGTCTCGGCCAGTAACATCCTGGATCCCAGCCTTATTCAAGACTTCTATCGGCTCCATCCTGAGGTGCCAGGGTCGTCCAGTGTTCAGCCTTAGAGGGAGGGGTACTGTCATGTTCAGCTCCTGCTTTTATCTTGTGTTTTGTTTATTTGTTTGCACTTCCTGTTTTATTTTGATATTATCATCTACTCTCTTTTCAGGTCTCTTACCCTTCCTCTCTTTGTCTGCTTTCCCGCCTGTATGATTACCATCCCCGCCCCTAATTTGTTTCACCTATTTGTTTTCAGCTTCCCCAAACCCCATGCATAAATACTCACCAGTCCCACTTACCTCTGCCAGATTGTAGTTGTACGAAAGTCACTCTCTCCAGCGTTATTCCTCGTGTATTGTATTCCCAGTGTTTTTTTGACTTTTGATTTGTTTTTTGACTACGATTTTTGCCTGCCACTTTTTGTACCTTTGCCTGCATTGTTCTTTAAACAATAAAAAACTTACCTGTGATTCCCTGTTTTGAGTCGTGCATTTGAGTCTGCTGTTGTATCGTGACATGCATATATGGATGAAAGGATAGATGAATAAATGGATAGATAAATGGATGGATAAATGGATGGATGGTTGTGGTGGTTTGGTGGAAAAGCAGTGTGAGAGGTGTTTAACAACACAAGAAAACATTGGCATTGGCTCTTTTATTTTGTGTATTTTTATATACTTATGATCTGCTTCCCCAGAGCCATCATTGTCCTTTTTAGGGGCCTTTTTTCTTCAGGCTCAAGCTACAGGAGGGTCCATTTCAAAGAAGAAGGCTTATCAAGATGAGACAATGTGAGGGGGCGCGGACTTGACTAACTGAGGAATAGGATGACACAATTGACAAGACACTCTGCAGCCTCGAGGCAGAAAAGTACATATAGTGAAAAGTTATGTGATTATTTCTTTCTTTCTTTTCCTCACCTGTCACCCTTATCTCTATTTTAACACCCCTCTACCTCTCTCCCTTTTTCGTCTTCTGCCCAGCTCTCTGTGTCTCTAACTCTCACTTGGTATCTTACACCTCAAATGGTGCAGAGACAGACTCACAGTTCACTTCATCTACTCAGCTCTCCGACAGAACAGACAGTTATATGCCCTCACAAACCATCGTTATGGAAGCACGCTTGCATGTCACACACACACACACACACACACACACACACACACACACACACACACACACAAACAAACAAGCACACATACATGAACACACACTTTAAAACACAGAAATGTGCACGGCTATGTGAAAAGCATTTCACGCACACAAATGCCTAGTAGTGAGCTACATAGTAACTTATGTCACACACATGCATGCATTCACCACACCCACACACGCACACACACACACACACACACACACACACACACACACACACACACACACACAGATTAGTCATATATATGGGCAGCCAAATGGACTACCAAGTGCTGCTTCACCTCCCATAAAGCTGCCATAAACCCTCTCCTCCTCTGACAGTTGACTGATTGGTGTTATAACAAGGCAGGTGTGTGTGTGTGTGTGTGTTCTTGTTTAACTACATTTATGGGGTCCAAAAACCGGGAATACAGTATATTTGTGGGGTCCGGACAGCTTTGCAGGGCCAAAATGCTGGACCCCACAAGGTTAAAGGGCTGTTTGAGGGTTAAGACTTGGTTTTAGGATTAGGGTTAGAATTAGGTGAAGGTTAGGGTGAGGGTAAGTGTTAAGGTTAGGCATGTAGTGGTGATGGTTAATGTTAGGGTAAGGGGCTAGGGAATGCATTATGTCAATGACGGGTCCCCACAAAGATAGTGAAACGCACTGTGTGTGTGTGTGTGTGTGTGTGTGTGTGTGTGTGTGTGTGTGTGTGTGCATGCACTGAGGTGTACAAACAGCTCATACTGCCAGTGGTGGATATAAAGAAATAGAAATGTCCTACACTGCACTTATCTTGGCCAAAGTGATGCAATAGTATTTCCATAATTATTGATCTAAGATGAATGTTTTCAGCTTTAGTGAGCCATATCTAATGACAGGTGGTGGTCATGGACATGTGTCATGAAGACTGCTGTGTTCTGGCTTTGGCTGGCACTAACTCATTACCCTAATTAAAATGTCCACACTTCAGATCAAATTCCTCTCAGAGGGCAATAACATTGTGTCTATTTCTGTCTCTGTGGATAAAACGTTGCTTTCCTCACCAAATTATTATTTGCTCAGACCACATATACAAAGATGTTGAAACTGGGCTGCAGGAATTCGCACCCATTCAGTCACAAGAGCATACTGAGGTCAGGCACAGAGGCATTAGCGTTCCAAATCCCAAAGATGTTGAATGGGGTTGAGGGCAGGGTTCTGTGCAGGCCAGTCAAGTTCTTCAAACTTAGAAACCCTTTTCTTGTTTTTTGGAGAATTGTTGTCTTCATTTGATAGTTGACAGTTTAGAAACATAGAGGAAAAGAGACATGCAAAAAAGGTCCCTAACCAGAATCGAACAGGGGATTCTAAGGTCACATTTAGGGGTGGGGCGGGGGGGATCGATTCTTAGATGCATAGCTATTGTTTCTTGAGAGATTATGGCTCGATGCAGAAAAGTCCATAATCGGAAATATAATTTAATTCATAGCCAATGAGCCACCATTGAATGTTTAAATTTTGTAAATGTGAGTAGATGAAAATATAAATGTAATAAATTTACATCCCTAATGGAAGTTCTGTCAAACTATAAAAGATAAATGGAAGTATATTCATCAGTTTATTTTATTCATGGCTTATTACACTATGGGCCCTATGGGTGTCTTTGCTATCTTAAAGTGCTTTGGGTTTTTTCCCTTTCCTTTATTGTGTTATATATCTTGTTTGTGCACGTTATAGGTTTACAAAGTGAAAAAGCCCAAAGTCCACCCCAAAGGGCCTTACCATCTGCCAGAGAAAACACTGTTCACAAACTGCTCCAAACAGCTCAATTGTAGCCCAGCTTTTACTTCCGTGACGAACAAGCATTATAACGTGTGTTACAAAGTAACACACGTTATAATGCTCGCCTAGCTGCAAGCACGGCACTCCCTCATGCTATGCAACTGACAAGCTAGCAGTACTTACTGAGCATGTGCGACTCCCAACAAAGATGGTACAGAAGTGAGATGCCTCACTCTGTAGCTAAAACAGTTTTCTGAAAATTAAACCACATAAACCAATTCTGGTACAACCTCTAAATACAACTAGAAAATGCATTTCCTGTAGAAAATGCGTGGGAATGCTGATTAGCTGAATTGCTAAAGCTAAACTGGATGAATAGCTTAAATCCCTAAGAAGAAGCTAAAGTAGTCATAATAGTTGAAAAAGTTTAAATCGTTTTAATAAGTATGGATTTCCTTAAAAAGTTAAAAGCTGATGCCAAACTGAATTGTTGGCTTTAAAAGTTCAACAATGCCATTGATGTAAAACATTGTGAGTTCTGAATTTATCTATTAAGTATGGAAAACTTACAAATGCTATGAGAAACATGTATTAAAATGCATAAATAAAAAAAAAACATTTTTTAAATCTCAAATGGTTTGCACTGCACTGCTGAAAAACTTGGAAGTTGAAATGAAAAAGTGTCAGTTGGAAGCTGAACTGCATTACCTTAATAAGCTAACAGCCGAAAAACATTTCTATAAAAGCTGGAAGCTGAACTGTAATACCGTCAAAAGTGGAAGTTCCAATAAATTGACTAAAAAGGCTTAAAGTACTAATACTTTGTATTATTATCAGCCAAATCCATTGCGTAGAACAAATAAGCATGACCCTAAAGAGCTGAGAGGTGAATATATTGCCTGAAAAGAAGCATGATATATACATGGATGAAATCACAAATGACCGTGGAGGTAGGGAGGGAGGGAGGGAGAGAGCGAGAGAGACAGAAGGAGGGAGGGAGAGAGGGAGGGAGGGAGAGAGAGACAGAATGAGGGAGGGAGAGAGGGAGTTAGAGAGAGGAAGGGAGGAAGGGAGAGAGAGAGAAGGAGGGAGAGAGCGAGAGAGAGAGAGAGAGAGGGGGGAGAGAAGGAGGGAGGGGGAGAGAGAGGGAGGGAGGTGGACAAAGACACAGAGGATGGATGAGGGAGGGAGACAAAGACAGAAGGATTGAGTGAGGGAGGGAGAGAGGGAGGAGAGACAGAGAAGGAGGGCGGGAGGGAGACAGAGAAGGAGGGAGGGGGGAGGGAGGGAGACAAAGACAGATGAGGGAAGAGGGAGACAGAGAAGGAGGGAGGGAGAGACAGAGAAGGAGGGAGGGAGACATAGAAGGAGAGAGGGAGCGAGACACAGACAGATAAGGAGGGAGACAGACAGACAGTATTGGAACACAAAGGATATAGACTAATGTTCATATTAATGCCTGTAGTATTCAAGTTGACTGTCTGTGAAAGTGTTGTTATGGCTACTAATGACATGTGACCATGGTTCTAAACACCCTTTGATGTATGTGATGAGATCTATTTCATCTTTAATCAGTTAACGAGCATATCACCTGCTGAAACTGTCACCTGTGTCACACTGGAGCTATTCAAAGACAATGAGAACAAGCTCTCAAATAAAGGCTCAGACTACTAAAGGATAGGTATCAGTCAAATGATGTAATCATGACAACCACAAGGCCTTTCTGAATGTGTCCATATAAAATTTATGTTGATAAAATTAAAAATGTGGGCATATCAGCAATTTAAAAAAGTGGTTCGTTCTGCGTTTTGTTCAGAAATGTGGAGAATGTTAAACAGGGCAGCAAATGGAGGAAGATGTGTCATTTGGAAACTCAACGAGCCAAAAGTATGAACCATATCAGATAACTGAGCACATTGCCTGAACTAGACAAAAAATACCTACGTTTTGATGTATAAATTGTGTATGACAAGTAGATATTGTGGGCGTGAGAGCAATTTATAGAGAAGGGACAAAGATAATTTTTCCAAAGCTTCACACTCTAATTCATGACATCATCACTCTAAGCAGCCCAATACACATTCATTAGAAACGCAGAAAAATCCTGAAACTAAACTTAAACAGCTTTTTCACAAAAACTGTAAAAGATATCAAACTGAAAATATATTTTCTAATACCTAAAAAAATTGTGAACAGTTTGAAGTTTGAATCACATCTGTAGGTGAAAGAATGTAGGATAAGATACATTTTGAAGCAGAAGAGGATTTGAAGGATTTGAAACTTTCTCTCATTGACTTTAATGTTAAAATAAAATGTTTAAAAGCGTAATATTTAAAAAAGTATAAATAGTAGAAAAAAAGTTGAAGATGTCCCATCTCCTGAAAGAGCTGAAGATTTTAAAAGTTGAATGGTTTTAATAGCTCAAAGTATGCAGAAGTTACAGAGAGCCAAAAAATGTACGGAATAAATAAGAAGTTTATAAAGAACCGATTGTCAATTTCCCATCCAGCGCCCGCGTTGTTTAAATAGAAAATGCACCTGCACCCATCTGTGCGCTCATGGGTGTGCTGGTCTTACAGGGAGGTGTGTTCAGGTGAATTCTTGGCGTGTTGCTATCTTGAGGCAGTGGGAAGTGATCGCGCATTGACCAACAAAAACCTGGTCCAAAGTCAATAATTTCATTGTTATTTTAACAGCAAATTATTAAATTGTGCATAGGCTTATGCACAGTGCAGCAGCACACAAACATGCAAAAGATCAAAAATAAAAATATTACGGTGCAAATCCGCCATTATGATAGCAAGCCAAGGTACAAACGCGTCTGGCTTTTAAAGGGAATGGGAGATGACACTCTGATTGGTTTATTGCATGTTACACCCAAAACACACCTATGAATTAATGAAGACACTAAGTACAACTCTTTTGAACCACGCGCCTGGCGCACAGACCCTTTTTCCGCCATTAAACTAGCAAAGTGGATTTGGACACTCCCTTAACGCACCTGCGCCAGGCGCTTCATGCCGTGCGCTTAGATCATTAAAATAGGGCCCTAGATGTTTTATAGGCAGTAAGTAGTCATGTTATGCAGTGCGTAGAGATTTCCACTCCTTGTCACATTGTGTGACTTAACCACTGGGCCACCAGGATGCCTATGAGAAGCATTTCTTTATGGACCTTGTTTTGGTCCAAAGGAATTGGACTCAGTTGGAGCGGGATGGAGGAAGTACAACTTGGATGTGGATGACAACAGTCAATAAATAATGTTACAGGAATAAAACTGCCTCCTGCATGAACTGTCCATAGCTGAATAGGGTAGGCTTACGTTACCATCTGCCATAATGATGGAACTTATGCCTAATGTAACAGCATACAAACGGCATCTGTCTGTGTAATTTTGTTGTGATATTGATGACAAAAAGAAAGTGAGATATGTACTATACTTTTACATGCTTTTAAAGAACCCAAAAGGCCCTTTTAAACATGCACTTTTAAATGCATTAGCCCCCCAGAAATGGAATTCTTATTCCTATTCTCTCTCCGTTGCACACATTTTAAATAGGTACACTTGTTCTTACTGCCTCCCTTCCTCCCACTCTCTCTTTCTTACTGCCTCTCTTTCACACACTCACACACACACACACACACACACACACACTCAAACACAGAGGCACACACTCGCGACGGCCCACAGCGGTTGCAGTGCTCCCCCGGTGTGGACAGCTCCATCTATTGTGTGTGAATAATGTCCAAGGTCAGTGTGTACTCAGAGGGGTGATCATAAAAACCATACTGCTGCTAACCACAGGCCCAACCACTGAATTAGACGGATGCTGGGCCAGACAGGAGAGAAGAAAAAGCAGAAAAAGGAGGCGGTCAGTGGCGGGCGGTGAGAGAAAGAGGAGGAAAGGGCAGAGGAGATGGTAGTGTAGGAGGGAGGGATGGAGGGAGGGGAGGTAAAAAATGGACACAGGGGAATAGGTGAGTAGTGGTGGAGAGGGAAGAAGGAGAAACAGAGAGAGTGGGTGAGACAGAGTGAGGTATGAATAGATAGATCAGAAAGTGAGGGGCAGCAGAGCTTCACACTCCCTTTGTCACTCCAAATTTTACTCTGGCTGGCTACTGGCTATCGTGTGTGTCTGTTTCTGTCACATCTGGGGACAAACTCTGGACTTCACACCAGTCAACCGGGGGTGGCTTGTCAAACCAGGGACGCGTTCAGTGTCCCAAATTTGATTGCACTGCACTTTCACTCAGCACAATGTAAGAAGTTTTGTTACTTAATTCGGGTTACAGTTAAGGTCAGGCTAAGCCCTCTGGGGATGAATGGAAGTAAGAGCAATGTTTGCTAAACTGTCTGTGTGTGTGTGTGTGTGTGTGTGTGTGTGTGTGTGTGTGTGTGTGTGTGTATGTGTGTGTGTGTGTGTGTGTGTGTGTGTGTGTGTGTGTGTGTGTGTGCGTGTGTGTGTACCACGCCTGTGGACACTATTACTATATGCAAATACATTTGAAAACACTGCTAACCCTAACCCTTGTGTCAAAATGAGTTCTGTCCACATTAGCCTTTTTAAAAGTTAAACACTAAAATAACATTAAAACTGTTAAATCTCTTCCTGTTGCTCTTCTTTCCTTTAGGGTACAACTAAATACTGCATTACAGCCATTATCGGTAGCACTTTATAATAACTACACATAATTAATCATTTATTAAGCATTAGTTACCTATTAGTTAATGGTTTGTTCATCATTATTAATGTATTGTTCATACATAATTCATCATCAGTAAAGCATTTGTTCACACATTTATGAATGGTTTGTTCATAGTAAACAAGCCAATTAGTTAATGTTTTGTTCATCATAATTAATTTATTGTTCATACATAATTCATCATCAGTAAAGCATTTATTCACACATATAACACCCCAGCAATTAGTTTTGGCCTATTTTAAATAATAACATTTTATTTAAGGCATGAACAAATGTAGGTCTAGATAGTCTGTTAATCATTAACTTCCTAGTTTTAACTGACCTTAAACGTTCCTGAGTAGCTAGTTAGTAATAGTAAAATGACTTCATTTACAAATGGTTAATGCATCATTTATGAATTATTAAAAACATCAACTCATAAACGTTTTACATGGGCTTATTTACTATGGACCAACCATTTACTAACTGTATATACAAATGCTTTACTGATTAGAATGAGTGTAGGAACTATGCTTTACAAATGATAAACAAAGAAATTACTAATAGTTTGTAAATAGTTTATAAAGGGAAAATTATTAAATTTACCAATGGTTTTTGAAATACTTATTAAATGTCAAACTTCTATTTATAAACATCATTTTCGAGAGCCTTATTTACTATGAACAAACCATTTATGAGTGTGTATACAAATGCTTTATTTATGAGAATTAACATAGGAGCAATGCTTTACAAATGATGAACAAAGTATTTAGCAATAATTAGCAACTGGTTCATAATGGGAAAATTATTTATATTATTTATTTATATTTTAGAAATGGTTGTTTCATTATCTATTAAGTATAAATCATCTACTTACAAACATGTTTCTAGATAGGCTTATTTACTATGAACAAACCATTTTTAACTGTGTGAGCAAATGGTTTACTGATGATGAATTATGTATGAACAAACAATGAATAATGATGAACAAACCATTATCTAATAGGTAACTAATGCTTAATAAATTATGAATTATGTGTAGTTATTATAAATTGCTACCTCTACATTCATATTTAGACGTTTCATATTTCATTTTTCACACTGGCATATCCAACATGATCACCACTCATCCGTATTTAGTAATATTCTTTGTTTTTTACTATTATTAGCTACAAAAAGCCTGGAAGTCGGAAGTTAGGGTGGAAGCACAAAAGAGTTGTTGCTATGGAGATGATACACCGTCTCGTCTTGTGGCATTGGTGTGAACTGGCAGAGTTTAGAACGCTGCAGACCGACGGATTCCAATTAGCTGCAAGTTTCAACTCATCTCGTCGCGAATCTTTGGTCTGAACTGCCTTAACGGAGTGTCACGGAACTGATGGTTTGATACATTTACATGTATCCACTCTGCGGATCCCTCCATCTCTAAAGAGCTTTATAGTGGCTTTTGGCTCATTTCTGCCTACAACTTGACTGTTTTGGTTCACTCTTACTGACCTCAGGACATCATTTTTAGCTGCAATACATGCCTGCTCAGCACCAAACAACTGACAGTTAGCAACTATCTGGTGAACATAGAGGAGCGTTAAGCAACAGAAGCTGTTTGACCATCTGCCAAACATCTGCCAAAAAAATTAATTCTTGCAGGTTTAAGGAACATTGAGCATGTTGGTTGAACAAGACAATTGATGCTTACCTCTTACATGACTCTGTAACAAGGTGTACAACTGTTTGCACCTCCATCACACATCTTATATTCAGTCCCTTTTTTACATACTGCAGGTTACCAACTCTGTGTTTGCCTTTACATATGATTTCATACTGAATAAAATGTTTTGTAGCGCTGCATACTTTCTCATTTTCATGAGCCGTCACAGCAGCAGCATGATTCATTGGTAAACCATGTTTTGTGTGTGTGACATTTATGTGAAAAAGAGAACTGGGTGAAGATAATTAGAAATCAATTGAAGTTTTGAAAAAAGTGAAGCCACCGTTATGTATTGCGAGGTTGTCATATAGCATAAACTACATGCAATCACCAATCGCTGTATTATATGATTTGTGTTTGCGTGCGTGCGTGTGTATCTCATCCCATAATGTTTAACTTTAAAATAGGGATTTACGTTTTATGTATGTGCATCTATTTTGCATGTAGTGGGTGCATAGTGTTCTCTCTTTGGTTGGATTCTGAAATTGCAGTTTAATGTCACTTTTGTTTGTCTACACTAAAAGTGAGAGTGACAGTGTGTGTGTGTGTGTGTGTGTGTGTGTGTGTGTGTCTGTATGTGTGTGTGTGTGTGTGTGTGTGTGCGTGTGTGTGTGAGTGTGTGTGGCCCGCTTCCCTTCAGTTCCCCATGCACCTAGGTAATTAGTGTGTTCTTGGTAATGTAGTCTAATGGCTTCACAGGAACACTCTGAAATGCTGATGAACATATGTTTGTCAGAAAACTCTGCACACACTCTTTGACTCTGCCTCTCTCTTTCTCCCATTCCCTGACAGAAGCGTACATTTCACGCAGCCTGCCGTCCAATCAACAGTGTGTGTGTGTGTGTGTGTGTGTGTGTGTGTGTTTGTGTGTGTGTTTGAGTCTAAGTAAAGCATGTTAATGTTATGTAGCTGAGAGAATGAATCCAGCCGAAAAAGAAGAAAAAACGCAAAAACACCTGTAATTACAGCAATAGCTTTGCATTACATTCTGCCTCACAGTGGCTTTAATTAGCATTTTAGACAATTCTGTGGCTCAAACACACAAACGAGACACAATTCTTCCAGTTGTTCAGCTCTGCAGTGAAGACAAAGACAGCCTGCCAGAGTTGTACAATGTTCTTTTTCCCTTTTAACACACACAAAACACACACACGCACACACACACACACACACACACACACACACACACACACACACACACACACACACTCAAACCGACCTGCAGAATTTATAACAGGTCAATGACAACATGGAGTACAATTTTCATGAGAGCAGGTGGCTTGTGAATATGAGTGTATGTTTCTGTGTGTGTGTGTGTGTGTGTGTGTGTGTGTGTGTGTGAATCCTTATTAGGGCTGTACAGTTTGCTGCCCCTACCAAGGTCAGAGAATGTCTCAGTGCACCCTGGGAGAAGGAGCGACGTGTATCTCTGTGTGTGTGTGTGTGTGTGTGTGTGTGTGTTCTTGTTTAACTATATTTGTGGGGTCCAAAGACCGGGAATACAGTATACTTGTGGGGTCCGGACAGCATTGTGGGGCCAAAATGCTGGACCCCACAAGGTTAAAGGGCTTTTTGAGTGTTAAGACGTTTTAGGATTAAGGTTAGAATTAGGTTATGGTTAGGGTGAGGGTAAGGGTTAAGGTTAGGCATTTAGTTGTGATGGTTAAGGTTAGGGTAAGGGGCTAGGGAATGCATTATGTCAATGACGGGTCCCCACAAAGATAGTGAGACGCACTATGTGTGTGTGTGTGTGTGTGTGTGTGTGTGTGTGTGTGTGCACCCTCGCCAGCTGGCAGAGACCCAGCCTGCTATCAGTGTTGCCCCTTCTCCTGGGGACAGATCTTCTGACTGATTAAAAACTAGGCAGTGAATCTGACTCCTCTCTCTCTCTGTCTCTCTCTCTCTCTCTCTCTCTCTCTCTCTCTCTCTCTCTCTCTCTCTTGCCTCTCCTCCTCTCTGTCTTGTCTCCATCACTCTCCCTTCTTGTTCTCCTGTCATTCTCTCAAATGTCAGAGGGAAAACGAGCGAAAAGTGTGTGTGTGTGTGTGTGTGTGTGTGTGTGTGTATAAGCAGTGGTGAAATGTAAATAAGTACATTTACTCAAGTACTGCACTTTCTTTTCATGCTACTTTCTACTTCTACTCCACTGCATCTCAGAGGGACATGCACTTTTTACTCCACTACATTGATCTGACAGCTTTAGTTACTAGTTAATTTACAAAGTAAGATTTTTGCACACAAAACATATCTAGTTTCATTATAAATTAAACTACCCAACAATATACAGGCCTGCATTCAAGTACTGCTGAAATGATTAGACAATTAAACAGAACTGTTTCCAGTTATTAAAATGTGAGGATTTTTCGGCATTAAGTACTTTTACTTTTAATACTTTAAGTACATTTTAATTTATGATACTTCCATACTTTCAATCAATGCAGTAACAGATCTGAATACTTCTTCCACCACTGTATGTAAGTATGTATGCATTTCCGTGCAATCAGCCATCGTCATGTCGAAATTCCAACAGTTTGCACGCTGCATGTGACCTGAGGCGCTTTGTCAGAGGCGCCAATACATACGTTTTACTATGACACTGCAAGACATTCATTCATTTTCCTTTCTCACTCTCAGACTGCAGGGTGGACAGATGAAGGGACGTTGGGATGGAGTGATGAAGGGGAAGAGAGATGCCAAGAGATGTAACCATGTGACAGCGGCGGCGCAAACAAGCTGCCTAATTGGGCACAAGAGGCCTCACAAGTTTGGTGGCGGAACACCTCAAAAACAATTTTCTAACATAAACACATCCAGGAAAGGCACATTACAGAAGTGCGGATAATTACACGCGATTGTACACACACACACACACACACACACACACACACACACACACACACACACACACACACACACACACATACACACCTATTTACAAATGCAAAAGATTTGATGGAGTCATACATTTGGATATAATGAATTCTGTCAGAAACACACACAGCAGCACAGAAACACACACAGCAGCACACACAGGCCTATTAACAAAGTGCAAAGACCGTACAAAGCAGGGAGACGGCGGGTTTGTGTCTTCCAATGACACATGCACATACACATAGAGACACACACAGGCTTAATATAATAGGAGTCCCTCAGATCTCAAAGCAGTTGCATTATTTAATAGCAGGACTAGGATAGCCTCCAGAGTGTGTGTGTGTGTGTGTGTGATGTGTGTGTGTGCATGTGTGTGTGTGTGTGTGTGTGTGTGTGTGTGTGTGTGTGTGTTTTTGTGGCTCTCCTTTTCCAGCTATAAATACACCTGCATCCGAGAATCCCCCTGTTCTCTCTCTGTTCTCCTCTGTCTCGCTACGTTGTCTCTCTCCATCTGCACTGGAACTTTTTGCACTCCGCAGTGATTCATCTACCATTTGAAATATTTCCCCCACTTCCATCTTAATGGCACCTGGCATGAAAGCATAACTCAGTATTACAGGATATTACAGGAAGGGAAAAGCCTTGTGTTACTGCCTGCTGTTTTTTTCTAATTCAAAAACATGGCATCAAAATGAAATACATGGCTTTTTCACACAAGGAGATGTGTGACTTCACCTCGGTCTCCTGTGAAATGGATTGTTATCTCGGCATCGCAAACGATCGAGTGGTTTGAAGAGGCAATGCCATGAATGTAATGTTGCTATGAAATGAAATGTCGCGCCTACAGTGTGTGACATCACTGCCACAGTTGCACTTATAGAGCCCAGCCTGTCGGTATGCGTACAGTAGTTCTTGATAGGCTTACGCTATCTGTTCTGCTGTTGTGACAAACACATCTGAACCAGCTGCCTGTTCTGTCAAGCCATGAAGTTGAACAAAATTATGTTCATTAAAAGGCTGCTAAAACAGAAATGCTGAATTGTGTGAATACTGAAGGTGTTTATGCAACACTCCGTTTTCCCTATTCCTTAATTAACATGAATTATAATCAGTGGTGGAAGAAGTATTCAGATCCTTTACTTAAGTAAAAGTACAAATACCACACTGTAAAACATACTCTGTTACAAGTAAAAGTCCTGCATTGAAAATGTTACTTAAGTAAAAGTATGTAAGTACCATCAGGAAAACGTAGTATTTCATATCATCATACCGTTTCAGCTGGAGTTTTAGGCTGTTATATTGTTGGGTAGTTTAATTTATAATAGTAGTTTTATAAACTACATGTGTTTTGTGTGCAAAAATCTTCATTTGTAAAGTAACTAGTAACTAAAGAAGTCAAATGAATGTAGTAGAGTAAAAAGTCCAATATTTCTCTCTGAGATGTAGCGGAGTAGAAGTAGAAAGAAGCATAAAAAGACTCAAGTAAAGGACAAGCACCACAAATTTGTACTTGGGTACAGGACTTGAGTAAATGTACTTGGTTACATTACACCACTGATTATAATCAGAGAGATACTTGAGCAGCTAATCTTGGAATATAGCCAGTTCAATATAATTTCCTTATAGTGGGCAATGATGGCCTAAAAGGTTAGACAAGCCAGCTTGTGACTGTGTAACTGTGCAAATGTCATCGGGATGTTCCTGCATAAGAGAGGCTTCCTCTCAGAGACCCTCCCCTAAATGAATTGTCACGCCCCCTCCTGCCGTGACTTCTGCACAATGACAGCATGGGCCCCATTTCAGAAAGCAGGTTTAGTGAAAACTCTGAGTTTGTTAACCCTGAGATGAGGGTAACCATGGGTTTTCTTCAAGAAACCTCGAGTGTCTCCTCCCTCTGACACAGCGCTCTCTCATTTCCTCATTCATTCATTCAGTCTGTATCAGGCGCATTTTAGCGCAGTTTGTTATCTGCATGAATAAAAAAAATTGTGTTGGTTTATTAACCATGTTAGGCAGACTATAAAAAAAAAAAATGTTTCTAAAAACATGGCATTTCCTTGTGTCGACGATCCCGTTGATGAAGAAGCTGCTTTACTTCGCAGGGTATTATATGTCGGGAGATGATATTGAAACCCCGACATTTTAATTTCCAGATAACTTCCTATTTGAGCAGTATCGTTTTTCTTCCCAGTCGATCAGTTATGTATGCTACATAACCTTATCCGTCCTCATATCACTAACGTCACCCATCTTGGACATGCTCTACATCCCAGCAGATTATTTGTGTCACATTAATTATTTTTGAAAACGGCATTTGTCTTTACAACATTGGTGATGCGGAGCATTTTCGTAAAGCCACTGTAGCAAAGCGCCATCAGAAGAGAGTGACTCGCTCTGAAACTGGTTTTAAACATTTTTAAAAGGAGTTCCACAGTATTGAAGGCGAATGACGTAAACCCTTTAAAAAAAAAGATTATGAATTATAATTCTGTTAATGATGGTGCTGCAGCCTCAGAATGGGATTATTAGGCCTAGGACTTTTTCGCCCACAGTACTGCACCTAAATGAAATTATTATAGGGGTCCGTTTCAGAAAGCAGGTTTAGTGAAATCTCCTCCCTTTGACACAGCGCTCTCTCATTTCCTCATTCATTCATTCAGTCTGTAGGCTATCAGGCGCATTTTAATGCAGTTTGTTATCTGCATGATGAATAAAAAAAAAACGTATTGGTTTATGTTAAGCAGATTATGAAACGTTTTTTTCTCAAACATGTCATGTCCTTTTGTCGACGATCCTGTAATACTTCACAGAGAGTTTACGTCGGGAGATGATATTGAGTCCCGACTAAATGTATTTTCATTTCCACATAACCGATTTGAGTGGTATTTTTTTTCACAGTCCATCAGATATGTAGATACCTTATCTGTCTTCACATTCTTTGTGTCACATTACGTTTTTTGCAAACAGCAGTTTTCTTTGGTGATGCGGATCATACTGTAATAGTAAAGCCACTGTATGCAGAGTGTGACTCGCTCTGAAACATTTTTTAAACATTTTTTGTAGTGTTCCCTGGACACAAACCAGTGAGAGCCATCAAAAAGAAATGAATGATTATACATTATAGTTCTGTTAATGATCATGGTGCTGCAGCCACTATGGGCTATAGTAGTAGCTTACTTTTTCACACAGGATTGCACCCAAATGACATTATAGGTGTAATACAATTCCAGTTTTCACCTGTAATATTATAAGTTAACTGTGATTAAATATGAAATTAATACACTGTTAATGCTTACGCATTGATTCAAGCAGCAATTTTCTCCCACACCAATTCTCCCTCTTTTGCAGCAGCAGCCGCTGTCTTGCTTTAATAACGAAATGCATGTTCAAACTCGCTGTTTGTGCGCATAAGTATTTCCGCCGACCCGCTTGTTTGTGGTTGTTACCATGGTGAATCGTAGTATCATGGCTCCATTCATACTGCCTTTTTATTGTGGTGGTGCACGCGCGTGAACCTACTCCGAGTTGATTGAACCAACTCATATCAGCTGTTCTGGAACAGAAAACTCAGAGTTTCCATCTCAGGGTAAATCAACTCAGAGATCAGGGTTACACTCAGTTTGTTAAACCTCCTTCCTGAAATGGACCCCAGGGGCCTGTTGCACAAAAGTAGAATGAATAAATCCAGGATAACTGAAAAAGCGCAGCTTGACTTAGTGTGGTCCGCTCATCGCGGCTTAATCGGTTGCACGTTTGCCGAGCCAGGATGAGAAGGTGAAGATATGTCAAGCCAGGTGTAGATAGCTGGGATAAGTGCACGTTCACGGCTTTCTTAAATAGACCACGGTATCGATCACAGATTTACTGATGCAGAAATGGAGAAGACGCGTGCGGCATATCTTTAACCCGCTGAGCAGCAGCGGTTAATGGAAAATTACGAGGAGGTGAAACATATAATATGCAAAAAGGGAAATACGGCTGTTGTTATCAGACAGAGAAAAGAAGCCCAACAGACAATAGTGGACCGACTGAATGCATAAGGATTTAAAAGATCTACTTAGGGCCTACTAGTCACTCCACATTTTTACAAAGTTGTACACTCTGTTTTAATTGCTTTTAATATGCTTGTTGTATGTGTTGGTTTTATGTCTTACCTACCTTGCCTTAAAAGTGAGCAGAGGGAATTCATGTTCCTCGGTCAATTTACTCTAAGGACTAGGCTTAATTTCAAACCCTTATTCATATGAGAATATGTTGTACAACCATATGCACAAATCTCTATAAGCTATGTCTAATTCTAAATATCTTTCTACAATTAATGTTCATACAGAACAAACATGACTGGACAAAAACTAGAAAAATAAGTAAGTGACTTCAATACACTGTACACTGACTGTAAACAATATAGCCTATTATTATTCATGTTTTTTTTTCTTACTCCCAAGCTACAAGATGCGTGACAGCACCAAAATGAAAAGATTAAGAAGTTTTGTGGCATTCCAACACATTCTCACTCCCATCTCGTAAAATACGGACGTTTGAATCAGAATCAGAATAAGCTTTATTGCCAAGTACGTTTACACACACAAGGAATTTGTCTTGGTGTTGTAAGTGCATGTCACCTTAAAGCAACATGCACAGACACACCGAGTCACCATATGCGGCGCCAACCCAACTCTCTCTTAGCTCCCGCAGAGACAGATACAGCAAGACATGAAGGAGAGAGGAGGGGGGAAAAAAGTAACTCTCAGACTATCCTCATAAAGATAAGAACAGTGTGGGAACAGGAAAAAACAAATCAGCATGTAAGCACACAAACAGTACATTTGCACTGCTACATACATAACACAACATAGCAGAACATAACATAACATAAATGTACAGTTGCACATTTAGCGGCGAAGGCGTGGGACTGGGGGTATAGGATGGGGTGGGGGGGTTTGACCTTCCGAGAAACGCACAGCCCGGCAGCCCCACTAGTGTCTCAGTCCACAGAATGTCATAGCGATAACACAGCATGTTGCCATGGAGACACCCCTGAACAGTCCAGGACCGATACGACAATCAGCAGGCAGTGGGAAAGAAGGGGGAGGAACCAAGATCGTCTCGCTTGCAGAACCCCAACAGGGTGACTGTTTGTTCCAAGAAACGGCCTTGGCAAGGCTGTTCAGGATAAGGGGACCGAAAGATTAAATTTGTTTGGTCTACACGAATGGCTGCTCTAATTTAAACATTCATTCTATTGTTCATCCGATCAACTGGTCAATTTTACTTTCCAAATCCGTGACCTTCTTCATGATGGTATCCAAGCCGCGGATCATTACTATGTTGTATTCCATCACGCGATTAATAGTCCCAGTTTGCGCACTGATAGTCCCAGTTTGCAAACTGATCGCTGTTCCAACAGCTCCAGTCTGGCCAGGCAGCTTCCTTGGGCTTTGGACAGCTACCAGAGTCTTTTTAATTTCTCGATAAACCAGGGCCAAGCATCCTCCAATCAGCAGCAGTCCAGTTATCATGGTTCCGAATAGGTAGATATCCTCAACGTCCTCCACGGAAAGAGGTGAGAGACACACGACACGCCATTTCTCCCATCGTGTACCCCGCAGCAAACGTTCCGTCAGAACATGCTGGCTCACCCGTACCAGTACTCCTCCTCGAGAATACAGTGTCAATTGCGCTGAGAGACCAGTTAATCAGTTCCATGATTCGGGTATTTTAGAGCCTGAGCCTTGCAGGGAGAGTCTCTAGAAAGTTAACAAGACAACACGAGACACGAGACAAGATAGCAAGCAGGGTAGGCCTGGGAGGGAGAGTGAGAAAGCGACCGCCTTCGCTGAGAGCAGAAAGAGCAAGCTGTTTGGTCAGGTGCCATTGTCGTCGTTAATGACGCTAAAAGTCTCCTTTAGAGTCCGCTGCACGGTGTGGGAGGATCCTCCTGCCTCCCCCCGCATCTCCACGTTGCACGGGGCAAATTCACGGGGAGAGCAGCGGAGGAAAAGCCCATTTCCTCCGCATTGTCCCACTTTATCTCCAGTGCCAGTGCAACCATTTCTTACCATCCAAACAACTGCAATAGTAGGATTTAAATCAAACTTGTGACAGCAGTAGGGACAAGTAGGCTAATGCATGTTAATAAAAAATAAAGCAGAACATATTCAGAAGACAACGGAATAACTGTTAAACACGTTTATTTTGGATCAGAGCGGCAGCTGATTTAACACATAAGACTCCAGGATTAATCTTAGCCTGGCTGTTAGCCTGCTCTGGAGCAGGCTAGCTGCAAAGAATAAATCTCCATGGTTACTTGGCTGGGTTTAATTCAACCTGCTTTTGTGCAACCAAATCAAAGCTAAATTCATCCAGGATAACTTGAATATCCCGGCTTAATCCCTTATCCTGGTTTTGTGCAACAGGCACCTGGTGTGTGTGTGAATGTTTTGTTTTTCTGTCTGTCTGTGTTTCTGTTTCCGCCTACATGTTCCACAAAGTGTGGACACGCCCCCCATATTGATTCTTCCCACACCTGGCACCAATTCCAATCAGCACACCTGCTACTCATCCTGCTCCATCATCTGCCTTCAAATACAAGTCTGACTTTCCTCTCCCTGCTGGATTGTTGCTTACCACTGAGTATGCTTACTGACAAGCCTTCAATAGTTGTATCTAGTCTAGTTTCCTGTCTTTGTACTTACCTGTCTGCTCTGTTTCCTGACGTGACAAACTGGAAGATCTCAGAAATAACCCACCTTCAGAATCCTCTGCTACCAACAGCCACGCCACGCACTGGAAAATCAAGTCTGCAGCCACACTGAGGAACACAGCCCAGCACCCCCAGCCATCTTCGGACCCAGCACCCCTGCTGCCAGCCCACACTCACAGCTTCAATAAAACAAGATTCTTTACCACCTACTCCAGTCTGCACCGGAGTTCTGTCCCCCATTCCTGGCATTAATAACATGTAAAAAAAAAGTTGTATGAACGATGCTAAGAGTGGTCTTAAGAGGGGTTTTAAGCTTTCGCCGTAGCCTACGTAAGTGGCCTGAAGTTTATACTTGTGCGTTTGTGTGTGCGTCGGTCTTTTTAAGAGAATAGCAGAGCCGACGTGTGTGTCGGTGGGGAGTGTGTAGTAGAGCTTGTGAGGGAGTGACGACGATTAGCTTCAGAGCGAGTAGCAACTCTAGAGTCATAGTGAGAGAAACAAAGTGTCTCCCCTGTTCTTTCTGACCACGGTGGGGAATCCGGAGCAGGAGAAGTTAACCTTCTCCTTGATTTTATGTTGTTTATGGAGAAGGAGAACATCACTGTTGTGATGAATTTAGTCTTCATTCCTTCATATAACATTAGTCTGAAAATGATGAATTCATATGTCTGTTTAAAAAGTTGTAACATTAAGTACAATCTCACCACTATAATAGAAACAGATCTAGACATGATATGCTTTCTTATTTGCTCCTTAAATAGCGGTTGTTTTTTTTAAATTAATATAAAGCAAACTGAGCAGAAAAAAAGGATGTTGTTTTACTTTCTTTTCTTCCAGGTGGGGCTGAAGGGCTCGACCACTGTTGAGCTGCTGCATCACAGCTGCATAGTGTCTTATCACCAACCCATGAAAGCTAGAAGTCACCCTGCTGAGCAGATAATTTCAGTCACGCTCATCCCGCTTACCATTTCCGGGTGAGTCCCGACTGCCCTGTCTCCAACTGAGCATGTCAGCTCGCCGAAAATGAAGGCCGATAGCTCCTCCAACGGATGACAGCACGGAACACACCGAACAGACTCGAGTCACTGACCTCGCCAGATTGTCCGACGGCCGATAATCGCCCCAGTGTGTAACGCTTTAACACCAAAAAATCTGAGCGTGCAGGAGAAATCCGTGAGGAGAAGATTTGCAAGCATGTAGACTCAACCTGAGTGTGAGGAGAAGGGCCAAAGCTGAGAGCAGGAAATATGTCCAAGCATCAACACATCTGAGTCCAAGCAGAAAGATTTAGCACAAGCAGAGCAAATCCAAGCGCTAGCGGTGACTATTTGAGTGTGAGAGCAAGGTTTTGAGGGAAATTATTGAAAGAATACGCTCTTGAATAAAGATAGGAATACAACTCCATACCATATCCTTTCATATTA
Source organism: Zingel zingel (assembly GCA_023566125.1). Lineage (NCBI taxonomy): Eukaryota > Metazoa > Chordata > Actinopteri > Perciformes > Percidae > Zingel > Zingel zingel. The sequence goes on from CM042317.1 coordinate 14,215,992, forward strand.
TAACAATTTTATAACTTAAAGATTTTAATGGCTTTTTGTATTAAATAGAATGGTGAAATATTACTGAAATTCATTAATAAAGTGCAGGACAGTTCCTCATCATATTGGATTTTCAAAACATAACTATGATACACATCCTGTTATTTTTAATCTCATCTTGACTAAAATACAACATCACATCAAACCTATTCATTTCAATATTTAGCTTAAGTTTAATTTTTAGAAAGTTGTCTACATCCATTCAGAACATTCTTCATTCTCTACGGTGAAAAAAAATAGATGTAGCTATCCACAGTCAGAAGAGAAATGACGGGAGTGAATGACTGTCAATGAGAGAGAGAGAGAGAGAGAGAGAGAGAGAGAGAGAGAGAGAGAATTGTTTATAAGTTCAAAAAAACTTCATCCTGGCACCTGGCCTCTGTAAAATACCGTTTAGTAAATATTTCTCAGAATCTGTTCAGAATGTCAAATGACAGAGAGAGAGAGAGAGAATGTCCAGTGGACTGAATCAATACACAATACACTTAAAAGCTCTGAGGCAACATTGGATCAGCATTAGAGTCCAAGCTGCATTTACAGATCAAGGATTCAAATGGGACTTTGGCAATCTCACTAACAAGGCTTTTTTGAAATTACCCAAGCCTACATTTGAAAGAAAAGAAAAAATGCTTTTACTCTCCTGCAGGCCATGGATTGCATTTTCTGAATTCATCTTCAGTTTAGTTCAGTGAAACGTCATCAATTAAAATAATGGCAGGCAGTGTACTTTAGAAGGACCGAGTATATATATACTTATACAAAGCCATGGCGCAATTGTAAAGTTTCACTTGTATATTTTTCAATGTTAAAAACTAAAGACTGCTCTATAAATCCTTGAATTATGTTGGTGATTGCATTGAGTACAAAAGACACAGAATGGTCCATGACATACAACTAAAACTACTTTTGGGATCTACTAGATATAGCTTTACATACTTTGATGTAAAAAAAAATAATAAATTGTTTCTCATACTGCCCATTGCTGACCTTTGCCTCAAACCCTCTCGCTGAGCTTTTGGCCCGCCTTCCAGAAAACCCCACTCTGCTCTGATTGGTCAGCTGGCCCAGTCTGTTGTGATTGGACAACGAAATTCAAACAGTGCTTGCTCAGGCAGCACCAATGGGCAGCATATGAAAAACTGGGCTGGCTTTCTCAATCAGGCGAGGCGTTTCAGGCAGTTTAGAACAGGTGGTCTTTGGGAGAGAGAGCTCCATTTGGAGTGAAATTAGTTTTTCCTGTACTTTATACATCTATTATATACACAACACCCTAAAAGTCCCCAAAAACATATGAGCTCTTAAAAAATGTAATTTTAACTACGTGACAGTAGTGTTATTGAAGTAACTATGTGATTTATAAATGTTTCTGTGTCACAGATTTGTCTGTAACACTGGAAAGCCTGTGTTAGTACGTATGCAGATAAAGGTAGCAGGAGATGACTTTATACGGGCCTGATTGTATTTTAATTTTATTTTAGAAGTTATCTGTTGTGTGTGTTATGGCTGATTCTGGGCCAGGGCCATCACAGAAAAGAAGGAAATTAAACGAAGAACAACTGAAAGCGAAAAGGGAAAGTGAAAGACAATGGGTGAAACCGAGTTAATCTCAGTCGGGCTTTCAACAGATGGAGAAATTACGAGATTGTAAAGGATTCAAAATCATCCCCGAATTGGCCATCAGGTATGTAATATGTCTTTCATTTATAAAATAACTTGACAATGCGTGATGTGGTTGTATGTCTGAAGCCAACATAAAATTACATCCCCCTTTCATTTAGAGCCCGTTTATTTCATTTCTTTTTCAGTTAACGTTTGTTTTGGCCTACTATTTTCTTTTTGTCCCTGTGTACATGTTAAAGCAACACTAGAGAACTTTTCCTGCTTTGGTCCTGCCTGTCATTCATCTGGCCCGGTGTCACCAGCAGTTGCCCTCAGTGTGTTCCTGCCACTGTTTGATTCCCACACCCATCCACACACCGGCTCGTCCATCATCAATCACCCTCTTAAGGCACCAGTACACTTCACAACTGCTTGCCGGGTGGTCAAACTGCTTCTGAATCACCTTCCCCAACACACAACCACTTTACAGAGTGACTGGCCAGGTGTGTGGATGTGAAAAAGTGAGAAAAGCAGGGAACGGCTAGATTTCTTTTTTCATTCCTTACACAAATATTTCTATTACTTTTCGTGACAATGAGTGGCTTCCAGAAGAGACGGTCTGAAAGTGTGAGTCGTTAAACCCAATAATTAAATGGATGGGGTGGTTAAGATGGTGGCGGTACAAAAATAAATAATAGGTGTATAACTCCAAAGGGACGGAAAAATGTAAACAGACTACAGCGTGCAGAGAGGGGCTGGTATATTATGGAATATATTAAACTTTTGCCAAATCCTGTCGGAAGTACAGCAAACAAGGGTTTTTCTAAAAAAAAAGCTTTAAGTTTAGTTGATTGGTCTTCTTTTAGCAAAAACATACCATCCAGTTCAATTTTATGCTGACTTAGCAAAAAACGTTTCCTTTTTTTAAAAGTTAAAAGTGCATTTGCTTGTTTGTTTGTTTGTTTGTTTGTTTGTTTTTTAGCGAAAGTATACTGATGTGACAGCGGCTTCCAAATCAGCTCCAGCCATTATGGTATGTTTTCAAAAATGCCTCAACGGCACCCCTCTTTATGGTCTTCGTCTCAAACGATAGACGGTTGTGATCGGCCCGGCACGTCTCGGGAGCGAAAAAAACATGAACTCGCAGATTTGTCTGGTTCCCAGGCAAACAAAACGCAGGACTTTGATACTGAAGACGTGCATCATGAGGCCCAGGAGCGACAACAAAAGGGCTTTAATTAGGGAAAGATCTTGACTTTGGTTAAATGTTAATAAAGTAATGCCATCCTGTCTTGTGGTTTTCTTAAACTGCCCTAATGCACACTCAAGGCCACAGCTTGATAAAGCCAAAAAGGAGTACATCATCAGTGAAGAACAGAGATGCAATCCAGAAGCCACCAAACTCTGTATCCTCGACTGCACTTTGAAACTCTGTCCATGCAAAATCCCCAAAGAGACCGTGACGAAGCATGGACTGTCAATTGAATGGACCACAGCGTTAGTGAATCGTTCTGGGTTCTCTCACTGACAACTACAAGTACATGAAAATGAATATAAATGGGCATATCGTGTCTTCGGTCTTTATCACATAGAGATGTCCTGCAGGATAATGTGTCATGAAGCACACCTCATCTCGATATGGTTCCAGGGACTATACCATGTTTATCATTTTTTAAATGAGGTGAAATGGAATGCTAACAGTAGTTTTTTTTTTTTTAAATCATCAACATGAGGAACTGTGACCAGCATCTTGTTGAATCTTTGCCAAGAAGCTGTCAGGCTGTTCCCGAGGGAAAAAGGAGTTGTACTGGGCACCAACAAGGTGTACCTACTGAAATGGTCATTGAGTGCACATGAATCAATGCCGTTGATGATGACATAATGCTCAAGTCACAACGTTCCTAAATCACCTCCTTCACATGAGCAACTAGATTCACCAAGCCACACAGGCCATTAGAACAAAATGCATTGGAAGTACTTGCTGATATAGATTTTTACTATACTATTCAAACATAGAATTACACCCAAGTGTGGACCTATGGTCAATCCGTTATGTCTACTTTTATAGAAAAGTATCAGCAGAAACACACACACACACACACACACACACACACACACACACACACACACACAGTCAAAACTAAGAACATTCTTGCTGAAGATGGGGGGTGGAGGGGTGCAGAAGTCAGGGAATCCATCAGATAACAGAACAGAAGCAAGTAAGGGGATGGAAAAAGAAAACAAACACACAGGACACAACAGTTAAGAACAGGCAGTTCAATTGGGGAGCACAAATGCACTTGTACAATCTTACAGTCCAGCGGCGAAAAAAAGGAAGATGATTAAGAAGAGAGGACAGGGAAGAAGTGTTCTTCTTTTTTCTCTCTCTTTAGCTCAGAGAGAGCGGCAGAGAGCAGAGACGTGGGGGGGGGGGGGGGTCCACATAAATCTAATTTATTTTGCTGTCTCTGCCACTAATTTGCCAAAGGAAGGATTCTCGTCAAAAGGGTGAGACGTGAAGATCTTGCTCTGACACAAGTAATTGATGGTATTCACTTTTGGAGTCTAGCTATATAACAAAAATAAGTGGGCCCAGTGCAAGTCTGAGCAAATTGGCGGGTAACACTGTCAATCTACCTGCCACATTGGCACGCAGTTGCTTATGGGCCAATCAGGGGCCGGCATCACTGGAAGACATTGATTAACAGCCGGGGCCCCCTATCGCATTTTCTTTACTCGCGACAATCCCAGCAGTCCCACGTGCAGCCACTGACCAAACAGGAGTGAGAATGGGTCAAATTAATTTCCTTGTTTCTGTTATGATGACGAGATGTGTGTGAGTCAAACATCTCACATTTACCAACAAAACGTACAGCGAAAGACGTGCAAAACATTTCAGACCGTCCTGCCAACCTGTATACATTTTAACATAAATGTACGCTGTAACGATTTTTCACTATAAAGTCACTGAAAGCTGCTGTTGTTTCAATCTGTCAGCTCTCTGCAGTGGGCGCGGCTGCTCCATTCCCCCACACACACACAAACACACACAATCACACACGGTGGATGCAGGATAAATTACAGATGAGATGTACACGATGACCTAAATTGAGGACAGCTCGTTATTGTAAGTGCAATGATAAGTTAAAGTCCAATAAGTACTTTATCAAACCATATGAATGTGTGTCCCAGCCCAGGATAGGACATTAACTAACAATGTAAAGATCACCAAGCCACTGACAGTGACATATACTGTATGTTCATATTTGATCCATTCAATAAATTATTATTTTTTTGTCTTAAATCCACCAGCCATTTTCATATTATACCAACATTTTCAGCATCCTGAGACTTTTTGGTAAGGTTCTTAGGAAATCTCAGCCCAGAGTAATTAATTAATAGTAATAATTATTATTCTCCCCAAAACAAGTTTTGGGGAGAGAGAACTATAAAAAAAAAATTTCAACTTTTTTTGCAACTTTCACTGTCTATGTGAATCCCTATGCAGGATTATCAAGGCTGGCCCCCCTACTACAGCACGTGATGACGGCACAATGTCCACGAGTAGGCTACCATCAATAGGACAGGATAGAATCATAGAGACACAGCAATTCCTGTTTTTCTCCTTCATGAGGCAAAAAAACTGCCTGGTAAAAAGTCACTAGCTGGTGGTCAAAAAAGTTAACTTCACAAACTTCCAAGATTCCATCTGCAAGTGTGTGTATGTCGATTGCGTGGGCTTTAGTGATGTTTTTGCGATTGTCTGCAACAAATTGCAGAAATCAAACGAGAATAAGAGGTCTACGTCTATGATGCCTACAAATGCTGGTGGATCAGCTTATGGTTATGTATTGGTTAGTTGCAAACAACGTTATGTTGTATTTAACGTTAACTGAACTAACCAACACAGTAGCTAGCTGAGCTGGACTTGCGTACATTCCATGGACTTGTATTATATTGTAATACAAACCCAGTAAAGATTTATGTTTATAAGTATTATTTTCTCGATTTTTGTCCCAGTCCAGCCCTGCTATGTGCTTTGTTCTGGGGGACTTCCGCCTCACCAGAACAGCGATGCACAGCTTACGGAGGCTTTTGCAAAGGGAGCACCATGGCTGGGGTAATGAGCTTGAAGAACTCATATACACCTATTGGCTAGCACATGGACTCACATATCGGATAGTGTCCGGTGTCTTTATTAATGTACCAAAGGCTACAGTTCATCGCATCATCCACAGAGTGGCCCAGAACATATGGGACAATCTGATTGCAATCAATGGCAGCCACATACGGAAAAAACCACCACAGCCTTACAGATTCGAATATTTGAATTATAAAGGCTTTTACTCAGTCAACATGCAGGCAATATGTGACTCGAATGGCAGATTTCTGGACATTTTTGTGGGGAAACTGTATCCCCCAATGGGCTACATCCTTCTGGGGGATGGTGGGTATCCCTGTTTGGAAACTCCAATTTGCCTCATCACTCCATTCAAGGAGCCAGTGCATGGACGAGTACAGCAGCAATTTAATTACTATCAGTCAAGGGGGCGCAGCATAATTGAAAGGGCATTCGGCATGATGAAGACCAGATGGAGGTCAATGCTTTTCAGAGCTTTGGAGGTGAAGCCCACGTTTGTACCCCAGGTAATTGCTTCATGTGCCTTTTTGCACAATGTGTGTATGGACAATGGTGACACACTGGTTCCAGATGAAGACATTTTAATGGATGACACCCAACCTCCCCGTGAACACATGGCATACAATGAAACCTCTGGGAATGACGCAAGAAACAGACTGGCTGCCCTAGTTTCAGACAATGTGCAAGCCCTGTGAACATGACAAGTGTTATAGGCAAGTATATATTTTATAGTTCTTTGTTCATTTTGGTGGTGGTGATGGATATGAATGCAGATGTTCTTATCTGTGTACTACTTAGGTCTGTTTGCAATAAATATTTGTATACACACTGCATGGTGTTTTGTATATCTGTTTCAGTTATCACAGTTTTGAATGTCATTGATGTTTAGAAACACTTTCTTTGTTAACAAAAATCAGTCTTTATTGCCTGATAAAGTAAACATACAAAAAAACAGGACGCTATTCTGTATACTGTTGTATACAGAATAGCAATACAATAGCAATTTACAAAAAATATACAATTACAATTGAAGAGAGGGGAGGAATAGTGCAATATCAGTGTAGTCTGAGAGTTAAGATTTAACTATGCAAGGCAGTTCAGTGCAATGGTAATATATAAATAAAAATATTGTAATTGTAAGATTGAAATATACATGTGGTAGATGAGCAGAACAGTGTTGATTGACTTTGTTCAGTGTAAGGGTGGGGGCGATAAATGTCACACATAAAAAAGGCACTTAAATGTATAAAACTCAAAAAATGGCAACCAAAAAAAAAAAAAAAACTACAGCTTCTCTACCATCTTTTCAAGACGGCCAAGAACCTCTCTGTCTGTCTGTTGCTCTCCTAGTGTCTCTCCTCCTTATTGGACTTCTCAGTGAGGAAATCCAGGATGGGATTATTTATTTTTCTTTTCGGGTGAGGGAGTTGGCAGTGGTGAACTGCTGGTTGCAGAGGTGCTGGCTGGGGATGAGGGCTCAACAATCTCCTAAAGGAACAAGATAAACCTTGATTTACAATCCCCAAATGTTATGTTATGTTTATATATATATATATATATATATATATATATATATATATATATATATATATATATATATATATATATATATATATATATATACATACATATATATATATATATATATATACACACACATCTTCCAGGTCCTGCTGGAAGATGAAATCTGCATCAGATCAGATCCTCAGATCAGATCAGATCCTCAGCAGAAGGAATCATGAAGTCCTCTAAAACATTCTGGTAGACTGATGCGGTGACCTTGGATTTAAGAAAGCAGAGTTTACCAACACCTGCACTGGAAATTGCACCCCAAATCATGACTGACTGGATATTTCACACTGGACCTCAAGCAGCTTGGGTTCTGTTCCTCACCCGTCTTCCTCCAAACCCTTGGCCCTTGATTCCGTATGAAAGGCACACTTTACTTTCATTGGAAAAGAGGACCTTGGACCACTGGCCAACAGTCCAGTCCTTATTCTCCTTGGCCCAGTTGAGACGCTTCCTACGTTGGCTCAGGCTCAGAAGCGGTTTGACCCGAGGAACCCGACAGTTGTAGCCCACTAGACTTTCCATTGATATGCTTGGACACAGCACTCTGTGAACAGCCAACCTCCTTAGCTATGAACTTTTGTGGTTTACCCATCCTATGGGGGGTATCAATGATGGTCTTCTGGCCAGTTGTCAAGTCTGCAGTCTTCCCCATATTGATCCTAACTGAAACAATTGAACCAAAGTGAAGCAATTTAATGACACCTGGGAAAACCTGTGCAGGTGCTTTGAGTTTAGTAGATGAGTAGTGTGTGACACTCAGTTTAAATCATTCATGCCCTGCCACAGGCTGATTGCCTCAATGCCACGGCGCATCGAGGCAGTGAGTAAGGCAAAGGGATTCCCTGCCAAGTATTGAAGATTGACGTATCGTTTTGAAAGTACCATATTTTGATTGATTTGATGTGATCCTAATTTCTTTTTTTTTCTGCAAAAACTGAGAAGTAAATGGTGATTTCTTCACAGTATTCTAATTTTTTGAAATCCTGTTTTCGTGGGTTGTATGAGCTGGAAGCCCAAATTATATACAAATAAACAACTAAATACTTGAAATTGTTTAAGTTGTGGGCCCTGAATCTATAATCTATGGAAGTTTAAAGTTTTAAATGGAATTATGGAAATAAATAAACTTTTCCATGATATTCTAATTTTTTGGAAAGGGTCTGTGTATATATATATATATATATATATATATATATATATATATATATATATATATATATATATATATATATAGAGAGAGAGAGAGAGAGAGAGAGAGAGAGAGAGAGAGAGCATTATAATAAGAACATGTTAACATTCTGCTATTCTGAAATTCATACATACCATGAGGATTGGCGTGGGATCATCATAAAAGGATGCCACCACCACAGGAGGGTCGATTGAGGGCCTGGCACCCAACACCTCATGCATGTCTTCGTAAAATTGCCAGGTTGCAGCGGTCACTTCCCCCCTGTCCGTACCTGACCCTGTTCTGGGAGTTCTTAGTTCCTGGAAGGACACACAACACACACTAAAATAATGCCTACAACCATACAGTATGCATTCATTGCCTTGTATTGAGATTAAAGATGTAGGTTTTTTTTCTTTAACGGAACATCACATAACTTGTATTTTTGCTTAAGATTTTCCCACTTCTTTGATGCCTGTTGGCGACTCACTTTTCCCTCCAACCCAATTTCTTTCATCAGTGTCCTGTAACATAACCAAAAACAATTTACATGTACATGAACAGGAATGAATTACAAATGATTACAATAATACAGTACCAATACAATAATGAATGGCTACAACATGAACGCATGACACACTCCCATAGTTGCTTTGCATATTGTGATTTTAGAAATTTCGGTTCGTTTTCAGCCCAAAATTGGATGAGCTGCAGGGTTTCCTTAGGCGTCGCTATGCGATACAGAACGGTTTATGTAAAGCACGTATCAATGTCTCCAAAGCAAGTAGTGTTATGCACTAATATCAAACGAAATTCGCTGCTAATGGAGTTTAGTTAACACTATAGACATGCATGGAGTCCATTCAAGGCCAAGAAGTGCGGGACTGTTGTGCAAATAAGCAGTGTAACGTTAGTGTAGCAAACTAGCGATTTTTCAAAACATTTCAATTACAAACATGTTTGCAACTATATATGTACAGGGCCCTATTTCAGAAAGCAGGTTTAGTGAAAACTCTGAGTTTGTTAACCCTGAGATGAGGGTAACTCTGGGTTTTCTGTTTCAGAAAGAGAGGTAACTTAACCTCAGAGTCAGTTACTATGGTAACTTAACCTCAAAGTCAGTTACTATGGTAACTGAGCCTGTGAACCTAACCTCTCAGTCTCCTCCCTCTGACACAGCGCTCTCTCATTTCCTCATTCATTCATTCAGTCTGTATCAGGCGCATTTTAGCGCAGTTTGTTATCACCATGAATACAAAAAATGATGTTGGTTTATTAACCATGTTAAGCAGACTATAAAACGTTTTATTTCTCAACACATGGCATTTCCTTTTGATGACGATCCCGTTGATGAAGAAGCTGCTTTACTTCGCAGGGTATTATATGTTGGGAGATGATATTGAAACCCCGACATTTTAATTTTTAGATAACTTCCTATTTGAGCGGTATCGTTTTTCTTCCCAGTCGATCTCTGTCCTCATATCACTAAAGTCACCCATCTATGCTCTTACAAACGGCATTTGTCTTTACAACATTGGTGATGCGGAGCATTTTAGTAAAGCCACTGTAGCAAAGCGCCGTCAGAAGAGAGTGACTCGCTCTTAAACTGGTTTTAAACGTTTTTAAAAGGAGTTCCACAATATTGCAGGAGAATGATGTAAACTCTTTGAAATAAAAGATTATGAATTATAATTCTGTTAATGATGGTGCTGCAGCCTCAGAATGGGATTAGTAGGCGTAGTACTTTTTCGTCCGCACCTAAATGAAATAGATTATAGGTTCAATACCATTTGACCAGTAATATTAGGCTATACTTATGATTAAATATGATATACAGTATATTGGAATATAGGCTACGCATTTACTCTAGCAGCAATTTTCTCCCACGCAAATGCTCTCTCTTTTGCAGCAGCAGCTGTGTTGTTTTTTTTTTTAACTCACTGTATGTGCGCATGAGTATTTCCGCCGACCCGTTTGTTTGTGGTTGTTGCCATGGTGCATCGTAGTATCATGGCTCCATTCATGCTGCCTTTTTATTGTGGTGGTGCACGCGCATGAACCTACTCCGAGTTGATTGAACCAACTCATATCAGCTGTTCAGAAACCGAAAACTCAGAGTTTCCCATCTCAGGGTAAATCAACTCAGACATCAGGGTTAGACTCAGAGTTTGTTAAACCTTCTCCCTGAAATAGAGCCCAGGACTCTGTAGAGCACAAAACAAGACATTGGTCATTTTTAAATCAAGTCTTTAACCTGAAAATACTTACATTTGTGGTTCTCTCTGGTCAATCTGGTCGCCATTGTTGCTGGTTGCGCATTGTATTCTGGGTACCTCTTGCTTTTGTAACGGGCATGCATTGTCTTTAACAGTTTCATATCAGGTTGGATGCACGTCCATTAACGCTTGTATGTTCTGCATTGTGTTCTATGTTGTGCTGAGTGAAGGAAGGACCCGCACCACGACCAGCTGCTGGTTGCTCTTTTAATGAAGGCAGAACGGTGGATTTGTCTGTACAAATCAACAGAAAAACACATAAGGCTCTGTAACATGCAGTCTTCTCCACACAGCACACAGGTCTCAAGCTCCTCCTCTCAGCTTGTCTGGCGCGGACTGCACATACATACATGACTGATGAAACTTTTAGTATTAACAGCAAAAATACTTTTAAATAAAAATGTGAAAAAGAATTAAATAAATTATAAAATGCTCCATGTATTTAACATGAATTTCTTTTACATGCTTAATAAAACCAGTGTAAACACATGTAAACACTATGCCAGATTAATTATAATGGACATTATGCACATACCTGTTCATACATGACTGACTCAAATCAACAGAAAAACACATAAGGCTCTGTAGCATGCAGTCTTCTCCACACAGCACACAGGTCTCAAGCTCCTGTTAGCAGATAAACATACAGAAAATCATGTAGACTAGCATGTGGAAACATGTCTACTTTAAAGCTTGCAAAAAGTCTGTTTAAAAGGTTTATATTCAATTGACACATTAACTTCATGTTCACAATCTAGAAACTAACATTTATACATGCATAAAACAAGGTTTACATTGTCCAAAAAATGAAATAAATGTTTAAAAATGATGAGCAAAATAATACATTAGGCTCTTTCAAGATGAACTGCGCCTCGCCTGTAAAGTGGACGAGAGCAGGCGGGAGCAGCCGGGGGCGGTGACAAAAATCCGCTGTCAAGTTGGACAGTTTCCAGCCAATTCCAGCAGCCTTCAGGCTGAACAGGAAGTGACAGAAACACTATGGTCCGATTCCGATTTAATAAAATGTTATCAGACCCATATATCAGCTCCTACACAGTCTCCAGTTGTTTTAATTATGACCGAGTAGCTGTTAAAATGCTCTACATGTGATCTGTTGCTGAGTTTAATTAACAACACACTGTAGATGATCCGTAATCTGAACAGATTGAGTTTCTCTGACTTCTAAACGTCACTATCAGCCACACTATATGTGTTCTGTACAGAATAAGCCATATTGCCAATGAAATGAAGCTTAGCCGAGGAGGATGCCAGAAATGTTCACGTCACTCTGTCACGAGCACGAGCCTCTCATCCATGAGTGTGCTACCTTCTGCGCTGTTATATGATTTGACAGGTGTAGTGTGGGAAAAAGAAAATAGTTCCTTCATTAAACTGCTCACAACCAGGTCTGTGGATTATTTTGGGTATCTGGGTCGTCTTTCAAATTTATTTTTCTGGCGCTTTGACCACCACACGACGAGTGCCATCAAGTTAATTATTTTTCAGAGAAGGCAGACATTTCTATGGCTGATATCTCCAACACTGGGCAACTCACACCAAAACAATCTAAATTGATACCTAGCACTACAGGTAAGAGGGAAATATGTATTTTTGATTTGGGGGTTTAACTGTTCCTAAAAGATTGTTTACTTCATAAGGAGAGTAAACATTATTGTTTTTATTAATGAGCCATGGATAATTCTTTTTTTGCTTTTCTTCATTTCCAAATCCCTTGGTTTTTAATCAAAAAAACTTTTGTTGTCATTCATCTAACTATTGGTTATATGCTGGAGATGTGATGGGAGCAGAGGCACACTCATACACATGCTTTATGAATGCCACATGGATCAGAGTTGCTGCAGAGCCCTGCACTCTACACGTTAGCTTTAATAACAGGTGTGGCTGTCGGCTCAGCAGCAGACTCAGTGGTACAGATTGGCCCTAACCACAGGTTGTAGGATTATGCTCAGGTGCTGGAAAGTAAAAAAATATACATCATTCATTTTAATGAATGGTTGGGAGAAATGACCAAAATAGCCAATTATGTAAATGTATGACTTTAAACAATGACTTATGGAGGACTAGGATTAAATGAGTGTATACTTCTTCCCACTGTTGGAACCAAACAATATGCTTAAACTGATCTTGAGCCGAGAGCCTGTGACCCCAAGACAAACGGGGCACAGGAGGCCACCACATGGCTTCTCAGACAAAGGGATAGGCCCTCAGTCAAACCAGAAGCCTAAAAAGTCGCACCTCAATGTGAAAAAGGTTTCTAAAATGGAGAAAGTCCATTCAACACGAGGAGGAACGTGGTCAGACTGGTGGAAGGTCTAAGAACTGCAGGCCGCGGCTTCACACCGTCAGGAGTTTCCTGGCGTTCCATTGGCTGAGGCGACCTGAATGCACCATGCTCACCGCTAGGTGAACAAGGAGGATATAAGCGACCGTCTTTCCACTATTCAATTCAATTCAATTTTATTTATAGTATCAAATCATAACAAGAGTTATCTCAGGACACTTTAAAGCTAGAGTAGGTCTAGACCACACTCTATAATTTACAAAGATCCAACAATTCCAGTAATTCCCACAAGAGCAAGCATTTAGTCCGACAGTGGTGAGGAAAAACTCCTTTTAGGGAGAAACCTCAGACAGACCCAGGCTCTTGGTAGGCGGTGTCTGGCGGTTGGGGGTGTGATGAACAATGGCAATAATAGTCATAATAAAGATAATGGAACAAGAGCATAGCAGGACGTATCAGGGCGTAGCAGGACGCAGCAGGACGTAGCAGGGCACTGCAGAGCTTAGCAGAGTGTAACAGGACAGCTCAAAGTGCTTTACATTTGGAACATTTACAGACATGAAGGAAAGTAGAGGGAAATAATAATAAACTAAGTCCCAGCTAAGTTGTAATAAGCTAAATCACAGTCACTTAATAAGCTAAATTGCTGGTAGTAAGCATTTAACACAAGATACAGCATGACATGAAGGAGAGGAGAGGGTAAAAAAAGCAACTCTCAGACTATCCTCATAAAGATAAGAATAGTGTGGGAACAGGAAAAAACACCTCAACAAGTAAGCACACAAACAGTACATTTGCACTGTTGCACATAACATAACATAACATAAATGAACAGTTGCACATTTAAACATAACATAACATAAATGTACAGTTGCACATTTAAACATAACATAACATAAATGTACAGTTGCACATTTAAACATAAAGCAGCGGCGAAGGTGTGGGACTGGGGGTATAGGATAGGGGGGGTTGGCCTGCTGAGAAACGCACAGCCCAGCAGACCCACTAGTGTCTCAGTCCACAGAATGTTATAGCGATAACACAGCATGTTGCCATGGAGACACACCTGAACAGTCCAGGACCGATATGACAATCAGCAGGCAGTGGGAAAGACGGTGGAGGAACCAGAGCGTCTCGCTTGCAGAGCCCCAACAGGGTGACTGTTTGTTCCAAGGAACGGCCTTGGCAAGGCCGTTCAGGATAAGGGGTCCGAAAGATTAAATTTGTTTGGTCTACACGAATGGCTGCTCTAATTTAAACATCCATTCTATTGTTCATCCGATCAACTGGTCAATTTTACTTTCCAAATCCGTGACCGTCTTCATGATGGTATCCAAGCCGCGGATCATTACCATGTTGTATTCCATCACGCGATTAATAGTCCCAGTTTGCAAACTGATCGCTGTTCCAACAGCTCCAGTCTGGCCAGGCAGCTTCCTTGGGCTTTGGACAGCTACCAGAGTCTTTTTAATTTCTCGATAAACCAGGGCCAAGCATCCTCCAATCAGCAGCAGTCCAGTTATCATGGTTCCGAATAGGTAGATATCCTCAACGTCCTCCACGGAAAGAGCAGAGAGACACACGACACGCCACTTCTCCCAGCCGTCCATAGTATACCCCGCAGCAAACGTTCTGTCAGGACATGCTGGCTCACCCGTACCAGTGCTCCTCCTCGAGAATACAGTGTCAATTGCGCTGAGAGACCAGTTAATCAGTTCCATGATTCGGGTATTTTAGAACTATGAAGAGAAGCAGAGAAAAAAAGGGGTGCCATGTCTACAGAAATACACCATCTGCCGCCGGTCTAGGTGAAAGCTGCAACTCCTCACTCTGTAACTATAAGCTTTATCAAAGAGGAGAGTTTTAAGTTTACTTTTAAATGTGGTGACGGTGTCTGCCTCCCAAACACAGACCGGGAGCTGGTTCCACAGGAGAGGAGCCTGATAGCTGAAGGCTCTGGCTCCCATTCTACTTTTACACTACACTAGTAGCCTTCATTACTGAAAGGATGACACTTCGCTAAAAGCTAACGGCTAAAACCTAGTCACGTGAGCACGCAACACAGCTTCACAACTGCGAGCCGTAGTGTGTTCTTTTGTCTGCAACACATGTTTCACTTAAGCTAACCGGCTAACACATAGCCTAGCTCGAATGAGCTAACGGCTAACCTTGGGCGTAGCCTTACAACCCCACGTTTCGTCAAACCCCTCCTTCTCACACACAGACGCAAAGCATGCTCACCACATGCCCGCTGATTGTTTTTTCTTGTGGTTGTAGTTTAAAAAAGGGTATATTGATTTTGATAGATCAAAGGATTATTGATTGGCCATTGATGATTTTTAAGTTAAATAAATTCTCTTATACCGTAAATAGTAGTTGTCTGTGATTATTGTGTATTTGTTGTAATAATTGCTGGTTGAACACAGGTATTGCTCGAATTCACTTCCTTGACTTCCTTTGTTCCTTTAGAAAATACCAGATACATTAACCAAATTAATTAAGATCTGTATTTTAAAGGGAATAACACCTAAATGACACTGTTTCACAGTTTGATTATTGGTTCCTGGTTCCAGGGTGGTGCCCCATTTTGATAGTTTGTCAATTTGGTGAAGTTATTAATATGCCTATTCATAACTTTCTTAATATTGATAAAACATCTTTGATAATTTGCATCTGAAAACCCCCAATTCCCAACACCACTCTTTTTCGGACATGTCACTAAAAGAAAAAGACCAAGTGTGTGTTATTCATGGATCTTTATGCCTTCATTTTGTGTAATATTATTTTCTGTATGACCTTTTCTGTTTACTTTTACATGTTCGAAATAAACAGACAGGAGGTATTTCTGACAATATGGGGACCCTACTTCAATACAATATTTAATCGCTTATTTAGCAACAAGGTAAGTTTGAATGTTAGCCTCTGTGTATTCAAATAATTGAAAAAGAATTCAAAAGCATGCACAATCAGACGATACAAACGAGGTGCAGGAGAGAAGAACATGTCTAAGACAGGAAAAATAGAGTCTTCACACTAGAAAATACTCCCATGAAACATATTTATTAGATTAC
This sequence comes from Zingel zingel, assembly GCA_023566125.1. Taxonomy (NCBI): domain Eukaryota; kingdom Metazoa; phylum Chordata; class Actinopteri; order Perciformes; family Percidae; genus Zingel; species Zingel zingel. Next base: position 14,232,160 of record CM042317.1, read on the forward strand.
TGCCAAGGTGACGTTTCAAGCGTCCTGCTCTTTTTCAGAAAAAAAATAAAAAAATATATGTTTTATTGGAGTATTATCTGTGCAGACTATTTTTCTTGCATTGAAATATATGGCCTGTTACAGTTTTAATCGACTCCTAGCTAATTAGAAGCGAGTATTTTCTGTGGATGTAATAAAAACAATACATTTCCCATGATGTCTCCCATAACTCAATGTGCCAATATATCTAATGGGCAACTTGATGGCATCAATCACACTTTCATGTTGTCTGTCTACACCTACGCAAGCATATAAGCTGCATGTATAGCATCTGTATATCACGTCCCCCACAAAGAGCCTGTGTTTTCGCAGTGCAGTCGGTTTGTTAGCAGACCCCCTTTGGAGCCTGGGTCACTACGTTCTATTACTGCGCAGTATGCTTTAAGCCAAACAAACACCCTGGCAATAGGCAAAGCAAACAGTAGCTCAGCACCCTGCCGCCATTTAAGGCACAGCATGGGGTCTGTGTGTGTGTGTATGTGTGTGTGTGTGTGTGTGTGTGGGGTTCAGAGGGATTGTGAAACTGGAGGTTAGCTCATAATATTATTATACTCATGATGAAGTTGAGAAGGGTGTGTATTTTTTATTGTTCATGATTATATGATGAATCTGGAACTATGATAACTTTTCAGCGTCAAAACATGCATCAAACATGCTTAAAAAGTCACGGACGCAATTTCCACTCGTATCCGTACACTCACTATAAAAGGTGAGTGTGAGTGAGTGTACGTGTACGAGGAGAAATTGCGTCCGTGACTTTTTAAGCATGTCTTAACTCTGAAAAAGTTATTATCTTAGTTCCAGATTCATCACATAATCATATTTCTTCCCATCTAGGTCCCCTCTCATCTGATATTACAGTGTTGCAGAAATCTAGGAATTATCTTTGGCAAACACCTCAACTTTGATCAGCATATTAATTCAGTTGTCTAGACCTGTTTCTTCCAGTCAAGAAAAATTTCAAAAGTGAATAATTTTTATCTGCCAAAAATGTACAAACAGTCAAACATGCATTCCTTTCATCCTGTTTAGATTGCTCCAATGCACTTTTATCATGCCTCTCACAATAAAACTTAAATAAACTATATAATTTATAATCTCATTCAAAATGCCACAGCCAGACTCATAACCAGGTCCAACAGAAGAGAACACATAACTTTTAAAAATTTTAAAATCACTTAATCGGCTCCCAGTCCGTTTTATAATAGATTTTAAGGCTCATATGGGGATAGCTCCAAAATAGGTAACTGAACTTCTTACCTCATACGAGCCTAAACAAGCCTAAACGTAACCTTAGATCATCTAGTAGGTCAATACATTCTCCTGTCCTGTGTTGTTTGACCCATCCGCCGGTCTTTCATACTACACGCTATGGTTGTGGCCCTTATTACTACATCATCTTACAGCGCCACGGTCGAGGTCGAGCTAATGCTCTGCCTGAAGCGTTCCATACAGACGCTATAAACGGTGATTTTTGTATCAGTATCTGATGCTGAGAGACACTGGCCAAGCAACCATATTTGACCAGTTGGGAATGAGAATGGGTCGGGTAGGTCACTCTTAGAGGGTGACACGGGAATCAACTGTCGCTCCTATCCCATCCCGAGCCCACGAAAATACTCCCGTCATATCCCGATCACATGACTGCCCCCCCAAAAAAATCCTGTCCTGCAAAATCCTGAGAGAAAGACTCCCGAATCCCATCCCGCTCCCGTTTCGTTCCCTATGTTGTCTAAGGTTATCAGACTTGGTTGCAGACTCAGTCGCTGACACGCGCTTCACACCACTAGCAGGCTTGCGCGCCACCCGGTGGAAAAGAGAGAAAGAAAAAGAGACGTTGTCCGTCGCTGTCTGGAGGATAACTAGCCAGTTGATATTGCATGTGTGCGTTTGGTTAATCGCAGTCAAATCACAAATTTAGCCTAGACTGTATATGCATTACCTGCAGGCCTATGCGATTTCATTAAGTAATATCTAACGGAGATCTTCTCATACTCAAAACATACATTTCTCCGTCCCGCCCACTCCCGTTGATTTCTATGCTCTATTCTGTCCCTATCACATTACCAACAATGAAATTGACTCCCACGGGACTACCGTGACCCGAGGGACTCCCACGGGAATACCGTGACCCGAAAGATTGTCACCCTCTAGTCACTCTTGATCATTCCCTGGTCAAATCTGAAAATTAAAGGTGATCAGGCCTTTCCTGTTTGGTCCCCTAAGTTGTGGCCAACACACTTCTTCATGTCTTCTTTTAAGTCTCTTTTTAAAAACTCACTATTTGAGACTTGGTTTTTATTGATTTAAATATTTGCTTGTTTGGATCTCATTTTGTTTTTGCTTTTTCTTATATTTTCTGTCTGCTGATTGTCTTTTTAAATGAATGTGAAGCAATTTGTAACTTGTTTTTGAAAAGCGCTTTATAATTAAAGGTATTATTATTATTATTATTATTATTATTGTTGTTTCTGTGCATATTTGTACACTTCGCTGATGTGCTGCGGCCAATGATTCATTGTCCTTCTGCAGCCGACTAGATCAGGCTGTCTGCCAGCTCCATTGTGTCCCGACAACACCCTTGTCTCCTGCTGATAATTATCTGCACGACTGCTCTCGTCTGAATGGGAAAGACAAAGAGCAAGTTTGTTAAAGAGCCTGAAAACTTCGTTTGGGAGTAAGGAGGGGGGAAAAGAGAGTGACAGTCAGCTGAGTGGGGAGCTGGTTCAGGGGAGGGGCAAGTGGCAGAGCAGATAGACGAAAGGAGAGGAAGGAGAAATGATGATGATGAGTGTGGATAGGCAGGGAGAATTGAATCTTTTAATCTCCCAAAGTGGGAAGAAAGCGACCTGAGGCATTTGTGATTGGATTTCCTTTAAGTCCACAAGTAGGTCAATAGAGCTAGCATTGCTCATTAGCAAAGAGGGAGGAGAGTGAGGTAAAAGTTTTGTGTCGATACAGTGAGCATCATTCATTTGCCCTTTCCTCAGAAGACAAGGAGGAGAGAGAGGAGCAGAGAGAGTGTTATGGGAAGTTTGTCTGTGTGGCTTTTTGTTGACTTTTGTTTGTCTGAAAAGGGTGAAGGAGAGGTTAGAGCAGGCAGCAAATATAATAGGGAAAAGTAGGGAAAACTTGCAAAAGGCCATTCACACTCAATATCAATCACAAGGTTTGCAGAGGAAATAGAAATTTCTCACTGTTGAAACCAGTGTTGTAGTTAAGACCACCTAAACCAAGGCCAAGTCATCACCAGTGTTGTAGTACTTGAGATTGGTCTTGGTCTCAAGACTGTGATGGTCGGGGTCGGCTGGCTGTGAGTTTTCTGTTTTTGTTTACCTTTTTTCCTATTTTCATTGCCCGGCTAGTTTCCTCTCCTGTGTGTTTCTCTCTCGCTCTCTCGCTCTCTCTCTCTCTCTCTCTCTCTGTGCCGATCCTGCTCTTCCCCCCCCCCACTGCTGCTGCCAGCTGACTGAGCGCACCTGATCGTTATTCCTTCATCACCGCCTCCCACCGCACACACCTGCCTCCCATCTACAATCAAGACCAGTATTTCTACCCCGGCTCTACAGACCATCTTCGCTTGATTGTTGCTCCAGACACCCTGGTGAACGCTAGCCAAATCCTTTGCTAAGATAATTCGTTGTTCCTTTTTTCTTACCCTCTTTCCTAACGATTCACCTGTTTTGTGTCTTCTCATTCCCAGCTACCATCTCCTACCCCAACTGTCGTCTCCAGTCAGCTGGCCTCGCTTCACAGACCCCCTCCCTCGGTACTCTGCTCCAGCTGCTCTTGCTTTCTCTGCTCTCCAGTTCCAGTGTCTCTTCCTCGGCTCCTCGGTTAAGGCTTCCCCGCGCTCCCCTGAGAATCCTGCCTCCCCTCGCTCCCCGCATTCTCCAGCCCCAGTATCACTCCTGTGGCTCCCCTCAGTTTCCTCGTCCTCCAGTTTTCTCCATCCTCCCCTAGCTGCTTCTCCGTTCCGGACGTCTGCCTCTCCACTTCCCCTTTTTTCCCCTATTCTAAATAAACCAATTTTTGTGAGCTCTGCTCCTGAGTCTATTCTGTCCTCACTGTAACAGAACAATCAAGCCAAATATGGACTCAGCAGGCTCACCTCCACCCCCCGACCCCCCTGTTCCCTCACCCCCAGATCTTTCCTTCGCCGTGGCCTCCCAGGGGGCGCTGCTCGGTCAACATGCGGCCGCTCTCTCCTCCATGGCCGAGACACTTCGCTCCCTGGTCGAGGAGGTCCGGCGGTTGGGTCACCCAGCTCCTTCCCCCTATCCCTCCGGCAACGTCGCCTCGTCAGTCCGCACTCCGGATAACACTCGCACTAATGATTCGGCTCCGCCCGTCCACCTCGAGTCTCCGGTCTCTCCACCCGACAAATTCTCCAGTGAGCTGGGAACATGCGAGGGATTCCTGGTGCAGTGTGCCCTGGTGTTCGAGGGGCAGCCAGTAACATACCGCTCTGACGAGGCCAGGGTGCGATTTGTCGCGGGTCTGCTCCGTGACCGGGCCCTCTCGTGGTACACTTCTGTGACTAGGGGACGGCCTGATCTCCTCTCCTCTTACTCTGCTTTTGCGGAGGAATTGAGGAGAGTGTTCGATCGCCCTGTACGGGGAGCGGAGACGGATGCCCGTCTCGCAACTCTCCGTCAGGGTAATCGCAGTGTCGCAGAGTACTCTGTCGATTTCCGCATTCTGGCCACCAGATCAGGTTGGAACAGTCCGGCTCTCCGTTGCATGTTCCTTAACGGACTTAGTGAGCGGATGAAGGATCTTTTAGCCACTAGGGACGAGCCGGACAGCCTAGACAGCCTCATTGATACCACAATTGATTTAGACAATCGTATCCGGGAGAGGGAGAGAGAGCGCTCGCTTCTCGGTCCGCCCTCTTCCCGGTCCAGCCCTCCGCACCCTCGGGTCTCTGCTCCCTCGTCTTCCCAGCCACGGTCTGTCAGTCCGCCTGCGCCTCCGTCTCCACCCCCCGTTGAACCCATGCAATTGGGTCGCGCCCGTCTTTCCCCCGAAGAACGTGAGCGTCGTCGTCTAGCCGGGGTCTGCATTTACTGCAGTAACCCCGGCCATTTCATTTCCTCCTGCCCCGTCCGGCCAAAAGAGTCGGCTCGCCAGTAGCTGTGGGAGCTCTGGCAAGCCGAACCACTCCCAAGCCTCGCCTCCTATTGGAGGTTTCTCTGTCATGGCGGGACGTAACCCTGCATCTGGGGGCACTGGTAGATTCCGGTGCCGACGAGAATTTTTTGGACATTGAAATTGTGCGACAACTTTCCATCCCTCGTATTCCCTTCGACACGCCCCTTCACGCCACCGGACTTAACGGCCAGTCTCTCACCACTGTCACCCACGGCACGCCCCCGCTCCGGCTCCTCACCTCTGGTAACCACCACGAGTCCCTGTCGTTTCATCTCATCCCCGCCTCATTCTCCCCCATCGTTCTCGGGCTCCCCTGGCTCATTACCCACAGCCCCAATGTGGATTGGGCGCGGGGGAAGATCAGAAATTGGAGTCCAGCCTGCCATTCCTCATGCCTTCTGTCAGCTAGAGCCCCTGGTACGTCCTCCCAAACTCACACTCCTCCGGATCCCCCCGATTTAACTCTCGTCCCCCCGGAATACCACGACCTCGCCCAAGTATTTAGTAAGGACCAGGCCTTGTCCTTACCCCCCCACCGCCCCTACGACTGCTCCATAGCCCTCCTTCCGGACGCGCCCCTCCCTTCCAGCCGCTTGTTTAATCTCTCGCGCCCGGAAAGGGAGGCTATGGAGCAATACATCAAAGATTCCCTGGCCGCCGGTATCATTCGCCCCTCCTCGTCCCCGTTGGGCGCAGGTTTTTTCTTTGTATCCAAGAAAGACAAGACCCTCCGTCCATGTATAGACTACCAGGGGCTCAACTCCATTACCGTCAAGAATAAATATCCGCTCCCCTTAATGGACTCTGCACACGACTCCCTCTCCCGGTCCGTTGTGTTCACCAAATTAGATCTCAGAAACGCCTACCACCTAGTACGGATCTGGGAGGGGGACGAATGGAAAACCGCGTTTAATACTCCTCTGGGCCATTATGAATATTTAGTCATGCCCTTCGGCCTCACTAACGCCCCCGCCATCTTCCAGGCATTAATTAATGACGTTCTCCGTGACTTCCTGCACCGTTTCGTATTCGTCTACCTTGACGATATTCTGATCTTCTCCCACGACCCAGTCCAACACGTTGAACATGTCCGTCTTGTGCTGCAGCGGCTCCTGGAGAACAGGCTATTTGTTAAGGCTGAGAAATGCGAGTTTCACGTCTCCTCTGTACAATTCCTGGGTTTCATTATCGAGAGTGGGCGGCTTCGTGCGGATCCGGCTAAGATCCAAGCCGTAGCCGAGTGGCCCACCCCGGTTTCTGTTAAACAGCTACAGCATTTCTTGGGGTTTGCCAACTTTTACCGTTGGTTTATCCGTAATTATAGCACCTTAGCCGCCCCTCTCACCCGTCTTACATCTCCCTCCGTCCCCTTTGTTTGGTCTCCAGAGGCCGCTGCAGCCTTCATCCTCCTCAAGTCCCGATTCACCTCCGCCCCCATTCTGACGAACCCTGACCCCTCCCTTCAGTTTGTGGTGGAGGTAGACACCTCGAACGTGGGCGTTGGGGCCACCCTGTCCCAGCGTTCCCCCGTTGACCAAAAACTTCATCCCTGTGCTTTCTTCTCCCGTCGCCTGACTCCCACCGAGCAGAGATATAGTGTGGGGGACCGGGAGTTGCTAGCCATTAAACTGGCCCTCGAGGAATGGAGGCACTGGCTGGAGGGCGCCCAGCACCCCTTCATAGTCTGGACTGACCACAAGAACCTCTCCTACCTCCGCACCGCCCAGAGACTGAATCCCCGCCAGGCTAGGTGGGCCCTGTTCTTCAACAGATTCGATTTCACCCTCTCCTGATGACCCAGAGGACCGGCCAGATCTCATCCTCCCGCGCTCCTGCCTCGTTGCCTCCCTGGTATGGGAGGTAGAGTCTGCTGTTCGCCGTGCCCAGTCCACAGACCCCGACCCTGGTACCGGCCCTCCCAACCGCCTCTACGTCCCTCCTAATGTCCGCTCCCAGGTCCTCCAGTGGGCACACGCCTCCAAATTCAGCTGCCACCCTGGTGCTGCCAGAACTTTGTTCCTGCTCCGCCAGCGATTCTGGTGGCCCGCTGCAGAGAAGGACTGCCGGGACTTCGTGGCAGCTTGTGGTGTGCGCCCGTGCCAAGTCTTCCCACCAGCAGCCCACCGGTCTGCTCCGTCCCCTTCCAGTCCCCGGTCGGACCTGGTCACACATCGCCCTGGACTTTGTTACCGGTCTGCCAAACTCCCAAGGCAACACTGTTATACTCACCGTTGTAGACCGATTTTCCAAATCCGTCCACTTCATTCCTCTGCCCAAGCTGCCCACATCCATGGAAACCGGCCGCCTCTTGGTTCACCATGTCTTCCGCCTCCACGGGATTCCCCAGGACATCGTCTCCGACCGGGGACCCCAGTTCACGTCCCAAGTGTGGAGATCCTTCTGCCGAGCCCTCGGCGCTACAGTTAGCCTGTCCTCCGGTCATCATCCACAGACCAACGGGCAGACCGAGCGGGCAAATCAGGATCTGGGGGCGGCTCTCAGATGTGTGGCGCACCGCATCCCTGCCTCATGGAGCACCTACCTCCCCTGGATCGAATACGCGCACAACTCTCTCATCAGCACTGCCACTGGTATGTCCCCATTCATGTGCGCAATGGGTTTTCAGCCACCACTTTTTCCTGATCTGGAGGATGAGGTGACAGTTCCATCTGTCCAATCCCACCTTCGGCGGTGCAAACGGGTGTGGAGAGAGGCTAGGGCAGCCCGTCAGCGCACGGCTGCTCGCAACAAACGCCTAGCTGACCGTCATCGGAGACCGGCTCCCGTTTACCAGCCGGGTCAGAAGGTATGGCTCTCCTCCCAAGACCTTCCGCTCCAGATGTCCTCCAAGAAGCTTGCTCCTCGATTTGTGGGACCATACCCCATCGAGGCGGTCCTGAATCCCACCGCCGTCCGACTCCAGCTTCCCCCGCATCTCAAGATCCACCCCGTCTTCCACGTCTCCCAGGTCAAGCCGGTCTCCACCTGCCCTCTCTCCGCCCCAAGGGCAGTACCTCCTCCTCCACGGATAATTGATGGTCACCCAGCCTATACGGTGCGCCCCCTCTTGGATGTGCGTCGTAGAGGTCGGGGTTATCGGTACTTGGTGGACTGGGCCGGCTATGGCCCGGAGGAACGTTCGTGGATCCCCGCCAGCCAAATCCTGGATAAATCCCTTCTGCAGGACTTCTACAGGGCCCACCCGGACAAGCCTGGCGGTCCGCCCGGTGGCGTCCGTTGAGGAGGGGGTACTGTGATGGTCGGGGTCGGCTGGCTGTGAGTTTTCTGTTTTTGTTTACCTTTTTTCCTATTTTCATTGCCCGGCTAGTTTCCTCTCCTGTGTGTTTCTCTCTCGCTCTCTCGCTCTCTCTCTCTCTCTCTCTCTGTGCCGATCCTGCTCTCCCCCCCCCCCCCCACTGCTGCTGCCAGCTGACTGAGCGCACCTGATCGTTATTCCTTCATCACCGCCTCCCACCGCACACACCTGCCTCCCATCTACAATCAAGACCAGTATTTCTACCCCGGCTCTACAGACCATCTTCGCTTGATTGTTGCTCCAGACACCCTGGTGAACGCTAGCCAAATCCTTTGCTAAGATAATTCGTTGTTCCTTTTTTCTTACCCTCTTTCCTAACGATTCACTCACCTGTTTTGTGTCTTCTCATTCCCAGCTACCATCTCCTACCCCAACTGTCGTCTCCAGTCAGCTGGCCTCGCTTCACGGACCCCCTCCCTCGGTACTCTGCTCCAGCTGCTCTTGCTTTCTCTGCTCTCCAGTTCCAGTGTCTCTTCCTCGGCTCCTCGGTTAAGGCTTCCCCGCGCTCCCCTGAGAATCCTGCCTCCCCTCGCTCCCCGCATTCTCCAGCCCCAGTATCACTCCTGTGGCTCCCCTCAGTTTCCTCGTCCTCCAGTTTTCTCCATCCTCCCCTAGCTGCTTCTCCGTTCCGGACGTCTGCCTCTCCACTTCCCCTTTTTTCCCCTATTCTAAATAAACCAATTTTTGTGAGCTCTGCTCCTGAGTCTATTCTGTCCTCACTGTAACAAAGACCAGTTTTTGAAACTGTAGGGATTTCACTAAATTGCCTGTGTATCGTCTGATTTATGTGTTAACATCATTACTGTGATTAGATGTAAAACAGCCTGCTTCAAATGCAATGAATACCTTTTATTCATTTCTAGTTTGAAATGTGTTACTGTTAACGCCCGTAACTGACACAGCTGGGACCACCTACAATTTGTATCGGCACTTAGTAAGGAAGCAGTGTAAGTGACGCTAGCGAATCTAGCTAGCTAACGTTATCAATCTGCCTCTGTACCAAAACTCTCCCGAAATCTCTTCACCCCTCACCCAAAGTGATTAAGCAAATATTAGTCTATATAATCTATAATATTAGGTTCCGGTGCTGCAGGATATTCCGCCGTCTTTTCAGCCGATGACATTTTTCTTCTGCTTTCTTTGTGTTGGAATTTTAAACTCCGGTAGATTCATGAGGACTATGGTCAGTGGCGGTTTTTGGCACGGGTGAACCGGGCAGTCGCCCGGGGCAGCATTTTTTCATGTCACATGGTGGGCGGCACGAGAACTTAAAAAAAAATAATAATAATCTGCGCCACGAAGCGTTTTTTTGTTATCTACCATTTTACTGTGTGGGGAATTGGCAAATCGGCGCCCCCCTTGCAGCTGCAGGTGCCCTGCTTGTACCCCCTACTTTCACAATGAAATGGACTAGTCCGTAACGGTGCGGGGCCTGGCGCGAAAGATAAACACACGGTGACAGGAGAACTCGGTAGTACACAGAGACGGAGCAAGACGAGTCTAAACCTTTCTTTTAGGTCAATGGTTTAAACACGAAAATGAAACAAAGTTACCCAAGCGGCTCAAAAAAAAGAAAAAAGCGAAAAGACATGTTTTCGGCAGTAGCAGGACCTTCATCAGCTCCCGTGGCCGATGCTAGTGGTGGTGGTGTCGGCGGCAGTGACAGTGACATGCACAGTGAGGAAGAGACTCAGGAGGAGAGAGACAGAGATGAGGGAGTGAGGGTAGAACCTGCGGTAAGCACAACTCCCCTTAAAACACTTTGCCCCTTGATAAAACTCAGCCAAAAACTGAGTGGTGGACAAAACACTACAACAATAAAAGACGTAGGCATGCTTTACTGTATGATTGCATTAGCAGCCTATATAAACGTTGCACATCATGCAAACTTTCTTCTATCTGCTTAGGCAGACAAAAACATATGATAGACCTCCTCAAATTAAAGCACAGGGCCTCTCGAAATGATAAATATATATATATATATATATATATATATATATATATATATATATATATATATATATATATATATAATATATGTAGAACTGCCCCTAACTATGGTTAACTGATCCTCAGATTTCTGCAGGGTAAATCCAGACAGCTAGCTAGACTATCTGTCCAATCTGAGCAGCTTTTGAACGTACACCTTCATCCAAATCCTTGCAGAGGTTTTTTTGTTTTAAGATCATTTTTGGGTCACTTTAGGGCTTTATTATATAGGACAGCTGAAGATATGAAATGGGAATGAGAAGGGGAATGTCATGCAGCAAAGGGCCGCAGGTCAGAGTCAAACCTGTGGCCGCTGCAACACGGACTGAGCCCCTGTACACGTGAGCCATCCAGGCGCCCCCTGCCTGAGGTTATTTTGCAGTGTCACTGTGTGGAGCTTAGTGCCGCCCATGGCAATTGTGATTGGTTCAAAGAAATGCCAATATATCAGAGCACATTTGTCTCCCATTTCGTAATGCTGTGTGGACTAGCCAGACCGTCTTTCGCAGCACTGTGGAGGAAGGTCTGGCAATGTGAGACTACCACCGGAGTACGTTGAGTCTCAAATACCACTTGCTGGCTAACTATATGGCTGACACAGGGAACCCTCCTCCCCCTCGCCAAAGCAAATATTAGCTATACATATTAGATATCTGTGTATACACTGTATGTTTTAGGGATCAGTTTCAGTTGTTTGCCAGTTGTTTGGTCTGGTCTTTGTCTTTACTCTGTCTTGCCCTGAACTTGGTCTTGGACTTGACTCGGTCTCAACCCCCCAAAGTTTTGGTCTTGTCTCAGTCTTGGTCTACGCTCTGGTCTTCGTAATGACTTGGTCTCGGTTTAGGTGGTCTTGACTACAACACAAGACCAGTGGATCGAGACCGAGACAAGACCAAGACTTTGAGGTGTTGGGACCGAGTCAAGACCAAGACCAGACCAGTGCAAGTCCCGTACTGCATGCCACGATAAAATGACGAATCGTCGAAATGACGTCTCTGGATCCGAACCACTGGTCTGCATCAGCTTGACCGCATTATGGGCAGTTCTCACTGTTATGGCGAAGGCTTTACCCACTTTGTGGGCAAGCAGTTTTCTTCCACCTTTCATCTTTCCTTCACTCCTATTGACAATGGCCTCAATAACATTGTAGCCTACAATGGGGTCACTGGCAACTGCTGGGTCACTTGACACTAGCATTGGCACTTGTAGGTCACTTGTCATGGTGGGGTCACTGTCCAGCCTGAAGCTGACTTCAATCCAGCCAATATAGGGGATGGGCGTGTCATTTGCAGCAAGAACAGTTAGTGTCTCATCTCCCACCAGCTCCAATATGGGCCTAATGACTGCGTGGGGAAGGTGGTTCAGTCTCCAGGGTTCATTTACTATGCTGGACTGGGCCCCCGAGTCCCACAGTACTTTAACTGGTTGATTGTCCATGAAACAGTTCACCATGCATCGGTTTCCCACAAGGCTTACTAATCGTGACTGGTGTTGGGGGGGCAGATAGTGAACCACACTTACCACTGATGAAGCAGCTGCTGTTTTGTCACTGAGGGCTGTAAGAGTTGTTGGGCTGGTTGGCTGCTGCTCGTTTTTGGACGCTCCCTCTTGGACTACTGGTGGTCCCACCTCAGTAGTCCTTGCCCATTTCCCGACGAGGTTCCCTGTGCTCTGCATCCCCGAGAGAAGTGGCCCTCCTGCCCACATTTGAAGCAATGTGGACAGTTTACACCTGTCTCCTCTTTCCTACACTTTTTGCAGCCTTTTCCTCTCAGCTTTGGCACTAAGGGGCGGGGACTTGTCTCCATCACAGCCAGAAACATTTGCTTCCTTTCTGCGCGAAGCTCTTCCACGATCTGCTGTGTGTTGATACTTTCAGATTTAATCTCTTTCCCCTGGACTGTTTTGATCGCCACTGCTGAGTCAGACTCCTTAGGTTTAGAGGAGCTCTGGGCAGGTGTGGGGCCTGCCAGAAAGTCTGATTGGAGTTCCTGTACTTTGGGGGTTTTAACAGCAGTGGATCTTTTTCGCTTTTCTTGTCTCTCACTTTCAACTTTCGCAGCTTCGTTTACTCTCTCTATCAGTTCTTCGTCTGTTGTGCTCAAGTCATTGAGGTGGGGCAGGATTTGAAACTTCACAGAGTCACTTAGCAGTCCAGTTTCAATTGAACGGAGGAACTTGCGCTGAATGGTGGCTCTGCCGTACTGTTCATCAGTGTACTCATTAGTTGCTTTCCATAACAGTTTCTCTTTCAGCTCAATTGCACGGAAAATAAAGTTCAGGGCAGTCTCTTTGGGCTCCTGGGAGATGTTCAGGAGCTGGTGGTAGAGTTCTGTGGAATTGTCTACTTTGTAGTGGCCCTTTAAGATGGTTAGTAGTGCACTGAGGGTCAGCCCACGCTTGATCTCCAACATGTCTCTCAAGGGCCGCCCCGGACTGACAGCCCTGATTACAGCTTCAACGATTTCAGTCTCTGTGTGTCCCTTATCTATTCCCATCTCAATCTGGCGGACTAAACTGAGGTAGGATAATTTATCCTTCTGTGCTCTCTCTCCAATTTGCCCACAGATGTTGAACTCCCTTCTCAACATTACGTCAGACAGTGTGTGAATGGACTCCGGTCGGTTCTTGAGTGGAGAATCTGTGGTCTTTAGAAGAGGCGTGCATGGCAGGAAGTATTTCTCTTCAAGTCCTTTCTTTGGAGCTGGCTCCTCCAATAGTTGCTTTTTAACTGGCTGAATACATCCTTTGTTTTGTCTCTCGATGAACTTTAGTAGGTCAGTGAAGAACTGACTGACTTCATCATCCTCTTGAGCTTCACCAATCTCATCCAATACGCTCTCTGCCATCTTGATGAGCGGCCTTTGTGCCTTGCTGCGGAGCTCTCCGTCATCCAGGCCATCACATTTCAGGTACCTGCAGACATCCCTGAGAGACTCTGCCCCCAACTGCCATAGGGCTGCACTCACTCTATCAAGCAGGAGCTGGCTGGCGTCCATCTTGCTGAAGTTTGATGAGGGCTCGACTCTTTGAGAAGGAGGGGGTTAATAGTGATGGTCACTCTGTTGCCTCCTCCTGGCTGGATCGCCAAAATATGTTACACTTTTAAGAATCAGGGGACGCTTACTCTTGGAATAACACATTTATTTCCTGTAGGAAATATGAAAACACAGTTCAGGTCAGGAGCTGTATCATGTACACTTAAACGCGTTCATCACGTACTGACTTCTACTTCGGCGCTACTAGCTCATACCATGTACTTTCATAACTCTTACTCAATAACAATACACTTCATAATCCACATAACTCATACACTAAAACATGCTACTCTTGGTACCATACTCACTATTGCTTCCACTGTTACCTTGTGTCAATACCCATGTTAAGTACCCAAATACATGTTTACTTACTTTTACAGGGACTACAGGTAAGTATTTAGCAAATGACCGTAGCTACAAAATACTCTTTTTAGTGTCAAATTACTCTTTTTAACATACACATATAACTTGAAATTACATAACATGAAAATAACAGTTCAGTAAAACCACATTAGTCCAGACTGAATCATCTATGAACTTGTCTTATTAGTTTCCCTGTCTGTGTGTCCCACAGCTTTTACTGTTTTTAAACCTCTATGAATTATGCTTATGAACTGAATTATCTAACATAACTAATCTTTAACCCACAGCCAGTTACTGTATTTTGTTCACAAATATTTCACAATTAAAGTTTTAAACACTGACTACCGCACACTCCACTTAATAAAACATCACAGAATGCTCCTTTAACCTTCATGACGCTCAGGCTGTGGCGTTAGCATTTACCGGTGATTAGCATTAGCTTGGTCTGCTAAACAATACACCCAGTTAAACAGTTTCCTACAACATTCACTTGGTTCATCCCGTTTCACACCGTTTGTTCTCACTACTATCTTAACCACATATGTCTCTAAACATGTGTTTCACTCCTTACAGCGCACACAGAAAGGTAGTAGCTTGTGTTTAACGACCAAAGTCATTACTATCGGCGTCGGCCATCTCAAGACACACAAGGCGGCAAACATACACACTCATAACACGTTCAAATTCAATGTCTCTTAATGTCACAGTTGTTAGCTAAAGCTCTATTAACACAAACTACTAATGTCTATTACCCGGGTTCTGATTCCAATCAGCTTAGCTGTAGGAAATATGAAAACACAGTTCAGGTCAGGAGCTGTATCATGTACACTTAAACTCGTTCATCACGTACTGACTTCTACTTCGGCGCTACTAGCGTCAGCTACTGATACCCAGTCAAGTGTAAAGCTTAGAATGCCCTCTGCTGGCGAAGCTGAGTTAAACCAGACTAATATCACCCATTGAAAACACATTCATTCAGAATCCATGTCGTATATTATAGACAATAGAGACAGTAGTTACCTTGCGTTTTTAGACTTTAGCTTCACTCAGTCCAAAATTTAAAGGGGGGGGGGAATAGTTAACACACAGTGCCACACTCAGTTAAAAAATGCGCAAATTACAAACGAACAAGTTTTTGTAGCTAGTTACCAAACTTGAAATTTAGCATACCTCGACCAAAGTAACTGCTACCAATGCAAAACTTGAGGTTCTTGTTTGTCATGCCAGGATCAGCCTCTAGGGTGCGCTATATCCAAAGTAGACACATTTTGGCCCATAACTCAATAAATGTAAATGTGGAAATTTGCTAATGCAATTCACTACAGACCTTACAGCTCACGCGGTGCGATATTTCCTGACGCTTGCCTGGCAGCTGTTGCTCTTTGGATTCGGCTTTCGCGCACTCTCTCGAGGATCCGTCATAACTTTCTGAACTTCTAGTTCCCTTTGGGTTTCACATTTGTTTTGTTCTTAAAGGAGAACACAGGACAAGTGATTTACAGAGCAGATATGTATGCTGTAGCAGAACCCAAATGCAATAAAATTCCAGTTAAATTTTGAAGAAGATAAACTCTGAGCAGCGAGTGAAGGGAATATGACTCTGTGATGGAATTAGTGTTGTGAAAAAGCACATTTTACAAAATGTACAATGTGACTTAATGTATAGCAAGCTACAGGTAATCCCCCCCTCTCAATGTGTTTTTTTATCTTGCCTTGTAGATCAACCCAGCCGGAGCCACCGTGCTACAGAATGAGCCACATCATGTTAGTTACTCTAAAAATATGTTCGATCATTGTGACAATATCAATACAACTTCTCAAGCATACTGCTTTTGATTTAAGAGTCTTGCATTTGCTTCTAGTCTTAATTAGACTAAAATACTTCTTTTTTTTAAAGACTATTATTTGGGCATTTTAAGCCTTTATTCAACAGGACAGCTGAAGATGTACAGTCAAACGGGAGAGAGGGGGAATGCATGCAGCAAAAGGCTGCATGTCAGAATCAAACCTGCAAACCTGCAAACTCTGCAGCAAGGAGTGGTACTTTGTACATGGGCCGCATGCTCAACCAAGTGAGGTACCCAGGCACTGAGCCTAAAACACTTAACTTAATAATAATTTAAAGCAAAATCCCCTCTTACAAAATAAAATTGTGATGTTGTGAAAGAGAGAGTTTTGATGAAAAGCTGTTCAGCTGAAGGCAAAATTGTTGCTAACATGTTGTTGTTTCTTCCTTCCTTCCAAGACATGCAACTCAAGTGAACTAGAACTTATTATTGTATTGTTGCATGTGTCTCTACACTCCTTCCATTTTTGCTCAATGCAATATGGGAAAGGCTCCAGTCTCCAGCATGCATTTGTCAGTTATTCTTTTAACCTGTCCTTGTTCAAAAGTTTTGGATTTCACTAACTAGTTTGGCTCAAAGTAAGTACATTGCTGCCACAAAGCCTGACATAATGATGCGTGATGTCTCTCCCCTTCCACTATCTAGGGCAGTGGAGATGGATCTGGCTATGCATCGCTAATCGCTGACTTGCTACAAAGATCCCATGCATAAAAACAACTACTTTATTTCTATGTGAAATGTTATATTTGGTAAATATTACAAACAATGAGAAACAGAGAAGACCCTGTAATATTACTTTATTATTCATGTTGACTGTATATTTACAAAAAGAGTATACACAGTGTGTATATTCAGAGTATATTGTGTGATTTTGGAAGAGAAAAAAAGATAACTCTTAGAAAACTGTAAAAATGGCAATTATTTCTGTTTCTCTACATCTATTTCTTTTTATTACATTTTTATGAATTTTTCGCACACTAACAATAAAAAAGTATTATTGATTTTGTATATCTATATTTGTCTATATTAGTGTATGTACTTTGGTTGTGGTTTTTATAGAAGCCGTTTCTACCACACCCTTACATTTATTTTGTATTTCTTTAATGTAATTTGTTTTTTATGTTCTGTGAAAGAAATAAACTAACAATATAGTATGTAGGCCAATATACACACTCAATCTTGCACACACTTTTAAAAACAAACATGCATTAACCTGCCTGTGAATGTGCACACACACACACACACACACACACACACACACACACACATACAAATACACAGACACATAATGTACAAGGAGCTGATGAAGCAGTGGCAGCCTTTGGGCTGAGGCAGATGATGGATGGAAGGGAGTTGATGACTGTGTTGGGTGGCTGCTCACTCCCTTTTCTTCTCCCTCTCACCCCTCCCCATGCTCTCTCTCTCTCTCTCTCTCTCTCTCTCTCTCTCTCTCTCTCTCTCTCTC
Source organism: Zingel zingel (assembly GCA_023566125.1). NCBI lineage: Eukaryota > Metazoa > Chordata > Actinopteri > Perciformes > Percidae > Zingel > Zingel zingel. The sequence goes on from CM042317.1 coordinate 14,249,371, forward strand.
TCTCTCTCTGTCCCTTCCTCCAGTCACACCCGTGTCCAAATGTGAGTGATGGAGGGAGGATATGTCCTGCCTCCGCTCTTCCTCCCTGCCATTTAGGGTGTCAACATCCCCTACATCCTGCACAGTTTGGACCCTGTATAATTTATATAACCGTGGCATGACATACGAGGGCGAGGGAAAGGGAGACGGAGGGAGATAGATAAAGAGGGAAAGAGATGGGGAAACTAGAGATGGTGGGACAGATAGAGAGGGATGGGAAGAGAGTAAGAAAAAAGAGGGGGGGGGAGGGGTCAGAGACAGCCAAAATGATGAGACCAAAACCACTCTGAAGCTCCACTTAGACCAAATCAGTGATCAGCAACAACCAGGGAATGTGGCTGACATCCATGCAACTTATACCCAGAATTGTCAAAGTTCTTATTCTCTTGCTGATCTCTGAAGCCACAATTTCAACCGAAAAAAAAAAAAAAAAAAAAAAATATATATATATATATATATATATATATATATATATATATATATATATATATATATATATATATATATATATACATATATATATATATATATATATATATATATATATATATATAAAGTCCAACATGAGCACAAAGTTAACCATAGCCTCATGGGAGACATGTCAAAGAACTCTGTCAAAGACGTTGCTGCACCAGAAAGTGACAACCGATTAAATGGTATGAGATGGTTATTAGGATTAGCACGGAGCAATTAAATGCTAATGATGTAATGAATAATGAGTGAATAATTGTATAAAAGGCTACTACCAGCTAAAGCAGGAAGGGGAATTAGGGACAGAAGGGAAGAAGGTACATTTGGAGGGTAAAAAAAGGGAAGGGAGATTAAGCAAGAGAAAAAAGGGGAAGGAATGGAGGAAGGAAAAGCACAATAGGTGTAATATCCCAACTTAATTGTGATTTATTTGTATTAGAAGACATGATGGACACCTCAATCCAAAGTCCAAAATCAAACGTTGCCTGCCTCAATATACTGCCTAACATTTTGTATAGATCCAGGATCAGGTTGAAGAACTCGGCAGCTGGTCGGAGAGCACAAAAACCTTTCTCATTTCCTGAAAACGCCCAGAAATCTGAGACATTGTCGATAACAAAAGTAGTCTTCTCAAAAACAGGATTTTAATAGAGGGTTAGAGCCTGTTACTTATACTATTTTTTGTGTGTGAATAACATCTATGTATTTATTTATTTTGTTCATTTGGGAGTCCTGAGGAAGTGGAGGTTTTTTTTCTTCCCGTATAACCAGAGTGCCCCCATGAGGCGGCAAGCCGGACCTGCTGACTGTCCAGAGGGATGAGCATCACTTCGTGGACCTGGCGGGCAATGCACCGGAGTAGATTAAGAGGGGGGAAATTATTTATAAATTCCCCTTCAATTATTTATTGAGCAATTCCTCCCAGTGTTTACTCAGGGGTTATTAAATATGATGCTGCTATAAGCTACTCAAAAGACAGAATCATCAGAGGACATCCCGGGATACTTTTAATTCCAGCGCTCACAGTACTCACAGAGCTTCCAGAACCGGCGTTCAGAATGCAATTAAAAGGAGCGGCTACTCAATCAATTTTTCTCACCATTTCACTTTCTTTTTTTCCTACCTCTCTTCAACTCTTTTTCATTTGTGTTCAACAAGAAAAATGTGCAGTCTCCGGCCAAACAGTGTGGAGAACTATGGTTTGTGTGTGTGTGTGTGTGCGTGTGCGTGTGCGTGTGTGTTTGTGTGTACACAGACACTCGTGTATGTGTGGCGGAGATGTAATAGAATAACTGCGACTCAGCTAATCCGATCTGTCTCTCTTCCTCCCATGTCCAGCCCCTGTCTCCCTCTCTCTATCGCACTACCTCAGTACATGGAGAGACAGACCTCTGTCTGCTGGCTCGGAGACTGTCAATAGTTTGTTCAGATAGTGGCAGCAGGCTTAGCCAGGGAGATGAAATGTAGCCTTGGATTTTGTCCTTCTTGGCTCCCACAACAAGCCATCTAATAGGTTTTGGGAAGGGGCAAGAGAGAGAGAGAGAGAGAGAGAGAGAGAGAGAGAGAGAGAGAGAGAGAGAGAGAGACGGGCAGAAAGAGAGTACCTTTAGCTACCAGACAGTACATGAACAGTACGCAACTAAATCGGTCTAAATCAACCTGGCTCACACTGATACCACACATATAGGAACACACAGTTCTTCCTCCTTGTGTCTCCTACATATAGCACTTTTGTGCATGCGCACACACACATGCACTGTCAAACTGAAAGAGAGAAATTTTAAATGTGCACATAGAGAAAAGCTCATAGGGAAGTGTGTGTTTGACATTTCTTCAGCCACGCTTACTGCTTGTTGCCCCTTCTAGGGATTCATTGCATTTGCTATGTTCCCTCTGAAGCAAAAAAAAAAGAAAAAAAAGCTGAGCTGTGTGTGTGTGTGTGTGTGTGTGTGTGTGTGCGCTTGCATGTGTGTGCGCTTGCGTGTGTGTGCATGTGTCCTCTTGCTTTTGGTGGCTCATTTTACCAAAGGAAACTCACCAAAAAACTCACAAAAACCAAACTCACAGCCTCTCTTGACTCTCCTCCCTCACTTTCCTCTGTTTGTGTGTGTGTGTGTGTGTTTATGTGTGTGTGGCCAGAGGGTAGAACACTTCACAAAACAAAAAAGAAGACCAATAGTTTGAAAGGCGAAAGCGAGAGGAGGCAGTTAGACTAAAGAAAAATGTGTCACTTGTCTGATAGTTGTAGAAATCAAAGCCGGGGACGACATTTGTGTGTTTTTGTTTGTGTGTGTGTGTGTGTGTGTCATATCAGTTTAACTTTTGCCTCAAATGACACATATGCACACACACACACACACACACACGCACGCACGCACGCACGCACGCACGCACGCACGCACGCACACACACACACACACACACACACACACACACACACACACTGCTCAATCAACACAGTGACGGAGGCTAGTGGTCTGGCACATTTCAATGGAGCAACACTGACCCCTACTGAATGCAGCCATTTTTCAAATGTGTTTTATCAGAATCAGTATGACTCACAGCATTGCATACCAGAGCCTGTGAAATCTTAGACTCGAGGGATAATAGGTGTTCAACAACAAATTTATATCTACAGAAATCATTCAAATGGAAATGTTCAGCGTCTCACTTTCTAATCTAATCAGGTTGACAGACTATGATGGTATATTCTTGCATTAGTGTTTTATTGTGGCTCGACAATAATAATTAGAAAGGAATTTAATGAACAACTTTGAATGATTCTCTTTGAAATTTGCTCCTTCTCTTATATTCTCCTCGGCGACCTGTTAAAGGCCATGTTTATCCTGTTTGTTTTCAGTGGCATAAACTTTAAATGGCTCCGTCCCTGCTCTCTTCAAAAGTAATGATTGTTCAGGAGCGTGAGCTGGCGACATTTTCAAAAGGCAGTTTGGGGATTCAGCGGCAATCTCTCGGCTGATTGAACTCTCTAATGTCAGTCTGCTTTTGATTTGTGGCCCGGCGTGTGCACGAGCTCGAGTCAGAAAGGAAAAACAGGGTTTGCTGAAACAAAATGGAACAGTGGATGGGGACAACCCTACTTAAAGTCTTTCAGCTTCATTAGTAAACAGCTGATAATCTTTCATCTTTTCATGTTTGCCCCAATGAGTGCTGTACTTTACTGATTTCATAGATGCTCAATTCTCACATAATTTAAGGAGAATACTATGTAAAAGTAAAAATAGGATTTGTGATGAAAAATAATGCAGAGAGCTGGATTCCTATTTCAGCCCTGAGTAGTGCCTGCAGTTGAAGCATGTTAGGCCCAAAACATCTGCTCCCTCTCGACCCATCCCAGGTGATCCTGATTTGGTGTTAGTGGGTGGCCCTGTCCCCTGTACTTAAGGAAGGCTGGAGGACAGAGATCTCCCTCATAGGAGTTTGGTCGGTTGACGGCGGTCGGATGGATGAAACGAGTGTGGAGGCAGTTGGTGGCAACTGGACTGGGAATGGTCAGGAGGTTGCAAGGGGAAGTGATGTTTCAGGAAGTGAACATGATGGAATGGAAGAAAGTGGGAGTTGTGGACCATGGATGGCAACTAGGGGTAAGAAGCGGGAAAAAAAGGATAAAACAAAGTCTAGTGATGAGGAGGAAAGATGTACTGTAGCTGAAAGCTGTAAAGCGGAGTACAAAGTGTTTGTGAAATTGATTCGAGAGGGATCTACATTTGATTAATGGAGTCCAATACAACTAAGTAAAGCACTACATGGAGTTTGGGGAGATAAGGAGTGCCAAACAGCTGATAAATGGATACATGTAAGGATGAAGAACAGCAAAGAAATGCAATCAAAGTTAATAAAATAAATGGTAAAGGAGTCAAGTGTACGGTTGTGTTTGACAAGAAAATTGTAAGGGGAGTAATTTCAGGGATCCCGTTAAGAGAATCAATGGATGATGTTAAAGAAAGCATAACTAATGTCAAGGTAAAGGAAGCAACTGAAAACGAGACGAGATGGAATTGTAACCAGGTTCTAATCAGCCTCCAACATTTCCTGCAAAAACACCTCAAGGTCCGGGATCACTACTTCAATACTTTTAGTAACGTCCTGGTTCGAGGGATAAAGATGAGATAGATATCAAATGCACTGACACCTAATACTAGTTTGTCTTTGGCTGTAGATGATTATTGACTTCACACAGAGAATGAAAACACAAACACATAGTAACTCTTTTCAAGAAAATAGTATTATTGAAAGTGTCCAACAATGCATATTGCACTCCCATTTCCCACCCAAAATACATTCGTCAACAAAATATGTTCTGGCCAGAAACCACATTTTAAGTTTTGCTGCAGCAATAGTCTCTCTAATTTAGTTGTGCACAACCCAGTACCTGTTTGAGCTCAGTCTAAAAGAAAAAAGAAAATTGTATCTGACACGATCCTCCAAATCCACAGGAGGGAAAGACCTTACTGATGAGATAGTAGAAATGGAAATCCAAACTCAGGCCTGAAGTTCAGAGTCCAGTCGGCTGTCCACCACGCTCTCTCCTGTTACGGCTAGCAGACCGCTCCTCCGTCGCACCCACGCTGTCGCTCTCACAGTACACCACACAGTCCCACAGTACAGCTATGTCAACAGATAACAGTTTTCAGACACCACCATCAAAAGAAAGAAAAAAAAAAAAATCCCTTTTCAGGATGTTATTTCCTTATTTTTCTTGCAGAGCTAAATGTTCGCCGTTTCTCCCTCTGTAACAGGCTAAGGAAAGAACGACACCAGCGCTGCGCAAGCTGCCACCTCGTGGGCATTACCGCAAAGTGTTTGCCACTGCTGAAAAGTGTTGAGAATTAAAATGACTCGATTAAAACAAAGTGGCCTAACCTGAGCTATTTCCATCCATCCATCTTCGTCCGCTTATCCGGTATCGGGTCGCGGGGGTAGCAGCTCCAGCAGGGGACCCCAAACTTCCCTTTCCCGAGCCACATTAACCAGCTCCGACTGGGGGATCCCAAGGCGTTCCCAGGCCAGGTTGGAGATATTAATCCCTCCATCTAGTCCTGGGTCTTCCCCGAGGCCTCCTCCCAGCTGGACGTGCCTGGAACACCTCCCTAGGGAGGCGCCCAGGGGGCATCCTTACCAGATGCCCGAACCACCTCAACTGGCTCCTTTTGACGCGAAGGAGCAGGGGCTCTACTCCGAGCTCCTTACGGATGACTGAGCTTCTCACCCTATCTCTAAGGGAGACGCCAGCCACCCTCCTGAGGAAACCCATTTTGGCCGATTGTACCCTGTTCTTTCGGTCATGACTCAGCTTTCATGACCATAGTTTAGGGTAGGAACGAAAACTGACTGGTAGATTGAGAGCTTTGCCTTCTGGCTCAGCTCTCTTTTCGTCACAACGGTCCGATAAATTTAATGCAATACCGCACCCGCTGCGCCGATTCTCCGACCAATCTCCCGCTCCATTGTCCCCTCACTCGCGAACAAGACCCCAAGGTACTTGAACTCCTTCACTTGGGGTAAGGACTCATTCCTTACCTGGAGAAGGCACTCCATCGGTTTCCTGCTGAGAACCATGGCCTCCGATTTAGAGGTGCTGATCCTCATCCCAGCCGCTTCACACTCGGCTGCGAACCGATCTCGTGAGTGCTGAAGGTCACAGGCCGATGATGTCATCAGGACCACATCATCTGCAAAAAGCAGCGATGAGATCCCCAGCCCACCGAACTGCAACCCCTCTCCACCCCGACTACGCCTCAATATCCTGTCCATAAATACTACAAACAGGATTGGTGACAAAGCGCAGCCCTGGCGGAGGCCAACTCTCACCTGAAACAAGTCCGACTTACTGCCGAGAACCCAGACACAGCTCTCGCTTTGGTCGTACAGAGATTGGATGGCCTTGAGAAGGGACCCCCTCACCCCATACTCCCGCAGTACCTCCCACAGTATCCCCCGGGCGACCCGGTCATACGCCTTCTACAGATCCACAAAGCACATGTAGACCGGTTGGGCATACTCCCAGGCTCCCTCCAGGATCCTTGCGAGAGTAAAGAGCTGGTCCGTTGTTCCACGACCAGGACGGAATCCGCATTGTTCCTCTTCAACCTGAGGTTCGACTATCGACCGAACCCTCCTTTCCAGCACTTTGGAGTAGACTTTACCGGGGAGGCTGAGAAGTGTGATACCCCTGTAATTGGCACATACCCTCTGGTCCCCCTTTTTGAAAAGGGGAACCACCACCCCGGTCTGCCACTCCTTAGGCACCGTCCCAGACTTCCACGCAATGTTGAAGAGGCGTGTCAACCAAGACAACCCCTCCACACCAAGAGCTTTAAGCATTTCTGGACGGATCTCATCAATCCCTGGGGCGTTGCCACTGTTGAGTTGTTTACCTACCTAAGCAACTTCCACCAGGGAAATTGACGACAATCCACAATCATCCTCCAGCTCTGCCTCTACCATAGAGGGCGTATTAGTCGGATTTAGGAGTTCCTCAAAGTGCTCCTTCCACCGCCCTATTACCTCCTCAGTTGAGGTCAACAGCGTCCCATCCTTACTGTACACAGCTTGGATGGTTCCCCGCTTCCCCCTCCTGAGGTGGCGAACGGTTTTCCAGAAGCACCTTGGTTCCGACCAAAAAGTCTTCCCCCACCCCCTGACCCAACTCACCACCAGATGGTGATCAGTTGACAGCTCCGCCCCTCTCTTCACACGAGTGTCCAAAACATACGGCCTCAGATCAGATGAAACAATTATAAAATCGGTCATTGACCTTTGGCCCAGGATGCTCTGGTACCAAGTACACTTATGAGCATCCCTATGTTCGAACATGCTATTTGTGTCTGGTTAATAAGTGAAAATAGGAAACTCATATCTTGTGTTTTTACTCATGTATTATATCTGAAGGAATATTTTAGCTTCAGTTCAAATTAGCTTGAATGAATCTACAAAATGTCCTATTATGATGACAAATATTGATCACACACATCATATCATCCCTGCTTAAAACTTTAAACACAAGCAGCCAATTTTGGGTGGGTTACAGAATCATAACCGATAGCCACTCAATTGTGCTAACATTGGAAGAAGATAAACTTCCTGAGAGGGTATTTGTAGGATACATGAGTTATGAAGTCAAGATGTTCATTCCTCCACCACTTAGATGTTTTAAGTGCCAAAAGTTTGGACATGTAGCTGCAGTGTGTAAGGGGAAACAAAGATGCAGTAAGTGCAGTGGAGAGCATGAGTATGGGAAGTGTGATAAGGATGCAAAGTTGAAATGTAGTAATTGTGGGGGGAACACAGACCAGCCTACATAGGATGTGAAGTGAACAAGAGAATGCAGGAAGTACAGCGTATCAAAGTCACTCAATGGCTACCCTATGTGGAAGCAACAAAAAATGTTAAAAGGGCAGTGATAGGTCCAGCCTCAGGTTTCAAAGAGGGGAGACATTGTAACAAAACTGAAGAGGAAACTTTGATTGTGTCTAAAAATAACTTTGTGTTGTTCATGGCTGAGATCGTCAATTGCTCAGCACAAACTACAGGCCGAACAGAGAGGATTAAAATTATAGTCAAATTTTTGGGTGTGAAAGAGTTGATGTGGGAATCAGTAAGAGACACTTGGCTGAGGTTAATGCTCTGGATTATATTGCAATGGAATGCCAGGAGCTTAATAGCAAATGGGCAGGAATTTAAAAATGATGTTGATAATCTCAGTGTTAAACCCAATATTATTTGTATTCAGGAAACTTGGTTGATTCCCAAACTGGATTTTATTATTAAAGGATATTCATCAAAAAGGAGAAATGGAGAAACTGGAAAAGGTGGGGGAGTTATAACATTCATAAAAAATGTATTCAATATAGGGAAATTAAAGGGTGAGTCTTTTTACACCCCTGGTGCAATTAGCAGTGTATGCTATTTGTACCCTGGTGCAATTAGAAATGAATGCTATTTGTACCCCGCCGGTGCACACAGCAATGTGTTCTATTAATACCCCATCTGGTACAAATATCAATGTATGCTATATGCACCCCTGTGCATTTACAGTACCATGGCATATATTTACACACATTTATCCATACTACTCACGTATTACACCCTTTTGGAATATATATATATATATATATATATATATATATATATATATATATATATATATATATATATATATATATATATATAACTATGTTGGGGAAGCTTGATGAATATTCATTTGGGAACTCATCACTGATTGGCTTGCCCTGACACTCTTCCCCTAACCATAATCAATCCCACTGCTCTTGCCTAAACCTAACCAACCCAACCAGAGCAGGCAACAAGTACTAGCCATTCAGGGATGAGTCCCCTAATGAATAGCCATGAGTCTTCCCATGCCACCCTGCAAAAAAAAGTCCCGTTCGCGGGCCCTGACTTGCACAATGGCATGCAAATTATCCAATCCAAAAACCAAGATCACCTTACCAGGGAATCAAACTCCAGACTCCCAGACCAAAGCTCAGTATTCAGTAACCTCTCACCTAGCAGCTCTTACAGAATGTTGTACAACTGTTTACCATTTGGTGTCTTCAAGTCTTGGTTGCTAGGCAACCATACTGTATACAAAAAATAGGTACTAACTAACAAACTAACGGTTGTATGCTTCACTGAAGACAGTGCAACTGTAGTATCCATTTCCCACTTGAAATTCAATTGTTAGAAACTTTAGAGACAAAACTTTCCTAATACGCCAGTTTCTGCTGTCATGGAAGATGAACGTCCGCCAAGATTTCGGTGCACGCGAGCAACGTGTTTTTGTTGTTACGTCACAGGGTGTGAATAGCTCAGCTGTGTGGCCGAGGCTATTCGTACCGGGGGTGCAAATAGACACTCCAGAAATTAAAAGAAGGAATGCTCTAGAATACACTGTAATACAGGTCTGGTCAAAAGAAGGCAATATAGAAATAATAAATGTTATAATCCATGTAAGCAATTAGAATTAAGTCAATTGTCAGAAATTTGGAAAGATACACAAAAAAAAAAATGTTTTTAGGGGAACTGAATCAGCAATAGGTGGTTCGGGCATCTGGTAAGGATGCCCCCTGGGCGCCTCCCTAGGGAGGTGTTCCAGGCACGTCCAGCTGGGAGGAGGCCTCGGGGAAGACCCAGGACTAGGTGGAGGGATTATATCTCCAACCTCGCCTGGGAACGCCTCGGGATCCCCCAGTCGGAGCTGGTTAATGTGGCTCGGGAAAGGGAAGTTTGGGGTCCCCTGCTGGAGCTGCTACCCCCGCGACCCGATACCGGATAAGCGGACGAAGATGGATGGATGGATGAATCAGCAATAGATTTCACTTTTGCTACAGTAACATTAGTAGACAAATGTGAGTGGGAGCTATTGAAGGACAACGCTATAGGTAGTGATCACTACCCTATTGCAATTCAGGTAGGAATGGAAGTTGCAATTGAGCATGAAGTCAAAAATGAGAGATGGATTTCAGAGAAAGCAGATTGGAACAAATTTAGAGATATTAGTGATGAAATGCTGCCAGTAATCGATGTAAATAAAGATATTGAAAGTCTGTGTAAAGATATTAGTGTTGGCATAATCAGTGCTGCAAGTGTAGCCATTCCTAGATCCAAACCCAAAAATCTAAGGAAAATAGTACCGTGGTGGTCTAATGAATACAAAAAAGCAATTAAAGATAGGAACAAAGCTTTTAGAGTTTTGAAAAGAACACACAATTTCCCAAACCTAATTGACTTTAAGAAATCTCAAGCATTTGTAAGTAGAACTATAAGGGAGGCTAATAATGGCTGTTGGAGAAGGTTCTGTGACTCAATAGGAAGAACTACTCCAGTAGAAAGAGTTTGGGGCATGATAAAGAAAATGAAAGGGAGTGGAAAAGAGTATGGTTATCCTGGGTTGATGGTCAAAATATAATCACTGATAGTATTGGCAAAGCAGAGATAATGGCAAAGACATTTAGTAAGGTACATAGTACTGGAAATCAACAGGAAAAGAGGGCAAGGACAGAAACTGTTGAAAATTATCGACATGAATTTGAAAATGTAGATGCAATAGGAGGGGTGTTGAATGACGTATTCACAATAACTGAACTCAATAATGCACTGAGAAAGTTAGGAAAATCTTCTCCAGGGGGGGATCGGATTTGTTACTCTATGTTGGAGAACCTAACTGATAAAGCAAAGGAAGTGTTATTGTGTCTTTACAATAAGGTCTGGTCAGAGGGAATAATTCCAAGAGGATGGAAAGAATCTATAATTATCCCAATTAAAAAACCTGGAAAAGAGCCACATATTCCTAACAACTACAGACCAATAGCACTTACATCCCAAATGGGGAAAACAATGGAAAGAATAATAAATGGCAGGCTTATATATACAGTTGAGACTAAAGGATTGATACCAAATTATCAGAGTGGTTTTAGAAGAGGCAGAGGTACCATGGATCCTTTAGTATATTTAGAGGATGCCATAAGATGAGCTCAAGTAAATAAGGAATCAGTTGTGGCTGTCTTTTTTGATATTGAGAAAGCATACGATATGATGTGGAAGGAAGGCCTTTTGATTAGGTTAAATCATATGGGAATTAGGGGTACAGTATTCACTTGGGTTAATGAATTCTTGTCAGATAGAACAATAATGGTGAAGATAAATGGGGTGACAAGTGAGCAGTATCAGGTAGAAAATGGTATTCCACAAGGGAGTATTATCAGTCCTTTATTGTTCTCCATTGATCAATGATAAAGTAAATTGAATTGCATTTCGTGATTTAAAAATAAGCCCTACTGTACCTTTCCCAGCTGCTCCACCATGGGTTTTTAAAGAACTGTCCATTGATTTGGGGTTGTTAAAAGATAAGAAAGGAATTGGCATGGACAAATATAGGGTGCAGAACTATTTAATGGAGAGGTATAAAGACAATATAACTATATATATATGGATTCATCTAAATGGACTGATAACAGACTGTGGGTTCCTTATGTCATCCCAAAATTAAAAGTGAAAATAGGTAAAAGAATCCTTGATGATTTAGCAGTTTACACAGCGGAGTTGGTCGCCTTGTGGCTAGCTCTGCTATGGGTGGAAGTCAATAGGCCAAGCAAGGCGGTAATTGTTTCAGACTCCAGTTCAGCTTTGATCAGTATCAAAACTTGTCAGTCAAAATCTAGGCAGGATATTGTATTTGAAATAATACAAGTTGCAAATACTCTGTTACAGTCAGGAACCAAGTTAACTCTTGTATGGGTACCAGCTCATATATGAGCTGTAGGAAATCAGTTAGCAGATAAATGTGCTTAGCAAGCAGCTGGAAATTCCAGCATATATATAGAGGTTAATTATAGCAAAGCAGAAATTAAAAGTATGGTTAAACCCACAGTTAAAGGAAAATAGCAAACATTATGGGACAATGGGCAGACTGGAAGACAGTTCTATAATATCCAGAATAAAGTGGGAAAGAGCAGAAATATGAACAGAAGCAAGGAGGAGGAGGATGTATTTTCAAGAATGAGGTTTGGACACACAATATTAAATAATACTTTATTAATAACGAAGAAACATGCTGATGGCAATTGTGAATTCTGTAGTAGTCCAGAGTCTGTAGAGCATGTTGTTCTACACTTCCCTAAATATCAGGAATAAAGACAAAGATTAATCTTACAATTGCAAGGAAAACAGATAAGGTTAAACTTAGGACATTCTACAAAGAAGTTCAGGTGAAATGTGTTTTAAATATGTATTTAGCTTCCTGAGGAATACAGGAAGAATTTAGTTTTCTTTTTGGTTTTGTTTGTTTTGTTTTGTTTTATTTTATTTTTATTTAGTTATTTATTTATTTTGAATCATATTTGGAAAGGTTAGACTCCAGTACCACACCCCAGTCCAGCTGGTGGCGGTAATGCACCATTAAAGTTAGTTGCCAACTGCCATAAAACCAAAAGAAGAAGAAGACAAGATCTCCCTCTGTCAGACTCAAGGGGGTAAGCGTCACCTCACAACCCAAACCTCCTATGGCGTCATTTTGATGCTAATAAGCACTCACCCCCCGTTGCCCCGTTGACATCACTTTGACAGCGAATAACTTTACATCTAAAGCGTTTAAAGACTTTATTTGTCCATTGATTATTTATAATGAAACACGGCAATGCATAAAAGGCTCCATTACCTTGTACCTCACGTTATGGCTCCGTAGCATACGTTTTTGTAAAAATAGGCTAACAATTGTGTCATAACCACGGGACTTACTGTCACATAGTAGAGGGATTACCGTATAGTACAGGAGAAGCTCGCAGACAGTTTCGACTTACATTAGCTGTTTAAGTTTAATTACTAATGTTAACTAGCATTTTAGTTAGCAATAATTAGCCTGTGTCCATGTTATCTCCTTACATATACCTACGCTCTCTGTTTCTGCAAGATTGGGAATGATTGAGCTTTCTCTGGCACAGCTACCAGAAGGCTTACAACTTTCAGACAGGTTGCACACTTCCCATTTACGTCGTCTCTCTCAGTTTGAAGCTGCGCAGTAACGCTCGGTGCTCACCAGAAAAGTGCTTCTAATAAAAAATCGTGATTTATCAAAAACCTACTTTTTTAATCTCCTCCTAGACTGTGCGACCGATTGGCACGGAAAAAGTTAATGAAAAGAATTTTGATAGGATAAAAATTGTGCATATTACGCACAAACTAATTTGTGTAGCTAACTATGAAAACACCAACTTTGCCATATCTCAGCCAAAATAAATGCAATCAATGGTGTTACCCTGATGACAGAATTGACTCAGGAGCAGAGCTCACAAAAATTGGTTTATTTAGAATAGGGGAAAAGGGGAAGTGGAGAGGCAGACGTCAGGAACGGAGAAGCAGATAGGGGAGGATGGAGAAAACTGGAGGACGAGGAAACTGAGGGGAGACACAGGAGTGATACTGGGGCTGGAGAGTGCGGGGAGCGAGGGGAGGCAGAATTCTCGGGGAAGCGCGGGGAAGCCTTAACCGAGGAGCCGAGGGAGAGACACTGGAACTGGAGAGCAGAGAAAGCAAGAGCAGCTGGAGCAGAGTACCGAGGGAGGGGGTCCGTGAAGCGAAGCCAGCTGACTGGAGACGACAGTTGGGGTAGGAGGTGGTAACTGGGAATGAGAAGACACAAAACAGGTAAGTGAATCGTTAGGAAAAGGGTAAGAAAAAGGAGCAACGAATTTTCTAAGCAAAGGATTTGGCTAGCGTTCACCAGGGTGTCTGGAGCAACAATCAAGCGAAGATGGTCTGTAGAGCCGGGGTAGAAATACTGGTCTTGATTGTAGATGGGAGGCAGGTGTGTGCGGTGGGAGGCGGTGATGAAGGAATAATGATCAGGTGCGCTCAGTCAGCTGGCAGCAGTAGTGGGGGGGGAAGAGCAGGATCGGCACACACAGAGAGAGAGAGAGAGAGAGAGAGAGAGAGAGAGAGAGAGAGAGAGAGAGAGAGAGAGAGAGAGAGAGAAACACAGGAGAGGAAACTAGCCGGGCAATGAAAATAGGAAAAAAGGTAAACAAAAACAGAAAACTCACAGCCAGCCGACCCCGACCATCACACAACGGCAAACTTTAGATTCTTGTTTGCCATGACTCTCTGGAGGTCCCACACGCGTTTTACGAAAATTGGTCACTAACGATGGGTACCATCTAGGGCCACTCCTGAGGCCAACCCTAGAGTGGGGGTACTGAGGGGTCAAAGTGGGTGTGGCCTATGGGACCCAAGTCTAAATTTACTACTAAACACTAATGTGAACAACTTTAAATATACAGGGTAGATAGACAATGGGCCCTGGACCGCACCTACCAAACATTACACATGTGGACCACTAGGTGGCGCTATAATGTTTTTTTGCCTTTAACTCCCACATTACACATTAGAAAACCTTACATCGCCATGTTCCTTGAATCAAGCTGAATCATATGATATAGGCCATGCCCATTTCTGCTTAAAATCTTTTTCGCAATATCGCGCAATGCGCAAAACCAACTTTTTCGAACTCGTCCTAGGCCATGCGATGGATCAGCACGAAACCTGGTAACTAGCATCTCCAGATGGACGTGACCAAAAGGTACTCAAGGAATTTTGCTACGTTAAAGTATGCGCATTTGACAACCAAACCAATTTTCCTAGCTAGCTAATAAACACTAACTTTATCATATCTCTGCCAAATTAAATGTTATCAGCAAAGTACTTGGGATCCTTGTTCAACATCCCACGATGATGCTCTCTACTAAATTTGGCTAAGATCAGCCTTTAGTGGGCGCTATAAGCAACATTTATTTGTTCTGGCCAATAACTCAATGCATTTAAATGGGAAATTTGAAATTGCAATATCTCTGCCACAGTAAATGCAATCAACACAACACTTGTGTTGCACCAAATTTGGCGAAGATCAGCCATTAGGGGGCGCTATAGTCAATGTAGACAAGTTTTGGCCCTTTTACTCAATCAATGTTAATGAGATATTTGCAATGGTAATGTACCACGGAACTTGGAGCTCACACTTCTCAATATTTACTGATGTTTGCCTCCTACCTTTACGTTTTGGTTTTTGCATTTGCGTGCTCCCCTGATTTTCTACAATAAACAAACTTCTTAACCCACCTGACAAAGTTTCTACAACCTTCACAGTGAACAAATGCAACTCTTTTCTTTCACTTTTTCAATCCAAAATCAACACCATTCACAGGCGCCGATACCGTGGGTGCTCCCACGGAAAATACTGAGCACCCACGTGTGCCAGACTGCCAGTAGGCTACATTCATTTAAAATTAAACATTGCAGTTGGTGCTAGGTGGAGTGTCTGTCATAGTGTGATTAGGTGTTGGTGGCATTGATTCTTAATTTCCCACGAAGCTGATTGAAGTTGCGTTCTAACTGTAAATTATGCATATACAGTTTAATACTGTTAATACTGCGTTCTGACAACTGAAGAAGAGGAGCAACAGTCGCAGCTCTCTACTTTTCCATAATGTAAGTTGAATCTAAATTTAAAGTGAAGTGATAATGTTATATTGTGACTAACGCTAGACATCGTTAGCTAGCTAACGTTCAAGGATAAATCTTGATTGCTATAGCTACGCAAGTACTTTCGATAGAAAAAAACACGACCTGAATCAGTGCAGGCAACACGGAGTAGCTGCAGCTATGTGTATAAGCGTCCCCTGAGTTAAAACGGCAGTTGTTGGGAGACGTTTTAGAGTGCCTTTGTGCTTCTTAAAGGAGAATTCCGGTTGATTTCAACCCATAGTTGTTTGTAAATTTGGAGTGCTGTCAGTAGCGAGAAAAATGAAAACAATCGGTGTTGCCTACACCGTGTTATCCTCCTGCTAGAGTTAGCAGCCAACATGATTAAACAGGGCAATTTTTAAACTTGTTTTTAGCCTCTAAACATGTTTGAAATGTAATTACAAGTGCCTACCCCAGACCTGCCAACCTTGAAGAAATTTTATGAGTACAACCCCCTCCCCCCGCGCACCCAACAGCCCACTGCCAATGTGTGCTCCACTGTTGCCCACCCACCAGTGAGAAACCTATGAGATACCTAATAACCATAATACATAATATACACATGGCATCTGCAATCTGAAAATGTAGGTGGAGAGGGGGGAGATTATGATAGGCTACTATGAGTAGGTCATATTCCTGCATATTGTTACAAATATTATGAATTATGTTACACACACACACACACACACACACGCACACACACACACACACACACACACACACACACACACACACACACACACACACATTCAATGGAAAACTAGATATATGTAATTTATATTGAAATACATTGTTTGGCTCATCACTACCGCCTAGATTACAATACATTATTATTACTGTGTTGGAGAATGGAGTGGATGAATGGCTGTAGGTGTACTGAAACTACAATGAAACATGTTTTCTTATATCCTGTCCAATATTTTGTGCCCATATATTTGTTAGTCTAACCAATAGGAGGCAGAGAGAGCTAATGAATAGGCCTAAGTACTTCTGTGTTAAAGATGAGAGTCGGACCAGGTTAACACATAGCCTTCTTCTGATTACTGAAGTATTCTAAGTTATGATTTACTTATAAAGCAACTTTAAATAGGCCTGAAGCAACTATTTAAAAAAGCACAAGATTGAAGCCTGGCAGAGACACAATTATAGGCCAATAAATAACATGGGTCAGACATTTTCAGATAGGCTTTTAAAAGGATGACATGGGTGACATTGCATTATGTCAGTTGCCATCACATTGGCCTAGCAAATAGCCCTATTGTATGCTATGTATCATTAACTGAGCTTGTAACAGCTGGACTCCCTGTTATGATGTCAAGGTCATTATTTATGTTCATAAATTCAAGTAGGCTAAAAAATAGCCTAACTGTTACCTTTATCTTACGTTAATAAGCACCTGGCCTGTCTAAAACCTTCTAGTTTTCTAGCCACTGCACCACTTTTCTAACTGCCCCCAACTAATGGGAAGGATGGCGGTTGTTCTAGGCTAGCCTATTGACACTATGAACATTTTTTTTCTCATCATCCTTTCATTTTTAATATCATTATGTTTTGAGGGGTGGGCGGGTATTTGCAATAGTGTATGGCTGCAGCCTGGAGTGGGCCATGGTATTTGCAATAGTGTATGGCTGCAGCCTGGAGACCTCCTGTCTCATTCTACTCCAGTCTCATGCCTGGGCATGTCCAACGGTAAACTCAGATGTTCAGAATACGACGGTAAATTCAGATGTTCAGAATAGCCTACCAAATCGTGAATTATTTTCTAAATGTAGTCATGACTAAGTTAGTGAGCATGGGAGGCATGAGACAGGAGGTCTCCAGCCTGCAGCCATACCCGACTCAGTATTTGAGTGTGTGACTGTGTTCGTTACCTATTGCCCCTTGGTGACTGATATCGATGTCTGTCTTGCACACGGTGCAGAACGCGTGATGAGGTAGCCTGGACATGTGGAGGCAAGGACATCTCTCCCGGTAGCTGTCAATAAATCGCTGTGGTTTCCGAAATTTTTTTTGAGGCGATTCAGCCATGGCATGCAAGCCTACGGTTATCTGGACAGCCTGGCTTGCTTGAGGCACTAAATTGAATTAAACGCGCAAAGCATTTGGCTAGGAGGGGCAGGTGGGTGGAGGGATAAAATGCAGCGCTCCAATTGGACGAAAGCTTTTCACTCCACTTATACAGACTCTGGCTCAGTGGCAGAATCAACGG
The DNA here is from genome assembly GCA_023566125.1 of Zingel zingel. NCBI lineage: Eukaryota > Metazoa > Chordata > Actinopteri > Perciformes > Percidae > Zingel > Zingel zingel. The sequence goes on from CM042317.1 coordinate 14,267,126, forward strand.
CATATAGATTGCAAAGAAACTGAAACTGGCAAAATTAAGGACGCAAAAAAATGCGTACCTAGAGAGCAGCGAATCGTACAAGTGTACTTAAAGGTCAAAATGCGTGCCGAGTACGAAAAATGCGTATGTTGGCAGGTCTGCTACCCATGTGCAGTTATTCCTACTGAGGGAACACAGCGAATTTGACTGCAGTAGCTGTGACAGAAATGCATAAAAGTTGTGTTAATCCATACCTCTGTTTGTTTCCTGGTTTCTGGTGAAGTCCGCACTAGTCGGTTGCCAAACTCATACAATCCAATATTCCAAAACTTATTTTTTCCCCAAAAAAACGATTTGCCGTGGTTATTTCCATAGTAATGACTGTAGCAACAAAGTGTAACCTGACACCACACCACAGCTCAGCCTGCAGAGTGGCCGGCTGGAGTTCAAAAGTTCAACAGTTATTAGTGTCGATCTGTGGGGTCACTAGTTCCCTTAGCCAGGCAAGCAGCATTTTTCCCCCTCCCGCAGCCGACAAAAATCCCCAGCGCGCCCGGTGGTCTGGTGGATGTCCTGCATAGGGCAGATCATGCCTTCGTAGCAAAAAGTTTAGTTTATTTCCCCCTCAAAAATAGGTAATTGAGCACTCTAGTGGTTATGACCATATCAGTGACTATGTAACTACATGGAAATGGGATAAACAATGTCTGTGGCTTGCACAGTAATAGTGTTACTGAAGCTTAGCTATAGCATCGCATTGTCTCCTGGGAATTCAGTTGTAGCAGGAAAAGTTAAACAATGTGTGCAGATCGGAGCGTAGTGGGTGAAGAGTGAAGAGCAGAGTTGTTTACAAGGGAAGAAGCTTGGAGGAACGTAACTATGGAGAATATATCAGCTATACAACACACGGAAGAGCCTTTTGAGTTTGATGGTCGTCCTTATTTATTGAAACCCGAGTATACAGACAAAGAACTAGCCTCACAAGAGTTGGAAAGAACGAAACAGACAGAGGGGCAACAGACAGATGAACTTGCTGCTCCAAGCGCAAGCTAAAACTAGCCTTCAGTAACATGAGGACATAGCCACACCACCGCCGCTCTGTGGATTGTTATTGGGATGATTATCCCAGTAGCCTGGCTGAATACAATCACCAGAGGCCAGCTAGCGGCTACTACCACACTACTGGTTTTTTTTGTCCTGCCGTCGTGCCGATGTCTAGCAGAATTTGTCGACTGTACTTGTTCTTTGTTGTGGACAGACGAGACAAACACGAAAAATGTCCGTACAAACACTTACTAACAGAATAAAACACTACACGGTCAGGACAGAGAGGGGTCGCTGCATCCACACGTGCCGCCATCTTCACAGCCATCTTCACAGCCATTTTGACAGCCATTTTGACAGCCATTTTCACAGCCATTTTTTCTGACTTTTCTCCATGAATCCACAGTAGATATGGACATGTTGGGCATCCATACTAATGTTGAGAGGCGTAGTATGCAAATCAGGTTTCAAATTCAACGGGAACCCATATTTGGCCATTTGGGGGCAGCGCAAAGTCAGGAGTTTAGCAACATAAATGGCTAAATCTGGATTTCTTTGAGTTCGCTTGTTTCTGGCTTTTCTCCATAATTCCACAGTTGATATGGACATGTTGGGCATCCCTACACATGTGGAGAGCTGTAGTATGCGAATCAGGTTTCAAATTCAACGGGAACCCATATTTGGCCATTTGGGGATCGTGCAAAGTCAGGAGGTTTAGCAACAGTAATGTCGAAATCTGGATTTCTTTGAGTTGGATTTTTTCTGGCTTTTCTCCATAATTTCACAGTAGATATGGACATGTTGGGCATCCATAGAAAGGTAAAAAGCTGTAGTATGCACATCAGGTTTCAAATTCAACTGCAACCCATATTTAGCCGTTTGGGTGCAAGTCAAAGTCAGAAGGTTTAGCAACATAATTGTCAAAATCTGAATTTGTTTGAGTTGGCTTTTTTCTGGCTTTTCTCCATAATTCCACAGTGGATATGGACATGTTGGGCATCCCTACAAACGGAACGAGCTGTAGTATGCAAATCAGGTTTCAAATTCAACGGGAACTCATATTTGTCCATTTGGTGAGGCGCAAAGTCAGAAGGTTTAGCAACAAAGATGGATTTGTTTGAGTTGGCTTTTTTCTTGGTTCTCTCCATATTTCCACAGAACATATGGACATGTTGGGCAACCCTACTAACGTGAAGAGCCCTAGTATGCGAATCAGGTTTCAAATTAAACGGGAACCCATATTTGGCCGTTTGGGTACAGCACAAAGTCAGGACGTTTAGCAACATAATTGTCAAAATCTGGATTTGTTTGAGTTGGCTTTTTTCTGGCTTTTCTCCATAATTCCACAGTAGATATGGACATGTTTGGCATACCTACAAACGTGAAGAGTTGTAGTATGCGAATCAGGTTTCAAATTCAACGGGAATCCATATTTGGCCATTTGGGGACAGCACAAAGTCAGGAGGTTTAGCAACATAATTGTCGAAATCTCGATTTGTTTGAGTTGGCTTTTTTTTGGCTTTTCTCCATAATTCCACAGTAGATATGGACATTTTGGGCATCCCTAGAAACGTGAAGAGCTGTAGTATGCAAATCAGGTATAAAATTCAACGGGAATCAATATTTGGCCGTTTGGGGACAGGACAAAATCAGGAGGTTTAGCAACAAATCTGGATTTGGTTGAGTTGGCTTTTTTCTGGATTTTCTCCACAATTCCACAGTGGATATGGACATGTTTTGCATACCTATAAACATGAAGAGCTGTCGTATGCGAATCAAGTTTCAAATTCAACGGGAATCCATATTTTTGGCCGGACAGCACAAAGTCAGGAGGTTTAGCAACATAATTGTCGAAATCTGGATTCGTTTTAGTTGGCTTTTTTCTGGCTTTTCTCCATAATTCCACAGTAGATATGGACATGTTGGGCATCCCTACAAACGTGAAGAGCTGTAGTAAGCAAATCAGGTTTCAAATTCAACGGAAATCCATATTTGGCCGTTTGGGGACAGGACAAAATCAGGAGGTTTAGCAACAAATCTGGATTTGTTTGAGTTGGCTTTTTTTCTGGATTTTCTCCATAATTCTACAGTGGATATGGACATGTTGGGCATCCCTACAAACGTGACGAGCTGTAGTATGCAAATCAGGTTTCAAATTCAACGGGAACTCATATTTGGCCGTTTGGTGAGGCGCAAAGTCAGAAGGTTTAGCAACAAATCTGGATTTGTTTGAGTTGGCTTTTTTCTTGGTTTTCTCCATATTTCCACAGAAGATATGGACATGTTGGGCAACCCTACTAACGTGAAGAGCCGTAGTATGCGAATCGGGTTTCAAATTAAACGGGAACCCATATTTGGCCGTTTGGGGACAGCACAAAGTCAGGAGGTTTAGCAACATAATTGTCGAAATCTGGATTTGTTTGAGTTGGCTTTTTTTGGGGTTTTCTCCATAATTCCACAGTAGACATGGACATGTTGAGCATCCCTACAGATGTGAAGAGCTGTAGCATGCAAATCAAATTTCTTATTCAATTGGAACCCATTTTTGGCCGTTTGGGGACAGCACAAAGTCAGGAGGTTTAGCAACATAATTGTTGAAATCTGGATTGGTTTGAGTTGGCTTTTTTCTGGCTTTTCTCGATATTTCCACAATAGATATAGACATGTTGGGCAAACCTATAATCTTGAAGAGCTGTCGTATGCGAATCAAGTTTCAAATTCAACGGGAATCCATATTTTTGGCCGGACAGCATAAAGTCAGGAGGTTTAGCAACATAATTGTCGAAATCTGGATTCGTTTGAGTTGGCTTTTTTCTGGCTTTTGTCCATAATTCCACAATAGATATGGACATGTTGGGCATCCCTACAAACGTGAAGAGCTGTAGTATGCAAATCAGGTTTCAAATTCAACGGGAACCCATATTTGGCCATTTGGGGGCAGCGCAACTTCAGGAGGTTTAGCAACATAAATGGCTAAATCTGGATTTCTTTGAGTTGGCTTTTTTCTGGCTTTTCTCCATAATTTCACAGTACATATGGACATGTTGGGCATCCAAAGAAATGTAAAGAGCTGTCGTATGCACATCAGGTTTCAAATTCAACTGGAACCCATATTTAGCCGTTTGGGTGCAAGTCAAAGTCAGGACGTTTAGCAACATAATTGTCGAAATCTGGATTTGTTTGAGTTGGCTTTTTTCTGGCTTTTCTCCATAATTTCACAGTACATATGGACATGTTGGGCATCCATAGAAAGTTAAAGAGCTGTAGTATGCAAATCAGATTTCAAATTCAAGGGGAATCCAAATTCGGCCATTTGGGGAAGCGCAAAGTCAGGAGGTTTAGCAACAAATCTGGATTTGTTTGAGTTGGCGTTTTTCTGGCTTTTCTCCATAATTCCACAGTAGATATGGACATGTTGGGCATACCTACAAATGTGAAGCGCTGTAGTATGCAAATCCGGTTTCAAACTCAACGGGAACCCATATTTGGCCATTTGGGGATTACGCAACGTCAGGAGGTTTAGCAACATAATTGTCGAAATCTGGATTTGTTTGAGTTGGCTTTTTTGGGGGGTTTTCTCCATAATTCCACAGTAGACATGGACATGTTGGGCATCCCTACAGATGTGAAGAGCTGTAGCATGCGAATCAAATTTCTTATTCAATTGGAACACATTTTTGGCCGTTTGGGGACAGCACAAAGTCAGGAGGTTTAGCAACATAATTGTCGAAATCTGGATTGGTTTGAGTTGGCTTTTTTCTGGCTTTTATCCATTATTCCACAGTAGATATGGACATTTTGGACATCGCTAAAAACGTGAAGAACTGTAGTATGCAAATCGGGTTTCAAATTCAACGGGGATCCATATTTGGCCATTTGGGGAAAGCACAAAGTCAGGAGGTTTAGCAACATCATTTTCAAAATCTCGATTTGTTTGAGTTGGCTTTTTTCTGGCTTTTCTACATAATTCCACAGTAGATATGGACATTTTGGGCATCCCTAGAAATGTGAAGAGATGTAGTATGCAAATCAGGTTTAAATTTCAACGGGAATCCAAATTCGGCCATTTGGGGAAGCGCAAAGTCAGAAGGTTTAGCAACAAATCTGGATTTGTTTGAGTTGGCTTTTCTCTGGCTTTTCTCCATAATTCCACAGTAGATATGGACATGTTGGGCATCGCTACAAACGTGAAGAGCTGTAGTATGCAAATCATGTTGAAAATTCAACGGGAATCCAAATTTGGCCATTTGGGGACAGCACAAAGTCAGGAGGTTTAGCAACAAATCTGGATTTGTTTGAGTTGGCTTTTTTCTTGGTTTTCTCCATATGTCCACCGTAGATATGGACATGTTGGGAATGCCTACAAACGTGAAGAGCTGTAGTATGCAAATCAGGTTTCAAATTCAACGGGAATCCATATTTGGCCGTTTGGGGACAGCACAAAGTCAGGAGGTTTAGCAACATAATTGTCGAAATCTGTATTTGTTTGAGTTGGCTTTTTTCTGGCTTTTCTCCATAATTCCACAGTAGATATGGACATGTTGGGCATCCAGAGAAATGTAAAGAGCTGTTGTATGCACATCAGGTTTCAAATTCAACTGGAACCCATATTTAGCCGTTTGGGTTCCAGTCAAAGTCAGGACGTTTAGCAACATAATTGTCGAAATCTGGATTTGTTTGAGTTGGCTTTTTTCTGGCTTTTCTCCATAATTTCACAGTACATATGGACATGTTGGGCATCCATAGAAAGGTAAAGAGCTGTAGTATGCAAATCAGATTTCAAATTCAAGGGGAATCCAAATTCGGCCATTTGGGGAAGCGCAAACTCAAGAGGTTTAGCAACAAATCTGGATTTGTTTGAGTTGGCGTTTTTCTGGCTTTTCTCCATAATTCCACAGTAGATATGGACATGTTGGGCATACCTACAAATGTGAAGCACTGTAGTATGCAAATCCGGTTTCAAACTCAACGGGAACCCATATTTGGCCATTTGGGGATTACGCAACGTCAGGAGGTTTAGCAACATAATTGTCGAAATCTGGATTTGTTTGAGTTGGCTTTTTTGGGGTTTTCTCTATAATTCCACAGTAGACATGGACATGTTGGGCATCCCTACAGTTGTGAAGAGCTGTAGCATGCGAATCAAATTTCTTATTCAATTGGAACCCATTTTTGGCCGTTTGGGGACAGCACAAAGTCAGGAGGTTTAGCAACATAATTGTCGAAATCTGGATTGGTTTGAGTTGGCTTTTTTCTGGCTTTTATCCATTATTCCACAGTAGATATGGACATTTTGGACATCGCTAAAAACGTGAAGAACTGTAGTATGCAAATCGGGTTTCAAATTCAACGGGAATCCATATTTGGCCATTTGGGGAAAGCACAAAGTCAGGAGGTTTAGCAACATCATTTTCAAAATCTCGATTTGTTTGAGTTGGCTTTTTTCTGGCTTTTCTACATAATTCCACAGTAGATATGGACATTTTGGGCATCCCTAGAAATGTGAAGAGATGTAGTATGCAAATCAGGTTTAAAATTCAACGGGAATCCAAATTCGGCCATTTGGGGAAGCGCAAAGTCAGAAGGTTTAGCAACAAATCTGGATTTGTTTGAGTTGGCTTTTCTCTGGCTTTTCTCCATAATTCCACAGTAGATATGGACATGTTGGGCATCCCTACAAACGTGAAGAGCTGTAGTATGCAAATCAGGTTGCAAATTCAACGGGAATCCAAATTTGGCCATTTGGGGACAGCACAAAGTCAGGAGGTTTAGCAACAAATCTGGATTTGTTTGAGTTGGCTTTTTTCTTGGTTTTCTCCATATGTCCACCGTAGATATGGACATGTTGGGAATACCTACAAACGTGAAGAGCTGTAGTATGCAAATCAGGTTTCAAATTCAACGGGAATCCATATTTGGCCGTTTGGGGACAGCACAAAGTCAGGAGGTTTAGCAACATAATTGTCGAAATCTGTATTTGTTTGAGTTGGCTTTTTTCTGGTTTTTCTCCATAATTCCACAGTAGATATGGACATATTGGGCATACCTATGAACATGAAGAGCTGTCGTATGCGAATTAGGTTTCAAATTCAAAGGGAATCCATATTTGGCCGTTTGGGGACAGCACAAAGTCAGGAGGTTTAGCAACATAATTGTCGAGATCTGGATTTGTTTGAGTTGGCTTTTTTTCTTGCTTTTCTCCATATTTCCACAATAGATATGGACATTTTGGGCATCACTACAGACGTGAAGAGCTGTAGTATGCAAATCAGCTTTCAAATTCAAGGGGAATCCAAATTCGGCCATTTGGGGAAGCGCAAAGTCAGGAGGTTTAGCAACAAATCTGGATTTGTTTGAGTTGGCGTTTTTCTGGTTTTCTCCATAATTCCACAGTAGATATGGACATGTTGGGCATACCTACAAATGTGAAGAGCTGTAGTATGCAAATCCGGTTTCAAATTCAACGGGAACCCATATTTGGCCATTTGGGGATTACGCAAAGTCAGGAGGTTTAGCAACATAATTGTCGAAATCTGGATTTGTTTGAGTTGGCTTTTTTGGGGGTTTTCTCCATAATTCCACAGTAGACATGGACATGTTGGGCATCCCTATAGATGTGAAGCGCTGTAGCATGCGAATCAAATTTCTTATTCAATTGGAACCCATTTTTGGCCGTTTGGGGAAAGCACAAAGTCAGGAGGTTTTGCAACATAATAGTCGAAATCTGGATTGTTTGAGTTGGCTTTTTTCTGGCTTTTCTCCATAATTCCACAGTAGATATGGACATGTTGGGCATAACTATAAACATGAAGAGCTGTCGTATGCGAATCAAGTTTCAAATTCAACGGGAATCCATATTTGTGGCAGGACAGCACAAAGTCAGGAGGTTTAGCAACATAATTGTCGAAATCTGGATTTGTTTCAGTTGGCTTTTTTCTGGCTTTTCTCCATAATTCCACAGTAAATATGGACATGTTGGGCATTCCTACAAACGTGAAGAGCTGTAGTATGCAAATCAGGTTTCAAATTAAACGGGAATCCAAATTTGGCCATTTGGGGACAGCACAAAGTCAGGAGGTTTAGCAACAAATCTGGATTTGTTTGAGTTGGCTTTTTTCTTGGTTTTCTCCATATGTCCACCGTAGATATGGACATGTTGGGAATACCTACAAACGTGAAGAGCTGTAGTATGCAAATCAGGTTTCAAATTCAACGAGAATCCATATTTGGCCGTTTGGGGACAGCACAAAGTCAGGAGGTTTAGCAACATAATTGTCGAAATCTGGATTTGTTTGAGTTGGCTTTTTTTCTGGTTTTTCTCCATAATTCCACAGTAGATATGGACATATTGGGCATACCTATGAACATGAAGAGCTGTCGTATGCAAATTAGGTTTCAGATTCAAAGGGAATCCATATTTGGCCGTTTGGGGACAGCACAAAATCAGGAGGTTTAGCAACATAATTGTCGAAATCTGGATTTGTTTGAGTTGGCTTTTTTTCTTGCTTTTCTCCATATTTCCACAATAGATATGGACATTTTGGGCATCACTACAGACGTGAAGAGCTGTAGTATGCAAATCAGATTTCAAATTCAAGGGGAATCCAAATTCGGCCATTTGGGGAAGCGCAAAGTCAGGAGGTTTAGCAACAAATCTGGATGTGTTTGAGTTGGCGTTTTTCTGGTTTTCTCCATAATTCCACAGTAGATATGGACATGTTGGGCATACCTACAAATGTGAAGAGCTGTAGTATGCGAATCCCGTTTCAAATTCAACGGGAACCCATATTTGGCCATTTGGGGATTACGCAAAGTCAGGAGGTTTAGCAACATAATTGTCGAAATCTGGATTTGTTTGACTTGGCTTTTTGGGGGGTTTTCTCCATAATTCCACAGTAGACATGGACATGTTGGGCATCCCTACAGATGTGAAGAGCTGTAGCATGTAAATCAAATTTCTTATTCAATTGGAATCCATTTTTGGCCGTTTGGGGAAAGCACAAAGTCAGGAAGTTTAGCAACATAATTGTCGAAATCTGGATTGTTTGAGTTGGCTTTTTTCTGGCTTTTCTCCATAATTCCACAGTAGATATGGACATGTTGGGCATACCTATAAACATGAAGAGCTGTCGTATGCGAATCAAGTTTCAAATTCAACGGGAATCCATATTTGTGGCAGGACAGCACAAAGTCAGGAGGTTTAGCAACATAATTGTCGAAATCTGGATTTGTTTCAGTTGGATTTTTTCTGGCTTTTATCCATAATTCCACAGTAGATATTGACATGTTGGGCATCCCTACAAACGTGAAGAGCTTTAGTATGCAAATCAGGTTTCAAATTCAACGGGAACCCAAATTTGGCCATTTTGGGACAGCACAAAGTCAGGAGGTTTAGCAACAAATCTGGATTTGTTTGAGTTGGCTTTTTTCTTGGTTTTCTCCATATGTCCACCGTAGATATGGACATGTTGGGAATACCTACAAACGTGAAGAGCTGTAGTATGCAAATCAGGTTTCAAATTCAACGGGAATCCATATTTGGCCGTTTGGGGACAGCACAAAGTCAGGAGGTTTAGCAACATAATTGTCGAAATCTGGATTTGTTTGAGTTGGCTTTTCTCTGGTTTTTCTCCATAATTCCACAGTAGATATGGACATATTGGGAATACCTATGAACAGGAAGAGCTGTAGTATGCAAATCAGGTTTCAAATTCAACGGGAATCCATATTTGGCCGTTTGGGGACAGCACAAAGTCAGGAGGTTTAGCAACATAATTGTCGAAATCTGGATTTGTTTGAGTTGGCTTTTTTTCTTGCTTTTCTCCATATTTCCACAATAGATATGGACATTTTGGGCATCACTACAGACGGGAAGAGCTGTAGTATGCAAATCAGATTTCAAATTCAAGGGGAATCCAAATTCGGCCATTTGGGGAAGCGCAAAGTCAGGAGGTTTAGCAACAAATCTGGATGTGTTTGAGTTGGCGTTTTTCTGGTTTTCTCCATAATTCCACAGTAGATATGGACATGTTGGGTATACCTACAAATGTGAAGAGCTGTAGTATGCAAATCCGGTTTCAAATTCAACGGGAACCCATATTTGGCCATTTGGGGATTACGCAAAGTCAGGAGGTTTAGCAACATAATTGTCGAAATATGGATTTGTTTGAGTTGGCTTTTTTGGGGGTTTTCTCCATAATTCCACAGTAGACATGGACATGTTGGGCATCCCTACAGATGTGAAGAGCTGTCGCATGCGAATCAAATTTCTTATTCAATTGGAACCCATTTTTGGCCGTTTGGGGAAAGCACAAAGTCAGGAGGTTTAGCAACATAATTGTCGAAATCTGGATTGTTTGAGTTGGCTTTTTTCTGGCTTTTCTCCATAATTCCACAGTAGATATGGACATGTTGGGCATACCTATAAACATGAAGAGCTGTCGTATGCGAATCAAGTTTCAAATTCAACGGGAATCCATATTTTTGGCCGGACATCACAAAGTCAGGAGGTTTAGCAACATAATTGTCGAAATCTGGATTTGTTTGAGTTGGCTTTTTTCTGGCTTTTCTCCATAATTCCACAGTAGATATGGACAAGTTGGGCATCCCTACAAACGTGAAGAGCTGTAGTATGCTAATCAGGTTTCAAATTCAACGGGAATCCATATTTGGCCGTTTGGGGACAGGACAAAGTCAGGAGGTTTAGCAACATAATTGTCGAAATCTGGATTTGTTTGAGTTGGCTTTTTTCTGGCTTTTCTCCATAATTCCACAGTAGATATGGACATGTTGGGCATCCCTACAGACGTGATGAGCTGTAGCATGCGAATCAAATTTCATATTCAACGGGAACCCATATTTGGCTGTTTGGAGACAGCGCAAAGTCAGGAGGTTTAGCAACATAATTGTCGAAATCTGGATTTGTTTGAGTTGGATTTTTTCTGGCTTTTCTCCATAATTCCACAGTGGATATGGACATGTTGGGCATCCCTACAAACGGGATGAGCCGTAGTATGCAAATCAGGTTTCAAATTCAACGGGAATTCAAATTCGGGCATTTGGGGAAGCGTCAGGAGGTTTAGCAACAAATCTGGATTTGTTTGAGTTGACTTTTTTCTGGCTATTCTCCATAATACTACAGTAGATATGGACATGTTTTGCAACCCTACAAACGTGAAGAGCTGTAGTATGTAAATCAGGTTTCAAATTCAACGGGAATCCAAATTCGGCCGTTTGGGGACAGCACAAAATCATGAGGTTTAGCAACATATCTGGATTTGTTTGAGTTGGCTTTTTTCTGGCTTTTCTCCATAATTCCACAGTAGATATGGACATTTTGGGCATCGCTAAAAACGTGACGAACTGTAGTATGCAAATCAGGTTTCAAATTCAACGGGAATCCATATTTGGCCGTTTGGGGAAAGCACAAAGTCAGGAGGTTTAGCAACATAATTGTCGAAATCTGGATTTGTTTGAGTTGGCTTTTTTCTGGCTTTTCTCCATAATTCCACAGTAGATATGGACATGTTGGGCATACCTACAAACGTGAAGAGCTGTAGTATGCGAATCAGGTTTCAAATTCAACGGGAATCCATATTTGGCCGTTTGGGGACAGGACAAAATCAGGAGGTTTAGCAACATATCTGGATTTGGTTGAGTTGGCTTTTTTCTTGGTTTTCTCCATATTTCCACAGTAGATATGGACATGTTGGGCATACCTACAAACGTGAAGAGCTGTAGTATGCAAATCAGGTTACAAATTCAACGGGAATCCATATTTGGCCTTTTGGGGACAGGACAAAATAAGGAGGTTTAGCAACATAACTGGATTTGGTTGAGTTGGCTTTTTTCTGGATTTTATCCATAATTCCACAGTAGATATGGACATGTTGGGCATACCTATAAACATGAAGAGCTGTCGTATGCGAATCAAGTTTCAAATTCAACGGGAATCCATATTTTTGGCCGGACAGCACAAAGTCAGGAGGTTTAGCAACATAATTGTCGAAAACTGGATTTGTTTGAGTTGTATTTTTTCTGGCTATTCTCCATAATTCCACAGTAGATATGGACATTTTGGGCATCCCTACAAACGTGAAGAGCTGTAGTATGCAAATCAGGTTTCAAATTCAACGGGAACTCATATTTGGCCGTTTGGTGAGGCAAAAGTCAGAAGGTTTAGCAACAAATCTCGATTTGCTTGAGTTGGCTTTTTTCTTGGTTTTCTCCATATTTCCACAGAAGATATGGACATGTTGGGCAACCCTACTAACGTGAAGAGCCGTAGTATGCGAATCAGGTTTCAAATTAATCGGGAACCCATATTTGGCTGTTTGCGGACAGCACAAAGTCAGGAGGTTTAGCAACATAATTGTCGAAATCTGGATTTGTTTGAGATGGCTTTTTTCTGGCTTTTCTCTGTTATTTCATAGTAGATATGGACATGTTGGGCATCCCTACAAACGTGAAGAGCTGTAGTATGCAAATCAGGTTTCAAATTCAACGGGAATCCATATTTGGCCGTTTGGGGAAAGCACAAATTAAGGAGGTTTAGCAACAAATCTGGATTTGTTTGAGTTGGTTTTTTTCTGGCTTTTCTCCATAATTCCACAGTAGATATGGACATGTTTGGCATACCTACAAACGTGAAGAGCTGTAGTATACGAATCAGGTTTCAAATTCAACGTGAATCCATATTTGGCCGTTTGGGGAGAGGACAAAATCAGGAGGTTTAGCAACATATCTGGAGTTGGTTGAGTTGGCTTTTTTCTGGATTTTCTCCATAATTCCACAGTAGATATGGACATGTTGGGCATACCTATAAACATGAAGAGCTATCGTATGCGAATCAAGTTTCAAATTCAACGGGAATTCAAATTCGGGCATTTGGGGAAGCGTCAGGAGGTTTAGCAACAAATCTGGATTTGTTTGAGTTGACTTTTTTCTGGCTATTCTCCATAATACTACAATAGATATGGACATGTTTTGCAACCCTACAAACGTGAAGAGCTGTAGTATGTAAATCAGGTTTCAAATTCAACGGGAATCCAAATTCGGCCGTTTGGGGACAGCACAAAGTCATGAGGTTTAACAACATATCTGGATTTGTTTGAGTTGGCTTTTTTCTGGCTTTTCTCCATAATTCCACAGTAGATATGGACATGTTGGGCATACCTACAAACATGAAGAGCTATCGTATGCAAATCAAGTTTCAAATTCAACAAGAACCCATATTTGGCCGTTTGGGGACAGCAGAAAGTCAGGAGGTTTAGCAACATAATTGTCAAAATCTGGATTTGTTTGAGTTGGCTTTTTTCTGGCTTTTCTCCATAATTCCAAAGTAGATATGGACATTTTGGGCATCGCTAAAAACGTGACGAACTGTAGTATGCAAATCAGGTTTCAAATTCAACGGGAATCCATATTTTGCCGTTTGGGGAAAGCACAAAGTCAGGAGGTTTAGCAACATAATTGTCGAAATCTGGATTTGTTTGAGTTGGCTTTTTTCTGGCTTTTCTCCATAATTCCAAAGTAGATATGGACATGTTGGGCATACCTACAAACGTGAAGAGCTGTAATATGCGAATCAGGTTTCAAATTCAACGGGAATCCATATTTGGCCGTTTGGGGAAAGCACAAAGTAAGGAGGTTTAGCAACAAATCTGGATTTGTTTGAGTTGTTTTTTTCTGGCTTTTCTCCATAATTCCACAGTAGATATTGACATGTTTGGCATACCTACAAACGTGAAGAGCTGTAGTATGCGAATCAGGTTTCAAATTCAACGTGAATCCATATTTGGCCGTTTGGGGAGAGGACAAAATCAGGAGGTTTAGCAACATATCTGGAGTTGGTTGAGTTGGCTTTTTCTGGATTTTCTCCATAATTCCACAGTAGATATGGACATGTTGGGCATACCTATAAACATGAAGAGCTATCGTATGCGAATCAAGTTTCAAATTCAACGGGAATCCATATTTTTGGCCGGACAGCACAAAGTCAGGAGGTTTAGCAACATAATTGTCGAAATCTGGATTCGTTTGAGTTGGCTTTTTTCTGGCTTTTCTCCATAATTCCACAATAGATATGGACATGTTGGGCATCCCTACAAACGTGAAGAGCTGTAGTATGCAAATCAGGTTTCAAATTCAACGGGAATCCATATTTGGCCGTTTGGGAACAGCACAAAGTCAGGAGGTTTAGCAACATAATTGTCCAAATCTGGATTTGTTTGAGTTGGCTTTTTTTGGGGTTTTCTCCATAATTCCACAGTAGACATGGACATGTTGGGCATCCCTACAGATGTGAAGAGCTGTAGCATGTGAATCAAATTTCTTATTCAATTGGAACCCATATTTGGCCGTTTGGGGACAGCACAAAGTCAGGAGGTTTAGCAACATAATTGTCGAAATATGGATTTGTTTGAGTTGGCTTTTTTTTCTGGCTTTTCTCCATAATTCCACAGTAGATATGGACATTTTGGGCATCGCTAAAAACGTGAAGAACTGTAGTATGCAAATCAGGTTTCAAATTCAACGGGAATCCAAATTTGGCCTTTTTGTTGACAGCACAACTTCAGGAGGTTTAGCAACAAATCTGGATTTGTTTGAGTTGGCTTTTTTCTTGGTTTTCTCCATATTTCCACTGTAGATATGGAGATTTTGGACATACCTACAAACGTGAAGAGCTGTAGCATGCAAATCAGGTTTCAAATTCAACGGGAACCCATATTTGGTCGTTTGGCGAAGCTCAAAGTCAGGAGGTTTAGCATCAAATCTGTATTTGTTTGAGTTGGCTTTTTTCTGGCTTTTCTCCATCATTCCACAGTAGATATGGACATGTTGGGCATACCTATAAACATGAAGAGCTGTCGTATACGAATCAAGTTTCAAATTCAACGGGAATCCATATTTTTGGCTGGACAGCACAAAGTCAGGAGGTTTAGCAAAATAATTGTCAATATCTGGATTCGTTTGAGTTGGCTTTTTTCTTGGTTTTCTCCATATTTCCACTGTAGATATGGACATGTTGGGCATTGCTACTAACATAAAGAGCCGTAGTATGCGAATCAGGTTTTAAATTCAACGGGAACCCATATTTGGTCGTTTGGCGAAGCTCAAAGTCAGGAGGTTTAGCATCAAATCTGTATTTGTTTGAGTTGGCTTTTTTCTGGCTTTTCTCCATCATTCCACAGTAGATATGGACATGTTGGGCACACCTACAAACGTGAAGAGCTGTAGGATGCAAATCAGGTTTCAAATTCAACAGGAACCCATATTTGGCCATTTGGGCATCGCACAAAGTCAGGAGGATTAGCAAAGTAATTGTCGAAATCTGGATTTGTTTGAGTTGGCTTTTTTCTAGCTTTTCTCCATATTTCCACAGTAGATATGGACATGTTGGGCATCCCTACGAATGTGAAGAGCTGTAGTATGCAAATCAGGTTTCAAATTCAACGGGAATCCAAATTCGGGCATTTGGGGAAGCGTCAGGAGGTTTAGCAACAAAGCTGGATTTGTTTGAGTTGGCTTTTTTCTGGCTTTTCTCCATAATTCCACAGTAGATATGGACATGTTGGGCATGCCTACAAACGTGAAGAGCTGTAGTATGCGAATCAGGTTTCAAATACAATGGGAATCCGTATTTGGCCATTTGGGGACAGCACAAAGTCAGGAGGTTTAGCAACTAATCTGGATTTGTTTGAGTTGGCTTTTTTCTTAGTTTTCTCCATATTTCCACAGTAGATATGGACATGTTGGGCATCCCTACAAATGTTGAGAGCCGTAGTATTCAAATCAGGTTTCCAATTGAACGGGAATCCATATTTGGCCATTTGGGGACAGCACAAAGGCAGGAGGTTTAGCAACATAATTGTCGAAATCTGGATTTGTTTGAGCTGGCTTTTTTCTGGCTTTTCTCCATAATTCCACAGTAGATAATGACATGTTGGGCATACCTACAAACGTGAAGAGCCGTAGTATGCATTTCAGGTTTCAAATTCAACGGGAATCCAAATTCCGCCATTTGGGGAAGCACAAAGTCAGGAGGTTTAGCAAAAAATCTGGATTTGTTTTAGTTGGCTTTTTTCTGGCTTTTCTCCATATTTCCACAGTAGATAAGGACATGTTGGGCATCCCTACAAACGTGAAGAGCCGTAGTATGCGAATCAGGTTTCAAATTCAACGGGAACCCATATTTGGCCGTTTGGGGACAGCACAAAGTCAGGAGGTTTAGCAACTAATCTGGATTTGTTTGAGTTGGCTTTTTTCTTAGTTTTCTCCATATTTCCACAGTAGATAAGGACATGTTGGGCATCCCTACAAACGTGAAGAGCCGTAGTATGCAAATCAGGTTTCAAATTCAACGGGAACCCATATTTGGCCATTTGGGGACAGCACAAATTCAGGAGGTTTAGCAACAAAATTGTCGAAATCTGGATTTGTTTGAGCTGGCTTTTTTCTGGCTTTTCTCCAATAATTCCACAGTAGATATGGACATGTTGGGCATGCCTACAAATGTTGAGAGCCGTAGTATTCAAATCAGGTTTCCAATTGAACGGGAATCCATATTTGGCCATTTGGGGACAGCACAAAGTCAGGAGGTTTAGCAACATAATTGTCGAAATCTGGATTTGTTTGAGCTGGCTTTTTTCTTGGTTTTCTCCATATTTCCACAGTAGATATGGACATGTTGGGCATCCCTACAAACGAGAAGAGCCGTATTGTGCGAATCAGGTTTCAAATTCAACGGGAACCCATATTTGGCCGTTTGGGGACAGCACAAAGTCAGAAGGTTTAGCATCATAATTGTCGAAAACTGGATTTGTTTGAGCTGGCTTTTTCTGACTTTTCTCCATAATTCCACAGTAGATAATGACATGTTGGGCATCACTACAAACGTGAAGAGCCGTAGTATGCATTTCAGGTTTCAAATTCAACGGGAATCCAAATTCCGCCATTTGGGGAAGCACAAAGTCAGGAGGTTTAGCAACATAATTGTCGAAATCTGGTTTTGTTTGATTTGGCTTTTTTCTGGCTTTTCTTCACATTTCCACAGTACATATGGACATGTTGGGCATACCTACAAACGTGAAGAGCCGTAGTATGCAAATCAGGTTTCAAATTCAACGGGAACCCATATTTGGCCATTTGGGGAAGCACAAAGTCAGGAGGTTTAGCAAAAAGTCTGGATTTGTTTGAGTTGGCTTTTTTCTTAGTTTTCTCCATATTTCCACAGTAGATATGGACATGTT
The DNA here is from genome assembly GCA_023566125.1 of Zingel zingel. Lineage (NCBI taxonomy): Eukaryota > Metazoa > Chordata > Actinopteri > Perciformes > Percidae > Zingel > Zingel zingel. The sequence goes on from CM042317.1 coordinate 14,284,399, forward strand.
GGGCATCCCTACTAATGTTGAGAGGCGTAGTATGCAAATCAGGTTTCAAATTCAACGGAAATCCATATTTGGCCATTTTGGGGACAGCACAAAGTCAGGAGGTTTAGCAACATAATTGTCGAAATCTGGTTTTGTTTGAGTTGGCTTTTTTCTGGATTTTCTCCACATTTCCACAGTACATATGGACATGTTGGGCATACCTACAAACGTGAAGAGCCGTAGTATGCGAATCAGGTTTCAAATTCAACGGGAACCCATATTTGGCCGTTTGGGGAAGCACAAAGTCAGGAGGTTTAGCAAAAAATCTGGATTTGTTTGAGTTGGCTTTTTTCTGGCTTTTCTCAATATTTCCACAGTAGATATGGACATGTTGGGCATCCCTACAAATGTGAAGAGCTGTAGTATGCAAATCAGGTTTCAAATTCAACGGGAATCCAAATTCGGCCATTTGGTGATGCGGAAAGTCAGGAGCTTTAGCAACAAATCTGGATTTGTTTTAGTTGGCTTTTTTCTTGGTTTTCTCCATATTTCCACAGTAGATATGGACATGTTGGGCATCCCTACAAACGAGAAGAGCCGTATTGTGCGAATCAGCTTTCAAATTCAACGGGAACGCATATTTGGCCGATTGGAGACAGCACAAAGTCAGAAGGTTTAGCAACAAATCTGGATTTGTTTGAGTTGGCTTTTTTCTGGCTTTTCTCCATAATTCCACAGTAGATATGGACATGTTGGGCATGCCTACAAACGTGAAGAGCTGTAGTATGCGAATCAGTTTTCAAATACAACGGGAATCCATATTTGGCCATTTGGGGACAGCACAAAGTCAGGAGGTTTAACAACTAATCTGGTTTTGTTTGAGTTGGCTTTTTTCTGGCTTTTCTCCACATTTCCACAGTACATATGGACATGTTGGGCATACCTACAAACGTGAAGAGCCGTAGTATGCATTTCAGGTTTCAAATTCAACGGGAATCCAAATTCTGCCATTTGGGGAAGCACAAAGTCAGGAGGTTTAGCAAAAAATCTGGATTTGTTTGAGTTGGCTTTTTTCTGGCTTTTCTCCATAATTCCACAGTAGATATGGACAGGTTGGGCATGCCTACAAACGTGAAGAGCTGTAGTATGCGAATCAGTTTTAAAATACAACGGGAATCCATATTTGGCCATTTGGGGACAGCACAAAGTCAGGAGGTTTAACAACTAATCTGGATTTGTCTGAGATGGCTTTTTTCTTAGTTTTCTCCATATTTCCACAGTAGATATGGACATGTTGGGCATCCCTACTAATGTTGAGAGGCGTAGTATGCAAATCAGGTTTCAAATTCAACGGGAATCCATATTTGGCCATTTTGGGGACAGCACAAAGTCAGGAGGTTTAGCAACATAATTGTCGAAATCTGGTTTTGTTTGAGTTGGCTTTTTTCTGGCTTTTCTCCACATTTCCACAGTACATATGGACATGTTGGGCATACCTACAAACGTGAAGAGCCGTAGTATGCATTTCAGGTTTCAAATTCAACGGGAATCCAAATTCCGCCATTTGGGGAAGCACAAAGTCAGGAGGTTTATCAAAAAATCTGGATTTGTTTGAGTTGGATTTTTTCTGGCTTTTCTCTATATTTCCACAGTAGATAAGGACATGTTGGGCATCACTACAAACGTGAAGAGCCGTAGTATGCAAATCAGGTTTCAAATTCAACGAGAATCCAAATTCGGCCTTTTGGTGATGCGCAAAGTCAGGAGCTTTAGCAACAAATCTAGATTTGTTTGAGCTGGCTTTTTTCTTGGTTTTCTCCATATTTCCACAGTAGATATGGACATGTTGGGCATCGCTACAAACGAGACGAGCCGTAGTGTGCGAATCAGGTTTCAAATTCAACGGGAACCCATATTTGGCCGTTTGGGGACAGCACAAAGTCAGAAGGTTTAGCAACACAATTGTCGACATCTGGATTTGTTTGAGTTGGCTTTTTTCTGGCTTTCCTCCATAATTCCACAGTAGATATGGACATGATGGGCATGCCTACAAACGTGAAGAGCTGTAGTATGCGAGTCAGGTTTCAAATACAACGGGAATCCATTTTGTAAATTTGCGGACAGCACAAAGTCAGGAGGTTTAGCAACTAATCTGCATTTGTTTGAGTTGGCTTTTTTCTGGCTTTTCTCCATAATTCCACAGTAGAAATGGACATGTTGGGCATAGCTACAAACGTGAAGAGCTGTATTATGCGAATCAGGTTTCAAATTCAACGGGAATCGATATTTGGCCGTTTGGGGACAGCACAAATTCAGAAGGTTTAGCAACAAATCTGGATTTGTTTGAGTTGGCTTTTTTCTTTCTTTTATCCATATTTCCACAGTAGATATGGACATGTTGGGCATGCCTACAAACGTGAAGAGCTGTAGTATGCTAATCAGGTTTCAAATACAACGGGAATCTATATTTGGCCATTTGGGGACAGCACAAAGTCAGGAGGTTTAACAACTAATCTGGATTTGTCTGAGTTGGCTTTTTTCTAGCTTTTCTCCAAATTTCCAAAGTAGATATGGACATGTTGGGCATCCCTACAAATGTTGAGAGCCGTAGTATGCAAATCAGGTTTCAAATTCAACGGGAATCCATATTTGGCCGTTTGGGGACAGCACAAAGTCAGGAGGTTTAGCAACATAATTGTCGAAATCTGGTTTTGTTTGAGTTGGCTTTTTTTTGGCTTTTCTCCACATTTCCACAGTACATATGGACATGTTGGGCATACCTACAAACGTGAAGAGCCGTAGTATGCATTTCAGGTTTCAAATTCAACGGGAATCCAAATTCTGCCATTTGGGGAAGCACAAAGTCAGGAGGTTTAGCAAAAAATCTGGATTTGTTTGAGTTGGCTTTTTTCTGGCTTTTCTCCATATTTCCACAGTAGATAAGGACATGTTGGGCATCCTTACAAACGTGAAGAGCCGTTATATGCGAATCAGGTTTCAAATTCAACGGGAATCCAAATTCGGCCATTTGGTGATGCGCAAAGTCAGGAGCTTTAGCAACAAATCTGGATTTGTTTGAGTTGGCTTTTTTCTTGGTTTTCTCCATATTTCCACAGTAGATATGGACATGTTGGGCATCCCTACAAACGAGAAGAGCCGTAGTGTGCGAATCAGCTTTCAAATTCAACGGGAACGCATATTTGGCCGTTTGGGGACAGCACAAAGTCAGAAGGTTTAGCAACAAATCTGGATTTGTTTGAGTTGGCTTTTTTCTGGCTTTTCTCCATAATTCCACAGTAGATATGGACATGTTGGGCATGCCTACAAACGTGAAGAGCTGTAGTATGCGAATCAGTTTTCAAATACAACGGGAATCCATATTTGGCCATTTGGGGACAGCACAAAGTCAGGAGGTTTAGCAAAAAATCTGGATTTGTTTGAGTTGGCTTTTTTCTGGCTTTTCTCCATATTTCCACAGTAGATAAGGACATGTTGGGCATCCCTACAAATGTTGAGAGCCATAGTATGCAAATCAGGTTTCAAATTCAACGGGAATCCATATTTGGCCATTTTGGGGACAGCACAAAGTCAGGAGGTTTAGCAACATAATTGTCGAAATCTGGTTTTGTTTGAGTTGGCTTTTTTCTGGCTTTTCTCCATAATTCCACAGTAGATATGGACATGTTGGGCATCCCTACAAACGAGAAGAGCCGTATTGTGCGAATCAGGTTTCAAATTCAACGGGAATCCAAATCCCGCCATTTGGGGAAGCACAAAGTCAGGAGGTTTAGCAAAAAATCTGGATTTGTTTGAGTTGGCTTTTTTCTGGCTTTTCTCCATAATTCCACAGTAGATATGGACAGGTTGGGCAAGCCTACAAACGTGAAGAGCTGTAGTATGCAAATCAGTTTTAAAATACAACGGGAATCCATATTTGGCCATTTGGGGACAGCACAAAGTCAGGAGGTTTAACAACTAATCTGGATTTGTCTGAGATGGCTTTTTTCTTAGTTTTCTCCATATTTCCACAGTAGATATGGACATGTTGGGCATCCCTACTAATGTTGAGAGGCGTAGTATGCAAATCAGGTTTCAAATTCAACGGGAATCCATATTTGGCCATTTTGGGGACAGCACAAAGTCAGGAGGTTTAGCAACATAATTGTCGAAATCTGGTTTTGTTTGAGTTGGATTTTTTCTGGCTTTTCTCCACATTTCCACAGTACATATGGACATGTTGGGCATACCTACAAACGTGAAGAGCCGTAGTTTGCAAATCATGTTTCAAATTCAACGCGACCCCATATTTGGCCGTTTGGGGACAGCACAAAGTCAGGAGGTTTAGCAACATAATTGTCGAAATCTGGAATTGTTTGAGCTGGCTTTTTTCTTGGTTTTCTCCATAATTCCACAGTAGATAATGACATGTTGGGCATCCCTACAAACGTGAAGAGCCGTATTATGCATTTCAGGTTTCAAATTCAACGGGAATCCAAATTCCGCCATTTGGGGAAGCACAAAGTCAGGAGGTTTATCAAAAAATCTGGATTTGTTTGAGTTGGCTTTTTTCTGGCTTTTCTCTATATTTCCACAGTAGATAAGGACATGTTGGGCATCACTACAAACGTGAAGAGCCGTAGTATGCGAATCAGGTTTCAAATACAACGGGAATCTATATTTGGCCATTTGGGGACAGCACAAAGTCAGGAGGTTTAACAACTAATCTGGATTTGTCTGAGTTGGCTTTTTTCTAGCTTTTCTCCAAATTTCCAAAGTAGATATGGACATGTTGGGCATCCCTACAAATGTTGAGAGCCGTAGTATGCAAATCAGGTTTCAAATACAACGGGAATCCATATTTGGCCATTTGGGGACAGCACAAAGTCAGGAGGTTTAGCAAAAAATCTGGATTTGTTTGAGTTGGCTTTTTTCTGGCTTTTCTCCATATTTCCACAGTAGATAAGGACATGTTGGGCATCCCTACAAATGTTGAGAGCCATAGTATGCAAATCAGGTTTCAAATTCAACGGGAATCCATATTTGGCCATTTTGGGGACAGCACAAAGTCAGGAGGTTCAGCAACATAATTGTCGAAATCTGGTTTTGTTTGAGTTGGCTTTTTTCTGGCTTTTCTCCATAATTCCACAGTAGATATGGACATGTTGGGCATCCCTACAAACGAGAAGAGCCGTATTGTGCGAATCAGGTTTCAAATTCAACGGGAATCCAAATCCCGCCATTTGGGGAAGCACAAAGTCAGGAGGTTTAGCAAAAAATCTGGATTTGTTTGAGTTGGCTTTTTTCTGGCTTTTCTCCATAATTCCACAGTAGATATGGACAGGTTGGGCAAGCCTACAAACGTGAAGAGCTGTAGTATGCAAATCAGTTTTAAAATACAACGGGAATCCATATTTGGCCATTTGGGGACAGCACAAAGTCAGGAGGTTTAACAACTAATCTGGATTTGTCTGAGATGGCTTTTTTCTTAGTTTTCTCCATATTTCCACAGTAGATATGGACATGTTGGGCATCCCTACTAATGTTGAGAGGCGTAGTATGCAAATCAGGTTTCAAATTCAACGGGAATCCATATTTGGCCATTTTGGGGACAGCACAAAGTCAGGAGGTTTAGCAACATAATTGTCGAAATCTGGTTTTGTTTGAGTTGGATTTTTTCTGGCTTTTCTCCACATTTCCACAGTACATATGGACATGTTGGGCATACCTACAAACGTGAAGAGCCGTAGTTTGCAAATCATGTTTCAAATTCAACGCGACCCCATATTTGGCCGTTTGGGGACAGCACAAAGTCAGGAGGTTTAGCAACATAATTGTCGAAATCTGGAATTGTTTGAGCTGGCTTTTTTCTTGGTTTTCTCCATAATTCCACAGTAGATAATGACATGTTGGGCATCCCTACAAACGTGAAGAGCCGTATTATGCATTTCAGGTTTCAAATTCAACGGGAATCCAAATTCCGCCATTTGGGGAAGCACAAAGTCAGGAGGTTTATCAAAAAATCTGGATTTGTTTGAGTTGGCTTTTTTCTGGCTTTTCTCTATATTTCCACAGTAGATAAGGACATGTTGGGCATCACTACAAACGTGAAGAGCCGTAGTATGCGAATCAGGTTTCAAATACAACGGGAATCTATATTTGGCCATTTGGGGACAGCACAAAGTCAGGAGGTTTAACAACTAATCTGGATTTGTCTGAGTTGGCTTTTTTCTAGCTTTTCTCCAAATTTCCAAAGTAGATATGGACATGTTGGGCATCCCTACAAATGTTGAGAGCCGTAGTATGCAAATCAGGTTTCAAATACAACGGGAATCCATATTTGGCCATTTGGGGACAGCACAAAGTCAGGAGGTTTAGCAAAAAATCTGGATTTGTTTGAGTTGGCTTTTTTCTGGCTTTTCTCCATATTTCCACAGTAGATAAGGACATGTTGGGCATCCCTACAAATGTTGAGAGCCATAGTATGCAAATCAGGTTTCAAATTCAACGGGAATCCATATTTGGCCATTTTGGGGACAGCACAAAGTCAGGAGGTTTAGCAACATAATTGTCGAAATCTGGTTTTGTTTGAGTTGGCTTTTTTCTGGCTTTTCTCCATAATTCCACAGTAGATATGGACATGTTGGGCATCCCTACAAACGAGAAGAGCCGTATTGTGCGAATCAGGTTTCAAATTCAACGGGAATCCAAATCCCGCCATTTGGGGAAGCACAAAGTCAGGAGGTTTAGCAAAAAATCTGGATTTGTTTGAGTTGGCTTTTTTCTGGCTTTTCTCCATAATTCCACAGTAGATATGGACAGGTTGGGCAAGCCTACAAACGTGAAGAGCTGTAGTATGCAAATCAGTTTTAAAATACAACGGGAATCCATATTTGGCCATTTGGGGACAGCACAAAGTCAGGAGGTTTAACAACTAATCTGGATTTGTCTGAGATGGCTTTTTTCTTAGTTTTCTCCATATTTCCACAGTAGATATGGACATGTTGGGCATCCCTACTAATGTTGAGAGGCGTAGTATGCAAATCAGGTTTCAAATTCAACGGGAATCCATATTTGGCCATTTTGGGGACAGCACAAAGTCAGGAGGTTTAGCAACATAATTGTCGAAATCTGGTTTTGTTTGAGTTGGATTTTTTCTGGCTTTTCTCCACATTTCCACAGTACATATGGACATGTTGGGCATACCTACAAACGTGAAGAGCCGTAGTTTGCAAATCATGTTTCAAATTCAACGCGACCCCATATTTGGCCGTTTGGGGACAGCACAAAGTCAGGAGGTTTAGCAACATAATTGTCGAAATCTGGAATTGTTTGAGCTGGCTTTTTTTTCTTGGTTTTCTCCATAATTCCACAGTAGATAATGACATGTTGGGCATCCCTACAAACGTGAAGAGCCGTATTATGCATTTCAGGTTTCAAATTCAACGGGAATCCAAATTCCGCCATTTGGGGAAGCACAAAGTCAGGAGGTTTATCAAAAAATCTGGATTTGTTTGAGTTGGCTTTTTTCTGGCTTTTCTCTATATTTCCACAGTAGATAAGGACATGTTGGGCATCACTACAAACGTGAAGAGCCGTAGTATGCGAATCAGGTTTCAAATACAACGGGAATCTATATTTGGCCATTTGGGGACAGCACAAAGTCAGGAGGTTTAACAACTAATCTGGATTTGTCTGAGTTGGCTTTTTTCTAGCTTTTCTCCAAATTTCCAAAGTAGATATGGACATGTTGGGCATCCCTACAAATGTTGAGAGCCGTAGTATGCAAATCAGGTTTCAAATTCAACGGGAATCCATATTTGGCCGTTTGGGGACAGCACAAAGTCAGGAGGTTTAGCAACATAATTGTCGAAATCTGGTTTTGTTTGAGTTGGCTTTTTTTGGCTTTTCTCCACATTTCCACAGTACATATGGACATGTTGGGCATACCTACAAACGTGAAGAGCCGTAGTATGCATTTCAGGTTTCAAATTCAACGGGAATCCAAATTCTGCCATTTGGGGAAGCACAAAGTCAGGAGGTTTAGCAAAAAATCTGGATTTGTTTGAGTTGGCTTTTTTCTGGCTTTTCTCCATATTTCCACAGTAGATAAGGACATGTTGGGCATCCCTACAAACGTGAAGAGCCGTAGTATGCGAATCAGGTTTCAAATTCAACGGGAATCCAAATTCGGCCATTTGGTGATGCGCAAAGTCAGGAGCTTTAGCAACAAATCTGGATTTGTTTGAGTTGGCTTTTTTCTTGGTTTTCTCCATATTTCCACAGTAGATGTGGACATGTTGGGCATCCCTACAAACGAGAAGAGCCGTAGTGTGCGAATCAGCTTTCAAATTCAACGGGAACGCTTATTTGGCCGTTTGGGGACAGCACAAAGTCAGAAGGTTTAGCAACATAATTGTCGAAATCTGGTTTTGTTTGAGTTGGCTTTTTTCTGGCTTTTCTCCATAATTCCACAGTAGATAATGACATGTTCGGCATCCCTACAAACGTGAAGAGCCGTAGTATGCATTTCAGGTTTCAAATTCAACGGGAATCCATTTTGTAAATTTGCGGACAGCACAAAGTCAGGAGGTTTAGCAACTAATCTGCATTTGTTTGAGTTTGCTTTTTTCTGGCTTTTCTCCATAATTCCACAGTAGAAATGGACATGTTGGGCATAGCTACAAATGTGAAGAGCTGTATTGTGCGAATCAGGTTTCAAATTCAACGGGAATCGATATTTGGCCGTTTGGGGACAGCACAAATTCAGAAGGTTTAGCAACAAATCTGGATTTGTTTGAGTTGGCTTTTTTCTGGCTTTTCTCTATATTTCCACAGTAGATAAGGACATGTTGGGCATCACTACAAACGTGAAGAGCCGTAGTATGCGAATCAGGTTTCAAATACAACGGGAATCTATATTTGGCCATTTGGGGACAGCACAAAGTCAGGAGGTTTAACAACTAATCTGGATTTGTCTGAGTTGGCTTTTTTCTAGCTTTTCTCCAAATTTCCAAAGTAGATATGGACATGTTGGGCATCCCTACAAATGTTGAGAGCCGTAGTATGCAAATCAGGTTTCAAATACAACGGGAATCCATATTTGGCCATTTGGGGACAGCACAAAGTCAGGAGGTTTAGCAAAAAATCTGGATTTGTTTGAGTTGGCTTTTTTCTGGCTTTTCTCCATATTTCCACAGTAGATAAGGACATGTTGGGCATCCCTACAAATGTTGAGAGCCATAGTATGCAAATCAGGTTTCAAATTCAACGGGAATCCATATTTGGCCATTTTGGGGACAGCACAAAGTCAGGAGGTTTAGCAACATAATTGTCGAAATCTGGTTTTGTTTGAGTTGGCTTTTTTCTGGCTTTTCTCCATAATTCCACAGTAGATATGGACATGTTGGGCATCCCTACAAACGAGAAGAGCCGTATTGTGCGAATCAGGTTTCAAATTCAACGGGAATCCAAATCCCGCCATTTGGGGAAGCACAAAGTCAGGAGGTTTAGCAAAAAATCTGGATTTGTTTGAGTTGGCTTTTTTCTGGCTTTTCTCCATAATTCCACAGTAGATATGGACAGGTTGGGCAAGCCTACAAACGTGAAGAGCTGTAGTATGCAAATCAGTTTTAAAATACAACGGGAATCCATATTTGGCCATTTGGGGACAGCACAAAGTCAGGAGGTTTAACAACTAATCTGGATTTGTCTGAGATGGCTTTTTTCTTAGTTTTCTCCATATTTCCACAGTAGATATGGACATGTTGGGCATCCCTACTAATGTTGAGAGGCGTAGTATGCAAATCAGGTTTCAAATTCAACGGGAATCCATATTTGGCCATTTTGGGGACAGCACAAAGTCAGGAGGTTTAGCAACATAATTGTCGAAATCTGGTTTTGTTTGAGTTGGATTTTTTCTGGCTTTTCTCCACATTTCCACAGTACATATGGACATGTTGGGCATACCTACAAACGTGAAGAGCCGTAGTTTGCAAATCATGTTTCAAATTCAACGCGACCCCATATTTGGCCGTTTGGGGACAGCACAAAGTCAGGAGGTTTAGCAACATAATTGTCGAAATCTGGAATTGTTTGAGCTGGCTTTTTTCTTGGTTTTCTCCATAATTCCACAGTAGATAATGACATGTTGGGCATCCCTACAAACGTGAAGAGCCGTATTATGCATTTCAGGTTTCAAATTCAACGGGAATCCAAATTCCGCCATTTGGGGAAGCACAAAGTCAGGAGGTTTATCAAAAAATCTGGATTTGTTTGAGTTGGCTTTTTTCTGGCTTTTCTCTATATTTCCACAGTAGATAAGGACATGTTGGGCATCACTACAAACGTGAAGAGCCGTAGTATGCGAATCAGGTTTCAAATACAACGGGAATCTATATTTGGCCATTTGGGGACAGCACAAAGTCAGGAGGTTTAACAACTAATCTGGATTTGTCTGAGTTGGCTTTTTTCTAGCTTTTCTCCAAATTTCCAAAGTAGATATGGACATGTTGGGCATCCCTACAAATGTTGAGAGCCGTAGTATGCAAATCAGGTTTCAAATTCAACGGGAATCCATATTTGGCCGTTTGGGGACAGCACAAAGTCAGGAGGTTTAGCAACATAATTGTCGAAATCTGGTTTTGTTTGAGTTGGCTTTTTTTGGCTTTTCTCCACATTTCCACAGTACATATGGACATGTTGGGCATACCTACAAACGTGAAGAGCCGTAGTATGCATTTCAGGTTTCAAATTCAACGGGAATCCAAATTCTGCCATTTGGGGAAGCACAAAGTCAGGAGGTTTAGCAAAAAATCTGGATTTGTTTGAGTTGGCTTTTTTCTGGCTTTTCTCCATATTTCCACAGTAGATAAGGACATGTTGGGCATCCCTACAAACGTGAAGAGCCGTAGTATGCGAATCAGGTTTCAAATTCAACGGGAATCCAAATTCGGCCATTTGGTGATGCGCAAAGTCAGGAGCTTTAGCAACAAATCTGGATTTGTTTGAGTTGGCTTTTTTCTTGGTTTTCTCCATATTTCCACAGTAGATGTGGACATGTTGGGCATCCCTACAAACGAGAAGAGCCGTAGTGTGCGAATCAGCTTTCAAATTCAACGGGAACGCTTATTTGGCCGTTTGGGGACAGCACAAAGTCAGAAGGTTTAGCAACATAATTGTCGAAATCTGGTTTTGTTTGAGTTGGCTTTTTTCTGGCTTTTCTCCATAATTCCACAGTAGATAATGACATGTTCGGCATCCCTACAAACGTGAAGAGCCGTAGTATGCATTTCAGGTTTCAAATTCAACGGGAATCCATTTTGTAAATTTGCGGACAGCACAAAGTCAGGAGGTTTAGCAACTAATCTGCATTTGTTTGAGTTTGCTTTTTTCTGGCTTTTCTCCATAATTCCACAGTAGAAATGGACATGTTGGGCATAGCTACAAATGTGAAGAGCTGTATTGTGCGAATCAGGTTTCAAATTCAACGGGAATCGATATTTGGCCGTTTGGGGACAGCACAAATTCAGAAGGTTTAGCAACAAATCTGGATTTGTTTGAGTTGGCTTTTTTCTTTCTTTTATCCATATTTCCACAGTAGATATGGACATGTTGGGCATGCCTACAAACGTGAAGAGCTGTAGTATGCGAATCAGGTTTCAAATACAACGGGAATCCATATTTGGCCATTTGGGGACAGCACAAAGTCACGAGGTTTAACAACTAATCTGGATTTGTCTGAGTTGGCTTTTTTCGTGGTTTTCTCCATATTTCCACAGTAGATATGGACATGTTTGGCATCCCTACAAACGTGAAGAGCTGTAGTATGCAAATCCGGTTCCAAATTCAACGGGAACCCATATTTGGCCATTTGGGCATCGCGCAAAGTCAGGAGGTTTAGCAACATAATTGTCGAAATCTGTATTTGTTTGAGTTGGCTTTTTTCTTAGTTTTCTCCATATTTCCACATTACATATGGACATGTTGGACATACCTACAAACTTGAAGAGCTGTAGTATACGAATCACGTTTAAAATTCAACGGGAATCCATATTTGGCCGTTTGGTGACAGCACAAATTCAGGAGGTTTAGCAACATAATTGTCGAAATCTGGTTTTTGTTTGAGCTGGCTTTTTTCTGGCTTTTCTCCATATTTCCACAGTAGATAAGGACATGTTGGGCATCCCTACAAACGAGAAGAGCCGTAGTGTGCGAATCATGTTTCAAATTCAACGGGAATCCATATTTGGCCATTTGGGGACAGCACAAAGTCAGTAGGTTTAGCAACAAATCTAGATTTGTTTGAGTTGGCTTTCTTTCTGGCTTTTCTCCATAATTCCACATTACATATGGACAGGTTGGACATACCTACAAACTTGAAGAGCTGTAGTATACGAATCATGTTTCAAATTCAACGGGAATCCATATTTTGCCGTTTGGTGACACCACAAATTCAGGAGGTTTAGCAACATAATTGTCGAAAGCTGGTTTTGTTTGAGCTGGCTTTTTTCTGGCTTTTCTCCATATTTCCACAGTATATATGGACATATTGGGCATACCTACAAATGTGTAGAGCTGTAGTATGCGAATCCGGTTTAAAATTCAACGGTAACCCATTTTTGGCCATTTGGGGACAGCACAAAGTCAGGAGGTTTAGCAAAAAATCTGTATTTGTTTGAGTTGGCTTTTTTCTTGGTTTTCTCCATATTTCTACAGTAGATATGCACATGTTGGGCATCTCTACAAACGTGAAGAGACGTAGTATGCAAATCAGGTTTCAAATTCAACGCGACCCCATATTTGGCCGTTTTGGGACAGCACAAAGTCAGGAGGTTTAGCAACATAATTGACGAAATCTGGATTTGTTTGAGTTGGCTTTTTTCTTAGTTTTCTCCATATTTCCACAATAGATATGGAGATGTTGGGCATCCCTACAAACTTGAAGAGCCGTAGTATGCAAATCAGGTTTCAAATTCAACGGAAACCCATATTTGGCTGTTTGGGGACAGCACAAAGTCAGGAGGTTTAGCAACATAATTGTCGAAATCTGGATTTGTTTGAGTTGGCTTTTTTCTGGCTTTTCTCCATAATTCCACAGTAGAAATGGACATGTTGGGCATACCTACAAACGTGAAGAGCTGTAGTATGCGAATCAGGTTTCAAATTGCGTGTGGTGTCCCCCAGGGGTCAGTATTGGGACCAAAACTTTTTATCCTTTATATAAACGGTATATGTAAAGTATCTGAATTACTGAAATTTGTATTATTTGCGGACGACACAAACATATTTTGTTCTAGTCAGAATTTACAGCAACTCCTGGGCATAATCACTTCAGAATTAAAAAAAAAATAAAACAGGTGTTTGACACAAATAAGTTGTCATTAAATATGAGTAAAACCAAATTCATGATATTTGGCAATTGTAAATCAATCAATCAAGTTCAGTTACAGATAGAAGGTGTCAATATAGAAAGAGTATATGAAATGAAGTTCCTTGGAGTGATTATAGATGACAAGATTTGCTGGAAACCTCATGTAAAATATATCCAAACAAAACTGTCGAGAAGTATTTCAGTCTTGGCTAAAGCAAAGCACATTTTAGATTACAAATCACTTTACATTTTGTATTGTTCATTGGTGTTACCGTATTTAAATTACTGTGTAGAGGTTTGGGGAAACACATATCAAAATACATTGAAATCGTTAATTATACTTCAAAAAAGAGCAGTAAGAATAATTCACAACACTGGATATTTGGAACACACCAATTCACTATTTTCACAGTATAAAGCATTCAAATTACTTGACCTAGTCGAATTTCAAACAGCAGTAATCATGTTCAAGGCGAGAAACAATTTATTGCCTGGCAATATACAGAAAAGATTTTCGGAAAGAGAGGGGGGCTATGAATTAAGGGGAAAGTCAAATTTTAAGTCTCAGAGTTTTCGAACTACAAGGAAAAGTTTCTGTTTATCTGTCAGTGGCACTAAATTATGGAATAAACTACATAACGAATTAAAGCAATGTCTAAACATATTCAAATTCAAAAAGATGCTCAAAGAAATTATATTCCAGAGGTACAGAAAAAAAACAGTGCAATTAATAACCTGGGTTTATATTGAACAATTTGTGGAATGTGTGTAATTAGTGTTGTGTATGGAAAATATATTTTCATTGATTACAGATTTATTATCTCTATAGATTTATTATTTAGTAGCTAAATTATTTATTATGATAGAAATACTACAAAGGGGTAGGAGTACATAAGTTTTACTTCTTCCTACTCCATTTTGCATGTGTAAATAGAAGTCTTTATAATATGATTTTGTGAAATAAGGGGCAGGACCAAATAAGCTATTTGCTTCCGCCTGCTCCTTCTAGGACTAATCTCTTTTATATTTTATATTTTGTTGTTAGATTCTGATTGTTTGTGTTTTATTTTATGTTGTTTAATGTTTTGCAACGTTGTTGATTGTTCGAGATAAATAAATAAATAAATAAAATTCAACGGGAATCGATATTTGGCCGTTTGGGGACAGCACAAAGTCAGGAGGTTCAGCAACTAATCTGGATTTGTTTGAGTTGGCTTTTTTCTTGGTTTTCTCCATATTTCCACAGTAGAAATGGACATGTTGGGCATACCTACAAACGTGAAGAGATGTAGTATGCAAATTTGGTTTCAAATTCAACGGGAACCCATATTTGGCCATTTGGGGATCGCACAAAGTCAGGAGGTTTAGCAACAAATCTGGATTTGTTTGAGTTGGCTTTTTTCTTGGTTTTCTACATATTTCCACAGTAGATATGGACATGTTGGGCATCCCTACAAATGTGAAGAGCCGTAGTATGCAGTTCAGGTTTTAAATTCAACGGGAATCCATATTTGGCCATTTGGGGACAGCACAAATTCATGAGGTTTAGCAACATAATTGTCGAAATCTGGATTTGTTTGAGTTGGCTTTTTTCTTGGTTTTTTCCATATTTCCACAGTAGACATGGACATGTTGGGCATAACTACAAACGTGAAGAGCTGTAGTATGCAAATTTGGTTTCAAATTCAACGGGAATCCATATTTGGCCATTTGGGGATCGTGCTAAGTCAGGAGGTTTAGCAACAAATCTGGATTTGTTTGAGTTCGCTTGTTTCTGGCTTTTCTCCATAATTTCACAGTAGATATGGACATGTTGGGCATCCATAGAAAGGTAAAGAGCTGTAGTATGCACATCAGTTTTCAAATTCAACTGGAAACCATATTTAGCCGTTTGGGTGGAAGGCAAAGTCAGGAGGTTTAGCAACATAATTGTCGAAATCTGGATCTCTTTGAGTTGGCTTTTTTCTGGCTTTTCTCCATAATTCCACAGTAGAAATGGACATGTTGGGCATCCCTACGAATTTGAAGAGCTGTAGTATACGAAACAGGTTTCAAATTCAACCGGAACCTATATTTCAACGTTTGGGGGCAGCACAAAATCAGGAGTTTTAGCAACATAATTGTCAAAATCTGGATTTCTTTGAGTTAGCTTGTTTCTGGCTTTTCTCCGTAATTCCACAGTAGATATGGACATGTTGGGCATCCCTACACATGTGAAGAGCTGTAGTATGCGAATCAGGTTTCGAATTCAACTGGAACCCATATTTAGCCGTTTGGGTGCAAGGCAAAGTCAGGAGGTTTAGCAACATAATTGTCGAAATCTGGATTTTTTTAAGTTAGCTTTTTTCTGGCTTTTCTCCATAAATCCACAATAGATATGAACATGTTGGGCATCGCTATAAACGGGAAGAGCTGTAGTATGTGCATCAGCTTTCAAATTCAATGGGAACCCAAATTTGGCCGTTTGGGGACAGCGCAAAGTCAAGTGGTTTAGCAATATAATTGTTGAAATCTGGATTTGTTTGAGTTGGCTTTTTTCGTGGTTTTCTCCATATTTCCACAGTAGATATGGACATGTTTGGCATCCCTACAAACGTGAAGAGCTGTAGTATGCAAATCCTGTGCCAAATTCAACGGGAACCCATATTTGGCCATTTGGGCATCGCACAAAGTCAGGAGGTTTAGCAACATAATTGTCGAAATCTGTATTTGTTTGAGTTGGCTTTTTTCTTAGTTTTCTCCATATTTCCACAATAGATATGGACATGTTGGGCATCCCTACAAACGTGAAGAGCCGTAGTATGCGTATCAGGTTTCAAATTAAACGGGAATCCATTTTTGGCCGATTGGGGAAGCACAAAGTCAGGAGGTTTAGCAAAAAATCTGGATTTGTTTGAGTTGGCTTTTTTCTGGCTTTTCTCCATATTTCCACAGTAGATATGGACATGTTGGGCATCCCTACAAACGAGAAGAGCCGTAGTGTGCGAATCAGGTTTCAAATTCAACGGGAATCCATATTTGGCCGTTTGGGGACAGCACAAAGTCAGGAGGTTTAGCAAAAAATCTAGATTTGTTTGAGTTGGCTTTTTTTCTGGCTTTTCTCCATAATTCCACATTACATATGGACATGTTGGACATACCTACAAACTTGAAGAGCTGTAGTATACGAATCACGTTTAAAATTCAACGGGAATCCATATTTGGCCGTTTGGTGACAGCACAAATTCAGGAGGTTTAGCAACATAATTGTCGAAATCTGGTTTTGTTTGAGCTGGCTTTTTTTTGGCTTTTCTCCATATTTCCACAGTAGATAAGGACATGTTGGGCATCCCTACAAACGAGAAGAGCCGTAGTGTGCGAATCATGTTTCAAATTCAACGGGAATCCATATTTGGCCATTTGGGGACAGCACAAAGTCAGGAGGTTTAGCAACAAATCTAGATTTGTTTGAGTTGGCTTTCTTTCTGTCTTTTCTCCATAATTCCACATTACATATGGACAGGTTGGACATACCTACAAACTTGAAGAGCTGTAGTATACGAATCATGTTTCAAATTCAACGGGAATCCATATTTGGCCGTTTGGTGACACCACAATTTCAGGAGGTTTAGCAACATAATTGTCGAAAGCTGGTTTTGTTTGAGCTGGCTTTTTTCTGGCTTTTCTCCATATTTCCACAGTAGATATGGACATAGATATGCACATGTTGGGCATCTCTACAAACGGGAAGAGACGTAGTATGCAAATCAGGTTTCAAATTCAACGCGACCCCATATTTGGCCGTTTTGGGACAGCACAAAGTCAGGAGGTTTAGCAACATAATTGACGAAATCTGGATTTGTTTGAGTTGGCTTTTTTCTTAGTTTTCTCCATATTTCCACAATAGATATGGAGATGTTGGGCATCCCTACAAACTTGAAGAGCCGTAGTATGCAAATCAGGTTTCAAATTCAACGGAAACCCATATTTGGCCGTTTGGGGACAGCACAAAGTCAGGAGGTTTAGCAACATAATTGTTGAAATCTGGATTTGTTTGAGTTGGCTTTTTTCTGGCTTTTCTCCATAATTCCACAGTAGAAATGGACATGTTGGGCATACCTACAAACGTGAAGAGCTGTATTATGCGAATCAGGTTTCAAATTGCGTGTGGTGTCCCCCAGGGGTCAGTATTGGGACCAAAACTTTTTATCCTTTATATAAACGGTATATGTAAAGTATCTGAATTACTGAAATTTGTATTATTTGCGGACGACACAAACATATTTTGTTCTAGTCAGAATTTACAGCAACTCCTGGGCATAATCACTTCAGAATTAAACAAAATAAAACAGGTGTTTGACACAAATAAGTTATCATTAAATATGAGTAAAACCAAATTCATGATATTTGGCAATTGTAAATCAATCAATCAAGTTCAGTTACAGATATAAGGTGTCAATATAGAAAGAGTATATGAAATGAAGTTCCTTGGAGTGATTATAGATGACAAGATTTGCTGGAAACCTCATGTAAAATATATCCAAACAAAACTGTCGAGAAGTATTTCAGTCTTGGCTAAAGCAAAGCACATTTTAGATTACAAATCACTTTACATTTTGTATTGTTCATTGGTGTTACCGTATTTAAATTACTGTGTAGAGGTTTGGGGAAACACATATCAAAATACATTGAAATCGTTAATTATACTTCAAAAAAGAGCAGTAAGAATAATTCACAACACTGGATATTTGGAAGACACCAATTCACTATTTTCACAGTATAAAGCATTCAAATTACTTGACCTAGTCGAATTTCAAACAGCAGTAATCATGTTCAAGGCGAGAAACAATTTATTGCCTGGCAATATACAGAAAAGATTTTCGGAAAGAGAGGGGGGCTATGAATTGAGGGGAAAGTCAAATTTTAAGACTCAGAGTTTTCGAACTACAAGGAAAAGTTTCTGTTTATCTGTCAGTGGCACTAAATTATGGAATAAACTACATAACGAATTAAAGCAATGTCTAAACATATTCAAATTCAAAAAGATGCTCAAAGAAATTATATTCCAGAGGTACAGAAAAAAAACAGTGCAATTAATAACCTGGGTTTATATTGAACAATTTGTGGAATGTGTGTAATTAGTGTTGTGTATGGAAAATATATTTTCATTGATTACAGATTTATTATCTCTATAGATTTATTATTTAGTAGCTAAATTATTTATTATGATAGAAATACTACAAAGGGGTAGGAGTACATAAGTTTTACTTCTTCCTACTCCATTTTGCATGTGTAAATAGAAGTCTTTATAATATGATTTTGTGAAATAAGGGGCAGGACCAAATAAGCTATTTGCTTCCGCCTGCTCCTTCTAGGACTAATCTCTTTTATATTTTATATTTTGTTGTTAGATTCTGATTGTTTGTGTTTTATTTTATGTTTTTTAATGTTTTGCAACGTTGTTGATTGTTCGAGATAAATAAATAAATAAATAAAATTCAACGGGAATCGATATTTGGCCGTTTGGGGACAGCACAAAGTCAGGAGGTTCAGCAACTAATCTGGATTTGTTTGAGTTGGCTTTTTTCTTGGTTTTCTCCATATTTCCACAGTAGAAATGGACATGTTGGGCATACCTACAAACGTGAAGAGCTGTAGTATGCAAATTTGGTTTCAAATTCAACGGGAACCCATATTTGGCCATTTGGGGATCGCACAAAGTCAGGAGGTTTAGCAACAAATCTGGATTTGTTTGAGTTGGTTTTTTCTTGGTTTTCTCCATATTTCCACAGTAGATATGGACATGTTGGGCATAACTACGAACGTGAAGAGCTGTAGTATGCAAATCAGGTTTCAAATTCAACGGGAATCCATATTTGGCTGTTTGGGGAGCGTGCAAAATCAGGAGGTTTAGCAACATCATTGTCGAAATCTGGTTTTGTTTGAGTTGGCTTTTTTCTTGGTTTTCTACATATTTCCACAGTAGATATGGACATGTTGGGCATCCCTACAAATGTGAAGAGCCGTAGTATGCAGTTCAGGTTTTAAATTCAACGGGAATCCATATTTGGCCATTTGGGGACAGCACAAATTCATGAGGTTTAGCAACATAATTGTCGAAATCTGGATTTGTTTGAGTTGGCTTTTTTCTTGGTTTTCTCCATATTTCCACAGTAGATATGGACATGTTGGGCATAACTACAAACGTGAAGAGCTGTAGTATGCAAATTTGGTTTCGAATTCAACGGGAATCCATATTTGGCCATTTGGGGATCGTGCTAAGTCAGGAGGTTTAGCAACAAATCTGGATTTGTTTGAGTTGGCTTTTTTCTTAGTTTTCTCCATATGTCCACAGTAGATATGGACATGTTGGGCATTCCTACAAATGTCGAGAGCCGTAGTATGCAAATCAGGATTCAAATTCAACGCAAACCCATATTTGGCCGTTTTGGGACAGCACAAAGTCAGGAGGTTTAGCAACATAATTGTCGAAATCTGGATTTGTTTGAGTTGTTTTTTTTCTAGCTTTTCTCCATATTTCCACAGTAGATATGGACATGTTGGGCATCTCTACAAATGTGAAGAGCTGTAGTATGCAAATCAGGTTTCAAATTCTATGGGAATCCAAATTCGGCCATTTGGTGATGCGCAAAGTCAGGAGGTTTAGCAACAAATCTCGATTTTTTTGAGTTGGCTTTTTTCGTGGTTTTCTCCATATTTCCACAGTAGATATGGACATGTTTGGCATCCCTACAAACGTGAAGAGCTGTAGTATGCAAATCCGGTTCCAAATTCAACGGGAACCCATATTTGGCCATTTGGGCATCGTGCAAAGTCAGGAGGTTTAGCAACATAATTGTCGAAATCTGTATTTGTTTGAGTTGGCTTTTTTCTTAGTTTTCTCCATATTTCCACAATAGATATGGACATGTTGGGCATCCCTACAAACGTGAAGAGCCGTAGTATGCATATCAGGTTTCAAATTCAACGGGAATCCATTTTTGGCCGATTGGGGAAGCACAAAGTCAGGAGGTTTAGCAAAAAATCTGGATTTGTTTGAGTTGGCTTTTTTCTGGCTTTTCTCCATATTTCCACAGTAGATATGGACCTGTTGGGCATCCCTACAAACGAGAAGAGCCGTAGTGTGCGAATCAGGTTTCAAATTCAACGGGAATCCATATTTGGCCGTTTGGGGACAGCACAAAGTCAGGAGGTTTAGCAAAAAATCTAGATTTGTTTGAGTTGGCTTTTTTTCTGGCTTTTCTCCATAATTCCACATAACATATGGACATGTTGGACATACCTACAAACCTGAAGAGCTGTAGTATACGAATCACGTTTAAAATTTAACGGGAATCCATATTTGGCCGTTTGGTGACAGCACAAATTCAGGAGGTTTAGCAACATAATTGTCGAAATCTGGTTTTGTTTGAGCTGGCTTTTTTTGGCTTTTCTCCATATTTCCACAGTAGATAAGGACATGTTGGGCATCCCTACAAACGAGAAGAGCCGTACTGTGCGAATCATGTTTCAAATTCAACGGGAATCCATATTTGGCCATTTGGGGACAGCACAAAGTCAGGAGGTTTAGCAACAAATCTAGATTTGTTTGAGTTGGCTTTCTTTCTGGATTTTCTCCATAATTCCACATTACATATGGACAGGTTGGACATACCTACAAACTAGAAGAGCTGTAGTATACGAATCATGTTTCAAATTCAACGGGAATCCATATTTGGCCGTTTGGTGACACCACAAATTCAGGAGGTTTAGCAACATAATTGTCGAAAGCTGGTTTTGTTTGAGCTGGCTTTTTTCTGGCTTTTCTCCATATTTCCACAGTAGATATGGACATATTGGGCATACCTACAAATATGTAGAGCTGTAGTATGCGAATCCGGTTTAAAATTCAACGGTTACCCATTTTTGGCCATTTGGGGACAGCACAAAGTCAGGAGGTTTAGCAAAAAATCTGTATTTGTTTGAGTTGGCTTTTTTCTTGGTTTTCTCCATATTTCTAGAGTAGATATGCACATGTTGGGCATCTCTACAAACGTGAAGAGACGTAGTATGCAAATCAGGTTTCAAATTCAACGCGACCCCATATTTGGCCGTTTTGGGACAGCACAAAGTCAGGAGGTTTAGCAACATAATTGACGACATCTGGATTTGTTTGAGTTGGCTTTTTTCTTAGTTTTCTCCATATTTCCACAATAGATATGGAGATGTTGGGCATCCCTACAAACTTGAAGAGCCGTAGTATGCAAATCAGGTTTCAAATTCAACGGAAACCCATATTTGGCCGTTTGGGGACAGCACAAAGTCAGAAGGTTTAGCAACATAATTGTCGAAATCTGGATTTGTTTGAGTTGGCTTTTTTCTGGCTTTTCTCCATAATTCCACAGTAGAAATGGACATGTTGGGCATAAGAGAGTAATAGGCAGCAGCAAATGTCACCTTGGAATGTTAATGATGATGGATGACCTTTAGGTCAAGAGGTCCCAAGAGGCCACAAGAGGTCACAAGAGGTCACAAGCTGTCAAAAAGTGATTAATATCGTCCAGATGTTTCTGCCATCAGTTTATGGAACATTCTAGAAGGGTGGAGCCCGGATATTACCAGGGAGGAGACAGGAAGATGCGTATTAATGTCCCGAGACCGGAAATTGCGTATTCAGACGAACCAATGAGCAAGAATTACGGGAAGATGCATTTTCGAATTAACCGGTGAGAGAAGAGGGTTGGATCAATGAGTGGTTTGTTTCGAGCATAAAAAAGGGTGTCTTTTCTGGTTGAGACATAGAAAGACGGCATTTCATTCTACTCACCATGAATGTAAACTTGAATAGCGTTGCTTCAGCGATGGTTGATGAAGACTCTCCACTGAGTCCGTACCGAGGAGGCACCTCCAGCGGGTGGTCTTCTTCACTGATCTGCGAGACTCCGATAACGATATTCCAAGACGCTCTCACGGCACCCGGAGCCCCAAAGAAATGCACATTGTATCTGTGTCGTAGCCAGTTGCCTCCGACTGAATCTCTGCACGAGGAATGGTCTCTACAATCGAGTGGCATGTGTGGAGGTTGGGGTTATGTCTTCAAGTACGAAGAAGGTGAACTCTGCTTTTATCAGCTGAAGGAAGGGGAAAAATTGTCTCCTTCAACGGTCATGGTGAAAATGACCTTCGACGACTGGGGTGTGATGAAGACGTTGCTACAATTTGGTACTTCTCAGAGTAACGCCGATAAAGAAAATGAGGGTGTGAGTGCAGCGACTCAGGATAAAGAGACTCAAACGGCTATGATGGAATGTAAGGAGGAGGAGGAGGCGTATGTAAGCATTTGTAGCAATGATGGAGAGAATCCCGAGGCGCTGCAGCAGCAGCAGCATCCTAGATCGGCCAATTACCCCAGCGATAGCGACTTGGCTAAGATGAACATCATCTTTGGGTCAACATGGCCGTCCGTTACCACAACCTCAGGCCGTTGGTGGTTCCAGGCTCTCCTGCTGTCCAGGGATTCGGAAGTAAAGAGAGCCTGTGACCTGTTTGTTTTGCAAAGATTTAATCCTGACTGCGGTTTATTCCGAACCGTGCTAGTCTTACCAGCGTTGGAATGGGTGGACCGTATGACGGCGATGGGGGATAGGGTTACCAGTCTCTTCCTTAGCAGCCGTGGATGGAAAAATACCCTGGTTGTGAAAAAGACTCTAAACTTTTGACCACGCCTCCATTCCGGAACTTTCCTGACCCCACTACCTCCTTCGAGAACATTCCTAACCACACCCCCTTACAGTATTATAAAGACTGAAGCAGACAGCAACAGAACTCAGCAAGATGTTCAACGGGAAACAGAGGAAGATCACAACGATGTTCGACTCAACAACAAAGAGACCTCTTACCCCGTGGATGAGACCCCTTACCCCTCGGGTCCTCTTTGCCTCCTCAGAAGTGGACAGTCAGAACCTGGTATGCCCGCCGTCGCCGCTGCCCTCTCCCGAGACAGCGACTCTGGACGTGTGTGACTCTGATGAGGACTACGCGAATGTGCAGAACACCGGGGTAGCAGCTACGCCTCCGGATGAGGAAAACCATGATTCATCAGAGGACCGTGATTCATCAGAGGAGGAGGAAAACCCTGGATCTTCAGAAGATGAAATGGATTCGGAAATCCCTGATGAACAGGGTAAGGAGAGTCCTCCAAACGCTCAGGAGGAGAGCCCTCCGTCTGACCAGGAGGAGGAGAGCCCTCCGTCTGACCAGGAGGATGAGGTAGACGGTTGGGGCTCTTCTTTCATCATCGACACCATCAAATCGGCGGTTTTTCATCTTCTCAACCTAATTATTCACGACGACAGACGCTCTGAGTGTCATGGCTGTAAGGTTGATCATCCTAGCCAGCGGCAACACGCGTGTCTGGAAGTTCTTGAGGACGACTTTTACAAACGCCGCTTTTACCGGCTGATGAAAAGACTCATCACACCTCGCTTTATTCCCGCTATTCAGAAGCTGTTACTCGCCCGCAACATCGAGACAGAGGATTTCAGAGTCTGAGTGGTGGCCGAGACGTTGCTACACGAACTGAAATTAGCAAAGAAAATCTTTGACCCCATCACGGACATGTATGATAATTTGATCGGGCAAGATTCTGTGAAAATCTTTCAACTGCGGTTGGTCACCGAGTGTTTCCAGGGATCGTAAGGGGGGATATATTCCCCATGCTTTTTGAAAAAAAAAAAAAATTGCTTTTTAATCGCAAACATTTTCATATATGTAACCAATTTGTGTCCTTGAAGATGTACGTAACCAGAATTGTATTTTCCTTTTGAACAAAAAAAAAAACCAATGTTTTTTAAATGAGTGATGTCCTTGAAGATGTAGTAGTAGTAGTAGTAGTAGTACTCATGTTTTCATATATGTAACCTGTTTAAGAATTGTATTCTTCTTTTTGAAAATAAAAGAATAAAAAAAATGAATAAAGAGTCATTCTTGCGTACGGGTTGTCATTAGCGGTTTCAGAGGAAAGGATGTCGGAGAAACGGGTGATGGAAAACATCTATTACAATCCGCAACATCCCGGTAGCTTTGGTGGCGTACAACGTCTCCGACAGGGTGTACAGGATGAAACTGGCGAAAAAGTTGGTGTTCGGGAAGTTAAAGATTTCTTATCTGAACAAGATGCTTATACATTGCATAAACCAGCACGAGTACATTTCAAGAGAAACAGAGTGTTTGTTACTAAGCCTTTAAATCAGTTTCAAGCCGACCTATGTGACATGCAGGCCTTGGCTGCACATAACGACGGCTTTAACTATTTACTGACGGTTATCGATGTATTTTCGAAAAAAGCATATGTGCGACCCTTGAAGCGGAAGACGGCTGCCGAGGTTGTAAAAGCGTTTGAATCAGTGTTTCGAGAGAGTTTAATACCCGCCAAGCTACAAACTGATGCCGGTAAAGAATTTTTCAACAAAAGATTTGAGGCTCTGATGAATAAATACGGCATCAATCATTTTAGGACGGCCAGTGACTTAAAGGCATCGGTCGTTGAGAGATATAACCGTACCTTGAAATCCCGCATGTTTAAATATTTCACGGCACGCAACACCAGACGTTACCTCGACGTCTTACCTGCCCTGGTACACAGTTATAATAACGGTTATCACAGCTCTATAAAAATGACGCCTATGGACGTCACGTCGGAGAACGCCAATCAGGTGTTTCACAACCTGTACGGCACCTTCGCCTCTCGTCACAGGAATAAAATAAAGATGTCATTTAAGAAAGGGGATTTGGTACGATTATCCAAGGTGAGAGGCGTGTTTGATAAAAAATACGAACAGAGTTTTACGGACGAAGTCTTTACAGTGTCGGATCGTATTCCACGTACACCTCCCGTATACAAATTAGAAGATTATGACGGCGAACCTATCGAAGGCTCATTTTACGAAGCGGAGCTGCAAAAAGTAAAAATGACCGCAGACAAAATGTTTCAAGTGGAGAAAATCTTAAAACGTCGCACCGTCAAGGGGGAGAAACAGGCTTTTGTGCAGTGGAAAAACTGGCCAGAGAAGTTCAACAGTTGGGTTAAATTGACGGATGTGGTCGGTATATAAAAAGTCGGGGTGCAAAGGACTCTCCGTCACTCGATTTCAATAGAGAATCATGGAACACACTGTCGCCGAGGGCTTTTATGTGACCCTGCCTTCCAACGCCAGTAAGGAAATATTTAAAAATAATACTAGTAGTTGTTACACAATCGATCTGGCTAAACCGATTGAACTGAGCGGCGAATGGGCGGTGGGTCTGTGCGAAATCATATATCCTCGTACGTGGTATAATTTACCGGCAGACTCGTCCTATTTCGAACTGAACCGAGTGACTGATGAACCTCAACCGTTGGTGACGGTAAAATTCAATCACGGCGCGTACTATAATCGCCCCAAAGATCTCCTGGAATACTTGATCCCGGCTGCCAAAAAGCACGATCCCTCTTTTGATGCTTCTTTCAACAATGCGACCAAATGCATCGACTTCAAAGGCGACGGTCTTTACAAAATTCGTACCTATCCCCCGCTGGCTTACATGTTAGGCTTAAAAGCCGGTGAATGGTGGACGCTCTCCCGACGTCCGTCTACCTACCCGTGTGATTTAAATGCGGGCATATATAACCTCTTTGTATACACCGACATTATTCAGTATCAGGCGGTCGGCGACAGCTACTCACCGCTGCTTTGTGTGGTGAATGTGAAAGGTGATTTCGGGGACGTGACTAGTATCAGGTACAATACGGTACATTATATACCTGTGTCTAAAAATTACATCAAAAACATACGCATTGAAATTAAAACCGATCGCAACAGGAACGTCGATTTTGTTTTCGGGAAGACGATTGTGAAATTACACTTTAAACCGGTCCAACGTTCTCTGTAAGATGCTACACATCAAAGAAGATCCTCGCCGCTTTGTAGCGTACTATGAAGGACAAGTAGGCGGGGCTTTACCCGGTTTTTACGGAGCCCCGGTTATGTACGGGCGTGGCATAGGGTCTATCTTTTCGAAATTGTTCAGGTTCGTATCCCCTCTGCTGAAAAAAGGTTTCGCTGTGGCAAAACCGCATCTTAAAACAGCCGCTACAAACATTGCGTCCGACGCCGTGAAAGGATTTATGGGAAAACTGACCAAGAATCAAGAAGGTTCAGGAGGTATTTCGGTCTTGTCCCGTAGAGCAAGGAAACGTCCGCCAGGCGAGCGTGTTGTTTCCGCCGCATTTAAAAAACGTGCGACGCTTAAGAAGAGCAAATCAGTCAGGAGATGCGCGCCTAAGAGAAGGAAGTCGCCGCAGAGCTCTGACATATTTTAGCGCAGCACACACACACACACACACATACAATGGCTCTTTTACATCAGAAATCAACCGAGTGCACCCTGGCTGAACTGGACCTCTTTTCAGCACCCATGACTCAACTGTCTGTAGAGGATAAAACATATCAAGAATACCAGCCCCTCTCGGCACTGACCGACGGCTCACCCATTGAATTCTTTATACCCGGAGACGGTGAAAAGTATTTGGACTTGAACGACACGTTGTTACACCTCCGAGTTAAAATCACAGAGAAGGATGGGACAGACATCCCCGCCGATACAGCGGTGGGTCTAGTCAATTACCCTCTCAATACAATATTTAGTCAATGCGACGTTATTCTGGGGGATAGACTGATTTCACAATCTAGCGCCACTCATCCTTACAGAGCCATGATAGAAACGTTACTGAATTTTTCAGAGGATACGCTAAAGAGTCAATTTAGCGCCGGCCTGTTTTACAAAGACACTCCCGGGTCAATCGATTCTATAGTGGTGACTAACGGACCGAACAAAGGATTTGTCCAGAGAGCGCAATTCACCGCCGAATCTGGCGAAGTTGAACTTTTAGGACCTCTCCACAGCGACATCTTTTTCTGCGAGCGCCTGTTATTAAACTCTGTTGATTTGAGGATTAAACTTATTCGTAACAGCGACGCGTTTTGCCTTATGGGTGTCCGTGACTCAGAGTTCACCCTGAAGATATTATCAGCCTCTCTGTTTGTTAAAAAGGTCACCGTTTCCCCTGCCGTACGCCTGGGTCACGCAGCGGCCCTGATGAAAGGAAATGCTCTCTATCCACTCTCGCGCGTCAGTGTGAAAACTTACTCTATCCCTGAAAATTCCCGAATTTGTAACCAGGAGAATCTCTTTCTGGGTGCTATGCCCCACTATTTAGCTTTGGCCATGGTACACCATGACTCTTTTTTAGGCCGTAGAGATCTATCACCCTTTAATTTCAGACATAACGATGTAGAATATCTGGCCTTGTGTCAGGATGGCAGACAGGTTCCTGCTAAAGCCTTTCAGCCCCGTTTCAATAGCGGAAATTCAGTCAGAGAATTTTACAACATGTTTACGGCCATGGGACGCCATCTGAAAGATTTACCTCTAGCCATCAACCGCCGTGAATTTAACGAAGGTTATTCCTTGTTTGTGTTCAATCTTGGCGCGACCGAAGACAGCGACGCCTTGTCTCCCATTTCCAACGGAAATTTGCGTTTGGAGATGCGGTTTAGGGTACCACTGCCTTACACTACAACGCTCATAGTATACGCATGCTACGATTCCATTCTGGAGATCAACGCCAAAAGACAGGTGCTGGTGGATTATTATTAAAAGGATGGATAATCACCGACTAGAACGACTGATGCATCATCTTGTGGGTCATTTATTTCACGGCGTGTGGGCCTCTGATCAACTAGCCGCGCTGAGTCAAACCTTCCGTCTACCTGCCTACTTTATCGTCAACACTCACCCGTCCCACAGACCGGGCGAACATTGGCTGGCATTGACGCTGGAAGAGGGCGGCGGAGCGACTTTTTTCGACTCTTACGGGCTCCCCCCTGATTTTGCTCACTACCCCTCAAGCATCCTGCAGTTTCTGGAAAACCGTTCACAGAACATAGAGTATCACAACCGTCAACTACAACACTCATTCTCGGTAGTATGTGGGCAGCATTGTGTTTTCTATCTCTGCCACCGTGCCTGCGGTTTATCGTATAGAGAAATGTTGACTCTGTATCACAATGATGTCTATAAAAATGACCGAATGGTTTCTAATTTTGTCAATAAATATCAAAGGTGCGTCGGTCGAAACCGTTCATCAGAATCTTTTCACCATGGCGCATGCTCTCTAGACATGTTTAGAGATTGTTATCACTTGTAAGAAAGACTCTGTAACCATAAACTTGCGCTTAATAAAACATTTTATTGAAAATGACAGTGTATGGTAACGTTAATCCAAAGTTGACCATCGCGGGGATAATAGCAATGCCTTTTTTCCCTGCGGTAATTTTTCATCAAAATCATCTCCGTCCATTCTGAGTCGAGTGTACTGGGCGCGTGCTTGAGGGTTTTTAAACATGGATGCTGGTATGTTTAATCCATCCAGCACATTTAAGAAACTAACCCATCCTTTAGGTGTTGTTTGGATTTTTTGTTTATTAGTCAGTGAGAGTGTTTTTATCAAGTCGAGCATGTGAGAACCTTTGACAACGCGTCCTTTATAAACAAATTCGCCTCTCGACGTCCAGCCCTGGTCACTCGCGGCTAATTTCTGCATAATATAGAGAGCATTTTTACGGTCGCGCTGGGGTAGGTTTATTATCACCTCGTTTGCCGCTTCATCCAAAATGGTATGGTGGTCAGCGGTTGTTACTACATCCGCTGCTGCTGCTGCTGCTGCTGCTGGCGCTGCTGGTACTGATGCTGATGCAGAGCGTTCATCTTCTGCTGCGTCATCCTGTCGCAGACTGAGAGTGACGTTGTGCACATCTTTCTTACTTTGTTTAAGCAAAGTGAGATATCGTAGTAGCAGAGCTTCGTATCTTTTAGCTTTTTCATATGAATTCAGGCCAGGATCATTTAGCACGGAGGTCATTCTCTCATTCAAATCATCTTCAGCCGTCTGTCTGATGGTCTGTTCCGGTCTAGTCATTTTGCTCAGCTGCAGGGGTGAAATCAAATACATTTTCTTGACTGCCCTCAGAGACATCTTTTATTTTTTTCTTATGTTTTTGGAAGCAGACCGCCTAAGAGATTTCCTAAAATAGGAATGGCTGCCGAGAGTAGTGGGAGAATAAAGCCCCCCGTCTGTTTTTTCAGAGCCTGATGTTTACGTTTTAAACTGGTTTTTTTATCGGCCAGCAGCCTGATGATCTTCTTTTGACGTTTCAGTTGTTTGTATTGAGAAGGCGATACAGGCAGATTCCCTTTTAGCAGGTTTAAAGCTACCTCACACAAGGCCTGGAGAAAGTCGGGTGAGCAGTGTTTCAAAATGTCTTTACGTTTTGGAGGCGTCGCGTGGTACAGGGCTTTTAGTAACAGAGCATTCCGTTTTATACGCTCTGACATAGTGATGTCCTACTTTGTTTTTGCTAGGTAAATCGCCGTTTGCTGGTGAGGCAGTAGTCCTGTACGAACCCTGTAACGTTCTGGGCACGAAGGCGTGAGGTCCAGGATTATGTAGCCGTGTTGCTCTTTCGTAGCATCATCAAAACTTTCCAGAAAAAACTGTTTTTGTGAGGGAAAGATCTGATGAGCTAGTACCCTAATCTGAAGTTGATCTCTGGGGTTTTTAAATAGCACCAGATAATTGCTGTTTAAACTTATCGTGCGGCTGTATCTACCTTTGTGAAACACATTTTGCGTCAGCAAAACGACGCTCATGTTTCGATGATGCCTGTATTGTGTGAAGATCTTCACCACCTCAGGGTGATCGGATGCCTGAAATATGACATCGTCCAGGATGACTAGATGCGATTGCTCGGGAGGAAACATGCTTATATCTTCAAAAGAATCAGGCAGGCCTTCGACAAACTTAATTTTTTTATTCATTTTCTTCATTTCATCGTACATGGGTTGATAACTTGTATAAATCCAGACAATATTTTGTGGTACAACATCCATCACACGCTCACAATTTTCCAGTACAGATTTCAGAAAATACGTCTTGCCGCATCCACTGGGGCCAACTACCAAACATGAAAATGGCACCTTTAACCTCGGATCAAAATCAATCTGTTCCATCCTAGTAGCCAAAAGGTAGAGTTGTGCCGTCGGGAAATAAACGGCGTTTGTCGTACACAACCCTAAACTTTTTCCGGAATGTCGAGTTTTTCAACAGAAACCCTTTTTTATCACGTTTAATGGTGCGTTGAGGAGTCTCAAGGGTCATTTCTCTAGATCCCCCGAGGTAGCCCTCCACCAGCTCTGACACGCTATCAAAGTTGATTTGTTCGCAACATTCACGAGTTTGAGTAATACCCTTCACCTTCATCACAACTTTTTTCTGATTTTTGGGTTGGTACGCATAACTCTTGGGACCGGCGGCGACATATTCTTTAATAGTGTCCCCGTCCAACTCGTCGGTAAGATCCCCGAGAAAATTACCCAGCTCCAGAGGTGTCTCGCCCTCTTTTGTCACATATATCAGACTGTCTGTATCTGTATAGAGAACGTTCTGTTGCAACTTTTCTAAATAACTGTACAGTTTTAGACGCCCGTAAGCGGTGGTAAACGCCGCAATGAAAATGTTGTTGGTTCGACTGGGAGGCACGAAGCAACGTTCATTGTACGTCCACTGAATCAGGGCCACGTCATCCTCGGTGTCGTTTGTCGGCAAGAAAGACACGTGTCTTAGAGTATATTGTCCTGAAAACGCTAAACTGAAAAGGTGTTCGGGCGATTTGACGAGCGTGGTTTGAACCAAGTTGCTTCTTTGTGCAAACTTTCCCCAAAAATGATTCAAACAAGATTTTGACATCTGCCTCTTGGCCGGATTTACCTCAATTTTTTCGGGGTTTAAGCGGAAGCCTTGATGCAGCTCATAGTCTTTTATGTATTTCTGCCTACTCTCGTCGTCCACGGCCTCAGATGGAAAGCCTGAGGCCTCCTGCTTCCCCTTTAAAAAGGTATGTATATACCCCACAAAAAGAGTATTGCTATGTGCTTCAAAGTGCCACACTTCCGTGACTTTAGACACAGTGTACCCCAGCTGTATGGCTTTTTGTAACTCGGCAGTCACCCAGACCCCGGTCAACGCTCGGGCTTCCTCGTCATGAGTACATGAGCTGTTTTGATTATTGGTTTCCGCGCAGGCAGAGCAGAGTGTAAATACTAATTTACCTTGAGTTGTTTTATAAGGCAGAACGGGAAAATACAGACCACGTGGTGGGTACACGACCGCTCTGACCAGACCAAAGTAGTTTTGAATTTCCTCAAAGTCTCTATGAATGATGACCGGATGTCCTAAAGGGTAGGAACCAGTGGCATTGATGTATGGATACAGAGAGGTAACGTCGACATAGTGCACAGTTTCGCCGGGCGCCGCAGTGTACCGTAGTCGCATAGCGCTGGTCCTACCCCCGTAAAGGGCTGCGCGAGGAGAGAGAGGTTCTGGAGAATGAAATTTCTTCATAAACTCTCTCACGCCCGGGTGTGTTTTTTTCATTTCGGTCCATACGTGCTCTCTCATCACCACCGTACGGAGACCGTGAGCAACCCTCAGCTGATGCAATTTCTCCTCGCTAGCCGCGTGCATCTCCTCAAAGGGGATTCCCGTCATAGGGCAGATATCGTGAGGCCTAAAACAGGTGGGACAACCGTGGAAAAAGCATCCTTGAAACTCCCACGCGTACTCCACCCCCTCTACATGTGCATGCCCGTCTACAAAGTACGGACCGACCTTTTTTTCCCCGCGGTTTAGAGCATGTTGAATGAAAATGTTTTTCGAAAACATCACCCATTCCAGCCACTGAATCGAGCTGCACGAGTATTTTTTGAATTGACGTCTGTAATCGTCGGGTGAAGGGATCGCGAGTGTCTTTTCAGGCAGGAAATTTGTCTGGAAAACCTTCATACAGGCGGAGGATATCGTGAGGCTGTTAAAAGGATCCACGCGCGTCTCGCGTATGAACTGCTCTCTGAATTTCAGGCACCCCTCAACAAGAATGTCAACGTCATTTTTACAATAGAACACAGACTCTTTTTCAAAGTTGAAGACACCCTGAGAGGCATCTCTGTACCATCTGTAAAACTCTTCCCGCAGAGTCGGCGTCATGCTTTCTACCCCATAATCTGATGGCGGTGGGTAGGCTCCGATGTAGTTTAGATGCAGACGTGAACTGAATTTGTGAGGAAAGTGGCCTTTTGACTTGTCTGCAAAGCCCAGAGCCTTGGGCATTGCGGCGAGTTTCATGCTAAGAAAAGATAGAGAGTCGATAAAACGTAGCCGGTAATCAGTTTCCGTGAAACTGATAATCTTACTTCCCTGCATCAGGACCGTCGGGGTCATACCTAAACGGATCATGCTTTTTAGGATCAGATAACTGTCGAATCCTTTTGCGTTGTGCGCGATAAATGTAGCGTTACGATAGCGGGGTTTCCTGAACTTCACAAGGAACTTTTCGACGCAATCTATGCCATAACACTGCCATTCTTCACCCTGTAAAGATTGTGTACACACTAGATAGGCCTGATGTTCACCGACCCTGTTGCTGAATGTTTCAAAGTCGTAAAAAACTACATTTTGCGCGTGTTCTTCTTCTACCTTCAGAGGTCGTATATAGCACTGGTGTGGTTCAGAATCATTAGTTCCCTCCCCACAAACTCTACATTTTTCACGCGGGCATTTGTGCTCTGCACAAGCATCGAAAAGGTATCTACATTTCGGACATTTGTGAAACTTTCGACAGGTACTGAGGTTTGAATCAGTCAAAGACTTTTTGTGTTTCTCATAACACGTGCGTGTACGGCAAGTCCTATTGCATTCCGCACAGTACACCGCGTCAGTGTATTCTGTAGCACATGTTGGGTCGAGGCAGAGATTGCAATGACCCGGACAATAGTGTTTCTCGCTCCGACAGTAACTTCTGTAGCAGTAATGACAGACATTATCAACCCCTAAAAACCCTTTAAGATTTTTTATTCCGTAGTAGTGGTCTTGAAGCAAGAATAAAAACACGGGATTGTCAGACTTTGGGTAGTCTGTTTCAAAATGGGAGATGGCACGCTCCTCTGGTCCTCGGTAAAACACTACAATTTTACGCTTTACTATCTGCTCAAATGTATTGACCTGACTGAGGGTTACATCTGTTTGATCGCTCAGACCCGCGCGATGCTGCAATTCTCTAGCCTCCTCAAAAGCTTGTATATCAGTGAGTTCAGGGTTGATAAGCAGAGCCAGGCAGATGGCAAAACATAGCTTGTTGTTGCGGTTGTGCGTTATATACAAATGTTTTCTTTTCTTTTGAATGATTTCACCATCGATAGTTTTTTTAATTTTACGCTTAACACCACCACCTCCTCGTGGGTTGCGCACCACATGAATAACTAATTCTAGATTGGACGCGTCGTCAATATTTCGGTTAGACTGTATCAACCTCTCCAGTAATCCTTCAAAAACGGTCTGAAAGTCGACACCCCTCTCACTGACTCGAATGATATCATGTTCTTGCGCATTTTCGGCTATTATTTCGACCTGGACGATGTCATTAGGTCTAACCTCTGGTCTCACTCTCTCAGCTAAGCCGGCAAAATTCCCTGAAACCTCTTGATAAAATTGGGCTAGATCGGGTACATTTCCGAGGGGTGGTATGACAACGTTTTGACGGAATTCTAAATTACCAAAGCGATCGCGTCTTCTTAGCAAAATGTCCTCGTTCTGATTTTCCGCATGTTGCAGCGCGTCTTCTACAGGTTGAACGTCAGGAGAGTTAATCTGACTCTCTGCTAGCGGCTGTGGCTCGGTGTTTGCGATATTTAAAGCAGGGTCTGCGTTGGAGGCATTTAACGTTTGTGTGGCCGTAAGTAGCTCGGCCTCTAGTGGCCGCGATGGCTCGGTGTTTGCAATATTTAAAGCAGGGTCTGCGTTGGAGGTATTTAGCGTTTGTATAATGGCAAGTAGATCGGGTGGTATGTACTGTATTGGTCCGCCATTTGATTCATCGATAGCCCCTAGTAATTCGAGCGGTATGTACTGTAATGGTCCGCCATTTAATTCATCGACAGCCCCTAGTAATTCGAGCGGTATTATACAAGGTTGCTCAGGATCCATTTGTGGGTGAAAAAATTATGAAATATGAAAAAAAAAAAAAATTAAAAAAAAAAAAAAAAAAAAAAAAAAGTCACACCTTACAACTTTTTACATATCTGAAGAATTGTCTGGAAATTGGTCAACAACAATCTGATGATGTCCAAATTGTTTTCACGGTCTCTCCCCCGTCTCACTCTCTGGTCTCTGTGAACGCTCCTTCGTTCTGCATCTGTTCAGAGAACATACATCTTCAAATAAATATATTTAATTATAAATACAGTAATAATAATAAAATATATAAATAACATTACCTCTGAAGGGTTCAGTCCTCCCCCTAACACGTCTAACTCGAGGGCCTCGATGAAACTGTACTGGTTCTGTCATAAAACAGAGAAAATACATTTGTAAATAAATATATTTAATTATATATAAATGAATAATAAAATAAAAATATCAATAGCAAATTACCTCTGAATCGTGTAGGGGTACGCAAAGTCCTGGGTCTCTTCTCGGAGGGCACTGTTTCTGTAATAACATTTTATAACGTCGGTTTAAAAAAGTGTTTTCCCTCTACTCCTTCACACACACACACACATGCACCCACACACCCAGGCAGAGGGGCCTTATCTATCTCTCTCTCTCTCTCTCTCTCTGTTTCACTCTATCTTTTCCATAAAAATAAGAAAAACAGCATCGGCAGTAAGGGGTATACTATAAAATAACATAAAATAACTTACCCAGGCCTTCCTCTAACGGTTGTTCAGGAGTGGAAACCGTCTGCGGAGGTTGAGTTTGCACAGGGCCCGGTAACTCTGCTATTTCTGGCTGTCCCGGCTGTCTTTCGATATGGTCTGAAGGAATAATTTCCCCTGCATTATCATCAAATACATTCAGAATCCCGTCATCTTCTTCTTCTTCTTCTTCTTCTTCTTCTTCTTCTTCTCCCTCCTCCTCCTCTTCTTCTTCTTCTTCTTCTTCTTCTTCTTCTTCTTCTTCGTCTTCAGAGATGTCAGGGGAGGTTGGGGCACTGTTCTCTGGGTATGTAGTTTCTATAAAACCATTCAACAATCCTGGTTTAAAAAGCGTTAACAAAGTTTTAAACTAAGTATCTCTCTCTCTCTCTCTCTCTCTCTCTCGCTCTCTCTCTCAGTCCCACTGTCTCTCTATCACTCTAACCCCTCTTGTTCACACCCATTCATCGCACTGCCCTTACACACATCCAACCCACCCTCACACATCTGTCTCTCCCCCAATCTCACTCTGTGTTTTAAATTGTAAGGCATTAATAAGTTAAAAAACCAACGTGGTATGCCTCTCCAGTAAGAGATATAGTGTTAAATAAAAATAGCTTACCCATTTGCAGGGGCGTCATGGGTTGGGCAGTTGGGGGAATTTCATCAGGTATTTCAACTCTTTCCAACAGAGGCTGTAGTGGCTGTCTGAATTCTGTCTCAATCGTCACAACAGGGACACTAATTGTCCGGGTATTGCGTTGTGGTACTGTTTCGACCCCAATAATTTCCGCAATTTCAAGATCCCCATTAAAGACTGCCGGATTTTGATAATATGCTCTGGCAACGTTGTCGATCACGTCTTGGGTGAAAGAAAAGGTAAGATAGATCAAGTTATTTTATTAGTGTCATTAATAAAGCATTAAATGATAAAACTTACCATAGTCAGCGTCTGTAATTATAATGTCTCTGAAGTCATCAATGCAGTCTGTTAGGAAGAATAGATATAGTAGTTGAACATTTTCAGAACACTTATATACTACAATAATAATAATAAGAGGTAATAATATAGAACTTGCCTAAAAGGCTGTGTGGATGCGTCATTCTGGCTCCAGGTTAAAAGTCCTTCTGTGACTGAAATGGTTCACATTGTGACGACCTTGGACACATATTTTTTTTTTGTTTTTTGTTTTTTTTTTCACCACATGGTAGAAGAATAAAAACTTTAGGGACTGTTTGTGTGTGCGTCGAGATGCATTGACATGACCCATTCACGCTGATTAGAGTTACTTCCTTAGCCAGTTGTAAAAGGACCTCTTAAATCAATGGGCAGAGAGGGAGAAGTGTGAGTGTGTGTGTGTGTGTGTGTGTGTGTGTGTGGGTGCATGTGTGTGTGTGTGTGTGTGTGTGTGTGTGTGTGTGTGTGTGTGTGTCTGTGTTAACTGCTTCATTGGTACACATCTTCCTGTCTCCTCCCTGGTAATATACGGTCTCGACCCTTCTAGAAATTTCTGGGATAATCCTTGCAGAAACACATGTCGACCATAAATCAATGGGCAGAGAGGGAGAAGTGTGTGTGTGTGTGTGTGTGTGTGGGTGCATCTCGTGCAGAGATTCAGTCGGAGGCAACTGGCTACGACACAGATACAATGTGCATTTCTTTGGGGCTCCGGGTGCCGTGAGGGCGTCTTGGAATATCGTTATCGGAGTCTCGCAGATCAGTGAAGAAGACCACCCGCTGGAGGTGCCTCCTCGGTACGGACTCAGTGGAGAGTCTTCATCAACCATCGCTGAAGCAACGCTATTCAAGTTTACATTCATGGTGAGTAGAATGAAATGCCGTCTTTCTATGTCTCAACCAGAAAAGACACCCTTTTTTATGCTCGAAACAAACCACTCATTGATCCAACCCTCTTCTCTCACCGGTTAATTCGAAAATGCATCTTCCCGTAATTTTTGCTCATTGGTTCGTCTGAATACGCAATTTCCGGTCTCGGGACATTAATACGCATCTTCCTGTCTCCTCCCTGGTAATATCCGGGCTCCACCCTTCTAGAATGTTCCATAAACTGATGGCAGAAACATCTGGACGATATTAATCACTTTTTGACAGCTTGTGACCTCTTGTGACCTCTTGTGGCCTCTTGGGACCTCTTGACCTAAAGGTCATCCATCATCATTAACATTCCAAGGTGACATTTGCTGCTGCCTATTACTCTCTGGCATACCTACAAACGTGAAGAGCTGTATTATGCGAATCAGGTTTCAAATTGCGTGTGGTGTCCCCCAGGGGTCAGTATTGGGACCAAAACTTTGTATCCTTTATATAAACGGTATATGTAAAATATAAAGGGAAGAGACGTAGTATGCAAATCAGGTTTCAAATTCAACGCGACCCCATATTTGGCCGTTTTGGGACAGCACAAATTCAGGAGGTTTAGCAACATAATTGACGAAATCTGGATTTGTTTGAGTTGGCTTTTTTCTTAGTTTTCTCCATATTTCCACAATAGATATGGAGATGTTGGGCATCCCTACAAACTTGAAGAGCCGTAGTATGCAAATCAGGTTTCAAATTCAACGGAAACCCATATTTGGCCGTTTGGGGACAGCACAAAGTCAGGAGGTTTAGCAACATAATTGTCGAAATCTGGATTTGTTTGAGTTGGCTTTTTTCTGGCTTTTCTCCATAATTCCACAGTAGAAATGGACATGTTGGGCATACCTACAAACGTGAAGAGCTGTATTATGCGAATCAGGTTTCAAATTGCGTGTGGTGTCCCCCAGGGGTCAGTATTGGGACCAAAACGTTTTATCCTTTATATAAACGGTATATGTAAAGTATCTGAATTACTGAAATTTGTATTATTTGCGGACGACACAAACATATTTTGTTCTAGTCAGAATTTACAGCAACTCCTGGGCATAATCACTTCAGAATTAAAAAAAATAAAACAGGTGTTTGACACAAATAAGTTATCATTAAATATGAGTAAAACCAAATTCATGATATTTGGCAATTGTAAATCAATCAATCAAGTTCAGTTACAGATAGAAGGTGTCAATATAGAAAGAGTATATGAAATGAAGTTCCTTGGAGTGATTATAGATGACAAGATTTGCTGGAAACCTCATGTAAAATATATCCAAACAAAACTGTCGAGAAGTATTTCAGTCTTGGCTAAAGCAAAGCACATTTTAGATTACAAATCACTTTACATTTTGTATTGTTCATTGGTGTTACCGTATTTAAATTACTGTGTAGATGTTTGGGGAAACACATATCAAAATACATTGAAATCGTTAATTATACTTCAAAAAAGAGCAGTAAGAATAATTCACAACACTGGATATTTGGAACACACCAATTCACTATTTTCACAGTATAAAGCATTCAAATTACTTGACCTAGTCGAATTTCAAACAGCAGTAATCATGTTCAAGGCGAGAAACAATTTATTGCCTGGCAATATACAGAAAAGATTTTCGGAAAGAGAGGGGGGCTATGAATTGAGGGGAAAGTCAAATTTTAAGACTCAGAGTTTTCGAACTACAAGGAAAAGTTTCTGTTTATCTGTCAGTGGCACTAAATTATGGAATAAACTACATAACGAATTAAAGCAATGTCTAAACATATTCAAATTCAAAAAGATGCTCAAAGAAATTATATTCCAGAGGTACAGAAAAAAAACAGTGCAATTAATAACCTGGGTTTATATTGAACAATTTGTGGAATGTGTGTAATTAGTGTTGTGTATGGAAAATATATTTTCATTGATTACAGATTTATTATCTCTATAGATTTATTATTTAGTAGCTAAATTATTTATTATGATAGAAATACTACAAAGGGGTAGGAGTACATAAGTTTTACTTCTTCCTACTCCATTTTGCATGTGTAAATAGAAGTCTTTATAATATGATTTTGTGAAATAAGGGGCAGGACCAAATAAGCTATTTGCTTCCGCCTGCTCCTTCTAGGACTAATCTCTTTTATATTTTATATTTTGTTGTTAGATTCTGATTGTTTGTGTTTTATTTTATGTTTTTTAATGTTTTGCAACGTTGTTGATTGTTCGAGATAAATAAATAAATAAATAAAATTCAACGGGAATCGATATTTGGCCGTTTGGGGACAGCACAAAGTCAGGAGGTTCAGCAACTAATCTGGATTTGTTTGAGTTGGTTTTTTTCTTGGTTTTCTCCATATTTCCACAGTAGAAATGGACATGTTGGGCATACCTACAAACGTGAAGAGCTGTAGTATGCAAATTTGGTTTCAAATTCAACGGGAACCCATATTTGGCCATTTGGGGATCGCACAAAGTCAGGAGGTTTAGCAACAAATCTGGATTTGTTTGAGTTGGCTTTTTTCTTGGTTTTCTCCATATTTCCACAGTAGATATGGACATGTTGGGCATAACTACGAACGTGAAGAGCTGTAGTATGCAAATCAGGTTTCAAATTCAACGGGAATCCATATTTGGCCGTTTGGGGAGCGTGCAAAATCAGGAGGTTTAGCAACATCATTGTCGAAATCTGGTTTTGTTTGAGTTGGCTTTTTTCTTGGTTTTCTACATATTTCCACAGTAGATATGGACATGTTGGGCATCCCTACAAATGTGAAGAGCCGTAGTATGCAGTTCAGGTTTTAAATTCAACGGGAATCCATATTTGGCCATTTGGGGACAGCACAAATTCATGAGGTTTAGCAACATAATTGTCGAAATCTGGATTTGTTTGAGTTGGCTTTTTTCTTAGTTTTCTCCATATGTCCACAGTAGATATGGACATGTTGGGCATCCCTAAGAACAGGAAGAGCTGTAGTATGCAAATCAGTTTTCAAATTCAACTGGAAACCATATTTAGCCGTTTGGGTGGAAGGCAAAGTCAGGAGGTTTAGCAACATAATTGTCGAAATCTGGATCTCTTTGAGTTGGCTTTTTTCTGGCTTTTCTCCACAATTTCACAGTACATATGGACATGTTGGGCATCCCTACGAATGTGAAGAGCTGTAGTATACGAAACAGGTTTCAAA
Source organism: Zingel zingel (assembly GCA_023566125.1). Lineage (NCBI taxonomy): Eukaryota > Metazoa > Chordata > Actinopteri > Perciformes > Percidae > Zingel > Zingel zingel. Next base: position 14,324,610 of record CM042317.1, read on the forward strand.
TTCAACCGGAACCTATATTTCAACGTTTGGGGGCAGCACAAAATCAGGAGTTTTAGCAACATAATTGTCAAAATCTGGATTTCTTTGAGTTATCTTGTTTCTGGCTTTTCTCCATAATTCCACAGTAGATATGGACATGTTGGGCATCCCTACACATGTGAAGAGCTGTAGTATGCGAATCAGGTTTCGAATTCAACTGGAACCCATATTTAGCCGTTTGGGTGCAAGGCAAAGTCAGGAGGTTTAGCAACATAATTGTCGAAATCTGGATTTTTTTAAGTTAGCTTTTTTCTGGCTTTTCTCCATAAATCCACAATAGATATGAACAGTTTGGGCATCGCTATAAACATGAAGAGCAGTCGTATGCGAATCAAGTTTCAAATTCAACGGGAATCCATATTTTTGGCTGGACAGCACACAGTCAGGAGGTTTAGCAACATAATTGTCAATATCTGGATTCGTTTGAGTTGGCTTTTTTCTTGGTTTTCTCCATATTTCCACTGTAGATATGGACATGTTGGGCATTGCTACTAACATAAAGAGCCGTAGTATGCGAATAAGGTTTTAAATTCAACGGGAACCCATATTTGGTCGTTTGGCGAATGCGCAAAGTCAGGAGGTTTAGCATCAAATCTGTATTTGTTTGAGTTGGCTTTTTTCTGGCTTTTCTCCATCATTCCACAGTAGATATGCACATGTTGGGCATACCTACAAACGTGAAGAGCTGTAGGATGCGAATCATGTTTCAAATTTAACAGGAACCCATATTTGGCCATTTGGGCATCGCACAAAGTCAGGAGGATTAGCAAAGTAATTGTCGAAATCTGGATTTGTTTGAGTTGGCTTTTTTCTAGCTTTTCTCCATAGTAGATATGGACATGTTGGGCAACCCTACAAACGTGAAGAGCTGTATTATGCAAATCAGGTTTCAAATTCAACGGGAATCCAAATTCGGGCATTTGGGGAAGCGTCAGGAGGTTTAGCAACAAAGCTGGATTTGTTTGAGTTGACTTTTTTCTGGCTATTCTCCATAATACCACAGTAGGTATGGACATGTTGGGCATACCTACATACGTGAAGAGCTGTAGTATCTGAATCACATTTCAAATTCAATGGGAACCCATATTTGGCCGTTTGGGGACAGCGCAAAGTGAAGTGGTTTAGCAATATAATTGTTGAAATCTGAATTTGTTTGAGTTGGCTTTTTTCTGGCTTTTCTCCATAATTACACAGTAGATATGGACATGTTGGGCATCCCTAAGAACAGGAAGAGCTGTAGTATGCAAATCAGTTTTCAAATTCAACGGGAATCCATATTTGGCCGTTTGGGGACAGCACAAATTCAGGAGGTTTAGCAACAAATCTGGATTTGGTAGAGTTAGCTTTTTTCTGGATTTTCTCCATAATTCCACAGTAGATATGGACATGTTGGGCATACCTATAAACATGAAGAGCAGTCGTATGCGGATCAAGTTTCAAATTCAACGGGAATCCATATTTTTGGCTGGACAGCACACAGTCAGGAGGTTTAGCAACATAATTGTCAATATCTGGATTCGTTTGAGTTGGCTTTTTTCTCGGTTTTCTCCATATTTCCACTGTAGATATGGACATGTTGGGCATTGCTACTAACATAAAGAGCCGTAGTATGCGAATCAGGTTTTAAATTCAACGGGAACCCATATTTGGTCGTTTGGCGAATGCGCAAAGTCAGGAGGTTTAGCATCAAATCTGTATTTGTTTGAGTTGGCTTTTTTCTGGCTTTTCTCCATCATTCCACAGTAGATATGCACATGTTGGGCATACCTACAAACGTGAAGAGCTGTAGGATGCGAGTCATGTTTCAAATTTAACAGGAACCCGTATTTGGCCATTTGGGCATTGCACAAAGTCAGGAGGATTAGCAAAGTAATTGTCGAAATCTGGATTTGTTTGAGTTGGCTTTTTTCTAGCTTTTCTCCATAGTAGATATGGACATGTTGGGCAACCCTACAAACGTGAAGAGCTGTATTATGCAAATCAGGTTTCAAATTCAACGGGAATCCAAATTTGGGCATTTGGGGAAGCGTCAGGAGGTTTAGCAACAAAGCTGGATTTGTTTGAGTTGACTTTTTTCTGGCTATTCTCCATAATACCACAGTAGGTATGGACATGTTGGGCATACCTACATACGTGAAGAGCTGTAGTATCTGAATCACATTTCAAATTCAAGGGGAATCCAAATTCGGCCATTTGGGGAAGCGCAAAGTCAGGAGGTTTAGCAATAAATCTGGATTTGTTTGAGTAGGCTTTTTTGTGGCTATTCTCCATAATTCCACAGTAGATATGGACATGTTGGGCATACCTACATACGTGAAGAGCTGTAGTATCTGAATCAGGTTTCAAATTCAACGGGAATCCATATTTGGCTGTTTGGGGAAAGGACAAAGTCAGGAGGTTTAGCAACAAATCTGGATTTGTTTGAGTTGGCTTTTTTCTTGGTTTTCTCCATATTTCCACAGTAGATATGGACATGTTGGGCATCCCTACTAACGGGAAGAGCCGTAGTATGCGAATCAGGTTTCAAATTAATCGGGAACCCATATTTGGCTGTTTGGGGACAGCACAAAGTCAGGAGATTTAGCAACATAATTGTCGAAATCTGGATTTGTTTGAGTTGGCTTTTTTCTGGCTTTTCTCCATAATTCCACAGTAGATATGGACAAGTTGGGCATCCCTACAAACGTGAATAGCTGTAGTATGTAAATTAGGTTTCATATTCAACGGGAATCCAAATTCGGCCATTTGTGGAAGCACAAAGCCAGGAGGTTTAGCAACAAATCTGGAATTGTTTGAGTTTATTTTTTTCTGGCTTTTCTCCATAATTCCACAGTAGATATGGACATGTTGGGCATATCTACAAACATGAAGAGCTGTAGTATGCGATTCAGGTTTCAAATTCAACGGGAATCCATATTTGGCCGTTTGGGGAAGCGCAGTCAGGAGGTTTAGCAACAAATGTGGATTTGTTTGAGTTGCTTTTTTCTTGGTTTTCTCCATATTTCCACAGTAGATATGGACATGTTAGGCATCCCTACTAATGTAAAGAGCCGTAGTATGCGAATCAGGTATCAAATTAAAAGGGAACCCATATTTGGCCGTTTGGGGACAGCACAAAGTCAAGAGGATTAGCAACATAATTGTCGAAATCTGGATTTGTTTGAGTTGGCTTTTTTCTGGCTTTTCTCTGTTATTCCATAGTAGATATTGACATGTTGGGCATCCCTACAAACATGAATAGCCGTAGTATTCAAATCAGATTTTCAAATTCAACGGGAATCCAAATTCGGGCATTTGGGGAAGCCAAAGTCAGGAGGTTTAGTAACAAATCTGGATTCGTTTGAGTAGGCTTTTTTGTGGCTGTTCCCCATAATTCCACAGTAGATATGGACATGTTGGGCATACCTACATACGTGATGAGCTGTAGTATGCGATTCAGGTTTCAAATTCAACGGTAATCCATATTTGGCCGTTTGGGGAAGCGCAAAGTCAGGAGGTTTAGCAACATAATTGTCGAAATCTGGATTTGTTTGAGTTGGCTTTTTTCTGGCTTTTCTCCATAATTCCACAGTAGATATGGACATGTTGGGCATACCTACAAACATGAAGAGCTGTAGTATGCGATTCAGGTTTCAAATTCAACGGGAATCCATATTTGGCCGTTTGGGGACAGCACAGATTAAGGAAGTTTAGCAACATAATTGTCAAAATCTGGATTTGTTTGAGTTGGCTTTTTTTCTGGTTTTTCTCCATAATTTCACAGTGGATTTGGACATGTTGGGCATGTCAACTAATGTGAACAGCCGTAGTATGCGAATCAGGTTTCAGATTAAACGGGAACCCATATTTGGCCATTTGGGGACAGCACAAATCAGGATGTTTAGCAACATTGTTGTCGAAATCTGGATTTGTTTGAGTTTGCTTTTTTAATGGATTTTCTCCATAATTCCACAGCAAATATGGACATTTTGGGCATCCCTACAAACGTGAAGAGCTGTGGTATGCAAATCAGGTTTCAAATTTAAATGGGAATCCAAATTCGGCCATTTGGGGAAGCGCAAAGTCAGAAGGTTTAGCAACAAATCTGGATTTGTTTGAGTTGGCTTTTTTCTTGTTTTCTCCATAATTCCACGGTAGATTTGGACATATTGGGCATCCCTACAGAAGTGAAGAGCTGTAGCATGCGAATCACATTACTTATTCAACGGGAACCCATATTTGGCTGTTTGGAGACAGCGCAAAGTCAGGAGGTTTAGCAACATAATTGTCGAAATCTGGATTTGTTTGAGTTGGCTTTTTTCTGGCTTTTCTCCATAATTCCACAGTGGATATGGACATGTTGGGCATCCCTACAAACATGAATAGCTGTAGTATGCAAATCAGGTTTCAAATTCAACGGGAATCCAGATTCGGGCATTTGGGGAAGCCAAAGTCAGGAGGTTTAGCAAAAATCTGGATTTGTTTGAGGTGGCTTTTTTCTTGGTTTTCTCCATATTTCTACAGTAGATATGCACATGTTGGGCATCTCTACAAACGTGAAGAGCCGTAGTATGCAAATCAGGTTTCAAATTCAACGCAAACCCATATTTGGCCGTTTTGGGACAGCACAAAGTCAGGAGGTTTAGCAACATAATTAAAGAAATCTGGATTTGTTTGAGTTGGCTTTTTTCTTGGTTTTCTCCATATTTCCACAGTAGATAAGGACATGTTGGGCATCCCTACAAACGTGAAGAGCCGTAGTATGCATTTCAGGTTTCAAATTCAACGGGAATCCAAATTCTGCCATTTAGGGAAGCACAAAGTCAGGAGGTTTAGCAAAAAATCTGGATTTGTTTTAGTTGGCTTTTTTTCTGGCTTTTCTCCATATTCCCACAGTAGATAAGGACATGTTGGGCATCCCTACAAACGTGAAGAGCCGTAGTATGCAAATCATGTTTCAAATTCAACGGGAACCCATATTTGGCCGTTTGGGGACAGCACAACGTCAGGAGGTTTAGCAACATAATTGTCGAAATCTGGATTTGTTTGAGCTGGCTTTTTTCTGGCTTTTCTCCATAATTCCACAGTAGATAATGACATGTTGGGCATCCCTACAAACGTGAAGAGCCGTAGTATGCAAATCAGGTTTCAAATTCAACGCAAACCCATATTTGGCCGTTTTGGGACAGCACAAATTCAGGAGGTTTAGCAAAAAATCTGGATTTGTTTTACTTGGCTTTTTTCTGGCTTTTCTCCATATTTCCACAGTAGATAAGGACATGTTGGGCATCCCTACAAACGTGAAGAGTCGTAGTATGCGAATCAGGTTTCAAATTCAACGGGAACCCATATTTGGCCGTTTCGGGACAGCACAAAGTCAGGAGGTTTAGCAAAAATCTGGATTTGTTTGAGTTGGCTTTTTTCTTGGTTTTCTCCATATTTCTACAGTAGATATGCACATGTTGGGCATCTCTACAAACGTGAAGAGCCGTAGTATGCAAATCAGGTTTCAAATTCAACGCAAACCCATATTTGGCCGTTTTGGGACAGCACAAATTCAGGAGGTTTAGCAAAAAATCTGGATTTGTTTTACTTGGCTTTTTTCTGGCTTTTCTCCATATTTCCACAGTAGATAAGGACATGTTGGGCATCCCTACAAACGTGAAGAGTCGTAGTATGCGAATCAGGTTTCAAATTCAACGGGAACCCATATTTGGCCGTTTCGGGACAGCACAAAGTCAGGAGGTTTAGCCACTAATCTGGATTTGTTTGAGTTGGCTTTTTTCTTAGTTTTTTCCATATTTCCACAGTAGATATGGACATGTTGGGAATCCCTACAAATGTTGAGAGCCTTAGTATGCAAATCAGGTTTCAAATTCAACGGGAATCCATATTTGGCCATTTGGGGACAGAACAAAGTCAGTAGGTTTAGCAACATAATTGTCGAAATCTGGATTTGTTTGAATTGGCTTTTTTCTTGGTTTTCTCCATATTTCCACAGTAGATATGGACATGTTGGGCATACCTACAAACGTGAAGAGGTGTAGTATGCAACTCCCGTTTAAAATTCAACGGGAACCCATATTTGGCCATTTGGGGACAGCACAAAGTCAGGAGGTTTAGCAACAAAATTGTCGAAATCTGGATTTGTTTGAGCTGGCTTTTTTCTGGCTTTTCTCCAATAATTCCACAGTAGATATGGACATGTTGGGCATCGCTACGAATATGAAGAGCTGTAGTATGCAAATCAGGTTTCAAATTCAACGGGAATCGATATTTGGCCGTTTGGGGACAGCACAAAGTCAGGAGCTTTAGCAACAAATCTGGAATTGTTTGAGTTGTCTTTTTTCTTGTTTTTCTCCATATTTCCACAGTAGATATGGACATGTTGTGCATCCCTTCAAACGTGAAGAGCTGTAGTATGCAAATCCGGTTTCAAATTCAACGGGAACCCATATTTGGCCATGTGGGGACAGCGCAAAGTTAGGAGGTTTAGCAACATAATTGTCGAGATCTGGATTTGTTTGAGCTGTCTTTTTTCTGGCTTTTCTCCATTAATTCCACAGTAGATATGGACATGTTGGGCATACCTACAAACGTGAAGAGCTGTATTATACAAATCAGGTTTCAAATTCAACGGGAATCGATATTTGGCCGTTTGGGGACAGAAAATGTCAGGAGGTTTAGCAACAAATCTGGATTTGTTTGAGTTGGCTTTTTTCAGACTTTTCTCCATAATTCCAGAGTAGATATGGACATGTTGGGCATGCCTACAAACGTGAAGAGCTGTAGAATGCAAATCAGATTTCAAATTCAACGTGAATCCTTACTTTTCCGTTTGGGGACAGCACAAAGTCAGGAGGTTTAGCAACATAATTGACGAAATCTGGATTTGTTTGAGTTGACTTTTTTCTTGGTTTTCTCCATATTTCCACAGTAGATAAGGACATGTTGGGCATCCCTACAAACGTGAAGAGCAGTAGTATGCGAATCAGGTTTCAAATTCAACGGGAACCCATATTTGGCCGTTTGGGGACAGCACAAAGTCAGGAGGTTTAGCAACATAATTGTCGAAATCTGGATTTGTTTGAGTTGGTTTTTTTCTAGCTTGTCTCAATATTTCCACAGTAGATATGGACATGTTGGGCATCCCTACAAATGTGAAGAGCTGTAGTATGCAAATCAGGTTTCAAATTCAACGGAAATCCAAATTCGGCTTTTTGGGGAAGCTCAAAATCAGGAGGTTTAGCAACAAATATGGATTTGTTTGAGTTGGCTTTTTTTCTGGCTTTTCTCCATATTTCCACAGTAGATATGGACATGTTGGGCATCCCTACAAATGTTGAGAGACGTAGTATGCAAATCAGGTTTGCAATTCAACGGGAATCCATATTTGGCCATTTGGGGACAGCACAAAGTCAGGAGGTTTAGCAACATAATTGTCGAAATCTGGATTTGTTTGAGTTGGTTTTTTTCTAGCTTGTCTCAATATTTCCACAGTAGATATGGACATGTTGGGCATCCCTACAAATGTGAAGAGCTGTAGTATGCAAATCAGGTTTCAAATTCAACGGGAATCCAAATTCGGCCATTTGGTGATGCGCAAAGTCAGGAGCTTTAGCAACAAATCTGGATTTGTTTGAGTTGGCTTTTTTCTTGGTTTTCTCCATATTTCCACAGTAGATATGGACATGTTGGGCATCCCTACAAATGTTGAGAGCCATAGTATGCAAATCAGGTTTCAAATTCAACGGGAATCCATATTTGGCCGTTTGGGGACAGCACAAAGTCAGAAGGTTTAGCAACATAATTGTCGAAATCTGGATTTGTTTGAGCTGGCTTTTTTCTTGGTTTTCTCCATATTTCCACAGTAGATATGGACATGTTGGGCATGCCTACAAACGTGAAGAGCTGTAGTATGCGAGTCAGGTTTCAAATACAACGGGAATCCATTTTGTAAATTTGCGGACAGCACAAAGTCAGGAGGTTTAGCAACTAATCTGCATTTGTTTGAGTTGGCTTTTTTCTGGCTTTTCTCCATAATTCCACAGTAGAAATGGACATGTTGGGCATAGCTACAAACGTGAAGAGCTGTATTATGCGAATCAGGTTTCAAATTCAACGGTAATCGATATTTGGCCGTTTGGGGACAGCACAAATTCAGAAGGTTTAGCAACAAATCTGGATTTGTTTGAGTTGGCTTTTTTCTTTCTTTTCTCCATAAATCCACAGTAGATATGGACATGTTGGGCATGCCTACAAACGTGAAGAGCCGTAGTGTGCGAATTATGTTTCAAATTCAACGGGAATCCATATTTGGCCATTTGGGGACAGCACAAAGTCAGGAGGTTTAGCAACAAATCTAGATTTGTCTGAGTTGGCTTTTTTCTTGGTTTTCTCCATATTTCCACAGTAGATATGGACATGTTGGGCATCCCTACAAACGAGAAGAGCCGTAGTGTGCGAATCAGGTTTCAAATTCAACGGGAACCCATATTTGGCCGTTTGGGGACAGCACAACGTCAGAAGGTTTAGCAACATAATTGTCGAAATCTGGATTTGTTTGAGTTGGCTTTTTTCAGGCTTTTCTCCATAATTCCACATTAGATATGGACATGTTGGGCATACCTACAAACGTGAAGAGCTGTAGTATGCGAATCAGGTTTCAAATTCAACGGGAATCCAAATTCGGCCATTTGTGGTAGCACAAAGTCAGGAGGTTAAGCAACAAATCTGGATTTGTTTGAGTTTACTTTTTTCTGGCTTTTCTCCATAATTCCACAGTAGATATGGACATGTTTTGGCATACCTACTAACGTGAAGAGCTGTAGTATGCGAATCAGGTTTCAAATTCAACGTGAATCCTTATTTTTCCGTTTGGGGACAGCACAAAGTCAGGAGGTTTAGCAACATAATTGTTGAAATCAGGATTTGTTTGAGTTGGCTTTTTTCTGGCTATTCTCCATGATTCCACAGTAGATATGGACATGTTGGGCATACCTACAAACGTGAAGAGCTGTAGTATGCAAATCAGGTTTCAAATTCAACGGGTATCCATATTTGGCCATTTGGGGACAGCACAAAGTCAGGAGGTTTAGCAACACAATTGTCGAAATCATGATTTGTTTGAGGTGGCTTTTTTCTGGATTTTCTCCATAATTCCACAGTAGATATGGACATGTTGGGCATACCTACAAACGTGAAGAGCTGTAGTATGCGAATCAGGTTTCAAATTCAACGGGAAGTCATATTTGGCTGTTTGGGGACAGCACAAAGTCAGGAGGTTTAGCAACAAATCTGGATCTGTTTGAATTGGCAATTTTCTTGGTTTTCTCCATATTTCCACAGTAGATATGGACATGTTAGGCATCCCTACGAACGTGGGGAGCTGTAGTATGCAAATCAGGTTTCAAATTCAATGGGAATCCAAATTCGGCCATTTGGGGAAGCGCAAAGTCAGTAGGTTTAGCAACAAATATGGATTTGTTTGAGTTGGCTTTTTTCTGGCTTTTCTCCATAATTCCACAGTAGATATGGACATATTGGGCATACCTACAAATGTGTAGAGCTGTAGTATGCGAATCAGGTTTCAAATTCAACGGGAATCCATATTTGGCCATTCGGGGAGCGCGCAAAATCAGGAGGTTTAGCAACATAATTGTCGAAATCTGGATTTGTTTGAGTTGGCTTTTTTCTGGCTTTTCTCCATAATTCCACAGTAGATATGGACATGTTGGGCATACCTACAAACGTGAAGAGCTGTAGTATGCGAATCAGGCTTCAAATTCAACGGGAATCCAAATTCGGCCATTTGGGGAAGCGCAAAGTCAGGAGGTTTAGCAACAAATCTAGATTTGTTTGAGTTGGCTTTTTTCTGACTTTTCTCCATAATTCCACATTATATATGGACATATTGGGCATACATACAAACGTGAAGAGCTGTAGTATGCGAATCAGGTTTCAAATTCAATGGGAATCCATATTTGGCCGTTCGGGGAGCGCGGAAAATCAGGAGGTTAAGCAACATCATTGTCGAAATCTGGTTTTGTTTGAGTTGGCTTTTTTCTGGCTTTTCTCCATAATTCCACAGTAGATATGGACATGTTAGGCATACCTACAAACGTGAAGAGCTGTAGTATGCGAATCAGGTTTCAAATTCAACGGGAACCCATATTTGGCTGTTTGGGGAGCAATCAAAATCGGGAGGTTTAGCAACATCATTGTCGAAATTTCGTTTTGTTTGAGTTGGCTTTTTTCTGGCTTTTCTCCATAATTCCACAGTAGATATGGACATGTTGGGCATACCTACAAACGTGAAGAGCCGTAGCATGCAACTCAGGTTTCAAATTCAACCGGAATCCATATTTGGCCATTTGGGACAGCACAAAGTCAGGAGGTTTAGCAACATAATTGTCGAAATCTGGATTTGTTTGAGTTGGCTTTTTTCTGGCTTTTCTCCATAATTCCACAGTAGATATGGACATGTTAGGCATACCTACAAACGTGAAGAGCTGTAGTATGCGAATCAGGTTTCAAATTCAACGGTAATCGATATTTGGCCGTTTGGGGACAGCACAAATTCAGAAGGTTTAGCAACAAATCTGGATTTGTTTGAGTTGGCTTTTTTCTTTCTTTTCTCCATAAATCCACAGTAGATATGGACATGTTGGGCATGCCTACAAACGTGAAGAGCCGTAGTGTGCGAATTATGTTTCAAATTCAACGGGAATCCATATTTGGCCATTTGGGGACAGCACAAAGTCAGGAGGTTTAGCAACAAATCTAGATTTGTCTGAGTTGGCTTTTTTCTTGGTTTTCTCCATATTTCCACAGTAGATATGGACATGTTGGGCATCCCTACAAACGAGAAGAGCCGTAGTGTGCGAATCAGGTTTCAAATTCAACGGGAACCCATATTTGGCCGTTTGGGGACAGCACAACGTCAGAAGGTTTAGCAACATAATTGTCGAAATCTGGATTTGTTTGAGTTGGCTTTTTTCAGGCTTTTCTCCATAATTCCACATTAGATATGGACATGTTGGGCATACCTACAAACGTGAAGAGCTGTAGTATGCGAATCAGGTTTCAAATTCAACGGGAATCCAAATTCGGCCATTTGTGGTAGCACAAAGTCAGGAGGTTAAGCAACAAATCTGGATTTGTTTGAGTTTACTTTTTTCTGGCTTTTCTCCATAATTCCACAGTAGATATGGACATGTTTTGGCATACCTACTAACGTGAAGAGCTGTAGTATGCGAATCAGGTTTCAAATTCAACGTGAATCCTTATTTTTCCGTTTGGGGACAGCACAAAGTCAGGAGGTTTAGCAACATAATTGTTGAAATCAGGATTTGTTTGAGTTGGCTTTTTTCTGGCTATTCTCCATGATTCCACAGTAGATATGGACATGTTGGGCATACCTACAAACGTGAAGAGCTGTAGTATGCAAATCAGGTTTCAAATTCAACGGGTATCCATATTTGGCCATTTGGGGACAGCACAAAGTCAGGAGGTTTAGCAACACAATTGTCGAAATCATGATTTGTTTGAGGTGGCTTTTTTCTGGATTTTCTCCATAATTCCACAGTAGATATGGACATGTTGGGCATACCTACAAACGTGAAGAGCTGTAGTATGCGAATCAGGTTTCAAATTCAACGGGAAGTCATATTTGGCTGTTTGGGGACAGCACAAAGTCAGGAGGTTTAGCAACAAATCTGGATCTGTTTGAATTGGCAATTTTCTTGGTTTTCTCCATATTTCCACAGTAGATATGGACATGTTAGGCATCCCTACGAACGTGGGGAGCTGTAGTATGCAAATCAGGTTTCAAATTCAATGGGAATCCAAATTCGGCCATTTGGGGAAGCGCAAAGTCAGTAGGTTTAGCAACAAATATGGATTTGTTTGAGTTGGCTTTTTTCTGGCTTTTCTCCATAATTCCACAGTAGATATGGACATATTGGGCATACCTACAAATGTGTAGAGCTGTAGTATGCGAATCAGGTTTCAAATTCAACGGGAATCCATATTTGGCCATTCGGGGAGCGCGCAAAATCAGGAGGTTTAGCAACATAATTGTCGAAATCTGGATTTGTTTGAGTTGGCTTTTTTCTGGCTTTTCTCCATAATTCCACAGTAGATATGGACATGTTGGGCATACCTACAAACGTGAAGAGCTGTAGTATGCGAATCAGGCTTCAAATTCAACGGGAATCCAAATTCGGCCATTTGGGGAAGCGCAAAGTCAGGAGGTTTAGCAACAAATCTAGATTTGTTTGAGTTGGCTTTTTTCTGACTTTTCTCCATAATTCCACATTATATATGGACATATTGGGCATACATACAAACGTGAAGAGCTGTAGTATGCGAATCAGGTTTCAAATTCAATGGGAATCCATATTTGGCCGTTCGGGGAGCGCGGAAAATCAGGAGGTTAAGCAACATCATTGTCGAAATCTGGTTTTGTTTGAGTTGGCTTTTTTCTGGCTTTTCTCCATAATTCCACAGTAGATATGGACATGTTAGGCATACCTACAAACGTGAAGAGCTGTAGTATGCGAATCAGGTTTCAAATTCAACGGGAACCCATATTTGGCTGTTTGGGGAGCAATCAAAATCGGGAGGTTTAGCAACATCATTGTCGAAATTTCGTTTTGTTTGAGTTGGCTTTTTTCTGGCTTTTCTCCATAATTCCACAGTAGATATGGACATGTTGGGCATACCTACAAACGTGAAGAGCCGTAGCATGCAACTCAGGTTTCAAATTCAACCGGAATCCATATTTGGCCATTTGGGACAGCACAAAGTCAGGAGGTTTAGCAACATAATTGTCGAAATCTGGATTTGTTTGAGTTGGCTTTTTTCTGGCTTTTCTCCATAATTCCACAGTAGATATGGACATGTTGGGCATACCTACAAACGGGAAGAGCTGTAGTATGCGAATCAGGTTTCAAATTCAACGGGAATCGATTTTTGGCCGTTTGTGGATAGCACAAAATCATTAGGTTTAGCAACAAATCTGGATTTGTTTGAGTTGGCTTTTTTATGGCTTTTCTCCATAATTCCACAGTAGATATGGACATGTCAGGCATCGCTACGAATGTGAAGAGCTGTAGTATGCAAATCAGGTTTCAAATTCAACGGGAATCATCATTCGGCCATTTGGGGAAGCGCAAAGTAAGGAGGTTTAGCAACAAATCTGGATTTGTTTGAGTTGGCTTTTTTCTTGGTTTTCTCCATGATTTCACAGTAGATATGGACATTTTTGGCATACCTACAAACGTGAAGAGCTGTAGTATGGGAATCAGGTTTCAAATTCAACGGGAATCCAAATGTGGCCGTTTGTGGATAGCACAAAGTCAGGAGATTTAGCAACAAATCTGCATTTGTTTGAGTTGGCATTTTTCTTGGTTTTCTCCATATTTCCACAGTAGACATGGACATGTTGGGCATCCCTACAAACGTGAAGAGCTGTAGTATGGGAATAAGGTTTCAAATTCAATGGGAATCCAAATGTGGCCGTTTGTGGATAGCACAAAGTCAGGAGATTTAGCTACAAATCTGGATTTGTTTGAGTTGGCATTTTTTTTGGTTTTCTCCATATTTCCACAGTAGATATGGACATGTTGGGCATCCCTACAAACGGGAAGAGCCGTAGCATGCAACACAGGTTTCAAATTCAACGGGAACCCATATTTGGCCGTTTGAGGGCAGCACAAAGTCAGGAGGTTTAGCAACATAATTGTCGAAATCTGGATTTGTTTGAGCTGGCTTTTATCTGGCTTTTCTCCATAATTCCACAGTAGATATGGACATGTTAGGCATCCCTAAAAACGTGAAGAGCTGTAGTATGCAAATAAGGTTTCTAATTCAACGAGAATCCAAATTCGGCCATTTAGGGAAGCGCTAAGTCAGGAGGTTTAGCAACAAATCTGAATTTGTTTGAGTTGGCTTTTTTTCTGGCTTTTCTCCATAATTCCACAGTAGATATGGACATGTCAGGCATCGCTACGAATGTGAAGAGCTGTAGTATGCAAATCAGGTTTCAAATTCAACGGGAATCATCATTCGGCCATTTGGGGAAGCGCAAAGTCAGGAGGTTTAGCAACAAATCTGGATTTGTTTGAGTTGGCTTTTTTCTGGCTTTTCTCCATAATTCCACAGTAGATATGGACATGTTAGGCATCGCTACGAACGAGAAGAGCTGTAGTATGCAAATCAGGTTTCAAATTCAACGGGAATCTAAATTCGGCCGTTTGGGGACAGCACAAAGTCAGGAGGTTTAGCAATAAATCTGGATTTATTTGAGTTGGCTTTTTTCTTGGTTTTCTCCATAATTTCACAGTAGATATGGACATTTTTGGCATACCTACAAACGTGAAGAGCTGTAGTATGGGAATCAGATTTCAAATTCAACGGGAATCCAAATGTGGCCGTTTGTGGATAGCACAAAGTCAGGAGATTTAGCAACAAATCTGCATTTGTTTGAGTTGGCATTTTTCTTGGTTTTCTCCATATTTCCACAGTAGACATGGACATGTTGGGCATCCCTACAAACGTGAAGAGATGTAGTATGGGAATAAGGTTTCAAATTCAACGGGAATCCAAATGTGGCCGTTTGTGGATAGCACAAAGTCAGGAGATTTAGCTACAAATCTGGATTTGTTTGAGTTGGCATTTTTTTTGGTTTTCTCCATATTTCCACAGTAGATATGGACATGTTGGGCATCCCTACACACGGGAAGAGCCGTAGCATGCAACACAGGTTTCAAATTCAACGGGAACCCATATTTGGCCGTTTGAGGACAGCACAAAGTCAGGAGGTTTAGCAACATAATTGTCGAAATCTGGATTTGTTTGAGCTGGCTTTTATCTGGCTTTTCTCCATAATTCCACAGTAGATATGGACATGTTAGGCATCCCTAAAAACGGGAAGAGCTGTAGTATGCAAATAAGGTTTCTAATTCAACGAGAATCAAAATTCGGCCATTTAGGGAAGCGCTAAGTCAGGAGGTTTAGCAACAAATCTGGATTTGTTTGAGTTGGCTTTTTTCTGGCTTTTCTCCATAATTCCACAGTAGATATGGACATGTTGGGCATACCTACAAACGTGACGAGCTGTAGTATGCGAATCAGGTTTCAAATTCAACGGGAACCCATATTTGGCTGTTTGGGGAGCAATCAAAATCGGGAGGTTTAGCAACATCATTGTCGAAATTTCGTTTTGTTTGAGTTGGCTTTTTTCTGGCTTTTCTCCATAATTCCACAGTAGATATGGACATGTTGGGCATACCTACAAACGTGAAGAGCCGTAGCATGCAACTCAGGTTTCAAATTCAACCGGAATCCATATTTGGCCATTTGGGACAGCACAAAGTCAGGAGGTTTAGCAACATAATTGTCGAAATCTGGATTTGTTTGAGTTGGCTTTTTTCTGGCTTTTCTCCATAATTCCACAGTAGATATGGACATGTTGGGCATCCCTACAAACGTGAAGAGCTGTGGTATGGGAATAAGGTTTCAAATTCAACGGGAATCCAAATGTGGCCGTTTGTGGATAGCACAAAGTCAGGAGATTTAGCTACAAATCTGGATTTGTTTGAGTTGGCATTTTTTTTGGTTTTCTCCATATTTCCACAGTAGATATGGACATGTTGGGCATCCCTACAAACGGGAAGAGCCGTAGCATGCAACACAGGTTTCAAATTCAACGGGAACCCATATTTGGCCGTTTGAGGACAGCACAAAGTCAGGAGGTTTAGCAACATAATTGTCGAAATCTGGATTTGTTTGAGCTGGCTTTTATCTGGCTTTTCTCCATAATTCCACAGTAGATATGGACATGTTAGGCATCCCTAAAAACGTGAAGAGCTGTAGTATGCAAATAAGGTTTCTAATTCAACGAGAATCCAAATTCGGCCATTTAGGGAAGCGCTAAGTCAGGAGGTTTAGCAACAAATCTGAATTTGTTTGAGTTGGCTTTTTTTCTGGCTTTTCTCCATAATTCCACAGTAGATATGGACATGTCAGGCATCGCTACGAATGTGAAGAGCTGTAGTATGCAAATAAGGTTTCTAATTCAACGAGAATCCAAATTCGGCCATTTAGGGAAGCGCTAAGTCAGGAGGTTTAGCAACAAATCTGGATTTGTTTGAGTTGGCTTTTTTCTGGCTTTTCTCCATAATTCCACAGTAGATATGGACATGTTGGGCATACCTACAAACGTGACGAGCTGTAGTATGCGAATCAGGTTTCAAATTCAACGGGAACCCATATTTGGCTGTTTGGGGAGCAATCAAAATCGGGAGGTTTAGCAACATCATTGTCGAAATTTCGTTTTGTTTGAGTTGGCTTTTTTCTGGCTTTTCTCCATAATTCCACAGTAGATATGGACATGTTGGGCATACCTACAAACGTGAAGAGCCGTAGCATGCAACTCAGGTTTCAAATTCAACCGGAATCCATATTTGGCCATTTGGGACAGCACAAAGTCAGGAGGTTTAGCAACATAATTGTCGAAATCTGGATTTGTTTGAGTTGGCTTTTTTCTGGCTTTTCTCCATAATTCCACAGTAGATATGGACATGTTGGGCATCCCTACAAACGCGAAGAGCTGTAGTATGGGAATAAGGTTTCAAATTCAACGGGAATCCAAATGTGGCCGTTTGTGGATAGCACAAAGTCAGGAGATTTAGCTACAAATCTGGATTTGTTTGAGTTGGCATTTTTTTTGGTTTTCTCCATATTTCCACAGTAGATATGGACATGTTGGGCATCCCTACAAACGGGAAGAGCCGTAGCATGCAACACAGGTTTCAAATTCAACGGGAACCCATATTTGGCCGTTTGAGGACAGCACAAAGTCAGGAGGTTTAGCAACATAATTGTCGAAATCTGGATTTGTTTGAGCTGGCTTTTATCTGGCTTTTCTCCATAATTCCACAGTAGATATGGACATGTTAGGCATCCCTAAAAACGTGAAGAGCTGTAGTATGCAAATAAGGTTTCTAATTCAACGAGAATCCAAATTCGGCCATTTAGGGAAGCGCTAAGTCAGGAGGTTTAGCAACAAATCTGAATTTGTTTGAGTTGGCTTTTTTTCTGGCTTTTCTCCATAATTCCACAGTAGATATGGACATGTCAGGCATCGCTACGAATGTGAAGAGCTGTAGTATGCAAATCAGGTTTCAAATTCAACGGGAATCATCATTCGGCCATTTGGGGAAGCGCAAAGTCAGGAGGTTTAGCAACAAATCTGGATTTGTTTGAGTTGGCTTTTTTCTGGCTTTTCTCCATAATTCCACAGTAGATATGGACATGTTAGGCATCGCTACGAACGAGAAGAGCTGTAGTATGCAAATCAGGTTTCAAATTCAACGGGAATCTAAATTCGGCCGTTTGGGGACAGCACAAAGTCAGGAGGTTTAGCAATAAATCTGGATTTATTTGAGTTGGCTTTTTTCTTGGTTTTCTCCATAATTTCACAGTAGATATGGACATTTTTGGCATACCTACAAACGTGAAGAGCTGTAGTATGGGAATCAGATTTCAAATTCAACGGGAATCCAAATGTGGCCGTTTGTGGATAGCACAAAGTCAGGAGATTTAGCAACAAATCTGCATTTGTTTGAGTTGGCATTTTTCTTGGTTTTCTCCATATTTCCACAGTAGACATGGACATGTTGGGCATCCCTACAAACGTGAAGAGATGTAGTATGGGAATAAGGTTTCAAATTCAACGGGAATCCAAATGTGGCCGTTTGTGGATAGCACAAAGTCAGGAGATTTAGCTACAAATCTGGATTTGTTTGAGTTGGCATTTTTTTTGGTTTTCTCCATATTTCCACAGTAGATATGGACATGTTGGGCATCACTACACACGGGAAGAGCCGTAGCATGCAACACAGGTTTCAAATTCAACGGGAACCCATATTTGGCCGTTTGAGGAGAGCACAAAGTCAGGAGGTTTAGCAACATAATTGTCGAAATCTGGATTTGTTTGAGCTGGCTTTTATCTGGCTTTTCTCCATAATTCCACAGTAGATATGGACATGTTAGGCATCCCTAAAAACGTGAAGAGCTGTAGTATGCAAATAAGGTTTCTAATTCAACGAGAATCCAAATTCGGCCATTTAGGGAAGCGCTAAGTCAGGAGGTTTAGCAACAAATCTGGATTTGTTTGAGTTGGCTTTTTTCTGGCTTTTCTCCATAATTCCACAGTAGATATGGACATGTTGGGCATACCTACAAACGTGACGAGCTGTAGTATGCGAATCAGGTTTCAAATTCAACGGGAACCCATATTTGGCTGTTTGGGGAGCAATCAAAATCGGGAGGTTTAGCAACATCATTGTCGAAATTTCGTTTTGTTTGAGTTGGCTTTTTTCTGGCTTTTCTCCATAATTCCACAGTAGATATGGACATGTTGGGCATACCTACAAACGTGAAGAGCCGTGGCATGCAACTCAGGTTTCAAATTCAACCGGAATCCATATTTGGACATTTGGGACAGCACAAAGTCAGGAGGTTTAGCAACATAATTGTCGAAATCTGGATTTGTTTGAGTTGGCTTTTTTCTGGCTTTTCTCCATAATTCCACAGTAGATATGGACATGTTGGGCATACCTACAAACGGGAAGAGCTGTAGTATGCGAATCAGGTTTCAAATTCAACGGGAATCGATTTTTGGCCGTTTGTGGATAGCACAAAATCATTAGGTTTAGCAACAAATCTGGATTTGTTTGAGTTGGCTTTTTTATGGCTTTTCTCCATAATTCCACAGTAGATATGGACATGTCACGCATCGCTACGAATGTGAAGAGCTTTAGTATGCAAATCAGGTTTCAAATTCAACGGGAATCATCATTCGGCCATTTGGGGAAGCGCAAAGTCAGGAGATTTAGCAACAAATCTGGATTTGTTTGAGTTGGCTTTTTTCTGGCTTTTCTCCATAATTCCACAGTAGATATGGACATGTTAGGCATCGCTACGAACGTGAAGAGCTGTAGTATGCAAATCAGGTTTCAAATTCAACGGGAATCTAAATTCGGCTGTTTGGGGACAGCATAAAATCATTAGGTTTAGCAACAAATCTGGATTTGTTTGAGTTGGCTTTTTTATGGCTTTTCTCCATAATTCCACAGTAGATATGGACATGTCAGGCATCGCTACAAACGAGAAGAGCTGTAGTATGCAAATCAGGTTTCAAATTCAACGGGAATCCAAATGTGGTCGTTTGTGGATAGCACAAAGTCAGGAGATTTAGCAACAAATCTGCATTTGTTTGAGTTGGCATTTTTCTTGGTTTTCTCCATATTTCCACAGTAGACATGGACATGTTGGGCATCCCTACAAACGTGAAGAGCTGTAGTATGGGAATAAGGTTTCAAATTCAACGGGAATCCAAATGTGGCTGTTTGTGGATAGCACAAAGTCAGGAGATTTAGCTACAAATCTGGATTTGTTTGAGTTGGCATTTTTTTTGGTTTTCTCCATATTTCCACAGTAGATATGGACATGTTGGGCATCCCTACAAACGGGAAGAGCCGTAGCATGCAACACAGGTTTCAAATTCAACGGGAACCCATATTTGGCCGTTTGAGGACAGCACAAAGTCAGGAGGTTTAGCAACATAATTGTCGAAATCTGGATTTGTTTGAGCTGGCTTTTATCTGGCTTTTCTCCATAATTCCACAGTAGATATGCACATGTTAGGCATCCCTAAAAACGTGAAGAGCTGTAGTATGCAAATAAGGTTTCTAATTCAACGAGAATGCAAATTCGGCCATTTAGGGAAGCGCTAAGTCAGGAGGTTTAGCAACAAATCTGGATTTTTTTGAGTTGGCTTTTTTCTGGCTTTTCTCCATAATTCCACAGTAGATATGGACATGTTGGGCATACCTACAAACGTGAGGATCTGTAGTATGCGAATCAGGTTTCAAATTCAACGGGAACCCATATTTGGCTGTTTGGGGAGCAATCAAAATCGGGAGGTTTAGCAACATCATTGTCGAAATTTCGTTTTGTTTGAGTTGGCTTTTTTCTGGCTTTTCTCCATAATTCCACAGTACATATGGACATGTTGGGCATACCTACAAACGTGAAGAGCCGTAGCATGCAACTCAGGTTTCAAATTCAACCGGAATCCATATTTGGCCATTTGGGACAGCACAAAGTCAGGAGGTTTAGCAACATAATTGTCGAAATCTGGATTTGTTTGAGTTGGCTTTTTTCTGGCTTTTCTCCATAATTCCACAGTAGATATGGACATGTTGGGCATACCTACAAACGGGAGGAGCTGTAGTATGCGAATCAGGTTTCAAATTCAACGGGAATCGATTTTTGGCCGTTTGTGGATAGCACAAAATCATTAGGTTTAGCAACAAATCTGGATTTGTTTGAGTTGGCTTTTTTATGGCTTTTCTCCATAATTCCACAGTAGATATGGACATGTCAGGCATCGCTACGAATGTGAAGAGCTTTAGTATGCAAATCAGGTTTCAAATTCAACGGGAATCATCATTCGGCCATTTGGGGAAGCGCAAAGTCAGGAGATTTAGCAACAAATCTGGATTTGTTTGAGTTGGCTTTTTTCTGGCTTTTCTCCATAATTCCACAGTAGATATGGACATGTTAGGCATCGCTACGAACGTGAAGAGCTGTAGTATGCAAATCAGGTTTCAAATTCAACGGGAATCTAAATTCGGCTGTTTGGGGACAGCATAAAATCATTAGGTTTAGCAACAAATCTGGATTTGTTTGAGTTGGCTTTTTTATGGCTTTTCTCCATAATTCCACAGTAGATATGGACATGTCAGGCATCGCTACAAACGAGAAGAGCTGTAGTATGCAAATCAGGTTTCAAATTCAACGGGAATCCAAATGTGGTCGTTTGTGGATAGCACAAAGTCAGGAGATTTAGCAACAAATCTGCATTTGTTTGAGTTGGCATTTTTCTTGGTTTTCTCCATATTTCCACAGTAGACATGGACATGTTGGGCATCCCTACAAACGTGAAGAGCTGTAGTATGGGAATAAGGTTTCAAATTCAACGGGAATCCAAATGTGGCTGTTTGTGGATAGCACAAAGTCAGGAGATTTAGCTACAAATCTGGATTTGTTTGAGTTGGCATTTTTTTTGGTTTTCTCCATATTTCCACAGTAGATATGGACATGTTGGGCATCCCTACAAACGGGAAGAGCCGTAGCATGCAACACAGGTTTCAAATTCAACGGGAACCCATATTTGGCCGTTTGAGGACAGCACAAAGTCAGGAGGTTTAGCAACATAATTGTCGAAATCTGGATTTGTTTGAGCTGGCTTTTATCTGGCTTTTCTCCATAATTCCACAGTAGATATGCACATGTTAGGCATCCCTAAAAACGTGAAGAGCTGTAGTATGCAAATAAGGTTTCTAATTCAACGAGAATGCAAATTCGGCCATTTAGGGAAGCGCTAAGTCAGGAGGTTTAGCAACAAATCTGGATTTTTTTGAGTTGGCTTTTTTCTGGCTTTTCTCCATAATTCCACAGTAGATATGGACATGTTGGGCATACCTACAAACGTGAGGATCTGTAGTATGCGAATCAGGTTTCAAATTCAACGGGAACCCATATTTGGCTGTTTGGGGAGCAATCAAAATCGGGAGGTTTAGCAACATCATTGTCGAAATTTCGTTTTGTTTGAGTTGGCTTTTTTCTGGCTTTTCTCCATAATTCCACAGTAGATATGGACATGTTGGGCATACCTACAAACGTGAAGAGCCGTAGCATGCAACTCAGGTTTCAAATTCAACCGGAATCCATATTTGGCCATTTGGGACAGCACAAAGTCAGGAGGTTTAGCAACATAATTGTCGAAATCTGGATTTGTTTGAGTTGGCTTTTTTCTGGCTTTTCTCCATAATTCCACAGTAGATATGGACATGTTGGGCATACCTACAAACGGGAGGAGCTGTAGTATGCGAATCAGGTTTCAAATTCAACGGGAATCGATTTTTGGCCGTTTGTGGATAGCACAAAATCATTAGGTTTAGCAACAAATCTGGATTTGTTTGAGTTGGCTTTTTTCTGGCTTTTCTCCATAATTCCACAGTAGATATGGATATGTTAGGCATCGCTACGAACGTGAAGAGCTGTAGTATGCAAATCAGGTTTCAAATTCAACGGGAATCATCATTCGGCCATTTGGGGAAGCGCAAAGTCAGGAGGTTTAGCAACAAATCTGGATTTGTTTGAGTTGGCTTTTTTCTGGCTTTTCTCCATAATTCCACAGTAGATATGGACATGTTAGGCATCGCTACGAACGTGAAGAGCTGTAGTATGCAAATCAGGTTTCAAATTCAACGGGAATCTAAATTCGGCCGTTTGGGGACAGCACAAAGTCAGGAGGTTTAGCAATAAATCTGGATTTATTTGAGTTGGCTTTTTTCTTGGTTTTCTCCATAATTTCACAGTAGATATGGAAATTTTTGGCATACATACAAACGTGAAGAGCTGTAGTATGGGAATCAGGTTTCAAATTCAACGGGAATCCAAATGTGGCCGTTTGTGGATAGCACAAAGTCAGGAGATTTAGCAACAAATCTGCATTTGTTTGAGTTGGCATTTTTCTTGGTTTTCTCCATATTTACACAGTAGACATGGACATGTTGGGCATCCCTACAAACGTGAAGAGCTGTAGTATGGGAATAAGGTTTCAAATTCAATTGGAATCCAAATGTGGCCGTTTGTGGATAGCACAAAGTCAGGAGATTTAGCTACAAATCTGGATTTGTTTGAGTTGGCATTTTTTTTGGTTTTCTCCATATTTCCACAGTAGATATGGACATGTTGGGCATCCCTACACACGGGAAGAGCCGTAGCATGCAACACAGGTTTCAAATTCAACGGGAACCCATATTTGGCCGTTTGAGGACAGCACAAAGTCAGGAGGTTTAGCAACATAATTGTAGAAATCTGGATTTGTTTGAGCTGGCTTTTATCTGGCTTTTCTCCATAATTCCACCGTAGATATGCACATGTTAGGCATCCCTAAAAACGTGAAGAGCTGTAGTATGCAAATAAGGTTTCTAATTCAACGAGAATGCAAATTCGGCCATTTAGGGAAGCGCTAAGTCAGGAGGTTTAGCAACAAATCTGGATTTGTTTGAGTTGGCTTTTTTCTGGCTTTTCTCCATAATTCCACAGTAGATATGGACATGTTGGGCATACCTACAAACGTGAGGAGCTGTAGTATGCGAATCAGGTTTCAAATTCAACGGGAACCCATATTTGGCTGTTTGGGGAGCAATCAAAATCGGGAGGTTTAGCAACATCATTGTCGAAATTTCGTTTTGTTTGAGTTGGCTTTTTTCTGGCTTTTCTCCATAATTCCACAGTAGATATGGACATGTTGGGCATACCTACAAACGTGAAGAGCCGTAGCATGCAACTCAGGTTTCAAATTCAACCGGAATCCATATTTGGCCATTTGGGACAGCACAAAGTCAGGAGGTTTAGCAACATAATTGTCGAAATCTGGATTTGTTTGAGTTGGCTTTTTTCTGGCTTTTCTCCATAATTCCACAGTAGATATGGATATGTTAGGCATCGCTACGAACGTGAAGAGCTGTAGTATGCAAATCAGGTTTCAAATTCAACGGGAATCATCATTCGGCCATTTGGGGAAGCGCAAAGTCAGGAGGTTTAGCAACAAATCTGGATTTGTTTGAGTTGGCTTTTTTCTGGATTTTCTCCATAATTCCACAGTAGATATGGACATGTTAGGCATCGCTACGAACGTGAAGAGCTGTAGTATGCAAATCAGGTTTCAAATTCAACGGGTATCTAAATTCGGCCGTTTGGGGACAGCACAAAGTCAGGAGGTTTAGCAATAAATCTGGATTTATTTGAGTTGGCTTTTTTCTTGGTTTTCTCCATAATTTCACAGTAGATATGGACATTTTTGGCATACCTACAAACGTGAAGAGCTGTAGTATGGGAATCAGGTATCAAATTCAACGGGAATCCAAATGTGGCCGTTTGTGGATAGCACAAAGTCAGGAGATTTAGCAACAAATCTGCATTTGTTTGAGTTGGCATTTTTCTTGGTTTTCTCCATATTTCCACAGTAGACATGGACATGTTGGGCATCCCTACAAACGTGAAGAGCTGTAGTATGGGAATAAGGTTTCAAATTCAACGGGAATCCAAATGTGGCCGTTTGTGGATAGCACAAAGTCAGGAGATTTAGCTACAAATCTGGATTTGTTTGAGTTGGAATTTTTTTTGGTTTTCTCCATATTTCCACAGTAGATATGGACATGTTGGGCATCCCTACACACGGGAAGAGCCGTAGCATGCAACACAGGTTTCAAATTCAACGGGAACCCATATTTGGCCGTTTGAGGACAGCACAAAGTCAGGAGGTTTAGCAACATAATTGTCGAAATCTGGATTTGTTTGAGCTGGCTTTTATCTGGCTTTTCTCCATAATTCCACAGTAGATATGGACATGTTGGGCATACCTACAAACGTGAAGAGCCGTAGCATGCAACTCAGGTTTCAAATTCAACCGGAATCCATATTTGGCCATTTGGGACAGCACAAAGTCAGGAGGTTTAGCAACATATTTGTCGAAATCTGGATTTGTTTGAGTTGGCTTTTTTCTGGCTTTTCTCCATAATTCCACAGTAGATATGGACATGTTGGGCATACCTACAAAAGGGAAGAGCTGTAGTATGCGAATCAGGTTTCAAATTCAACGGGAATCGATTTTTGGCCGTTTGTGGATAGCACAAAATCATTAGGTTTAGCAACAAATCTGGATTTGTTTGAGTTGGCTTTTTTATGGCTTTTCTCCATAATTCCACAGTAGATATGGACATGTCAGGCATCGCTACGAATGTGAAGAGCTGTAGTATGCAAATCAGCTTTCAAATTCAACGGGAATCATCATTCGGCCATTTGGGGAAGCGCAAAGTCAGGAGGTTTAGCAACAAATCTGGATTTGTTTGAGTTGGCTTTTTTCTGGCTTTTCTCCATAATTCCACAGTAGATATGGACATGTTAGGCATCGCTACGAACGTGAAGAGCTGTAGTATGCAAATCAGTTTTCAAATTCAACGGGAATCTAAATTCGGCCGTTTGGGGACAGCACAAAGTCAGGAGGTTTAGCAATAAATCTGGATTTATTTGAGTTGGCTTTTTTCTTGGTTTTCTCCATAATTTCACAGTAGATATGGAAATTTTTGGCATACCTACAAACGTGAAGAGCTGTAGTATGGGAATCAGGTTTCAAATTCAACGGGAATCCAAATGTGGCCGTTTGTGGATAGCACAAAGTCAGGAGATTTAGCTACAAATCTGGATTTGTTTGAGTTGGCATTTTTTTTGGTTTTCTCCATATTTCCACAGTAGATATGGACATGTTGGGCATCCCTACACACGGGAAGAGCCGTAGCATGCAACACAGGTTTCAAATTCAACGGGAACCCATATTTGGCCGTTTGAGGACAGCACAAAGTCAGGAGGTTTAGCAACATAATTGTAGAAATCTGGATTTGTTTGAGCTGGCTTTTATCTGGCTTTTCTCCATAATTCCACCGTAGATATGCACATGTTAGGCATCCCTAAAAACGTGAAGAGCTGTAGTATGCAAATAAGGTTTCTAATTCAACGAGAATGCAAATTCGGCCATTTAGGGAAGCGCTAAGTCAGGAGGTTTAGCAACAAATCTGGATTTGTTTGAGTTGGCTTTTTTCTGGCTTTTCTCCATAATTCCACAGTAGATATGGACATGTTGGGCATACCTACAAACGTGAGGAGCTGTAGTATGCGAATCAGGTTTCAAATTCAACGGGAACCCATATTTGGCTGTTTGGGGAGCAATCAAAATCGGGAGGTTTAGCAACATCATTGTCGAAATTTCGTTTTGTTTGAGTTGGCTTTTTTCTGGCTTTTCTCCATAATTCCACAGTAGATATGGACATGTTGGGCATACCTACAAACGTGAAGAGCCGTAGCATGCAACTCAGGTTTCAAATTCAACCGGAATCCATATTTGGCCATTTGGGACAGCACAAAGTCAGGAGGTTTAGCAACATAATTGTCGAAATCTGGATTTGTTTGAGTTGGCTTTTTTCTGGCTTTTCTCCATAATTCCACAGTAGATATGGATATGTTAGGCATCGCTACGAACGTGAAGAGCTGTAGTATGCAAATCAGGTTTCAAATTCAACGGGAATCATCATTCGGCCATTTGGGGAAGCGCAAAGTCAGGAGGTTTAGCAACAAATCTGGATTTGTTTGAGTTGGCTTTTTTCTGGATTTTCTCCATAATTCCACAGTAGATATGGACATGTTAGGCATCGCTACGAACGTGAAGAGCTGTAGTATGCAAATCAGGTTTCAAATTCAACGGGTATCTAAATTCGGCCGTTTGGGGACAGCACAAAGTCAGGAGGTTTAGCAATAAATCTGGATTTATTTGAGTTGGCTTTTTTCTTGGTTTTCTCCATAATTTCACAGTAGATATGGACATTTTTGGCATACCTACAAACGTGAAGAGCTGTAGTATGGGAATCAGGTATCAAATTCAACGGGAATCCAAATGTGGCCGTTTGTGGATAGCACAAAGTCAGGAGATTTAGCAACAAATCTGCATTTGTTTGAGTTGGCATTTTTCTTGGTTTTCTCCATATTTCCACAGTAGACATGGACATGTTGGGCATCCCTACAAACGTGAAGAGCTGTAGTATGGGAATAAGGTTTCAAATTCAACGGGAATCCAAATGTGGCCGTTTGTGGATAGCACAAAGTCAGGAGATTTAGCTACAAATCTGGATTTGTTTGAGTTGGAATTTTTTTTGGTTTTCTCCATATTTCCACAGTAGATATGGACATGTTGGGCATCCCTACACACGGGAAGAGCCGTAGCATGCAACACAGGTTTCAAATTCAACGGGAACCCATATTTGGCCGTTTGAGGACAGCACAAAGTCAGGAGGTTTAGCAACATAATTGTCGAAATCTGGATTTGTTTGAGCTGGCTTTTATCTGGCTTTTCTCCATAATTCCACAGTAGATATGGACATGTTGGGCATACCTACAAACGTGAAGAGCCGTAGCATGCAACTCAGGTTTCAAATTCAACCGGAATCCATATTTGGCCATTTGGGACAGCACAAAGTCAGGAGGTTTAGCAACATATTTGTCGAAATCTGGATTTGTTTGAGTTGGCTTTTTTCTGGCTTTTCTCCATAATTCCACAGTAGATATGGACATGTTGGGCATACCTACAAAAGGGAAGAGCTGTAGTATGCGAATCAGGTTTCAAATTCAACGGGAATCGATTTTTGGCCGTTTGTGGATAGCACAAAATCATTAGGTTTAGCAACAAATCTGGATTTGTTTGAGTTGGCTTTTTTATGGCTTTTCTCCATAATTCCACAGTAGATATGGACATGTCAGGCATCGCTACGAATGTGAAGAGCTGTAGTATGCAAATCAGCTTTCAAATTCAACGGGAATCATCATTCGGCCATTTGGGGAAGCGCAAAGTCAGGAGGTTTAGCAACAAATCTGGATTTGTTTGAGTTGGCTTTTTTCTGGCTTTTCTCCATAATTCCACAGTAGATATGGACATGTTAGGCATCGCTACGAACGTGAAGAGCTGTAGTATGCAAATCAGTTTTCAAATTCAACGGGAATCTAAATTCGGCCGTTTGGGGACAGCACAAAGTCAGGAGGTTTAGCAATAAATCTGGATTTATTTGAGTTGGCTTTTTTCTTGGTTTTCTCCATAATTTCACAGTAGATATGGAAATTTTTGGCATACCTACAAACGTGAAGAGCTGTAGTATGGGAATCAGGTTTCAAATTCAACGGGAATCCAAATGTGGCCGTTTGTGGATAGCACAAAGTCAGGAGATTTAGCTACAAATCTGGATTTGTTTGAGTTGGCATTTTTTTTGGTTTTCTCCATATTTCCACAGTAGATATGGACATGTTGGGCATCCCTACACACAGGAAGAGCCGTAGCATGCAACACAGGTTTCAAATTCAACGGGAACCCATATTTGGCCGTTTGAGGACAGCACAAAGTCAGGAGGTTTAGCAACATAATTGTAGAAATCTGGATTTGTTTGAGCTGGCTTTTATCTGGCTTTTCTCCATAATTCCACAGTATATATGCACATGTTAGGCATCCCTAAAAACGTGAAGAGCTGTAGTATGCAAATAAGGTTTCTATTTCAACGAGAATGCAAATTCGGCCATTTAGGGAAGCGCTAAGTCAGGAGGTTTAGCAACAAATCTGGATTTGTTTGAGTTGGCTTTTTTCTGGCTTTTCTCCATAATTCCACAGTAGATATGGACATGTTGGGCATACCTACAAACGTGAAGAGCCGTAGCATGCAACTCAGGTTTCAAATTCAACCGGAATCCATATTTGGCCATTTGGGACAGCACAACGTCATGAGGTTTAACAACATAATTGTCTAAATCTGGATTTGTTTGAGTTGGCTATTTTCTGGCTTTTCTCCATAACTCCACAGTAGATATGGACATGTTGGGCATACGTACAAACGTGAAGAGCTGTAGTATGCAAATCAGGTTTAAAATTCAACAGGAATCTAAATTCGGCCATTTGGGGAAGCGCAAAGTCAGGAGGTTTAGCAACAAATCTGAATTTCTTTGAGTTGGCTTTTTTTCAGTTTTTTCTCCATATTTCCACAATAGATATGGACATGTTGGGCATTCCTACAAACTTGAAAAGGTGTAGTATGCGAATCAGGTTTCAATTTTAACGGGAATCCATATGTGGCCTTTTGGGGACAGCACAAAGTCAGGAGGTTTAGCAACAAATCTGGATTTGTTTGAGTTGGCTTTTTTCTTGATTTTCTCTATATTTCAACAGTAGAAATGGACATCTTGGGCATCCCTACAAACGTGAGGAGCCGTAGTATGCGAATCAGGATTCAAATTCAACGGGAATCCAAATTCGGCCATTTGGGGAAGCGCAAAGTCAGGAGGTTTAGCAACATAATTGTCAACATCTGGATTTGTTTGAGTTAGCTTTTTTCTAGCTTTTCTCCATATTTCCACAGTAGATATGGAAATGTTGGGCATCGCTACAAACGTGAAGAGCTGGAGTATGCAAATCAGGTTTCAAATTCAACGGGAATCCAAATTTGGCCGTTTGGGGTCAGCACAAAGTCAGGTGGTTTAGCAACAAATCTGGATTTGTTTGAGTTGGCTTTTTTCTGGCTTTTCTCCATAATTCCACAGTATATATGGACATGTTGGGAATCCCTACAAACGTGAAGAGCTGTAGTATGCAAATTAGGTTTCAAATTCAACAGGAACCCATATTCGGCCGTTTGGGGACAGCACAAATTCAAGAGGTTTAGCAACATAATTGTCGAAATCTGGATTTGTTTGAGTTGTTTTTTTTCTGGCTTTTCTCCATAATTCCACAGTATATATGAACATGTTGGGCATACCTACAAACTTGAAGAGCTGTAATATGCGAATCAGGTTTCAAATTCAACGGGAATCCATATTTGGCCGTTTGCTGACAGCACAACGTCAGGAGGTTTAGCAACAAATCTGGATTTATTTGAGTTGGCTTTTTTCTGGCTATTCTACAAAATTCCACAGTAGATATGGACATGTTGGGCATACCTACAAACGTGAAGAGCTGTAGTATGCGAATCATGTTTCAAATTCAACGGGAATCCAAATTCGGCCGTTTGGGGACAGCACAAAGTCAGGAGGTTTAGGAACATAATTGTCGAAATCTGGATTTGTTTGAGTTGGCTCTTTCTTGCTTTTCTCCATAATTCCACAATAGATATGGAAATGTTCGGCATCCCTACAAACTTTAAGAGTTGTAGTATGTGAATCAGGTTTAAATTCAACAGGAATCCAAATTCGGCCGTTTGGGGACAGCACAAAGTCAGGAGGTTTAGCAACAAATCTGGATTTGTTTGAGTTGGCTTTTTTAAGGCTATTCTACATAATTCCACAGTAGATATGGACATGTTGGGCATACCTACAAACGTGAAGAGCTGTAGTATGCGAATCATGTTTCAAATTCAACGGGAATCCAAATTCGGCCGTTTGGGGACAGCACAAAGTCAAGAGGTTTAGCAACATAATTGTCGAAATCTGGATTTGTTTGAGTTGGCTTTTTTCTTTGTTTTCTCCATATTTCCACAGTAGATGTGGACATGTTGGACATCCCTACAAACGTGAAGAGCCGTAGTATGCAAATCAGGTTTCAAATTCAACGGGAATCCAAATTTGGCCATTTGGGGAAGCGCAAAGTCAGGAGGTTTAGCAATAAATCTGGATTTGTTTGAGTTGGCTTTTTTCTGGCTTTTCTCCATAATTCCACAAGAGATATGGACATCTTAGGCATCCCTACAAACGTGAAGAGCTGTATCATGCAAATCAGGTTTCAAATTCAACGGGAATCGATATTTGGACGTTTGGGGACAGCACCAAGTCAGGAGGTTAAGCAACATAATTGTCGAAATCTGGATTATTTTTATTTCGCTTTTTTCTGGCTTTTCTCTATAATTCCACAGTAGATATGGACATGTTGTGCATAAATACAAACGTGACTAATCCTCCTGTTTAGCAAAACTCATTTCAACTCATTGTGATGTTATACACATCGTAGCCTGTCAATGGGAAATATTGGACAATTCTGATACAGGATTTTACAATTAAACGTTTAAATGTCCACTCAAAGATATATTTTGTTTACATTTTGGCTGCTAATTAAAGCCATATTGTAACTCTTTTTCAGGCTGCTCTAAAAACGAAACCTCCTGTTTAGCCAGACTCATTTCACGTCAGGGTGATATTATACATATCCCAGACTGTCACTGGGTAATATCGGACCATTCTGACATAGGATTTTCAAAATAAAGTCTTAAATGTCCAATTAAATCTATATTTCGGCTATATTTTGGCTTCTAATTAAAGACATATTGTAACTCTTTTTCAGTCTGCTCTAGAAACGAAACCTCCTGTTTAGCTAGACTCATTTCAAGTCAGGGTGATAGTATACACATCCCAGACTGTCACTGGGTAATATCGGACTATTCTGGTATAGGATTTTAAAATTAAAGGCTTTAATGTCCAATTAAAGCAATTTTTCAACTCTTTTATCAGGCTTCTAATTAAAGCCATATTGTAACTCTTTTTCAGGCTGCTCTTGAAATGAAATCTCCTGATAATCCAGACTCATTTCATGTCAGTGTGGTAGTATACACATCCCAGACTGTCACTGGGTAATATCGGACCATTCTGATATAGGATTTGAAAAATAACGGTTTAAATTTCCACTTAAAGCTGTATTTAAACTTTTTTTCAGGCTGCTATTTAAAGCAATATTTTAAATCTTTTTCAGGCTGCTCTAAAAACGAAACCTCCTGTTTAGCCAGACTCATTTCACGTCAGGGTGATAGTATACACATCCCAGACTGTCACTGGGTAATATCGGACTATTCTGATATAGGATTTTAAAATTAAAGGCTTTAATGTCCAATTAAAGCAATTTTTCAACTCTTTTATCAGGCTTCTAATTAAAGCCATATTGTAACTCTTTTTCAGGCTGCTCTAAAAACGAAACCTCCTGTTTAGCCAGACTCATTTCACATCAGGGTGATATTATACATATCCCAGACTGTCACTGGGTAATATCGGACCATTCTGATATAGGATTTTAAAATTAAAGTCTAAAAATGTCCAATTAAATCTATATTTCGGCTATATTTTGGCTCCTAATTAAAGACATATTGTATCTCTTTTTCAGGCTGCTCTAGAAACGAAACCTACTGTTTAGCTAGACTCATTTCAAGTCAGGGTGATAGTATACACATCCCAGACTGTCACTGGGTAATATCGGACTATTCTGATATAGGATTTTAAAATTAAAGGCTTTAATGTCCAATTAAAGCAATTTTTCAACTCTTTTATCAGGCTTCTAATTAAAGCCATATTGTAACTCTTTTTCAGGCTGCTCTACAAACGAAACCTCCTGTTTAGCCAGACTCATTTCACGTCAGAGTGATATTATACATATCCCAGACTGTCCCTGGGTAATATCGGACTACTCTGATATAGGATTTAAAAATTAAAGGCTTTAATGTCCAATTAAATCAATTTTTCAACTCTTTTATCAGGCTTCTAATTAAAGCCATATTGTAACTCTTTTTCAGGCTGCTCTAACATCGAAACCTCCTGTTTAGCCAGACGCATTTCACCTCAGTGTGATAGTATACACATCCCAGACTGTCACTGGGTAATATCGGACCATTCTGATATAGGATTTTCAAAATAAAGTCTTAAATGTCCAATTAAATCTATATTTCGGCTATATTTTGGCTCCTAATTAAAGACATATTGTAGCTCTTTTTCAGGCTGCTCTAACATCGAAACCTCCTGTTTAGCCAGACTCATTTCACCTCAGGGTGATAGTATACACATCCCAGACTGTCACTGGGTAATATTGGACTTTTCTGATATGGGATTTTAAAATTAAAGGCTGTAATGTCCAATTAAAGCAATTTTTCAACTCTTTTATCAGGCTGCTAATTAAAGCCATATTGTAACTCTTTTTCAGGCTGCTCTAGAAATGAAACCTCCTGTTTAGCTACAATCATTTCACGACAGGGTGATAGTATACACATCCCAGACTGTCATTGGGTAATATCGGACTATTCTGATATAGGATTTTAAAATTAAAGGCTTTAATGTCCAATTAAAGCAATTTTTCAACTCTTTTATCAGGCTTCTAATTAAAGCCATATTGTAACTCTTTTTCAGGCTGCTCTAAAAACGAAACCTCCTGTTTAGCCAGACTCATTTCACGTCAGGGTGATATTATACATATCCCAGACTGTCACTGGGTAATATCGGACCATTCTGATATAGGATTTTAAAATTAAAGGCTTTAATGTCCAATTAAATCTATATTTTGGCTATATTTTGGCTTCTAATTTAAGGCATATTGTAAAACTTTTTCAGGCTGCCCTAACATCGAAACCTCCTCTTTAGCCAGGCTCATTTCACCTCAGGGTGATAGTATACACATCCCAGACTGTCACTGGGTAATATTGGACTATTCTGATATAGGATTTTAAAATTAAAGGCTTTAATGTCCAATTAAAGCAATTTTTCAACTCTTTTATCAGGCTGCTAATTAAAGCCATATTGCAACTCTTTTTCAGGCTGCTCTTGAAACGAAATCTCCTGTTAATCTAGACTCATTTCATGTCAGTGTGATAGTATACATATCCCAGACTGTCACTGGGTAATATCGGACCATTCTGATATAGGATTTTAAAATTAAAGTCTTAAATGTCCAATTAAATCTATATTTCGGCTATATTTTGGTTCCTAATTAAAGACATATTGTAGCTCTTTTTCAGGCTGCTCTAACATCGAAACCTCCTGTTTAGCCAGAATCATTTCTCCTCAGGGTGATAGTATAAACATCCCAGACTGTCACTGGGTAATATTGGACCATTCTGATATAGGACTTTAAAATTAAAGGCTTTAATGTCCAATTAAAGCAATTTTTCAACTCTTTTATCAGGCTGCTAATTAAAGCCATATTGTAACTCTTTTTCAGGCTGCTCTTGAAACGAAATTTCCTGTTAATCCAGACTCATTTCATGTCAGTGTGATAGTATACACATCCCATATTGTCACTGGGTAATATCGGACTATTCTGATATAGGATTTAAAAATTAAAGGCTTTAATGTCCAATTAAATCAATTTTTCAACTCTTTTATCAGGCTTCTAATTAAAGCCATATTGTAACTCTTTTTCAGGCTGCTCTAACATCGAAACCTCCTGTTTAGCCAGACTCATTTTACGTCAGGGTGATAGTATACACATCCCAGACTGTCTTTGGGTAATATCGGACTATTCTGATATAGGATTTTAAAATTAAAGGCTTTAATGTCCAATTAAAGCAATTTTTCAACTCTTTTTTTTCAGGCTTCTAATTAAAGCAATATTGTAACTCTTTTTCAGGCTGGTCTAAAAACGAAACCTCCTGTTTAGCCAGACTCATTTCACGTCAGGGTGATATTATACATATCCCAGACTGTCACTGGGTAATATCGGACCATTCTGATATAGGATTTTAAAAATAAAGTGTTAAATGTCCAATTAAATCTATATTTTGGCTATATTTTGGCTTCTAATTAAAGACATTGTATCTCTTTTTCAGGCTGCTCTAAAAACGAAACCTCCTGTTTAGCCAGACTCATTTCAAGTCAGGGTGATAGTATACACATCTCTGACTGTCACTGGGTAATATCGGACTATTCTGATGTAGGATTTAAAAATTAAAGGGTTAAATGTCCATTTAAAGCTATATTTCAACTTTTTTTCAGGCTGCTAATTAAAGCCATATTGTAACTCTTTTTCAGGCTGCTCTAGAAACGAAACCTCCTGTTTAGCCAGACTCATTTCACCTCAGGGTGATAGTATACACATCCCAGACTGTCACTGGGTAATATTGGACTATTCTGATATAGGATTTTAAAATTAAAGGCTTTAATGTCCAATTGAAGCAATTTTTCAACTCTTTTATCAGGCTGCTAATTAAAGCCATATTGCAACTCTTTTTCAGGCTGCTCTTGAAACGAAATCTCCTGTTAATCTAGACTCATTTCATGTCAGTGTGATAGTATACACATCCCAGACTGTCACTGGGTAATATCGCACCATTCTGATATAGGATTTTAAAATTAAAGTCTTAAATGTCCAATTAAATCTATATTTCGGCTATATTTTGACTTCTAATTAAAGACATATTGTAACTCTTTTTCAGGCTGCTCTAGAAATGAAACCTCCTGTTTAGCTACACTCATTTCAAGTCAGGGTGATAGTATACACATCCCAGACTGTCACTGGGTAATATCGGACTATTCTGATATAGGATTTTAAAATTAAAGGCTTTAATGTCCAATTAAAGCAATTTTTCAACTCTTTTATCAGGCTTCTAATTAAAGCCATATTGTAACTCTTTTTCAGGCTGCTCTAAAAACGAAACCTCCTGTTTAGCCAGACTCATTTCACGTCAGGGTGATATTATACATATCCCAGACTGTCACTGGGTAATATCGGACCATTCTGATATAGGATTTTCAAAATAAAGTCTTAAATGTCCAATTAAATCTATATTTCGGCTATATTTTGGCTCCTAATTAAAGACATATTGTAGCTCTTTTTCAGGCTGCTCTAACATCGAAACCTCCTGTTTAGCCAGACTCATTTCACCTCAGGGTGATAGTATACACATCCCAGACTGTCACTGGGTAATATCGGACTATTCTGATATAGTATTTTAAAATTAAAGGCTTTAATGTCCAATTAAAGCAATTTTTCAACTCTTTTATCAGGCTTCTAATTATATCCATATTGTAACTCTTTTTCAGGCTGCTCTAAAAACGAAACCTCCTGTTTAGCCAGACTCATTTCACATCAGGGTGATATTATACATATCCCAGACTGTCACTGGGTAATATCGGACCATTCTGATATAGGAATTTAAAAATAAAGTGTTAAATGTCCAATTAAATCTATATTTTGGCTATGTTTTGGCTTCTAATTTAAGGCATATTGTAACACTTTTTCAGGCTGCCCTAACATCAAAACCTCCTGTTTAGCCGGACTAATTTCACCTCAGGGTGATAGTATACACATCCCAGACTGTCACTGGGTAATATTGGACTTTTCTGATATGGGATTTTAAAATTAAAGGCTGTAATGTCCAATTAAAGCAATTTTTCAACTCTTTTATCAGGCTGCTAATTAAAGCCATATTGTAACTCTTTTTCAGGCTGCTCTTGAAACGAAATCTCCTGTTTAGCCAGACTCATTTCACGTCAGGGTGATAGTATACACATCCCAGACTGTCACTGGGTAATATCGGACCATTCTGATATAGGATTTTAAAAATAAAGTGTTAAATGTCCAATTAAATCTATATTTTGGCTATATTTTGGCTTCTAATTAAAGACATTGTATCTCTTTTTCAGGCTGCTCTAAAAACGAAACCTCCTGTTTAGCCAGACTCATTTCACCTCAGGTTGATAGTATACACATCCCAGACTGTCACTGGGTAATATTGGACTATTCTGATATAGGATTTTAAAATTAAAGGCTTTAATGTCCAATTGAAGCAATTTTTCAACTCTTTTATCAGGCTGCTAATTAAAGCCATATTGCAACTCTTTTTCAGGCTGCTCTTGAAACGAAATCTCCTGTTAATCTAGACTCATTTCATGTCAGTGTGATAGTATACACATCCCAGACTGTCACTGGGTAATATCGCACCATTCTGATATAGGATTTTAAAATTAAAGTCTTAAATGTCCAATTAAATCTATATTTCGGCTATATTTTGACTTCTAATTAAAGACATATTGTAACTCTTTTTCAGGCTGCTCTAGAAATGAAACCTCCTGTTTAGCTACACTCATTTCAAGTCAGGGTGATATTATACATATCCCAGACTGTCACTGGGTAATATCGGACCATTCTGATATAGGATTTTCAAAATAAAGTCTTAAATGTCCAATTAAATCTATATTTCGGCTATATTTTGGCTCCTAATTAAAGACATATTGTAGCTCTTTTTCAGGCTGCTCTAACATCGAAACCTCCTGTTTAGCCAGACTCATTTCACCTCAGGGTGATAGTATACACATCCCAGACTGTCACTGGGTAATATCGGACTATTCTGATATAGGATTTTAAAATTAAAAGCTTTACTGTCCAATTAAAGCAATTTTTCAACTCTTTTATCAGGCTTCTAATTATATCCATATTGTAACTCTTTTTCAGGCTGCTCTGAAAACGAAACCTCCTGTTTAGCCAGACTCATTTCACATCAGGGTGATATTATACATATCTCAGACTGTCACTGGGTAATATTGGACTATTCTGATATAGGATTTTAAAAATAAAGTGTTAAATGTCCAAATAAATCTATATTTTGGCTATATTTTGGCTTCTAATTAAAGACATTGTATCTCTTTTTCAGGCTGCTCTAAAAAAGGAAACCTCCTGTTTAGCCAGACTCATTTCACCTCAGGTTGATAGTATACACATCCCAGACTGTCACTGGGTAATATTGGACTATTCTGATATAGGATTTTAAAATTAAAGGCTTTAATGTCCAATTGAAGCAATTTTTCAACTCTTTTATCAGGCTGCTAATTAAAGCCATATTGCAACTCTTTTTCAGGCTGCTCTTGAAACGAAATCTCCTGTTAATCTAGACTCATTTCATGTCAGTGTGATAGTATACACATCCCAGACTGTCACTGGGTAATATCGCACCATTCTGATATAGGATTTTAAAATTAAAGTCTTAAATGTCCAATTAAATCTATATTTCGGCTATATTTTGACTTCTAATTAAAGACATATTGTAACTCTTTTTCAGGCTGCTCTAGAAATGAAACCTCCTGTTTAGCTACACTCATTTCAAGTCAGGGTGATATTATCCATATCCCAGACTGTCACTGGGTAATATCGGACCATTCTGATATAGGATTTTCAAAATAAAGTCTTAAATGTCCAATTAAATCTATATTTCGGCTATATTTTGGCTCCTAATTAAAGACATATTGTAGCTCTTTTTCAGGCTGCTCTAACATCGAAACCTCCTGTTTAGCCAGACTCATTTCACGTCAGGGTGATAGTATACACATCCCAGACTGTCACTGGGTAATATCGGACTATTCTGATATAGGATTTTAAAATTAAAGGCTTTAATGTCCAATTAAAGCAATTTTTCAACTCTTTTATCAGGCTTCTAATTATATCCATATTGTAACTCTTTTTCAGGCTGCTCTAAAAACGAAACCTCCTGTTTAGCCAGACTCATTTCACATCAGGGTGATATTATACATATCCCAGACTGTCACTGGGTAATATCGGACCATTCTGATATAGGAATTTAAAAATAAAGTGTTAAATGTCCAATTAAATCTATATTTTGGCTATGTTTTGGCTTCTAATTTAAGGCATATTGTAACACTTTTTCAGGCTGCCCTAACATCGAAACCTCCTGTTTAGCCAGACTAATTTCACCTCAGGGTGATAGTATACACATCCCAGACTGTCACTGGGTAATATCGGACTATTCTGATATAGGATTTTAAAATTAAAAGCTTTACTGTCCAATTAAAGCAATTTTTCAACTCTTTTATCAGGCTTCTAATTATATCCATATTGTAACTCTTTTTCAGGCTGCTCTGAAAACGAAACCTCCTGTTTAGCCAGACTCATTTCACATCAGGGTGATATTATACATATCTCAGACTGTCACTGGGTAATATCGGACCATTCTGATATAGGAATTTAAAAATAAAGTGTTAAATGTCCAATTAAATCTATATTTTGGCTATGTTTTGGCTTCTAATTTAAGGCATATTGTAACACTTTTTCAGGCTGCCCTAACATCAAAACCTCCTGTTTAGCCAGACTAATTTCACCTCAGGGTGATAGTATACACATCCCAGACTGTCACTGGGTAATATTGGACTTTTCTGATATGGGATTTTAAAATTAAAGGCTGTAATGTCCAATTAAAGCAATTTTTCAACTCTTTTATCAGGCTGCTAATTAAAGCCATATTGTAACTCTTTTTCAGGCTGCTCTTGAAACGAAATCTCCTGTTTAGCCAGACTCATTTCACGTCAGGGTGATATTATACATATCCCAGACTGTCACTGGGTAATATCGGACCATTCTGATATAGGATTATAAAAATAAAGTGTTAAATGTCCAATTAAATCTATATTTTGGCTATAATTTGGCTTCTAATTAAAGACATTGTATCTCTTTTTCAGGCTGCTCTAAAAACCAAACCTCCTGTTTAGCCAGACTCATTTCAAGTCAGGGTGATAGTATACACATCCCAGACTGTCACTGGGTAATATCGGACTATTCTGATATAGGATTTAAAAATTAAAGGTTTAAATGTCCATTTAAAGCTATATTTCAACTTTTTTTCAGGCTGCTAATTAAAGACATATTGTAGCTCTTTTTCAGGCTGCTCTAACATCGAAACCTCCTGTTTAGCCAGACTCATTTCACCTCAGGGTGATAGTATACACATCCCAGACTGTCACTGGGTAATATTGGATTATTCTGATATAGGAGTTTAAAATTAAAGGCTTTAATGTCCAATTAAAGCAATTTTTCAACTCTTTTATCAGGCTGCTAATTAAAGCCATATTGCAACTCTTTTTCAGGCTGCTCTTGAAACGAAATTTCCTTTTAATCTAGACTAATTTCATGTCATTGTGATAGTATACACATCCCAGACTGTCACTGGGTAATATCGGACCATTCTGATATAGGATTTTAAAATTAAAGTCTTAAATGTCCAATTAAATCTATATTTCGGCTATATTTTGGCTCCTAATTAAAGACATATTGTAGCTCTTTTTCAGGCTGCTCTAACATCGAAACCTCCTGTTTAGCCAGAATCATTTCACCTCAGCGTGATAGTATACACATCCCAGACTGTCACTGGGTAATATCGGACTATTCTGATATAGGATTTAAAAATTAACGGTTTAAATTTCCACTTAAAGCTGTATTTAAACTTTTTTTTCAGGCTGCTATTTAAATCAATATTTTAAATCTTTTTCAGGCTGCTCTAAAAACGAAACCTCCTGTTTAGCCAGACGCATTTCACGTCACGGTGATAGTATACACATCCCAGACTGTCATTGGGTAATATCGGACTATTCTGATATAGGATTTTAAAATTAAAGGCTTTAATGTCCAATTAAAGCAATTTTTCAACTCTTTTTTTTCAGGCTTCTAATTAAAGCAATATTGTAACTCTTTTTCAGGCTAGTCTAAAAACGAAACCTCCTGTTTAGCCAGACTCATTTCACGTCAGGGTGATATTATACATATCCCAGACTGTCACTGGGTAATATCGGACCATTCTGATATAGGATTTTAAAAATAAAGTGTTAAATGTCCAATTAAATCTATATTTTGGCTATATTTTGGCTTCTAATTAAAGACATTGTATCTCTTTTTCAGGCTGCTCTAAAAACGAAACCTCCTGTTTAGCCAGACTCATTTCAAGTCAGGGTGATAGTATACACATCCCAGACTGTCACTGGGTAATATCGGACTATTCTGATATAGGATTTAAAAATTAAAGGTTTAAATGTCCATTTAAAGCTATATTTCAACTTTTTTTCAGGCTGCTAATTAAAGACATATTGTAGCTCTTTTTCAGGCTGCTCTAACATTGAAACCTCCTGTTTAGCCAGACTCATTTCACCTCAGGGTGATAGTATACACATCCCAGACTGTCACTGGGTAATATTGGACTAATCTGATATAGGATTTTAAAATTAAATGATTTAATGTCCAATTAAAGCAATTTTTCAACTCTTTTATCAGGCTGCTAATTAAAGCCATATTGTAACTCTTTTTCAGGCTGCTCTTGAAACGAAATCTCCTGTTAATCCAGACTCATTTCATGTCAGTGTGATAGTATACACATCCCAGACTGTCACTGGGTAATATCGGACCATTCTGATATAGGATTTTAAAATTAAAGGCTTTAATGTCCAATTAAATCAATTTTTCAACTCTTTTATCAGGCTTCTAATTAAAGCCATATTGTAACTCTTTTTC
The DNA here is from genome assembly GCA_023566125.1 of Zingel zingel. Lineage (NCBI taxonomy): Eukaryota > Metazoa > Chordata > Actinopteri > Perciformes > Percidae > Zingel > Zingel zingel. Next base: position 14,365,324 of record CM042317.1, read on the forward strand.
AGGCTGCTCTAACATCGAAACCTCCTGTTTAGCCAGACTCATTTCACCTCAGTGTGATAGTATACACATTCCAGACTGTCACTGGGTAATATCGGACTATTCTGATATAGGATTTAAAAATTAACGGTTTAAATTTCCACTTAAAGCTGTATTTAAACTTTTTTTTCAGGCTGCTATTTAAATCAATATTTTAAATCTTTTTCAGGCTGCTCTAAAAACGAAACCTCCTGTTTAGCCAGACTCATTTCACGTCAGGGTGATAGTATACACATCCCAGACTGTCATTGGGTAATATCGGACTATTCTGATATAGGATTTTAAAATTAAAGGCTTTAATGTCCAATTAAAGCAATTTTTCAACTCTTTTTTTTCAGGCTTCTAATTAAAGCCATATTGCAACTCTTTTTCAGGCTGCTCTTGAAACGAAATCTCCTGTTAATCTAGACTCATTTCATGTCAGTGTGATAGTATACACATCCCAGACTGTCACTGGGTAATATCGCACCATTCTGATATAGGATTTTAAAATTAAAGTCTTAAATGTCCAATTAAATCTATATTTCGGCTATATTTTGACTTCTAATTAAAGACATATTGTAACTCTTTTTCAGGCTGCTCTAGAAATGAAACCTCCTGTTTAGCTACACTCATTTCAAGTCAGGGTGATAGTATACACATCCCAGACTGTCACTGGGTAATATCGGACTATTCTGATATAGGATTTTCAAAATAAAGTCTTAAATGTCCAATTAAATCTATATTTCGGCTATATTTTGGCTCCTAATTAAAGACATATTGTAGCTCTTTTTCAGGCTGCTCTAACATCGAAACCTCCTGTTTAGCCAGACTCATTTCACCTCAGGGTGATAGTATACACATCCCAGACTGTCACTTGGTAATATCGGACTATTCTGATATAGGATTTTAAAATTAAAGGCTTTACTGTCCAATTAAAGCAATTTTTCAACTCTTTTATCAGGCTTCTAATTATATCCATATTGTAACTCTTTTTCAGGCTGCTCTGAAAACGAAACCTCCTGTTTAGCCAGACTCATTTCACATCAGGGTGATATTATACATATATCAGACTGTCACTGGATAATATCGGACCATTCTGATATAGGAATTTAAAAATAAAGTGTTAAATGTCCAATTAAATCTATATTTTGGCTATGTTTTGGCTTCTAATTTAAGGCATATTGTAACACTTTTTCAGGCTGCCCTAACATCAAAACCTCCTGTTTAGCCAGACTAATTTCACCTCAGGGTGATAGTATACACATCCCAGACTGTCACTGGATAATATTGGACTTTTCTGATATGGGATTTTAAAATTAAAGGCTGTAATGTCCAATTAAAGCAATTTTTCAACTCTTTTATCAGGCTGCTAATTAAAGCCATATTGTAACTCTTTTTCAGGCTGCTCTTGAAACGAAATCTCCTGTTTAGCCAGACTCATTTCACGTCAGGGTGATATTATACATATCCCAGACTGTCACTGGGTAATATCGGACCATTCTGATATAGGATTTTCAAAATAAAGTCTTAAATGTCCAATTAAATCTATATTTCGGCTATATTTTGGCTCCTAATTAAAGACATATTGTAGCTCTTTTTCAGGCTGCTCTAACATCGAAACCTCCTGTTTAGCCAGACTCATTTCACCTCAGGGTGATAGTATACACATCCCAGACTGTCACTTGGTAATATCGGACTATTCTGATATAGGATTTTAAAATTAAAGGCTTTACTGTCCAATTAAAGCAATTTTTCAACTCTTTTATCAGGCTTCTAATTATATCCATATTGTAACTCTTTTTCAGGCTGCTCTGAAAACGAAACCTCCTGTTTAGCCAGACTCATTTCACATCAGGGTGATATTATACATATATCAGACTGTCACTGGGTAATATCGGACCATTCTGATACAGGAATTTAAAAATAAAGTGTTAAATGTCCAATTAAATCTATATTTTGGCTATGTTTTGGCTTCTAATTTAAGGCATATTGTAACACTTTTTCAGGCTGCCCTAACATCAAAACCTCCTGTTTAGCCAGACTAATTTCACCTCAGGGTGATAGTATACACATCCCAGACTGTCACTGGGTAATATTGGACTTTTCTGATATGGGATTTTAAAATTAAAGGCTGTAATGTCCAATTAAAGCAATTTTTCAACTCTTTTATCAGGCTGCTAATTAAAGCCATATTGTAACTCTTTTTCAGGCTGCTCTTGAAACGAAATCTCCTGTTTAGCCAGACTCATTTCACGTCAGGGTGATATTATACATATCCCAGACTGTCACTGGGTAATATCGGACCATTCTGATATAGGATTTTAAAAATAAAGTGTTAAATGTCCAATTAAATCTATATTTTGGCTATATTTTGGCTTCTAATTTAAGGCATATTGTAAAACTTTTTCAGGCTGCCCTAACATCGAAACCTCCTGTTTAGCCAGGCTCATTTCACCTCAGGGTGATAGTATACACATCCCAGACTGTCACTGGGTAATATCGGACCATTCTGATATAGGATTTTAAAATTAAAGTCTTAAATGTCCAATTAAATCTATATTTCGGCTATATTTTGGCTCCTAATTAAAGACATATTGTAGCTCTTTTTCAGGCTGCTCTAACATCGAAACCTCCTGTTTAGCCAGAATCATTTCACCTCAGGGTGATAGTATACACATCCCAGACTGTCACTGGGTAATATTGGACTATTCTGATATAGGACTTTAAAATTAAAGGCTTTAATGTCCAATTAAAGCAATTTTTCAACTCTTTTATCAGGCTGCTAATTAAAGCCATATTGTAACTCTTTTTCAGGCTGCTCTTGAAACGAAATTTCCTGTTAATCCAGACTCATTTCATGTCAGTGTGATAGTATACACATCCCATATTGTCACTGGGTAATATCGGACTATTCTGATATAGGATTTAAAAATTAAAGGCTTTAATGTCCAATTAAATCAATTTTTCAACTCTTTTATCAGGCTTCTAATTAAAGCCATATTGTAACTCTTTTTCAGGCTGCTCTAACATCGAAACCTCCTGTTTAGCCAGACTCATTTCACCTCAGTGTGATAGTATACACATTCCAGACTGTCACTGGGTAATATCGGACTATTCTGATATAGGATTTAAAAATTAACGGTATAAATTTCCACTTAAAGCTGTATTTAAACTTTTTTTTCAGGCTGCTATTTAAATCAATATTTTAAATCTTTTTCAGGCTGCTCTAACATCGAAACCTCCTGTTTAGCCAGACTCATTTCACCTCAGTGTGATAGTATACACATTCCAGACTGTCACTGGGTAATATCGGACTATTCTGATATAGGATTTAAAAATTAACGGTATAAATTTCCACTTAAAGCTGTATTTAAACTTTTTTTTCAGGCTGCTATTTAAATCAATATTTTAAATCTTTTTCAGGCTGCTCTAAAAACGAAACCTCCTGTTTAGCCAGACTCATTTCACGTCAGGGTGATAGTATACACATCCCAGACTGTCATTGGGTAATATCGGACTATTCTGATATAGGATTTTAAAATTAAAGGCTTTAATGTCCAATTAAAGCAATTTTTCAACTCTTTTTTTTCAGGCTTCTAATTAAAGCAATATTGTAACTCTTTTTCAGGCTGGTCTAAAAACGAAACCTCCTGTTTAGCCAGACTCATTTCACGTCAGGGTGATATTATACATATCCCAGACTGTCACTGGGTAATATCGGACCATTCTGATATAGGATTTTAAAAATAAAGTGTTAAATGTCCAATTAAATCTATATTTTGGCTATATTTTGGCTTCTAATTAAAGACATTGTATCTCTTTTTCAGGCTGCTCTAAAAACGAAACCTCCTGTTTAGCCAGACTCATTTCAAGTCAGGGTGATAGTATACACATCCCAGACTGTCACTGGGTAATATTGGACTAATCTGATATAGGATTTTAAAATTAAATGATTTAATGTCCAATTAAAGCAATTTTTCAACTCTTTTATCAGGCTGCTAATTAAAGCCATATTGTAACTCTTTTTCAGGCTGCTGTTGAAACGAAATCTCCTGTTAATCCAGACTCATTTCATGTCAGTGTGATAGTATACACATCCCAGACTGTCACTGGGTAATATCGGACCATTCTGATATAGGATTTTAAAATTAAAGTCTTAAATGTCCAATTAAATCTATATTTCGGCTATATTTTGGCTCCTAATTAAAGACATATTGTAGCTCTTTTTCAGGCTGCTCTAACATCGAAACCTCCTGTTTAGCCAGAATCATTTCACCTCAGGGTGATAGTATACACATTCCAGACTGTCACTGGGTAATATCGGACTATTCTGATATAGGATTTAAAAATTAACGGTTTAAATTTCCACTTAAAGCTGTATTTAAACTTTTTTTTCAGGCTGCTATTTAAATCAATATTTTAAATCTTTTTCAGGCTGCTCTAAAAACGAAACCTCCTGTTTAGCCAGACTCATTTCACGTCAGGGTGATAGTATACACATCCCAGACTGTCATTGGGTAATATCGGACTATTCTGATATAGGATTTTAAAATTAAAGGCTTTAATGTCCAATTAAAGCAATTTTTCAACTCTTTTTTTTCAGGCTTCTAATTAAAGCCATATTGCAACTCTTTTTCAGGCTGCTCTTGAAACGAAATCTCCTGTTAATCTAGACTCATTTCATGTCAGTGTGATAGTATACACATCCCAGACTGTCATTGGGTAATATCGGACTATTCTGATATAGGATTTTAAAATTAAAGGCTTTAATGTCCAATTAAAGCAATTTTTCAACTCTTTTTTTTCAGGCTTCTAATTAAAGCAATATTGTAACTCTTTTTCAGGCTGGTCTAAAAACGAAACCTCCTGTTTAGCCAGACTCATTTCACGTCAGGGTGATATTATACATATCCCAGACTGTCACTGGGTAATATCGGACCATTCTGATATAGGATTTTAAAAATAAAGTGTTAAATGTCCAATTAAATCTATATTTTGGCTATATTTTGGCTTCTAATTAAAGACATTGTATCTCTTTTTCAGGCTGCTCTAAAAACGAAACCTCCTGTTTAGCCAGACTCATTTCAAGTCAGGGTGATAGTATACACATCCCAGACTGTCACTGGGTAATATTGGACTAATCTGATATAGGATTTTAAAATTAAATGATTTAATGTCCAATTAAAGCAATTTTTCAACTCTTTTATCAGGCTGCTAATTAAAGCCATATTGTAACTCTTTTTCAGGCTGCTCTTGAAACGAAATCTCCTGTTAATCCAGACTCATTTCATGTCAGTGTGATAGTATACACATCCCAGACTGTCACTGGGTAATATCGGACCATTCTGATATAGGATTTAAAAATTAACGGTATAAATTTCCACTTAAAGCTGTATTTAAACTTTTTTTTCAGGCTGCTATTTAAATCAATATTTTAAATCTTTTTCAGGCTGCTCTAAAAACGAAACCTCCTGTTTAGCCAGACTCATTTCACGTCAGGGTGATAGTATACACATCCCAGACTGTCATTGGGTAATATCGGACTATTCTGATATAGGATTTTAAAATTAAAGGCTTTAATGTCCAATTAAAGCAATTTTTCAACTCTTTTTTTTCAGGCTTCTAATTAAAGCAATATTGTAACTCTTTTTCAGGCTGGTCTAAAAACGAAACCTCCTGTTTAGCCAGACTCATTTCACGTCAGGGTGATATTATACATATCCCAGACTGTCACTGGGTAATATCGGACCATTCTGATATAGGATTTTAAAAATAAAGTGTTAAATGTCCAATTAAATCTATATTTTGGCTATATTTTGGCTTCTAATTAAAGACATTGTATCTCTTTTTCAGGCTGCTCTAAAAACGAAACCTCCTGTTTAGCCAGACTCATTTCAAGTCAGGGTGATAGTATACACATCCCAGACTGTCACTGGGTAATATTGGACTAATCTGATATAGGATTTTAAAATTAAATGATTTAATGTCCAATTAAAGCAATTTTTCAACTCTTTTATCAGGCTGCTAATTAAAGCCATATTGTAACTCTTTTTCAGGCTGCTCTTGAAACGAAATCTCCTGTTAATCCAGACTCATTTCATGTCAGTGTGATAGTATACACATCCCAGACTGTCACTGGGTAATATCGGACCATTCTGATATAGGATTTAAAAATTAACGGTATAAATTTCCACTTAAAGCTGTATTTAAACTTTTTTTTCAGGCTGCTATTTAAATCAATATTTTAAATCTTTTTCAGGCTGCTCTAAAAACGAAACCTCCTGTTTAGCCAGACTCATTTCACGTCAGGGTGATAGTATACACATCCCAGACTGTCATTGGGTAATATCGGACTATTCTGATATAGGATTTTAAAATTAAAGGCTTTAATGTCCAATTAAAGCAATTTTTCAACTCTTTTTTTTCAGGCTTCTAATTAAAGCAATATTGTAACTCTTTTTCAGGCTGGTCTAAAAACGAAACCTCCTGTTTAGCCAGACTCATTTCACGTCAGGGTGATATTATACATATCCCAGACTGTCACTGGGTAATATCGGACCATTCTGATATAGGATTTTAAAAATAAAGTGTTAAATGTCCAATTAAATCTATATTTTGGCTATATTTTGGCTTCTAATTAAAGACATTGTATCTCTTTTTCAGGCTGCTCTAAAAACGAAACCTCGTGTTTAGCCAGACTCATTTCAAGTCAGTGTGATAGTATACACATCCCAGACTGTCACTGGGTAATATCGGACCATTCTGATATAGGATTTTAAAATTAAAGTCTTAAATGTCCAATTAAATCTATATTTCGGCTATATTTTGGCTCCTAATTAAAGACATATTGTAGCTCTTTTTCAGGCTGCTCTAACATCGAAACCTCCTGTTTAGCCAGAATCATTTCACCTCAGGGTGATAGTATACACATCCCAGACTGTCACTGGGTAATATTGGACTATTCTGATATAGGACTTTAAAATTAAAGGCTTTAATGTCCAATTAAAGCAATTTTTCAACTCTTTTATCAGGCTGCTAATTAAAGCCATATTGTAACTCTTTTTCAGGCTGCTCTTGAAACGAAATTTCCTGTTAATCCAGACTCATTTCATGTCAGTGTGATAGTATACACATCCCATATTGTCACTGGGTAATATCGGACTATTCTGATATAGGATTTAAAAATTAAAGGCTTTAATGTCCAATTAAATCAATTTTTCAACTCTTTTATCAGGCTTCTAATTAAAGCCATATTGTAACTCTTTTTCAGGCTGCTCTAACATCGAAACCTCCTGTTTAGCCAGACTCATTTCACCTCAGTGTGATAGTATACACATTCCAGACTGTCACTGGGTAATATCGGACTATTCTGATATAGGATTTAAAAATTAACGGTTTAAATTTCCACTTAAAGATGTATTTAAACTTTTTTTTCAGGCTGCTATTTAAATCAATATTTTAAATCTTTTTCAGGCTGCTCTAAAAACGAAACCTCCTGTTTAGCCAGACTCATTTCACGTCAGGGTGATAGTATACACATCCCAGACTGTCATTGGGTAATATCGGACTATTCTGATATAGGATTTTAAAATTAAAGGCTTTAATGTCCAATTAAAGCAATTTTTCAACTCTTTTTTTTCAGCCTTCTAATTAAAGCCATATTGCAACTCTTTTTCAGGCTGCTCTTGAAACGAAATCTCCTGTTAATCTAGACTCATTTCATGTCAGTGTGATAGTATACACATCCCAGACTGTCACTGGGTAATATCGCACCATTCTGATATAGGATTTTAAAATTAAAGTCTTAAATGTCCAATTAAATCTATATTTCGGCTATATTTTGACTTCTAATTAAAGACATATTGTAACTCTTTTTCAGGCTGCTCTAGAAATGAAACCTCCTGTTTAGCTACACTCATTTCAAGTCAGGGTGATAGTATACACATCCCAGACTGTCACTGGGTAATATCGGACTATTCTGATATAGGATTTTAAAATTAAAGGCTTTAATGTCCAATTAAAGCAATTTTTCAACTCTTTTATCAGGCTTCTAATTAAAGCCATATTGTAACTCTTTTTCAGGCTGCTGTTGAAACGAAATCTCCTGTTAATCCAGACTCATTTCATGTCAGTGTGATAGTATACACATCCCAGACTGTCACTGGGTAATATCGGACCATTCTGATATAGGATTTTAAAATTAAAGTCTTAAATGTCCAATTAAATCTATATTTCGGCTATATTTTGGCTCCTAATTAAAGACATATTGTAGCTCTTTTTCAGGCTGCTCTAACATCGAAACCTCCTGTTTAGCCAGAATCATTTCTCCTCAGGGTGATAGTATACACATCCCAGACTGTCACTGGGTAATATTGGACTATTCTGATATAGGACTTTAAAATTAAAGGCTTTAATGTCCAATTAAAGCAATTTTTCAACTCTTTTATCAGGCTGCTAATTAAAGCCATATTGTAACTCTTTTTCAGGCTGCTCTTGAAACGAAATTTCCTGTTAATCCAGACTCATTTCATGTCAGTGTGATAGTATACACATCCCATATTGTCACTGGGTAATATCGGACTATTCTGATATAGGATTTAAAAATTAAAGGCTTTAATGTCCAATTAAATCAATTTTTCAACTCTTTTATCAGGCTTCTAATTAAAGCCATATTGTAACTCTTTTTCAGGCTGCTCTAACATCGAAACCTCCTGTTTAGCCAGACTCATTTCACCTCAGTGTGATATTATACACATTCCAGACTGTCACTGGGTAATATCGGACTATTCTGATATAGGATTTAAAAATTAACGGTTTAAATTTCCACTTAAAGCTGTATTTAAACTTTTTTTTCAGGCTGCTATTTAAATCAATATTTTAAATCTTTTTCAGGCTGCGCTAAAAACGAAACCTCCTGTTTAGCCTGACTCATTTCACGTCAGTGTGATAGTATACACATCCCAGACTGTCATTGGGTAATATCGGACTATTCTGATATAGGATTTTAAAATTAAAGGCTTTAATGTCCAATTAAAGCAATTTTTCAACTCTTTTTTTTCAGGCTTCTAATTAAAGCAATATTGTAACTCTTTTTCAGGCTGGTCTAAAAACGAAACCTCCTGTTTAGCCAGACTCATTTCACGTCAGGGTGATATTATACATATCCCAGACTGTCACTGGGTAATATCGGACCATTCTGATATAGGATTTTAAAAATAAAGTATTAAATGTCCAATTAAATCTATATTTTGGCTATATTTTGGCTTCTAATTAAAGACATTGTATCTCTTTTTCAGGCTGCTCTAAAAACGAAACCTCCTGTTTAGCCAGACTCATTTCAAGTCAGGGTGATAGTATACACATCCCAGACTGTCACTGGGTAATATCGGACTATTCTGATATAGGATTTAAAAATTAAAGGTTTAAATGTCCATTTAAAGCTATATTTCAACTTTTTTTCAGGCTGCTAATTAAAGACATATTGTAGCTCTTTTTCAGGCTGCTCTAACATCGAAACCTCCTGATTAGCCAGACTCATTTCACCTCAGTGTGATAGTATACACATTCCAGACTGTCACTGGGTAATATCGGACTATTCTGATATAGGATTTAAAAATTAACGGTTTAAATTTCCACTTAAAGCTGTATTTAAACTTTTTTTTCAGGCTGCTATTTAAATCAATATTTTAAATCTTTTTCAGGCTGCTCTAAAAACGAAACCTCCTGTTTAGCCAGACTCATTTCACGACAGGGTGATAGTATACACATCCCAGACTGTCATTGGGTAATATCGGACTATTCTGATATAGGATTTTAAAATTAAAGGCTTTAATGTCCAATTAAAGCAATTTTTCAACTCTTTTATCAGGCTTCTAATTAAAGCCATATTGTAACTCTTTTTCAGGCTGCTCTAAAAACGAAACCTCCTGTTTAGCCAGACTCATTTCACGTCAGGGTGATATTATACATATCCCAGACTGTCACTGGGTAATATCGGACCATTCTGATATAGGATTTTAAAATTAAAGGCTTTAATGTCCAATTAAATCTATATTTTGGCTATATTTTGGCTTCTAATTTAAGGCATATTGTAAAAATTTTTCTGGCTGCCCTAACATCGAAACCTCCTGTTTAGCCAGGCTCATTTCACCTCAGGGTGATAGTATACACATCCCAGACTGTCACTGGGTAATATTGGACTAATCTGATATAGGATTTTAAAATTAAATGATTTAATGTCCAATTAAAGCAATTTTTCAAGTCTTTTATCAGGCTGCTAATTAAAGCCATATTGTAACTCTTTTTCAGGCTGCTCTTGAAAAGAAATCTCCTGTTAATCCAGACTCATTTCATGTCAGTGTGATAGTATACACATCCCAGACTGTCACTGGGTAATATCGGACCATTCTGATATAGGATTTTAAAATTAAAGTCTTAAATGTCCAATTAAATCTATATTTCGGCTATATTTTGGCTCCTAATTAAAGACATATTGTAGCTCTTTTTCAGGCTGCTCTAACATCGAAACCTCCTGTTTAGCCAGAATCATTTCTCCTCAGGGTGATACTATACACATCCCAGACTGTCACTGGGTAATATTGGACTATTCTGATATAGGACTTTAAAATTAAAGGCTTTAATGTCCAATTAAAGCAATTTTTCAACTCTTTTATCAGGCTGCTAATTAAAGCCATATTGTAACTCTTTTTCAGGCTGCTCTTGAAACGAAATTTCCTGTTAATCCAGACTCATTTCATGTCAGTGTGATAGTATACACATTCCAGACTGTCACTGGGTAATATCGGACTATTCTGATATAGGATTTAAAAATTAACGGTTTAAATTTCCAATTAAAGCTGTATTTAAACTTTTTTTTCAGGCTGCTATTTAAATCAATATTTTAAATCTTTTTCCGGCTGCTCTAAAAACGAAACCTCCTGTTTAGCCAGACTCATTTCACGTCAGGGTGATAGTATACACATCCCAGACTGTCATTGCGTAATATCGGACTATTCTGATATAGGATTTTAAAATTAAAGGCTTTAATGTCCAATTAAAGCAATTTTTCAACTCTTTTTTTTCAGGCTTCTAATTAAAGCAATATTGTAACTCTTTTTCAGGCTGGTCTAAAAACGAAACCTCCTGTTTATCCAGACTCATTTCACGTCAGGGTGATATTATACATATCCCAGACTGTCACTGGGTAATATTGGACTAATCTGATATAGGATTTTAAAATTAAATGATTTAATGTCCAATTAAAGCAATTTTTCAACTCTTTTATCAGGCTGCTAATTAAAGCCATATTGTAACTCTTTTTCAGGCTGCTCTTGAAACGAAATCTCCTGTTAATCCAGACTCATTTCATGTCAGTGTGATAGTATACACATCCCAGACTGTCACTGGGTAATATCGGACCATTCTGATATAGGATTTTAAAATTAAAGTCTTAAATGTCCAATTAAATCTATATTTCGGCTATATTTTGGCTCCTAATTAAAGACATATTGTAGCTCTTTTTCAGGCTGCTCTAACATCGAAACCTCCTGTTTAGCCAGACTCATTTCACCTCAGGGTGATAGTATACACATCCCAGACTGTCACTGGGTAATATCGGACTATTCTGATATAGGATTTTAAAATTAAAGGCTTTAATGTCCAATTAAAGCAATTTTTCAACTCTTTTATCAGGCTTCTAATTATATCCATATTGTAACTCTTTTTCAGGCTGCTCTAAAAACGAAACCTCCTGTTTAGCCAGACTTATTTCACATCAGGGTGATATTATACATATCCCAGACTGTCAATGGGTAATATCGGACCATTCTGATATAGGAATTTAAAAATAAAGTGTTAAATGTCCAATTAAATCTATATTTTGGCTATGTTTTGGCTTCTAATTTAAGGCATATTGTAACACTTTTTCAGGCTGCCCTAACATCGAAACCTCCTGTTTAGCCAGACTAATTTCACCTCAGGGTGATAGTATACACATCCCAGACTGTCACTGGGTAATATTGGACTTTTCTGATATGGGATTTTAAAATTAAAGTCTGTAATGTCCAATTAAAGCAATTTTTCAACTCTTTTATCAGGCTGATAATTAAAGCCATATTGTAACTCTTTTTCAGGCTGCTCTTTAAACGAAATCTCCTGTTTAGCCAGACTCATTTCACGTCAGGGTGATATTATACATATCCCAGACTGTCACTGGGTAATATCGGACCATTCTGATATAGGATTTTAAAAATAAAGAGTTAAATGTCCAATTAAATCTATATTTTGGCTATATTTTGGCTTCTAATTTAAGGCATATTGTAAAAATTTTTCAGGCTGCCCTAACATCGAAACCTCCTGTTTAGCCAGACTCATTTCACCTCAGGGTGATAGTATACACATCCCAGACTGTCACTGGGTAATATTGGACTATTCTGATATAGGACTTTAAAATTAAAGGCTTTAATGTCCAATTAAAGCAATTTTTCAACTCTTTTATCAGGCTGCTAATTAAAGCCATATTGTAACTCTTTTTCAGGCTGCTCTTGAAACGAAATTTCCTGTTAGTCCAGACTCATTTCATGTCAGTGTGATAGTATACACATCCCATATTGTCACTGGGTAATATCGGACTATTCTGATATAGGATTTAAAAATTAAAGGCTTTAATGTCCAATTAAATCAATTTTTCAACTCTTTTATCAGGCTTCTAATTAAAGCCATATTGTAACTCTTTTTCAGGCTGCTCTAACATCGAAACCTCCTGTTTAGCCAGACTCATTTCACCTCAGTGTGATAGTATACACATTCCAGACTGTCACTGGGTAATATCGGACTATTCTGATATAGGATTTAAAAATTAACGGTTTAAATTTCCACTTAAAGCTGTATTTAAACTTTTTTTTCAGGCTGCTATTTAAATCAATATTTTAAATCTTTTTCAGGCTGCTCTAAAAACGAAACCTCCTGTTTAGCCAGACTCATTTCACGACAGGGTGATAGTATACACATCCCAGACTGTCATTGGGTAATATCGGACTATTCTGATATAGGATTTTAAAATTAAAGGCTTTAATGTCCAATTAAAGCAATTTTTCAACTCTTTTATCAGGCTTCTAATTAAAGCCATATTGTAACTCTTTTTCAGGCTGGTCTAAAAACGAAACCTCCTGTTTAGCCAGACTCATTTCACCTCAGGGTGATAGTATACACATCCCAGACTGTCACTGGGTAATATCGGACTATTCTGATATAGGATTTTAAAATTAAAGGCTTTAATGTCCAATTAAAGCAATTTTTCAACTCTTTTATCAGGCTTCTAATTATATCCATATTGTAACTCTTTTTCAGGCTGCTCTAAAAACGAAACCTCCTGTTTAGCCAGACTTATTTCACATCAGGGTGATATTATACATATCCCAGACTGTCACTGGGTAATATCGGACCATTCTGATATAGGAATTTAAAAATAAAGTGTTAAATGTCCAATTAAATCTATATTTTGACTATGTTTTGGCTTCTAATTTAAGGCATATTGTAACACTTTTTCAGGCTGCCCTAACATCGAAACCTCCTGTTTAGCCAGACGAATTTCACCTCAGGGTGATAGTATACACATCCCAGACTGTCACTGGGTAATATTGGACTTTTCTGATATGGGATTTTAAAATTAAAGTCTGTAATGTCCAATTAAAGCAATTTTTCAACTCTTTTATCAGGCTGCTAATTAAAGCCATATTGTAACTCTTTTTCAGGCTGCTCTTTAAACGAAATCTCCTGTTTAGCCAGACTCATTTCACGTCAGGGTGATATTATACATATCCCAGACTGTCACTGGGTAATATCGGACCATTCTGATATAGGATTTTAAAAATAAAGAGTTAAATGTCCAATTAAATCTATATTTTGGCTATATTTTGGCTTCTAATTTAAGGCATATTGTAAAAAATTTTCAGGCTGCCCTAACATCGAAACCTCCTGTTTAGCCAGACTCATTTCACCTCAGGGTGATAGTATACACATCCCAGACTGTCACTGGGTAATATTGGACTATTCTGATATAGGACTTTAAAATTAAAGGCTTTAATGTCCAATTAAAGCAATTTTTCAACTCTTTTATCAGGCTGCTAATTAAAGCCATATTGTAACTCTTTTTCAGGCTGCTCTTGAAACGAAATTTCCTGTTAATCCAGACTCATTTCATGTCAGTGTGATAGTATACACATCCCATATTGTCACTGGGTAATATCGGACTATTCTGATATAGGATTTAAAAATTAAAGGCTTTAATGTCCAATTAAATCAATTTTTCAACTCTTTTATCAGGCTTCTAATTAAAGCCATATTGTAACTCTTTTTCAGGCTGCTCTAACATCGAAACCTCCTGTTTAGCCAGACTCATTTCACCTCAGTGTGATAGTATACACATTCCAGACTGTCACTGGGTAATATCGGACTATTCTGATATAGGATTTAAAAATTAACGGTTTAAATTTCCACTTAAAGCTGTATTTAAACTTTTTTTTCAGGCTGCTATTTAAATCAATATTTTAAATCTTTTTCAGGCTGCTCTAAAAACGAAACCTCCTGTTTAGCCAGACTCATTTCACGACAGGGTGATAGTATACACATCCCAGACTGTCATTGGGTAATATCGGACTATTCTGATATAGGATTTTAAAATTAAAGGCTTTAATGTCCAATTAAAGCAATTTTTCAACTCTTTTATCAGGCTTCTAATTAAAGCCATATTGTAACTCTTTTTCAGGCTGCTCTAAAAACGAAACCTCCTGTTTAGCCAGACTCATTTCACCTCAGGGTGATAGTATACACATCCCAGACTGTCACTGGGTAATATCGGACTATTCTGATATAGGATTTTAAAATTAAAGGCTTTAATGTCCAATTAAAGCAATTTTTCAACTCTTTAATCAGGCTTCTAATTATATCCATATTGTAACTCTTTTTCAGGCTGCTCTAAAAACGAAATCTCCTGTTTAGCCAGACTCATTTCACGTCAGGGTGATATTATACATATCCCAGACTGTCACTGGGTAATATCGGACCATTCTGATATAAGATTTTAAAAATAAAGAGTTAAATGTCCAATTAAATCTATATTTTGGCTATATTTTGGCTTCTAATTTAAGGCATATTGTAAAAATTTTTCAGGCTGCCCTAACATCGAAACCTCCTGTTTAGCCAGACTCATTTCACCTCAGGGTGATAGTATACACATCCCAGACTGTCACTGGGTAATATTGGACTATTCTGATATAGGACTTTAAAATTAAAGGCTTTAATGTCCAATTAAAGCAATTTTTCAACTCTTTTATCAGGCTGCTAATTAAAGCCATATTGTAACTCTTTTTCAGGCTGCTCTTGAAAGGAAAATTCCTGTTAATCCAGACTCATTTCATGTCAGTGTGATAGTATACACATCCCATATTGTCACTGGGTAATATCGGACTATTCTGATATAGGATTTAAAAATTAAAGGCTTTAATGTCCAATTAAATCAATTTTTCAACTCTTTTATCAGGCTTCTAATTAAAGCCATATTGTAACTCTTTTTCAGGCTGCTCTAACATCGAAACCTCCTGTTTAGCCAGACTCATTTCACCTCAGTGTGATAGTATACACATTCCAGACTGTCACTGGGTAATATCGGACTATTCTGATATAGGATTTAAAAATTAACGGTTTAAATTTCCACTTAAAGCTGTATTTAAACTTTTTTTTCAGGCTGCTATTTAAATCAATATTTTAAATCTTTTTCAGGCTGCTCTAAAAACGAAACCTCCTGTTTAGCCAGACTCATTTCACGACAGGGTGATAGTATACACATCCCAGACTGTCATTGGGTAATATCGGACTATTCTGATATAGGATTTTAAAATTAAAGGCTTTAATGTCCAATTAAAGCAATTTTTCAACTCTTTTATCAGGCTTCTAATTATATCCATATTGTAACTCTTTTTCAGGCTGCTCTAAAAACGAAACCTCCTGTTTAGCCAGACTTATTTCACATCAGGGTGATATTATACATATCCCAGACTGTCACTGGGTAATATCGGACCATTCTGATATAGGAATTTAAAAATAAAGTGTTAAATGTCCAATTAAATCTATATTTTGGCTTCTAATTTAATGCATATTGTAACACTTTTTCAGGCTGCCCTAACATCGAAACCTCCTGTTTAGCCAGACTAATTTCACCTCAGGGTGATAGTATACACATCCCAGACTGTCACTGGGTAATATTGGACTTTTCTGATATGGGATTTTAAAATTAAAGTCTGTAATGTCCAATTAAATCAATTTTTCAACTCTTTTATCAGGCTTCTAATTAAAGCCATATTGTAACTCTTTTTCAGGCTGCTCTAACATCGAAACCTCCTGTTTAGCCAGACTCATTTCACCTCAGTGTGATAGTATACACATTCCAGACTGTCACTGGGTAATATCGGACTATTCTGATATAGGATTTAAAAATTAACGGTTTATATTTCCACTTAAAGCTGTATTTAAACTTTTTTTTCAGGCTGCTATTTAAATCAATATTTTAAATCTTTTTCAGGCTGCTCTAAAAACGAAACCTCCTGTTTAGCCAGACTCATTTCACGACAGGGTGATAGTATACACATCCCAGACTGTCATTGGGTAATATCGGACTATTCTGATATAGGATTTTAAAATTAAAGGCTTTAATGTCCAATTAAAGCAATTTTTCAACTCTTTTATCAGGCTTCTAATTAAAGCCATATTGTAACTCTTTTTCAGGCTGCTCTAAAAACGAAACCTCCTGTTTAGCCAGACTCATTTCACCTCAGGGTGATAGTATACACATCCCAGACTGTCACTGGGTAATATCGGACTATTCTGATATAGGATTTTAAAATTAAAGGCTTTAATGTCCAATTAAAGCAATTTTTCAACTCTTTTATCAGGCTTCTAATTATATCCATATTGTAACTCTTTTTCAGGCTGCTCTAAAAACGAAACCTCCTGTTTAGCCAGACTTATTTCACATCAGGGTGATATTATACATATCCCAGACTGTCACTGGGTAATATCGGACCATTCTGATATAGGAATTTAAAAATAAAGTGTTAAATGTCCAATTAAATCTATATTTTGGCTATGTTTTGGCTTCTAATTTAAGGCATATTGTAAAAATTTTTTAGGCTGCCCTAACATCGAAACCTCCTGTTTAGCCAGACTCATTTCACCTCAGGGTGATAGTATACACATCCCAGACTGTCACTGGGTAATATTGGACTATTCTGATACAGGACTTTAAAATTAAAGGCTTTAATGTCCAATTAAAGCAATTTTTCAACTCTTTTATCAGGCTGCTAATTAAAGCCATATTGTAACTCTTTTTCAGGCTGCTCTTGAAACGAAATTTCCTGTTAATCCAGACTCATTTCATGTCAGTGTGATAGTATACACATCCCATATTGTCACTGGGTAATATCGGACCATTCTGATATAGGATTTTAAAATTAAAGTCTTAAATGTCCAATTAAATCTATATTTCGGCTATATTTTGGCTCCTAATTAAAGACATATTGTAGCTCTTTTTCAGGCTGCTCTAACATCGAAACCTCCTGTTTAGCCAGACTCATTTCACCTCAGTGTGATAATATACACATTCCAGACTGTCACTGGGTAATATCGGACTATTCTGATATAGGATTTAAAAATTAACGGTTTAAATTTCCACTTAAAGCTGTATTTAAACTTTTTTTCAGGCTGCTATTTAAATCAATATTTTAAATCTTTTTCAGGCTGCTCTAAAAACGAAACCTCCTGTTTAGCCAGACTCATTTCACCTCACGGTGATAGTATACACATCCCAGACTGTCACTGGGTAATATTGGACTATTCAGATATAGGATTTTAAAATTAAAGGCTTTAATGTCCAATTGAAGCAATTTTTCAACTCTTTTATCAGGCTGCTAATTAAAGCCATATTGCAACCCTTTTTCAGGCTGCTCTTGAAACGAAATCTCCTGTTAATCTAGACTCATTTCATGTCAGTGTGATAGTATACACATCCCAGACTGTCACTGGGTAATATCGCACCATTCTGATATAGGATTTTAAAATTAAAGTCTTAAATGTCCAATTAAATCTATATTTCGGCTATATTTTGACTTCTAATTAAAGACATATTGTAACTCTTTTTCAGGCTGCTCTAGAAATGAAACCTCCTGTTTAGCTACACTCATTTCAAGTCAGGGTGATAGTATACACATCCCAGACTGTCACTGGGTAATATCGGACTATTCTGATATAGGATTTTAAAATTAAAGGCTTTAATGTCCAATTAAAGCAATTTTTCAACTCTTTTATCAGGCTTCTAATTATATCCATATTGTAACTCTTTTTCAGGCTGCTCTAAAAACGAAACCTCCTGTTTAGCCAGACTTATTTCACATCAGGGTGATATTATACATATCCCAGACTGTCACTGGGTAATATCGGACCATTCTGATATAGGAATTTAAAAATAAAGTGTTAAATGTCCAATTAAATCTATATTTTGGCTATGTTTTGGCTTCTAATTTAAGGCATATTGTAACACTTTTTCAGGCTGCCCTAACATCGAAACCTCCTGTTTAGCCAGACTAATTTCACCTCAGGGTGATAGTATACACATCCCAGACTGTCACTGGGTAATATTGGACTTTTCTGATATGGGATTTTAAAATTAAAGTCTGTAATGTCCAATTAAAGCAATTTTTCAACTCTTTTATCAGGCTGCTAATTAAAGCCATATTGTAACTCTTTTTCAGGCTGCTCTTTAAACGAAATCTCCTGTTTAGCCAGACTCATTTCACGTCAGGGTGATATTATACATATCCCAGACTGTCACTGGGTAATATCGGACCATTCTGATATAGGATTTTAAAAATAAAGAGTTAAATGTCCAATTAAATCTATATTTTGGCTATATTTTGGCTTCTAATTTAAGGCATATTGTAAAAATTTTTCAGGCTGCCCTAACATCGAAACCTCCTGTTTAGCCAGACTCATTTCACCTCAGGGTGATAGTATACACATCCCAGACTGTCACTGGGTAATATTGGACTATTCTGATATAGGACTTTAAAATTAAAGGCTTTAATGTCCAATTAAAGCAATTTTTCAACTCTTTTATCAGGCTGCTAATTAAAGCCATATTGTAACTCTTTTTCAGGCTGCTCTTGAAACGAAATTTCCTGTTAATCCAGACTCATTTCATGTCAGTGTGATAGTATACACATCCCATATTGTCACTGGGTAATATCGGACTATTCTGATATAGGATTTAAAAATTAAAGGCTTTAATGTCCAATTAAATCAATTTTTCAACTCTTTTATCAGGCTTCTAATTAAAGCCATATTGTAACTCTTTTTCAGGCTGCTCTAACATCGAAACCTCCTGTTTAGCCAGACTCATTTCACCTCAGTGTGATAGTATACACATTCCAGACTGTCACTGGGTAATATCGGACTATTCTGATATAGGATTTAAAAATTAACGGTTTAAATTTCCACTTAAAGCTGTATTTAAACTTTTTTTTCAGGCTGCTATTTAAATCAATATTTTAAATCTTTTTCAGGCTGCTCTAAAAACGAAACCTCCTGTTTAGCCCGACTCATTTCACGACAGGGTGATAGTATACACATCCCAGACTGTCATTGGGTAATATCGGACTATTCTGATATAGGATTTTAAAATTAAAGGCTTTAATGTCCAATTAAAGCAATTTTTCAACTCTTTTATCAGGCTTCTAATTAAAGCCATATTGTAACTCTTTTTCAGGCTGCTCTAAAAACGAAACCTCCTGTTTAGCCAGACTCATTTCACGTCAGGGTGATATTATACATATCCCAGACTGTCACTGGGTAATATCGGACCATTCTGATATAGGATTTTAAAATTAAAGGCTATAATGTCCAATTAAATCTATATTTTGGCTATATTTTGGCTTCTAATTTAAGGCATATTGTAAAACTTTTTCAGGCTGCCCTAACATCGAAACCTCCTGTTTAGCCAGGCTCATTTCACCTCAGGGTGATAGTATACACATCCCAGACTGTCACTGGGTAATATTGGACTATTCTGATATAGGATTTTAAAATTAAAGGCTTTAATGTCCAATTAAAGCAATGTTTCAACTCTTTTATCAGGCTTCTAATTATATCCATATTGTAACTCTTTTTCAGGCTGCTCTAAAAACGAAACCTCCTGTTTAGCCAGACTTATTTCACATCAGGGTGATATTATACATATCCCAGACTGTCACTGGGTAATATCGGACCATTCTGATATAGGAATTTAAAAATAAAGTGTTAAATGTCCAATTAAATCTATATTTTGGCTATGTTTTGGCTTCTAATTTAAGGCATATTGTAACACTTTTTCAGGCTGCCCTAACATCGAAACCTCCTGTTTAGCCAGACTAATTTCACCTCAGGGTGATAGTATACACATCCCAGACTGTCACTGGGTAATATTGGACTTTTCTGATATGGGATTTTAAAATTAAAGTCTGTAATGTCCAATTAAAGCAATTTTTCAACTCTTTTATCAGGCTTCTAATTAAAGCCATATTGTAACTCTTTTTCAGGCTGCTCTAACATCGAAACCTCCTGTTTAGCCAGACTCATTTCACCTCAGTGTGATAGTATACACATTCCAGACTGTCACTGGGTAATATCGGACTATTCTGATATAGGATTTAAAAATTACCAGTTTAAATTTCCACTTAAAGCTGTATTTAAACTTTTTTTTCAGGCTGCTATTTAAATCAATATTTTAAATCTTTTTCAGGCTGCTCTAAAAACGAAACCTCCTGTTTAGCCAGACTCATTTCACGACAGGGTGATAGTATAAACATCCCAGACTGTCATTGGGTAATATCGGACTATTCTGATATAGGATTTTAAAATTAAAGGCTTTAATGTCCAATTAAAGCAATTTTTCAACTCTTTTATCAGGCTTCTAATTAAAGCCATATTGTAACTCTTTTTCAGGCTGCTCTAAAAACGAAACCTCCTGTTTAGCCAGACTCATTTCACGTCAGGGTGATATTATACATATCCCAGACTGTCACTGGGTAATATCGGACCATTCTGATATAGTATTTTAAAATTAAAGGCTTTAATGTCCAATTAAATCTATATTTTGGCTATATTTTGGCTTCTAATTTAAGGCATATTGTAAAACTTTTTCAGGCTGCCCTAACATCGAAACCTCCTGTTTAGCCAGGCTCATTTCACCTCAGGGTGATAGTATACACATCCCAGACTGTCACTGGGTAATATTGGACTATTCTGATACAGGACTTTAAAATTAAAGGCTTTAATGTCCAATTAAAGCAATTTTTCAACTCTTTTATCAGGCTGCTAATTAAAGCCATATTGTAACTCTTTTTCAGGCTGCTCTTGAAAGGAAAGTTCCTGTTAATCCAGACTCATTTCATGTCAGTGTGATAGTATACACATCCCATATTGTCACTGGGTAATATCGGACCATTCTGATATAGGAATTTAAAAATAAAGTGTTAAATGTCCAATTAAATCTATATTTTGGCTATGTTTTGGCTTCTAATTTAAGGCATATTGTAACACTTTTTCAGGCTGCCCTAACATCGAAACCTCCTGTTTAGCCAGACTAATTTCACCTCAGGGTGATAGTATACACATCCCAGACTGTCACTGGGTAATATTGGACTTTTCTGATATGGGATTTTAAAATTAAAGTCTGTAATGTCCAATTAAAGCAATTTTTCAACTCTTTTATGAGGCTGCTAATTAAAGCCATATTGTAACTCTTTTTCAGGCTGCTCTTTAAACGAAATCTCCTGTTTAGCCAGACTCATTTCACGTCAGGGTGATATTATACATATCCCAGACTGTCACTGGGTAATATCGGACCATTCTGATATAGGATTTTAAAAATAAAGAGTTAAATGTCCAATTAAATCTATATTTTGGCTATATTTTGGCTTCTAATTTAAGGCATATTGTAAAAAATTTTCAGGCTGCCCTAACATCGAAACCTCCTGTTTAGCCAGACTCATTTCACCTCAGGGTGATAGTATACACATCCCAGACTGTCACTGGGTAATATTGGACTATTCTGATACAGGACTTTAAAATTAAAGGCTTTAATGTCCAATTAAAGCAATTTTTCAACTCTTTTATCAGGCTGCTAATTAAAGCCATATTGTAACTCTTTTTCAGGCTGCTCTTGAAACGAAATTTCCTGTTAATCCAGACTCATTTCATGTCAGTGTGATAGTATACACATCCCATATTGTCACTGGGTAATATCGGACCATTCTGATATAGGATTTTAAAATTAAAGTCTTAAATGTCCAATTAAATCTATATTTCGGCTATATTTTGGCTCCTAATTAAAGACATATTGTAGCTCTTTTTCAGGCTGCTCTAACATCGAAACCTCCTGTTTAGCCAGACTCATTTCACCTCAGTGTGATAGTATACACATTCCAGACTGTCACTGGGTAATATCGGACTATTCTGATATAGGATTTAAAAATTAACGGTTTAAATTTCCACTTAAAGCTGTATTTAAACTTTTTTTCAGGCTGCTATTTAAATCAATATTTTAAATCTTTTTCAGGCTGCTCTAAAAACGAAACCTCCTGTTTAGCCAGACTCATTTCACCTCAGGTTGATAGTATACACATCCCAGACTGTCACTGGGTAATATTGGACTATTCTGATATAGGATTTTAAAATTAAAGGCTTTAATGTCCAATTGAAGCAATTTTTCAACTCTTTTATCAGGCTGCTAATTAAAGCCATATTGCAACCCTTTTTCAGGCTGCTCTTGAAACGAAATCTCCTGTTAATCTAGACTCCTTTCATGTCAGTGTGATAGTATACACATCCCAGACTGTCACTGGGTAATATCGCACCATTCTGATATAGGATTTTAAAATTAAAGTCTTAAATGTCCAATTAAATCTATATTTCGGCTATATTTTGACTTCTAATTAAAGACATATTGTAACTCTTTTTCAGGCTGCTCTAGAAATGAAACCTCCTGTTTAGCTACACTCATTTCAAGTCAGGGTGATAGTATACACATCCCAGACTGTCACTGGGTAATATCGGACTATTCTGATATAGGATTTTAAAATTAAAGGCTTTAATGTCCAATTAAAGCAATTTTTCAACTCTTTTATCAGGCTTCTAATTATATCCATATTGTAACTCTTTTTCAGGCTGCTCTAAAAACGAAACCTCCTGTTTAGCCAGACTTATTTCACATCAGGGTGATATTATACATATCCCAGACTGTCACTGGGTAATATCGGACCATTCTGATATAGGAATTTAAAAATAAAGTGTTAAATGTCCAATTAAATCTATATTTTGGCTATGTTTTGGCTTCTAATTTAAGGCATATTGTAACACTTTTTCAGGCTGCCCTAACATCGAAACCTCCTGTTTAGCCAGACTAATTTCACCTCAGGGTGATAGTATACACATCCCAGACTGTCACTGGGTAATATTGGACTTTTCTGATATGGGATTTTAAAATTAAAGTCTGTAATGTCCAATTAAAGCAATTTTTCAACTCTTTTATCAGGCTGCTAATTAAAGCCATATTGTAACTCTTTTTCAGGCTGCTGTTGAAACGAAATTTCCTGTTAATCCAGACTCATTTCATGTCAGTGTGATAGTATACACATCCCATATTGTCACTGGGTAATATCGGACTATTCTGATATAGGATTTAAAAATTAAAGGCTTTAATGTCCAATTAAATCAATTTTTCAACTCTTTTATCAGGCTTCTAATTAAAGCCATATTGTAACTCTTTTTCAGGCTGCTCTAACATCGAAACCTCCTGTTTAGCGCAGACTCATTTCACCTCAGTGTGATAGTATACACATTTCAGACTGTCACTGGGTAATATCGGACTATTCTGATATAGGATTTAAAAATTAACGGTTTAAATTTCCACTTAAAGCTGTATTTAAACTTTTTTTTCAGGCTGCTATTTAAATCAATATTTTAACTCTTTTTCAGGCTGCTCTAGAAATGAAACCTCCTGTTTAGCTACACTCATTTCACGACAGGGTGATAGTATACACATCCCAGACTGTCACTGGGTAATATCGGACTATTCTGATATAGGATTTTAAAATTATAGGCTTTAATGTCCAATTAAAGCAATTTTTCAACTCTTTTATCAGGCTTCTAATTAAAGCCATATTGTAACTCTTTTTCAGGCTGCTCTAAAAACGAAACCTCCTGTTTAGCCAGACTCATTTCACGTCAGGGTGATATTATACATATCCCAGACTGTCATTGGGTAATATCGGACCATTCTGATATAGGATTTTCAAAATAAAGTCTTAAATGTCCAATTAAATCTATATTTCGGCTATATTTTGGCTCCTAATTAAAGACATATTGTAGCTCTTTTTCAGGCTGCTCTAACATCGAAACCTCCTGTTTAGCCAGACTCATTTCACCTCAGGGTGATAGTATACACATCCCAGACTGTCACTGGGTAATATCGGACTATTCTGATATAGGATTTTAAAATAAAAGGCTTTAATGTCCAATTAAAGCAATTTTTCAACTCTTTTATCAGGATTCTAATTATATCCATATTGTAACTCTTTTTCAGGCTGCTCTAAAAACGAAACCTCCTGTTTAGCCAGACTCATTTCACATCAGGTTGATATTATACATATCCCAGACTGTCACTGGGTAATATCGGACCATTCTGATATAGGAATTTAAAAATGAAGTGTTAAATGTCCAATTAAATCTATATTTTGGCTATGTTTTGGCTTCTAATTTAAGGCATATTGTAACACTTTTTCAGGCTGCCCTAACATCGAAACCTCCTGTTTAGCCAGACTAATTTCACCTCAGGGTGATAGTATACACATCCCAGACTGTCACTGGGTAATATTGGACTTTTCTGATATGGGATTTTAAAATTAAAGTCTGTAATGTCCAATTAAAGCAATTTTTCAACTCTTTTATCAGGCTGCTAATTAAAGCCATATTGTAACTCTTTTTCAGGCTGCTCTTTAAACGAAATCTCCTGTTTAGCCAGACTCATTTCACGTCAGGGTGATATTATACATATCCCAGACTGTCACTGGGTAATATCGGACCATTCTGATATAGGATTTAAAAATTAAAGGCTTTAATGTCCAATTAAATCAATTTTTCAACTCTTTTATCAGGCTTCTAATTAAAGCCATATTGTAACTCTTTTTCAGGCTGCTCTAACATCGAAACCTCCTGTTTAGCCAGACTCATTTCACCTCAGTGTGATGGTATACACATTCCAGACTGTCACTGGGTAATATCGGACTATTCTGATATAGGATTTAAAAATTAACGGTTTAAATTTCCACTTAAAGCTGTATTTAAACTTTTTTTTCAGGCTGCTATTTAAATCAATATTTTAAATCTCTTTCAGGCTGCTCTAAAAACGAAACCTCCTGTTTAGCCAGACTCATTTCACGACAGGGTGATAGTATACACATCCCAGACTGTCATTGGGTAATATCGGACTATTCTGATATAGGATTTTAAAATTAAAGGCTTTAATGTCCAATTAAAGCAATTTTTCAACTCTTTTATCAGGCTTCTAATTAAAGCCATATTGTAACTCTTTTTCAGGCTGCTCTAAAAACGAAACCTCCTGTTTAGCCAGACTCATTTCACGTCAGGGTGATATTATACATATCCCAGACTGTCACTGGGTAATATCGGACCATTCTCATATAGGTTTTTAAAATTAAAGGCTTTAATGTCCAATTAAATCTATATTTTGGCTATATTTTGGCTTCTAATTTAAGGCATATTGTAAAACTTTTTCAGGCTGCCCTAACATCGAAACCTCCTGTTTAGCCAGGCTCATTTCACCTCAGGGTGATAGTATACACATCCCAGACTGTCACTGGGTAATATTGGACTATTCTGATACAGGATTTTAAAATTAAAGGCTTTAATGTCCAATTAAAGCAATGTTTCAACTCTTTTATCAGGCTGCTAATTAAAGCCATATTGCAACTCTTTTTCAGGCTGCTCTTGAAACGAAATTTCCTGTTAATCTAGACTAATTTCATGTCATTGTGATAGTATACACATCCCAGACTGTCACTGGGTAATATCGGACCATTCTGATATATGATTTTAAAATTAAAGTCTGAAATGTCCAATTAAATCTATATTTCGGCTATATTTTGGCTCCTAATTGAAGACATATTGTAGCTCTTTTTCAGGCTGCTCTAACATCGAAACCTCCTGTTTAGCCAGAATCATTTCACCTCAGGGTGATAGTATACACATCCCAGACTGTCACTGGGTAATATTGGACTATTCTGATATAGGACTTTAAAATTAAAGGCTTTAATGTCCAATTAAAGCAATTTTGCAACTCTTTTATCAGGCTGCTAATTAAAGCCATATTGTAACTCTTTTTCAGGCTGCTCTTGAAACGAAATTTCCTGTTAATCCAGACTCATTTCATGTCAGTGTGATAGTATACACATCCCATATTGTCACTGGGTAATATCGGACTATTCTGATATAGGATTTAAAAATTAAAGGCTTTAATGTCCAATTAAATCAATTTTTCAACTCTTTTATCAGGCTTCTAATTAAAGCCATATTGTAACTCTTTTTCAGGCTGCTCTAACATCGAAACCTCCTGTTTAGCCAGACTCATTTCACCTCAGTGTGATAGTATACACATTCCAGACTGTCACTGGGTAATATCGGACTATTCTGATATAGGATTTAAAAATTAACGGTTTAAATTTCCACTTAAAGCTGTATTTAAACTTTTTTTTCAGGCTGCTATTTAAATCAATATTTTAAATCTTTTTCAGGCTGCTCTTGAAACGAAATCTCCTGTTTAGCCAGACTCATTTCACGACAGGGTGATATTATACATATCCCAGACTGTCACTGGGTAATATCGGACCATTCTGATATAGGATTTTAAAATTAAAGGCTTTACTGTCCAATTAAAGCAATTTTTCAACACTTTTATCATGCTTCTAATTATATCCATATTGTAACTCTTTTTCAGGCTGCTCTGAAAACGAAACCTCCTGTTTAGCCAGACTCATTTCACATCAGGGTGATATTATACATATCTCAGACTGTCACTGGGTAATATCGGACCATTCTGATATAGGAATTTAAAAATAAAGTGTTAAATGTCCAATTAAATCTATATTTTGGCTATGTTTTGGCTTCTAATTTAAGGCATATTGTAACACTTTTTCAGGCTGCCCTAACATAAAAACCTCCTGTTTATCCAGACTAATTTCACCTCAGGGTGATAGTATACACATCCCAGACTGTCACTGGGTAATATTGGACTTTTCTGATATGGGATTTTAAAATTAAAGGCTGTAATGTCCAAATAAAGCAATTTTTCAACTCTTTTATCAGGCTGCTAATTAAAGCCATATTGTAACTCTTTTTCAGGCTGCTCTTGAAACGAAATCTCCTGTTTAGCCAGACTCATTTCACGTCAGGGTGATATTATACATATCCCAGACTGTCACTGGGTAATATCGGACCATTCTGATATAGGATTTTAAAATTAAAGGCTTTACTGTCCAATTAAAGCAATTTTTCAACTCTTTTATCATGCTTCTAATTATATCCATATTGTAACTCTTTTTCAGGCTGCTCTGAAAACGAAACCTCCTGTTTAGCCAGACTCATTTCACCTCAGTGTGATAGTATACACATTCCAGACTGTCACTGGGTAATATCGGACTATTCTGATATAGGATTTAAAAATTAACGGTTTAAATTTCCACTTAAAGCTGTATTTAAACTTTTTTTTCAGGCTGCTATTTAAATCAATATTTTAAATCTTTTTCAGGCTGCTCTAAAAACGAAACCTCCTGTTTAGCCAGACTCATTTCACGTCAGGGTGATAGTATACACATCCCAGACTGTCATTGGGTAATATCGGACTATTCTGATATAGGATTTTAAAATGAAAGGCTTTAATGTCCAATTAAAGCAATTTTTCAACTCTTTTTTTTCAGGCTTCTAATTAAAGCAATATTGTAACTCTTTTTCAGGCTGGTCTAAAAACGAAACCTCCTGTTTAGCCAGACTCATTTCACGTCAGGGTGATATTATACATATCCCAGACTGTCACTGGGTAATATCGGACCATTCTGATATAGGAATTTAAAAATAAAGTGTTAAATGTCCAATTAAATCTATATTTTGGCTATGTTTTGGCTTCTAATTTAAGGCATATTGTAACACTTTTTCAGGCTGCCCTAACATCAAAACCTCCTGTTTATCCAGACTAATTTCACCTCAGGGTGATAGTATACACATCCCAGACTGTCACTCGGTAATATTGGACTTTTCTGATATGGGATTTTAAAATTAAAGGCTGTAATGTCCAATTAAAGCAATTTTTCAACTCTTTTATCAGGCTGCTAATTAAAGCCATATTGTAAATCTTTTTCAGGCTGCTCTTGAAACGAAATCTCCTGTTTAGCCAGACTCATTTCACGTCAGGGTGATATTATACATATCCCAGACTGTCACTGGGTAATATCGGACCATTCTGATATAGGATTTTAAAATTAAAGGCTTTACTGTCCAATTAAAGCAATTTTTCAACTCTTTTATCATGCTTCTAATTATATCCATATTGTAACTCTTTTTCAGGCTGCTCTGAAAACGAAACCTCCTGTTTAGCCAGACTCATTTCACATCAGGGTGATATTATACATATCTCAGACTGTCACTGGGTAATATCGGACCATTCTGATATAGGAATTTAAAAATAAAGTGTTAAATGTCCAATTAAATCTATATTTTGGCTATGTTTTGGCTTCTAATTTAAGGCATATTGTAACACTTTTTCAGGCTGCCCTAACATCAAAACCTCCTGTTTATCCAGACTAATTTCACCTCAGGGTGATAGTATACACATCCCAGACTGTCACTGGGTAATATTGGACTTTTCTGATATGGGATTTTAAAATTAAAGGCTGTAATGTCCAATTAAAGCAATTTTTCAACTCTTTTATCAGGCTGCTAATTAAAGCCATATTGTAACTCTTTTTCAGGCTGCTCTTGAAACGAAATCTCCTGTTTAGCCAGACTCATTTCACGACAGGGTGATATTATACATATCCCAGACTGTCACTGGGTAATATCGGACCATTCTGATATAGGATTTTAAAATTAAAGGCTTTACTGTCCAATTAAAGCAATTTTTCAACACTTTTATCATGCTTCTAATTATATCCATATTGTAACTCTTTTTCAGGCTGCTCTGAAAACGAAACCTCCTGTTTAGCCAGACTCATTTCACATCAGGGTGATATTATACATATCTCAGACTGTCACTGGGTAATATCGGACCATTCTGATATAGGAATTTAAAAATAAAGTGTTAAATGTCCAATTAAATCTATATTTTGGCTATGTTTTGGCTTCTAATTTAAGGCATATTGTAACACTTTTTCAGGCTGCCCTAACATCAAAACCTCCTGTTTATCCAGACTAATTTCACCTCAGGGTGATAGTATACACATCCCAGACTGTCACTGGGTAATATTGGACTTTTCTGATATGGGATTTTAAAATTAAAGGCTGTAATGTCCAAATAAAGCAATTTTTCAACTCTTTTATCAGGCTGCTAATTAAAGCCATATTGTAACTCTTTTTCAGGCTGCTCTTGAAACGAAATCTCCTGTTTAGCCAGACTCATTTCACGTCAGGGTGATATTATACATATCCCAGACTGTCACTGGGTAATATCGGACCATTCTGATATAGGATTTTAAAATTAAAGGCTTTACTGTCCAATTAAAGCAATTTTTCAACTCTTTTATCATGCTTCTAATTATATCCATATTGTAACTCTTTTTCAGGCTGCTCTGAAAACGAAACCTCCTGTTTAGCCAGACTCATTTCACATCAGGGTGATATTATACATATCTCAGACTGCCACTGGGTAATATCGGACCATTCTGATATAGGAATTTAAAAATAAAATGTTAAATGTCCAATTAAATCTATATTTTGGCTATGTTTTGGCTTCTAATTTAAGGCATATTGTAACACTTTTTCAGGCTGCCCTAACATCAAAACCTCCTGTTTATCCAGACTAATTTCACCTCAGGGTGATAGTATACACATCCCAGACTGTCACTGGGTAATATTGGACTTTTCTGATATGGGATTTTAAAATTAAAGGCTGTAATGTCCAATTAAAGCAATTTTTCAAACTTTTATCAGGCTGCTAATTAAAGCCATATTGTAACTCTTTTTCAGGCTGCTCTTGAAACGAAATCTCCTGTTTAGCCAGACTCATTTCACGTCAGGGTGATAGTATACACATCCCATATTGTCACTGGGTAATATCGGACTATTCTGATATAGGATTTAAAAATTAAAGGCTTTAATGTCCAATTAAATCAATTTTTCAACTCTTTTATCAGGCTTCTAATTAAAGCCATATTGTAACTCTTTTTCAGGCTGCTCTAACATCGAAACCTCCTGTTTAGCCAGACTCATTTCACCTCAGTGTGATAGTATACACATTCCAGACTGTCACTGGGTAATATCGGACTATTCTGATATAGGATTTAAAAATTAACGGTTTAAATTTCCACTTAAAGCTGTATTTAAACTTTTTTTTCAGGCTGCTATTTAAATCAATATTTTAAATCTTTTTCAGGCTGCTCTAAAAACGAAACCTCCTGTTTAGCCAGACTCATTTCACGTCAGGGTGATAGTATACACATCCCAGACTGTCATTGGGTAATATCGGACTATTCTGATATAGGATTTTAAAATTAAAGGCTTTAATGTCCAATTAAAGCAATTTTTCAACTCTTTTTTTTCAGGCTTCTAATTAAAGCAATATTGTAACTCTTTTTCAGGCTGGTCTAAAAACGAAACCTCCTGTTTAGCCAGACTCATTTCACGTCAGGGTGATATTATACATATCCCAGACTGTCACTGGGTAATATCGGACCATTCTGATATAGGAATTTAAAAATAAAGTGTTAAATGTCCAATTAAATCTATATTTTGGCTATGTTTTGGCTTCTAATTTAAGGCATATTGTAACACTTTTTCAGGCTGCCCTAACATCAAAACCTCCTGTTTATCCAGACTAATTTCACCTCAGGGTGATAGTATACACATCCCAGACTGTCACTGGGTAATATTGGACTTTTCTGATATGGGATTTTAAAATTAAAGGCTGTAATGTCCAATTAAAGCAATTTTTCAACTCTTTTATCAGGCTGCTAATTAAAGCCATATTGTAACTCTTTTTCAGGCTGCTCTTGAAACGAAATCTCCTGTTTAGCCAGACTCATTTCACGTCAGGGTGATATTATACATATCCCAGACTGTCACTGGGTAATATCGGACCATTCTGATATAGGATTTTAAAATTAAAGGCTTTACTGTCCAATTAAAGCAATTTTTCAACTCTTTTATCATGCTTCTAATTATATCCATATTGTAACTCTTTTTCAGGCTGCTCTGAAAACGAAACCTCCTGTTTAGCCAGACTCATTTCACATCAGGGTGATATTATACATATCTCAGACTGTCACTGGGTAATATCGGACCATTCTGATATAGGAATGTCAAAATAAAGTGTTAAATGTCCAATTAAATCTATATTTTGGCTATGTTTTGGCTTCTAATTTAAGGCATATTGTAACACTTTTTCAGGCTGCCCTAACATCAAAACCTCCTGTTTATCCAGACTAATTTCACCTCAGGGTGATAGTATACACATCCCAGACTGTCACTGGGTAATATTGGACTTTTCTGAAATGGGATTTTAAAATTAAAGGCTGTAATGTCCAATTAAAGCAATTTTTCAACTATTTTATCAGGCTGCTAATTAAAGCCATATTGTAACTCTTTTTCAGGCTGCTCTTGAAACGAAATCTCCTGTTTAGCCAGACTCATTTCACGTCAGGGTGATATTATTCATATCCCAGACTGTCACTGGGTAATATCGGACCATTCTGATGTAGGATTTTAAAAATAAAGTGTTAAATGTCCAATTAAATCTATATTTTGGCTATATTTTGGCTTCTAATTTAAGGCATATTGTAACACTTTTTCAGGCTGCCCTAACATC
Source organism: Zingel zingel (assembly GCA_023566125.1). Lineage (NCBI taxonomy): Eukaryota > Metazoa > Chordata > Actinopteri > Perciformes > Percidae > Zingel > Zingel zingel. Next base: position 14,397,515 of record CM042317.1, read on the forward strand.
GAAACCTCCTTTTTAGCCAGACTAATTTCACCTCAGGGTGATAGTATACACATCCCAGACTGTCACTGGGTAATATCGGACTATTCTGATATAGGATTTTAAAATTAAAGGCCGTAATGTCCAATTAAATCAATTTTTCAACTCTTTTATCAGGCTGCTAATTAAAGCCATATTGCAACTCTTTTTCAGGCTGCTCTTGAAACGAAATCTCCTGTTAATCTAGACTAATTTCATGTCATTGTGATAGTATACACATCCCAGACTGTCACTGGGTAATATCGGACCATTCTGATATAGGATTTTAAAATTAAAGTCTTAAATGTAAAAATTAAATCTATATTTCGACTATATTTTGGCTTCTAATTAAAGACATATTGTAACTCTTTTTCAGGCTGCTCTAAAAATGAAACCTCCTGTTTAGCTAGACTCATGTCACGTCAGGGTGATATTATACACATCCCAGACTGTCACTGGGTAATATCGGACTATTCTGATATAGGATTTAAAATTTAAAGGTTTAAATGTCTATTTAAAGCTATATTTCAACTTTTTTTCAGGCTGCTAATTAAAGCCATATTGTAACTCTTTTGCAGGCTGCTCTAGAAACGAAACCTCCTGTTTAGCTAGACTCATTTCAAGTCAGGGTGATATTATACACATCCCAGACTGTCACTGGGAAATATCGGACAATTCTGATATAGGATTTTAAAATTAAAGGCTTTAATGTCCAATTAAAGCAATTTTTCAACTCTTTTATCAGGCTGCTAATTAAAGCCATATTGTAACTCTTTTTCAGGCTGCTCTTGAAACGAAATCTCCTGTTAATCCAGACTCATTTCATGTCAGTGTGATAGTATACACATCCCAGACTGTCACTGGGTAATATCGGACCATTCTGATATAGGATTTTAAAATTAAAGTCTTAAATGTCCAATTAAATCTATATTTCGGCTATATTTTGGCTTCTAATTAAAGACATATTGTATCTCTTTTTCAGGCTGCTCTAAAAACGAAACCTCCTGTTTAGCCAGACTCATTTCAAGTCAGGGTGATAGTATACACATCCCAGACTGTCACTGGGTAATATCGGACTATTCTGATATAGGATTTTAAAATTAAAGGCTTTAATGTCCAATTAAAGCAATTTTTCAACTCTTTTATCAGGCTGCTAATTAAAGCCGTATTGTAACTCTTTTTCAGGCTTCTCTAAAAATGAAACCTCCTGTTTAGCTAGACTCATGTTACGTCAGGGTGATATTATACACATCCCAGACTGTCACTGGGTAATATCGGACTATTCTGATATAGGATTTAAAAATTAAAGGTTTAAATGTCCATTTAAAGCTATATTTCAACTTTTTTTCAGACTGCTAATTAAAGCCATATTGTAACTCTTTTTCAGGCTGCTCTAGAAACGAAACCTCCTGTTTAGCTAGACTCATTTCACGTCAGGGTGATAGAATACACATCCCAGACTGTCACTGGGTAATATCGGACTATTCCGATATAGGATTTTAAAATTAAAGGCTTTAATGTCCAATTAAAGCAATTTTTCAACTCTTTTATCAGGCTTCTAATTAAAGACATATTGTATCTCTTTTTCAGGCTGATCTAACATCGAAACCTCCTGTTTAGCCAGACTCATTTCAAGTCAGGGTGATATTATACACATCCCAGACTGTCACTGGGAAATATCGGACAATTCTGATGTAGGATTTTAAAAATAAAGTGTTAAATGTCCAATTAAATCTATATTTTGGCTATATTTTGGCTTCTAATTTAAGGCATATTGTAAAACTTTTTCAGGCTGCCCTAACATCGAAACCTCCTGTTTAGCCAGACTCATTTCACCTCAGGGTGATATTATACACATCCCAGACTGTCACTGGGAAATATCGGACCATTCTGATATAGGATTTTAAAATTAAAGTCTTAAATGTCCAATTAAATCTATATTTCGGCTATATTTTGGCTTCTAATTAAAGACATATTGTATTTCTTTTTCAGGCTGCTCTAACATCGAAACCTCCTGTTTAGCCAGACTCATTTCAAGTCAGGGTGATATTATACACATCCCAGACTGTCACTGGGAAATATCGGACAATTCTGATATAGGATTTTAAAATTAAAGTCTTAAATGTCCAATTACATCTATATTTCGGCTATATTTTGGCTTCTAATTAAAGACATATTGTATCTCTTTTTCAGGCTTTTCTAACATCGAAACATCCTGTTTAGCCAGACTCATTTCACCTCAGGGTGATAGTATACACATCCCAGACTGTCAGTGGGTAATATCGGACTATTCTGATATAGGATTTAAAAATTAAAGGTTTAAATGTCCAATTAAAGCAATTTTTCAACTCTTTTATCAGGCTGCTAATGAAAGCCATATTGCAACTCTTTTTCAGGCTGCTCTTGAAACGAAATCTCCTGTTAATCCAGACTCATTTCATGTCAGGGTGATAGTATACACATCCCAGACTGTCACTGGGTAATATCGGACCATTCTGATGTAGGATTTTAAAAATAAAGTGTTAAATGTCCAATTAAATCTATATTTTGGCTATATTTTGGCTTCTAATTTAAGGCATATTGTAAAACTTTTTCAGGCTGCCCTAACATCGAAACCTCCTGTTTAGCCAGACTCATTTCACCTCAGGGTGATAGTATACACATCCCAGACTGTCACTGGGTAATATTGGACTATTCTGATATAGGATTTTAAAATTAAAGGCTTTAATGTCCAATTAAAGCAATTTTTCAACTCTTTTATCAGGCTGCTAATTAAAGCCATATTGCAACTCTTTTTCAGGCTGCTCTTGAAACGAAATCTCCTGTTAATCTAGACTAATTTCATGTCATTGTGATAGTATACACATCCCAGACTGTCACTGGGTAATGTCGGACCATTCTGATATAGGATTTTAAAATTAAAGACTTAAATGTCCAATTAAATCTATATTTCGGCTATATTTTGGCTTCTAATTAAAGACATATTGTAACTCTTTTTCAGGCTGCTCTAGAAACGAACCCTCCTGTTTAGCCATACTCATTTCACGTCAGGGTGATAGTATACACATCCCAGACTGTCATTGGGTAATATCGGACTATTCTGATATAGGATTTTAAAATTAAAGGCTTTAATGTCAAATTAAAGCAATTTTTCAACTCTTTTATCAGGCTTCTAATTAAAGCCATATTGTAACTCTTTTTCAGGCTGCTCTAAAAACGAAACCTCCTGTGTAGCCAGACTCATTTAACGTCAGGGTGATATTATACATATCCCAGACTGTCACTGGGTAATATCGGACCATTCTGATATAGGATTTTAAAAATAAAGTCTTAAATGTCCAATTAAATCTATATTTCGGCTATATTTTGGCTCCTAATTAAAGACATATTGTAGCTCTTTTTCAGGCTGCTCTAACATCGAAACCTCCTGTTTAGCCAGACTCATTTCACCTCAGGGTGATAGTTTACATATCCCAGACTGTCACTGGGTAATATTGGACTATTCTGATATAGGATTTAAAAATTAACGGTTTAAATTTCCACTTAAAGCTGTATTTAAACTTTTTTTTCAGGCTGCTATTTAAATCAATATTTTAAATCTTGTTCAGGCTGCTCTAAAAACGAAACCTCCTGTTTAGCCAGACTCATTTCAAGTCAGGGTGATATTATACACATCCCAGACTGTCACTGGGAAATATCGGACAATTCTGATATAGGATTTTAAAATTAAAGTCTTAAATGTCCAATTACATCTATATTTCGGCTATATTTTGGCTTCTAATTAAAGACATATTGTATCTCTTTTTCAGGCTTTTCTAACATCGAAACATCCTGTTTAGCCAAACTCATTTCACCTCAGGGTGATAGTATACACATTCCAGACTGTCACTGGGTAATATCGGACTATTCTGATATAGGATTTACAAATTAAAGGCTTTAATATCCAATTAAAGCAATTTTTCAACTCTTTTATCAGGCTTCTAATTAAAGACATATTGTATCTCTTTTTCAGGCTGCTCTAACATCGAAACCTCCTGTTTAGCCAGACTCATTTCAAGTCAGGGTGATATTATACACATCTCAGACTGTCATTGGGAAATACCGGACAATTCTGATATAGGATTTTAAAATTAAAGTCTTAAATGTCCAATTACATCTATATTTCGGCAATATTTTGTCTTCTAATTAAAGACATATTGTATCTCTTTTTCAGGCTTTTCTAACATCGAAACATCCTGTTTAGCCAGACTCATTTCACCTCAGGGTGATAGTATGCACATCCCAGACTGTCAGTGGGTAATATCGGACTATTCTGATATAGGATTTAAAAATTAAAGGTTTAAATGTCCATTTAAAGCTATATTTAAACTTTTTTTTCAGGCTGCTATCTAAATCAATATTTTAAATCTTTTTCAGGCTGCTCTAAAAACGAAACCTCCTGTTTAGCCAGACTCATTTCACGTCAGGGTGATATTATACATATCCCAGACTGTCACTGGGTAATATCGGACCATTCTGATATAGGATTTTATAAATAAAGTGTTAAATGTCCAATTAAATCTATATATTGGCTATATTTTGGCTTCTAATTAAAGACATATTGTATCTCTTTTTCAGGCTGCTCTAACATCGAAACCTCCTGTTTAGCCAGACTCATTTCAAGTCAGGGTGATATTATACACATCCCAGACTGTCACTGGGAAATATGGGACAATTCTGATATAGGATTTTAAAATTAAAGTCTTAAATGTCCAATTACATCTATATTTCGGCTATATTTTGGCTTCTAATTAAAGACATATTGTATCTCTTTTTCAGGCTTTTCTAACATCGAAACATCCTGTTTAGCCAAACTCATTTCACCTCAGGGTGATAGTATACACATTCCAGACTGTCACTGGGTAATATCGGACTATTCTGATATAGGATTTACAAATTAAAGGCTTTAATATCCAATTAAAGCAATTTTTCAACTCTTTTATCAGGCTTCTAATTAAAGACATATTGTATCTCTTTTTCAGGCTGCTCTAACATCGAAACCTCCTGTTTAGCCAGACTCATTTCAAGTCAGGGTGATATTATACACATCCCAGACTGTCATTGGGAAATACCGGACAATTCTGATATAGGATTTTAAAATTAAAGTCTTAAATGTCCAATTACATCTATATTTCGGCAATATTTTGTCTTCTAATTAAAGACATATTGTATCTCTTTTTCAGGCTTTTCTAACATCGAAACATCCTGTTTAGCCAGACTCATTTCACCTCAGGGTGATAGTATGCACATCCCAGACTGTCAGTGGGTAATATCGGACTATTCTGATATAGGATTTAAAAATTAAAGGTTTAAATGTCCATTTAAAGCTATATTTAAACTTTTTTTTCAGGCTGCTATTTAAATCAATATTTTAAATATTTTTCAGGCTGCTCTAAAAACGAAACCTCCTGTTTAGCCAGACTCATTTCACGTCAGGGTGATATTATACATATCCCAGACTGTCACTGGGTAATATAAGACCATTCTGATATAGGATTTTAAAAATAAAGTCTTAAATGTCCAATTAAATCTATATTTCGGCTATATTTTGGCTCCTAATTAAAGACATATTGTAGCTCTTTTTCAGGCTGCTCTAACATCGAAACCTCCTGTTTAGCCAGACTCATTTCACGTCAGGGTGATAGTATACACATCCCAGACTGTCATTGGGTAATATCGGACTATTCTGATATAGCATTTAAAAATTAACGGTTTAAATTTCCACTTAAAGCAGTATTTAAACTTTTTTTTCAGGCTGCTATTTAAATCAATATTTTAAATCTTTTTCAGGCTGCTCTAAAAACGAACCCTCCTGTTTAGCCATACTCATTTCACGTCAGGGTGATAGTATACACATCCCAGACTGTCATTGGGTAATATCGGACCATTCTGATATAGGATTTTAAAAATAAAGTCTTAAATGTCCAATTAAATCTATATTTCGGCTATATTTTGGCTCCTAATTGAAGACATATTGTAGCTCTTTTTCAGGCTGCTCTAACATCGAAACCTCCTGTTTAGCCAGACTCATTTCACGTCAGGGTGATAGTATACACATCCCAGACTGTCATTGGGTAATATCGGACTATTCTGATATAGGATTTAAAAATTAACGGTTTAAATTTCCACTTAAAGCAGTATTTAAACTTTTTTTTCAGGCTGCTATCTAAATCAATATTTTAAATCTTTTTCAGGCTGCTCTAAAAACGAAACCTCCTGTTTAGCCAGACTCATTTCACGTCAGGGTGATATTATACATATCCCAGACTGTCACTGGGTAATATCGGACCATTCTGATATAGGATTTTATAAATAAAGTGTTAAATGTCCAATTAAATCTATATATTGGCTATATTTTGGCTTCTAATTAAAGACATATTGTATCTCTTTTTCAGGCTGCTCTAACATCGAAACCTCCTGTTTAGCCAGACTCATTTCAAGTCAGGGTGATATTATACACATCCCAGACTGTCACTGGGAAATATCGGACAATTCTGATATAGGATTTTAAAATTAAAGTCTTAAATGTCCAATTACATCTATATTTCGGCTATATTTTGGCTCCTAATTAAAGACATATTGTAGCTCTTTTTCAGGCTGCTCTAACATCGAAACCTCCTGTTTAGCCAGACTCATTTCACGTCAGGGTGATAGTATACACATCCCAGACTGTCATTGGGTAATATCGGACTATTCTGATATAGGATTTAAAAATTAACGGTTTAAATTTCCACTTAAAGCAGTATTTAAACTTTTTTTTCAGGCTGCTATTTAAATCAATATTTTAAATCTTTTTCAGGCTGCTATAAAAACGAACCCTCCTGTTTAGCCAGACTCATTTCAAGTCAGGGTGATATTATACACATCCCAGACTGTCACTGGGAAATATCGGACAATTCTGATATAGGATTTTAAAATTAAAGTCTTAAATGTCCAATTACATCTATATTTCGGCTATATTTTGGCTTCTAATTAAAGACATATTGTATCTCTTTTTCAGGCTTTTCTAACATCGAAACATCCTGTTTAGCCAAACTCATTTCACCTCAGGGTGATAGTATACACATTCCAGACTGTCACTGGGTAATATCGGACTATTCTGATATAGGATTTACAAATTAAAGGCTTTAATATCCAATTACATCTATATTTCGGCAATATTTTGTCTTCTAATTAAAGACATATTGTATCTCTTTTTCAGGCTTTTCTAACATCGAAACATCCTGTTTAGCCAGACTCATTTCACCTCAGGGTGATAGTATGCACATCCCAGACTGTCAGTGGGTAATATCGGACTATTCTGATATAGGATTTAAAAATTAAAGGTTTAAATGTCCATTTAAAGCTATATTTAAACTTTTTTTTCAGGCTGCTATTTAAATCAATATTTTAAATCTTTTTCAGGCTGCTCTAAAAACGAAACCTCCTGTTTAGCCAGACTCATTTCACGTCAGGGTGATATTATACATATCCCAGACTGTCACTGGGTAATATAAGACCATTCTGATATAGGATTTTAAAAATAAAGTCTTAAATGTCCAATTAAATCTATATTTCGGCTATATTTTGGCTCCTAATTAAAGACATATTGTAGCTCTTTTTCAGGCTGCTCTAACATCGAAACCTCCTGTTTAGCCAGACTCATTTCACGTCAGGGTGATAGTATACACATCCCAGACTGTCATTGGGTAATATCGGACTATTCTGATATAGCATTTAAAAATTAACGGTTTAAATTTCCACTTAAAGCAGTATTTAAACTTTTTTTTCAGGCTGCTATTTAAATCAATATTTTAAATCTTTTTCAGGCTGCTCTAAAAACGAACCCTCCTGTTTAGCCATACTCATTTCACGTCAGGGTGATAGTATACACATCCCAGACTGTCATTGGGTAATATCGGACCATTCTGATATAGGATTTTAAAAATAAAGTCTTAAATGTCCAATTAAATCTATATTTCGGCTATATTTTGGCTCCTAATTGAAGACATATTGTAGCTCTTTTTCAGGCTGCTCTAACATCGAAACCTCCTGTTTAGCCAGACTCATTTCACGTCAGGGTGATAGTATACACATCCCAGACTGTCATTGGGTAATATCGGACTATTCTGATATAGGATTTAAAAATTAACGGTTTAAATTTCCACTTAAAGCAGTATTTAAACTTTTTTTTCAGGCTGCTATCTAAATCAATATTTTAAATCTTTTTCAGGCTGCTCTAAAAACGAAACCTCCTGTTTAGCCAGACTCATTTCACGTCAGGGTGATATTATACATATCCCAGACTGTCACTGGGTAATATCGGACCATTCTGATATAGGATTTTATAAATAAAGTGTTAAATGTCCAATTAAATCTATATATTGGCTATATTTTGGCTTCTAATTAAAGACATATTGTATCTCTTTTTCAGGCTGCTCTAACATCGAAACCTCCTGTTTAGCCAGACTCATTTCAAGTCAGGGTGATATTATACACATCCCAGACTGTCACTGGGAAATATCGGACAATTCTGATATAGGATTTTAAAATTAAAGTCTTAAATGTCCAATTACATCTATATTTCGGCTATATTTTGGCTCCTAATTAAAGACATATTGTAGCTCTTTTTCAGGCTGCTCTAACATCGAAACCTCCTGTTTAGCCAGACTCATTTCACGTCAGGGTGATAGTATACACATCCCAGACTGTCATTGGGTAATATCGGACTATTCTGATATAGGATTTAAAAATTAACGGTTTAAATTTCCACTTAAAGCAGTATTTAAACTTTTTTTTCAGGCTGCTATTTAAATCAATATTTTAAATCTTTTTCAGGCTGCTATAAAAACGAACCCTCCTGTTTAGCCATACTTATTTCACGTCAGGGTAATAGTATACACATCCCAGACTGTCATTGGGTAATATCGGACCATTCTGATATAGGATTTTAAAAATAAAGTCTTAAATGTCCAATTAAATCTATATTTTGGCTATATTTTGGCTTCTAATTAAAGACATATTGTATCTCTTTTTCAGGCTGCTCTAACATCGAAACCTCCTGTTTAGCCAGACTCATTTCACCTCAGGGTGATAGTATACACATACCAGACTGTCATTGGGTAATATCGGACTATTCTGATATAGGATTTTAAAATTAAAGGCTTTAATATCCAATTAAAGCAATTTTTCAACTCTTTTATCAGGCTTCTAATTAAAGACATATTGTATCTCTTTTTCAGGCTGCTCTAACATCGAAACCTCCTGTTTAGCCAGACTCATTTCAAGTCAGGGTGATATTATACACATCCCAGACTGTCATTGGGAAATACCGGACAATTCTGATATAGGATTTTAAAATTAAAGTCTTAAATGTCCAATTACATCTATATTTCGGCAATATTTTGTCTTCTAATTAAATACATATTGTATCTCTTTTTCAGGCTTTTCTAACATCGAAACATCCTGTTTAGCCAGACTCATTTCACCTCAGGGTGATAGTATGCACATCCCAGACTGTCAGTGGGTAATATCGGACTATTCTGATATAGGATTTAAAAATTAAAGGTTTAAATGTCCATTTAAAGCAATTTTTCAACTCTTTTATCAGGCTTCTATTTAAATCAATATTTTAAATCTTTTTCAGGCTGCTCTAAAAACGAAACCTCCTGTTTAGCCAGACTCATTTCACGTCAGGGTGATAGTATACACATCCCAGACTGTCACTGGGTAATATCGGACCATTCTGATATAGGATTTTAAAAATAAAGTCTTAAATGTCCAATTAAATCTATATTTCGGCTATATTTTGGCTCCTAATTAAATACATATTGTAGCTCTTTTTCAGGCTGCTCTAACATCGAAACCTCCTGTTTAGCCAGACTCATTTCACGTCAGGGTGATAGTATACACATCCCAGACTGTCATTGGGTAATATCGGACTATTCTGATATAGGATTTAAAAATTAACGGTTTAAATTTCCACTTAAAGCAGTATTTAAACTTTTTTTTCAGGCTGCTATCTAAATCAATATTTTAAATCTTTTTCAGGCTGCTCTAAAAACGAAACCTCCTGTTTAGCCAGACTCATTTCACGTCAGGGTGATATTATACATATCCCAGACTGTCACTGGGTAATACCGGACCATTCTGATATAGGATTTTATAAATAAAGTGTTAAATGTCCAATTAAATCTATATATTGGCTATATTTTGGCTTCTAATTAAAGACATATTGTATCTCTTTTTCAGGCTGCTCTAACATCGAAACCTCCTGTTTAGCCAGACTCATTTCAAGTCAGGGTGATATTATACACATCCCAGACTGTCACTGGGAAATATCGGACAATTCTGATATAGGATTTTAAAATTAAAGTCTTAAATGTCCAATTACATCTATATTTCGGCTATATTTTGGCTTCTAATTAAAGACATATTGTATCTCTTTTTCAGGCTGCTCTAACATCGAAACCTCCTGTTTAGCCAGACTCATTTCACCTCAGGGTGATAGTATACACATCCCAGACTGTCATTGGGTAATATCGGACTATTCTGATATAGGATTTTAAAATTAAAGGCTTTAATATCCAATTAAAGCAATTTTTCAACTCTTTTATCAGGCTTCTAATTAAAGACATATTGTATCTCTTTTTCAGGCTGCTCTAACATCGAAACCTCCTGTTTAGCCAGACTCATTTCAAGTCAGGGTGATATTATACACATCCCAGACTGTCATTGGGAAATACCGGACAATTCTGATATAGGATTTTAAAATTAAAGTCTTAAATGTCCAATTACATCTATATTTCGGCAATATTTTGTCTTCTAATTAAATACATATTGTATCTCTTTTTCAGGCTTTTCTAACATCGAAACATCCTGTTTAGCCAGACTCATTTCACCTCAGGGTGATAGTATGCACATCCCAGACTGTCAGTGGGTAATATCGGACTATTCTGATATAGGATTTAAAAATTAAAGGTTTAAATGTCCATTTAAAGCAATTTTTCAACTCTTTTATCAGGCTTCTATTTAAATCAATATTTTAAATCTTTTTCAGGCTGCTCTAAAAACGAAACCTCCTGTTTAGCCAGACTCATTTCACCTCAGGGTGATAGTATACACATCCCAGACTATCAGTGGGTAATATTGGACTATTCTGATATAGGATTTAAAAATTAAAGTTTTAAATGTCCATTTAAAGCTATATTTCAACTTTTTTTCAGGCTGCTAATTAAAGCCATATTGTAACTCTTTTTCAGGCTGCTCTAGAAACGAAACCTCCTGTTTAGCTAGACTCATTTCACGTCAGGGTGATATTATACACATCCCAGACTGTCACTGGGTAATATCGGACTATTCTGATATAGGATTTAAAAATTAAAGGTTTAAATGTCTATTTAAAGCTATATTTCAACTTTTTTTCAGGCTGCTAATTAAAGCCATATTGTAACTCTTTTGCAGGCTGCTCTAGAAACGAAACCTCCTGTTTAGCTAGACTCATTTCACGTCAGGGTGATAGTATACACATCCCAGACTGTCACTGGGTAATATCGGACAATTCTGATATAGGATTTTAAAATTAAAGTCTTAAATGTCCAATTAAATCTATATTTCGGCTATATTTTGGCTTCTAATTAAATACATATTGTATCTCTTTTTCAGGCTGCTCTAACATCGAAACCTCCTGTTTAGCCAGACTCATTTCACCTCAGGGTGATAGTATACACATCCCAGACTGTCACTGGGTAATATCGGACTATTCTGATATAGGATTTAAAAATTAAAGGCTTTAATGTCCAATTAAAGCAATTTTTCAACTCTTTTATCAGGCTGCTAATTAAAGCCATATTGTAACTCTTTTTCAGGCTGCTCTAGAAACGAAACCTCCTGTTTAGCTAGACTCATTTCACAGCAGGGTGATAGTATACACATCCCAGACTGTCACTGGGTAATATCGGACTATTCTGATATAGGATTTTAAAATTAAAGTCTTAAATGTCCAATTAAATCTATATTTCGTCTATATATTGGCTTCTAATTAAAGACATATTGTATATCTTTTTCAGGCTGCTCTAACATCGAAACCTCCTGTTTAGCCAGACTCATTTCACCTCAGTGTGATAGTATACACATTCCAGACTGTCACTGGGTAATATCGGACTATTCTGATATAGGATTTAAAAATTAAAGGCTTTAATATCCAATTAAAGCAATTTTTCAACTCTTTTATCAGGCTTCTAATTAAAGACATATTGTATCTCTTTTTCAGGCTGCTCTAACATCGAAACCTCCTGTTTAGCCAGACTCATTTCAAGTCAGGGTGATATTATACACATCCCAGACTGTCATTGGGAAATACCGGACAATTCTGATATAGGATTTTAAAATTAAAGTCTTAAATGTCCAATTATATCTATATTTCGGCAATATTTTGGCTTCTAATTAAAGACATATTGTATCTCTTTTTCTGGCTTTTCTAACATCGAAACATCCTGTTTAGCTAGATTCATTTCACCTCAGGGTGATAGTATGCACATTCCAGACTGTCAGTGGGTAATATCGGACTATTCTGATATAGGATTTAAAAAATAAAGGTTTAAATGTCCATTTAAAGCTATATTTAAACTTTTTTTTCAGGCTGCTATTTAAATCAATATTTTAAATCTTTTTCAGGCTGCTCTAAAAACGAAACCTCCTGTTTAGCCAGACTCATTTCACGTCAGGGTGATATTATACATATCCCAGACTGTCACTGGGTAATATCGGACCATTCTGATATAGGATTTTATAAATAAATTGTTAAATGTCCAATTAAATCTATATTTTGGCTATATTTTGGCTTCTAATTAAAGACATATTGTATCTCTTTTTCAGGCTGCTCTAACATCGAAACCTCCTGTATAGCCAGACTCATTTCACCTCAGGGTGATAGTTTACATATCCCAGACTGTCACTGGGTAATATTGGACTATTCTGATATAGGATTTAAAAATTAACGGTTTAAATTTCCACTTAAAGCTGTATTTAAACTTTTTTTTCAGGCTGCTATTTAAATCAATATTTTAAATCTTTTTCAGGCTGCTCTAAAAACGAAACCTCCTGTTTAGCCAGACTCATTTCACGTCAGGGTGATAGTATACACATCCCAGACTGTCATTGGGTAATATCGGACTATTCTGATATAGGATTTAAAAATTAACGGTTTAAATTTCCACTTAAAGCTGTATTTAAACTTTTTTTTCAGGCTGCTATTTAAATCAATATTTTAAATCTTTTTCAGGCTGCTCTAAAAACGAAACCTCCTGTTTAGCCAGACTCATTTCACGTCAGGGTGATATTATACATATCCCAGACTGTCACTGGGTAATATCGGACCATTCTGATATAGGATTTTATAAATAAAGTGTTAAATGTCCAATTAAATCTATATATTGGCTATATTTTGGCTTCTAATTAAAGACATATTGTATCTCTTTTTCAGGCTGCTCTAACATCGAAACCTCCTGTTTAGCCAGACTCATTTCAAGTCAGGGTGATATTATACACATCCCAGACTGTCACTGGGAAATATGGGACAATTCTGATATAGGATTTTAAAATTAAAGTCTTAAATGTCCAATTACATCTATATTTCGGCTATATTTTGGCTTCTAATTAAAGACATATTGTATCTCTTTTTCAGGCTTTTCTAACATCGAAACATCCTGTTTAGCCAAACTCATTTCACCTCAGGGTGATAGTATACACATTCCAGACTGTCACTGGGTAATATCGGACTATTCTGATATAGGATTTACAAATTAAAGGCTTTAATATCCAATTAAAGCAATTTTTCAACTCTTTTATCAGGCTTCTAATTAAAGACATATTGTATCTCTTTTTCAGGCTGCTCTAACATCGAAACCTCCTGTTTAGCCAGACTCATTTCAAGTCAGGGTGATATTATACACATCCCAGACTGTCATTGGGAAATACCGGACAATTCTGATATAGGATTTTAAAATTAAAGTCTTAAATGTCCAATTACATCTATATTTCGGCAATATTTTGTCTTCTAATTAAAGACATATTGTATCTCTTTTTCAGGCTTTTCTAACATCGAAACATCCTGTTTAGCCAGACTCATTTCACCTCAGGGTGATAGTATGCACATCCCAGACTGTCAGTGGGTAATATCGGACTATTCTGATATAGGATTTAAAAATTAAAGGTTTAAATGTCCATTTAAAGCTATATTTAAACTTTTTTTTCAGGCTGCTATTTAAATCAATATTTTAAATATTTTTCAGGCTGCTCTAAAAACGAAACCTCCTGTTTAGCCAGACTCATTTCACGTCAGGGTGATATTATACATATCCCAGACTGTCACTGGGTAATATAAGACCATTCTGATATAGGATTTTAAAAATAAAGTCTTAAATGTCCAATTAAATCTATATTTCGGCTATATTTTGGCTCCTAATTAAAGACATATTGTAGCTCTTTTTCAGGCTGCTCTAACATCGAAACCTCCTGTTTAGCCAGACTCATTTCACGTCAGGGTGATAGTATACACATCCCAGACTGTCATTGGGTAATATCGGACTATTCTGATATAGCATTTAAAAATTAACGGTTTAAATTTCCACTTAAAGCAGTATTTAAACTTTTTTTTCAGGCTGCTATTTAAATCAATATTTTAAATCTTTTTCAGGCTGCTCTAAAAACGAACCCTCCTGTTTAGCCATACTCATTTCACGTCAGGGTGATAGTATACACATCCCAGACTGTCATTGGGTAATATCGGACCATTCTGATATAGGATTTTAAAAATAAAGTCTTAAATGTCCAATTAAATCTATATTTCGGCTATATTTTGGCTCCTAATTGAAGACATATTGTAGCTCTTTTTCAGGCTGCTCTAACATCGAAACCTCCTGTTTAGCCAGACTCATTTCACGTCAGGGTGATAGTATACACATCCCAGACTGTCATTGGGTAATATCGGACTATTCTGATATAGGATTTAAAAATTAACGGTTTAAATTTCCACTTAAAGCAGTATTTAAACTTTTTTTTCAGGCTGCTATCTAAATCAATATTTTAAATCTTTTTCAGGCTGCTCTAAAAACGAAACCTCCTGTTTAGCCAGACTCATTTCACGTCAGGGTGATATTATACATATCCCAGACTGTCACTGGGTAATATCGGACCATTCTGATATAGGATTTTATAAATAAAGTGTTAAATGTCCAATTAAATCTATATATTGGCTATATTTTGGCTTCTAATTAAAGACATATTGTATCTCTTTTTCAGGCTGCTCTAACATCGAAACCTCCTGTTTAGCCAGACTCATTTCAAGTCAGGGTGATATTATACACATCCCAGACTGTCACTGGGAAATATCGGACAATTCTGATATAGGATTTTAAAATTAAAGTCTTAAATGTCCAATTACATCTATATTTCGGCTATATTTTGGCTCCTAATTAAAGACATATTGTAGCTCTTTTTCAGGCTGCTCTAACATCGAAACCTCCTGTTTAGCCAGACTCATTTCACGTCAGGGTGATAGTATACACATCCCAGACTGTCATTGGGTAATATCGGACTATTCTGATATAGGATTTAAAAATTAACGGTTTAAATTTCCACTTAAAGCAGTATTTAAACTTTTTTTTCAGGCTGCTATTTAAATCAATATTTTAAATCTTTTTCAGGCTGCTATAAAAACGAACCCTCCTGTTTAGCCAGACTCATTTCAAGTCAGGGTGATATTATACACATCCCAGACTGTCACTGGGAAATATCGGACAATTCTGATATAGGATTTTAAAATTAAAGTCTTAAATGTCCAATTACATCTATATTTCGGCTATATTTTGGCTTCTAATTAAAGACATATTGTATCTCTTTTTCAGGCTTTTCTAACATCGAAACATCCTGTTTAGCCAAACTCATTTCACCTCAGGGTGATAGTATACACATTCCAGACTGTCACTGGGTAATATCGGACTATTCTGATATAGGATTTACAAATTAAAGGCTTTAATATCCAATTACATCTATATTTCGGCAATATTTTGTCTTCTAATTAAAGACATATTGTATCTCTTTTTCAGGCTTTTCTAACATCGAAACATCCTGTTTAGCCAGACTCATTTCACCTCAGGGTGATAGTATGCACATCCCAGACTGTCAGTGGGTAATATCGGACTATTCTGATATAGGATTTAAAAATTAAAGGTTTAAATGTCCATTTAAAGCTATATTTAAACTTTTTTTTCAGGCTGCTATTTAAATCAATATTTTAAATCTTTTTCAGGCTGCTCTAAAAACGAAACCTCCTGTTTAGCCAGACTCATTTCACGTCAGGGTGATATTATACATATCCCAGACTGTCACTGGGTAATATAAGACCATTCTGATATAGGATTTTAAAAATAAAGTCTTAAATGTCCAATTAAATCTATATTTCGGCTATATTTTGGCTCCTAATTAAAGACATATTGTAGCTCTTTTTCAGGCTGCTCTAACATCGAAACCTCCTGTTTAGCCAGACTCATTTCACGTCAGGGTGATAGTATACACATCCCAGACTGTCATTGGGTAATATCGGACTATTCTGATATAGCATTTAAAAATTAACGGTTTAAATTTCCACTTAAAGCAGTATTTAAACTTTTTTTTCAGGCTGCTATTTAAATCAATATTTTAAATCTTTTTCAGGCTGCTCTAAAAACGAACCCTCCTGTTTAGCCATACTCATTTCACGTCAGGGTGATAGTATACACATCCCAGACTGTCATTGGGTAATATCGGACCATTCTGATATAGGATTTTAAAAATAAAGTCTTAAATGTCCAATTAAATCTATATTTCGGCTATATTTTGGCTCCTAATTGAAGACATATTGTAGCTCTTTTTCAGGCTGCTCTAACATCGAAACCTCCTGTTTAGCCAGACTCATTTCACGTCAGGGTGATAGTATACACATCCCAGACTGTCATTGGGTAATATCGGACTATTCTGATATAGGATTTAAAAATTAACGGTTTAAATTTCCACTTAAAGCAGTATTTAAACTTTTTTTTCAGGCTGCTATCTAAATCAATATTTTAAATCTTTTTCAGGCTGCTCTAAAAACGAAACCTCCTGTTTAGCCAGACTCATTTCACGTCAGGGTGATATTATACATATCCCAGACTGTCACTGGGTAATATCGGACCATTCTGATATAGGATTTTATAAATAAAGTGTTAAATGTCCAATTAAATCTATATATTGGCTATATTTTGGCTTCTAATTAAAGACATATTGTATCTCTTTTTCAGGCTGCTCTAACATCGAAACCTCCTGTTTAGCCAGACTCATTTCAAGTCAGGGTGATATTATACACATCCCAGACTGTCACTGGGAAATATCGGACAATTCTGATATAGGATTTTAAAATTAAAGTCTTAAATGTCCAATTACATCTATATTTCGGCTATATTTTGGCTCCTAATTAAAGACATATTGTAGCTCTTTTTCAGGCTGCTCTAACATCGAAACCTCCTGTTTAGCCAGACTCATTTCACGTCAGGGTGATAGTATACACATCCCAGACTGTCATTGGGTAATATCGGACTATTCTGATATAGGATTTAAAAATTAACGGTTTAAATTTCCACTTAAAGCAGTATTTAAACTTTTTTTTCAGGCTGCTATTTAAATCAATATTTTAAATCTTTTTCAGGCTGCTATAAAAACGAACCCTCCTGTTTAGCCATACTTATTTCACGTCAGGGTAATAGTATACACATCCCAGACTGTCATTGGGTAATATCGGACCATTCTGATATAGGATTTTAAAAATAAAGTCTTAAATGTCCAATTAAATCTATATTTTGGCTATATTTTGGCTTCTAATTAAAGACATATTGTATCTCTTTTTCAGGCTGCTCTAACATCGAAACCTCCTGTTTAGCCAGACTCATTTCACCTCAGGGTGATAGTATACACATACCAGACTGTCATTGGGTAATATCGGACTATTCTGATATAGGATTTTAAAATTAAAGGCTTTAATATCCAATTAAAGCAATTTTTCAACTCTTTTATCAGGCTTCTAATTAAAGACATATTGTATCTCTTTTTCAGGCTGCTCTAACATCGAAACCTCCTGTTTAGCCAGACTCATTTCAAGTCAGGGTGATATTATACACATCCCAGACTGTCATTGGGAAATACCGGACAATTCTGATATAGGATTTTAAAATTAAAGTCTTAAATGTCCAATTACATCTATATTTCGGCAATATTTTGTCTTCTAATTAAATACATATTGTATCTCTTTTTCAGGCTTTTCTAACATCGAAACATCCTGTTTAGCCAGACTCATTTCACCTCAGGGTGATAGTATGCACATCCCAGACTGTCAGTGGGTAATATCGGACTATTCTGATATAGGATTTAAAAATTAAAGGTTTAAATGTCCATTTAAAGCAATTTTTCAACTCTTTTATCAGGCTTCTATTTAAATCAATATTTTAAATCTTTTTCAGGCTGCTCTAAAAACGAAACCTCCTGTTTAGCCAGACTCATTTCACGTCAGGGTGATAGTATACACATCCCAGACTGTCACTGGGTAATATCGGACCATTCTGATATAGGATTTTAAAAATAAAGTCTTAAATGTCCAATTAAATCTATATTTCGGCTATATTTTGGCTCCTAATTAAATACATATTGTAGCTCTTTTTCAGGCTGCTCTAACATCGAAACCTCCTGTTTAGCCAGACTCATTTCACGTCAGGGTGATAGTATACACATCCCAGACTGTCATTGGGTAATATCGGACTATTCTGATATAGGATTTAAAAATTAACGGTTTAAATTTCCACTTAAAGCAGTATTTAAACTTTTTTTTCAGGCTGCTATCTAAATCAATATTTTAAATCTTTTTCAGGCTGCTCTAAAAACGAAACCTCCTGTTTAGCCAGACTCATTTCACGTCAGGGTGATATTATACATATCCCAGACTGTCACTGGGTAATACCGGACCATTCTGATATAGGATTTTATAAATAAAGTGTTAAATGTCCAATTAAATCTATATATTGGCTATATTTTGGCTTCTAATTAAAGACATATTGTATCTCTTTTTCAGGCTGCTCTAACATCGAAACCTCCTGTTTAGCCAGACTCATTTCAAGTCAGGGTGATATTATACACATCCCAGACTGTCACTGGGAAATATCGGACAATTCTGATATAGGATTTTAAAATTAAAGTCTTAAATGTCCAATTACATCTATATTTCGGCTATATTTTGGCTTCTAATTAAAGACATATTGTATCTCTTTTTCAGGCTGCTCTAACATCGAAACCTCCTGTTTAGCCAGACTCATTTCACCTCAGGGTGATAGTATACACATCCCAGACTGTCATTGGGTAATATCGGACTATTCTGATATAGGATTTTAAAATTAAAGGCTTTAATATCCAATTAAAGCAATTTTTCAACTCTTTTATCAGGCTTCTAATTAAAGACATATTGTATCTCTTTTTCAGGCTGCTCTAACATCGAAACCTCCTGTTTAGCCAGACTCATTTCAAGTCAGGGTGATATTATACACATCCCAGACTGTCATTGGGAAATACCGGACAATTCTGATATAGGATTTTAAAATTAAAGTCTTAAATGTCCAATTACATCTATATTTCGGCAATATTTTGTCTTCTAATTAAATACATATTGTATCTCTTTTTCAGGCTTTTCTAACATCGAAACATCCTGTTTAGCCAGACTCATTTCACCTCAGGGTGATAGTATGCACATCCCAGACTGTCAGTGGGTAATATCGGACTATTCTGATATAGGATTTAAAAATTAAAGGTTTAAATGTCCATTTAAAGCAATTTTTCAACTCTTTTATCAGGCTTCTATTTAAATCAATATTTTAAATCTTTTTCAGGCTGCTCTAAAAACGAAACCTCCTGTTTAGCCAGACTCATTTCACGTCAGGGTGATAGTATGCACATCCCAGACTGTCAGTGGGTAATATCGGACTATTCTGATATAGGATTTAAAAATTAAAGGTTTAAATGTCCATTTAAAGCTATATTTAAACTTTTTTTTCAGGCTGCTATTTAAATCAATATTTTAAATCTTTTTCAGGCTGCTCTAAAAACGAAACCTCCTGTTTAGCCAGACTCATTTCACGTCAGGGTGATATTATACATATCCCAGACTGTCACTGGGTAATATAAGACCATTCTGATATAGGATTTTAAAAATAAAGTCTTAAATGTCCAATTAAATCTATATTTCGGCTATATTTTGGCTCCTAATTAAAGACATATTGTAGCTCTTTTTCAGGCTGCTCTAACATCGAAACCTCCTGTTTAGCCAGACTCATTTCACGTCAGGGTGATAGTATACACATCCCAGACTGTCATTGGGTAATATCGGACTATTCTGATATAGCATTTAAAAATTAACGGTTTAAATTTCCACTTAAAGCAGTATTTAAACTTTTTTTTCAGGCTGCTATTTAAATCAATATTTTAAATCTTTTTCAGGCTGCTCTAAAAACGAACCCTCCTGTTTAGCCATACTCATTTCACGTCAGGGTGATAGTATACACATCCCAGACTGTCATTGGGTAATATCGGACCATTCTGATATAGGATTTTAAAAATAAAGTCTTAAATGTCCAATTAAATCTATATTTCGGCTATATTTTGGCTCCTAATTGAAGACATATTGTAGCTCTTTTTCAGGCTGCTCTAACATCGAAACCTCCTGTTTAGCCAGACTCATTTCACGTCAGGGTGATAGTATACACATCCCAGACTGTCATTGGGTAATATCGGACTATTCTGATATAGGATTTAAAAATTAACGGTTTAAATTTCCACTTAAAGCAGTATTTAAACTTTTTTTTCAGGCTGCTATCTAAATCAATATTTTAAATCTTTTTCAGGCTGCTCTAAAAACGAAACCTCCTGTTTAGCCAGACTCATTTCACGTCAGGGTGATATTATACATATCCCAGACTGTCACTGGGTAATATCGGACCATTCTGATATAGGATTTTATAAATAAAGTGTTAAATGTCCAATTAAATCTATATATTGGCTATATTTTGGCTTCTAATTAAAGACATATTGTATCTCTTTTTCAGGCTGCTCTAACATCGAAACCTCCTGTTTAGCCAGACTCATTTCAAGTCAGGGTGATATTATACACATCCCAGACTGTCACTGGGAAATATCGGACAATTCTGATATAGGATTTTAAAATTAAAGTCTTAAATGTCCAATTACATCTATATTTCGGCTATATTTTGGCTCCTAATTAAAGACATATTGTAGCTCTTTTTCAGGCTGCTCTAACATCGAAACCTCCTGTTTAGCCAGACTCATTTCACGTCAGGGTGATAGTATACACATCCCAGACTGTCATTGGGTAATATCGGACTATTCTGATATAGGATTTAAAAATTAACGGTTTAAATTTCCACTTAAAGCAGTATTTAAACTTTTTTTTCAGGCTGCTATTTAAATCAATATTTTAAATCTTTTTCAGGCTGCTATAAAAACGAACCCTCCTGTTTAGCCATACTTATTTCACGTCAGGGTAATAGTATACACATCCCAGACTGTCATTGGGTAATATCGGACCATTCTGATATAGGATTTTAAAAATAAAGTCTTAAATGTCCAATTAAATCTATATTTTGGCTATATTTTGGCTTCTAATTAAAGACATATTGTATCTCTTTTTCAGGCTGCTCTAACATCGAAACCTCCTGTTTAGCCAGACTCATTTCACCTCAGGGTGATAGTATACACATACCAGACTGTCATTGGGTAATATCGGACTATTCTGATATAGGATTTTAAAATTAAAGGCTTTAATATCCAATTAAAGCAATTTTTCAACTCTTTTATCAGGCTTCTAATTAAAGACATATTGTATCTCTTTTTCAGGCTGCTCTAACATCGAAACCTCCTGTTTAGCCAGACTCATTTCAAGTCAGGGTGATATTATACACATCCCAGACTGTCATTGGGAAATACCGGACAATTCTGATATAGGATTTTAAAATTAAAGTCTTAAATGTCCAATTACATCTATATTTCGGCAATATTTTGTCTTCTAATTAAATACATATTGTATCTCTTTTTCAGGCTTTTCTAACATCGAAACATCCTGTTTAGCCAGACTCATTTCACCTCAGGGTGATAGTATGCACATCCCAGACTGTCAGTGGGTAATATCGGACTATTCTGATATAGGATTTAAAAATTAAAGGTTTAAATGTCCATTTAAAGCAATTTTTCAACTCTTTTATCAGGCTTCTATTTAAATCAATATTTTAAATCTTTTTCAGGCTGCTCTAAAAACGAAACCTCCTGTTTAGCCAGACTCATTTCACGTCAGGGTGATAGTATACACATCCCAGACTGTCACTGGGTAATATCGGACCATTCTGATATAGGATTTTAAAAATAAAGTCTTAAATGTCCAATTAAATCTATATTTCGGCTATATTTTGGCTCCTAATTAAATACATATTGTAGCTCTTTTTCAGGCTGCTCTAACATCGAAACCTCCTGTTTAGCCAGACTCATTTCACGTCAGGGTGATAGTATACACATCCCAGACTGTCATTGGGTAATATCGGACTATTCTGATATAGGATTTAAAAATTAACGGTTTAAATTTCCACTTAAAGCAGTATTTAAACTTTTTTTTCAGGCTGCTATCTAAATCAATATTTTAAATCTTTTTCAGGCTGCTCTAAAAACGAAACCTCCTGTTTAGCCAGACTCATTTCACGTCAGGGTGATATTATACATATCCCAGACTGTCACTGGGTAATACCGGACCATTCTGATATAGGATTTTATAAATAAAGTGTTAAATGTCCAATTAAATCTATATATTGGCTATATTTTGGCTTCTAATTAAAGACATATTGTATCTCTTTTTCAGGCTGCTCTAACATCGAAACCTCCTGTTTAGCCAGACTCATTTCAAGTCAGGGTGATATTATACACATCCCAGACTGTCACTGGGAAATATCGGACAATTCTGATATAGGATTTTAAAATTAAAGTCTTAAATGTCCAATTACATCTATATTTCGGCTATATTTTGGCTTCTAATTAAAGACATATTGTATCTCTTTTTCAGGCTGCTCTAACATCGAAACCTCCTGTTTAGCCAGACTCATTTCACCTCAGGGTGATAGTATACACATCCCAGACTGTCATTGGGTAATATCGGACTATTCTGATATAGGATTTTAAAATTAAAGGCTTTAATATCCAATTAAAGCAATTTTTCAACTCTTTTATCAGGCTTCTAATTAAAGACATATTGTATCTCTTTTTCAGGCTGCTCTAACATCGAAACCTCCTGTTTAGCCAGACTCATTTCAAGTCAGGGTGATATTATACACATCCCAGACTGTCATTGGGAAATACCGGACAATTCTGATATAGGATTTTAAAATTAAAGTCTTAAATGTCCAATTACATCTATATTTCGGCAATATTTTGTCTTCTAATTAAATACATATTGTATCTCTTTTTCAGGCTTTTCTAACATCGAAACATCCTGTTTAGCCAGACTCATTTCACCTCAGGGTGATAGTATGCACATCCCAGACTGTCAGTGGGTAATATCGGACTATTCTGATATAGGATTTAAAAATTAAAGGTTTAAATGTCCATTTAAAGCAATTTTTCAACTCTTTTATCAGGCTTCTATTTAAATCAATATTTTAAATCTTTTTCAGGCTGCTCTAAAAACGAAACCTCCTGTTTAGCCAGACTCATTTCACGTCAGGGTGATAGTATACACATCCCAGACTGTCACTGGGTAATATCGGACCATTCTGATATAGGATTTTAAAAATAAAGTCTTAAATGTCCAATTAAATCTATATTTCGGCTATATTTTGGCTCCTAATTAAATACATATTGTAGCTCTTTTTCAGGCTGCTCTAACATCGAAACCTCCTGTTTAGCCAGACTCATTTCACGTCAGGGTGATAGTATACACATCCCAGACTGTCATTGGGTAATATCGGACTATTCTGATATAGGATTTAAAAATTAACGGTTTAAATTTCCACTTAAAGCAGTATTTAAACTTTTTTTTCAGGCTGCTATCTAAATCAATATTTTAAATCTTTTTCAGGCTGCTCTAAAAACGAAACCTCCTGTTTAGCCAGACTCATTTCACGTCAGGGTGATATTATACATATCCCAGACTGTCACTGGGTAATACCGGACCATTCTGATATAGGATTTTATAAATAAAGTGTTAAATGTCCAATTAAATCTATATATTGGCTATATTTTGGCTTCTAATTAAAGACATATTGTATCTCTTTTTCAGGCTGCTCTAACATCGAAACCTCCTGTTTAGCCAGACTCATTTCAAGTCAGGGTGATATTATACACATCCCAGACTGTCACTGGGAAATATCGGACAATTCTGATATAGGATTTTAAAATTAAAGTCTTAAATGTCCAATTACATCTATATTTCGGCTATATTTTGGCTTCTAATTAAAGACATATTGTATCTCTTTTTCAGGCTTTTCTAACATCGAAACATCCTGTTTAGCCAAACTCATTTCACCTCAGGGTGATAGTATACATCCCAGACTGTCACTGGGAAATATCGGACAATTCTGATATAGGATTTAAAAATTAAAGGTTTAAATGTCTATTTAAAGCTATATTTCAACTTTTTTTCAGGCTGCTAATTAAAGCCATATTGTAACTCTTTTGCAGGCTGCTCTAGAAACGAAACCTCCTGTTTAGCTAGACTCATTTCACGTCAGGGTGATAGTATACACATCCCAGACTGTCACTGGGTAATATCGGACAATTCTGATATAGGATTTTAAAATTAAAGTCTTAAATGTCCAATTAAATCTATATTTCGGCTATATTTTGGCTTCTAATTAAATACATATTGTATCTCTTTTTCAGGCTGCTCTAACATCGAAACCTCCTGTTTAGCCAGACTCATTTCACCTCAGGGTGATAGTATACACATCCCAGACTGTCACTGGGTAATATCGGACTATTCTGATATAGGATTTAAAAATTAAAGGCTTTAATGTCCAATTAAAGCAATTTTTCAACTCTTTTATCAGGCTGCTAATTAAAGCCATATTGTAACTCTTTTTCAGGCTGCTCTAGAAACGAAACCTCCTGTTTAGCTAGACTCATTTCACAGCAGGGTGATAGTATACACATCCCAGACTGTCACTGGGTAATATCGGACTATTCTGATATAGGATTTTAAAATTAAAGTCTTAAATGTCCAATTAAATCTATATTTCGTCTATATATTGGCTTCTAATTAAAGACATATTGTATATCTTTTTCAGGCTGCTCTAACATCGAAACCTCCTGTTTAGCCAGACTCATTTCACCTCAGTGTGATAGTATACACATTCCAGACTGTCACTGGGTAATATCGGACTATTCTGATATAGGATTTAAAAATTAAAGGCTTTAATATCCAATTAAAGCAATTTTTCAACTCTTTTATCAGGCTTCTAATTAAAGACATATTGTATCTCTTTTTCAGGCTGCTCTAACATCGAAACCTCCTGTTTAGCCAGACTCATTTCAAGTCAGGGTGATATTATACACATCCCAGACTGTCATTGGGAAATACCGGACAATTCTGATATAGGATTTTAAAATTAAAGTCTTAAATGTCCAATTATATCTATATTTCGGCAATATTTTGGCTTCTAATTAAAGACATATTGTATCTCTTTTTCTGGCTTTTCTAACATCGAAACATCCTGTTTAGCTAGATTCATTTCACCTCAGGGTGATAGTATGCACATTCCAGACTGTCAGTGGGTAATATCGGACTATTCTGATATAGGATTTAAAAAATAAAGGTTTAAATGTCCATTTAAAGCTATATTTAAACTTTTTTTTCAGGCTGCTATTTAAATCAATATTTTAAATCTTTTTCAGGCTGCTCTAAAAACGAAACCTCCTGTTTAGCCAGACTCATTTCACGTCAGGGTGATATTATACATATCCCAGACTGTCACTGGGTAATATCGGACCATTCTGATATAGGATTTTATAAATAAATTGTTAAATGTCCAATTAAATCTATATTTTGGCTATATTTTGGCTTCTAATTAAAGACATATTGTATCTCTTTTTCAGGCTGCTCTAACATCGAAACCTCCTGTATAGCCAGACTCATTTCACCTCAGGGTGATAGTTTACATATCCCAGACTGTCACTGGGTAATATTGGACTATTCTGATATAGGATTTAAAAATTAACGGTTTAAATTTCCACTTAAAGCTGTATTTAAACTTTTTTTTCAGGCTGCTATTTAAATCAATATTTTAAATCTTTTTCAGGCTGCTCTAAAAACGAAACCTCCTGTTTAGCCAGACTCATTTCACGTCAGGGTGATAGTACACACATCCCAGACTGTCATTGGGTAATATCGGACTATTCTGATATAGGATTTAAAAATTAACGGTTTAAATTTCCACTTAAAGCTGTATTTAAACTTTTTTTTCAGGCTGCTATTTAAATCAATATTTTAAATCTTGTTCAGGCTGCTCTAAAAACGAAACCTCCTGTTTAACCAGACTCATTTCACGTCAGGGTGATAGTATACACATCCCAGACTGTCACTGGGTAATATCGGACCATTCTGATATAGGATTTTAAAAATAAAGTCTTAAATGTCCAATTAAATCTATATTTCGGCTATATTTTGGCTCCTAATTAAATACATATTGTAGCTCTTTTTCAGGCTGCTCTAACATCGAAACCTCCTGTTTAGCCAGACTCATTTCACGTCAGGGTGATAGTATACACATCCCAGACTGTCATTGGGTAATATCGGACTATTCTGATATAGGATTTAAAAATTAACGGTTTAAATTTCCACTTAAAGCAGTATTTAAACTTTTTTTTCAGGCTGCTATCTAAATCAATATTTTAAATCTTTTTCAGGCTGCTCTAAAAACGAAACCTCCTGTTTAGCCAGACTCATTTCACGTCAGGGTGATATTACACATATCCCAGACTGTCACTGGGTAATACCGGACCATTCTGATATAGGATTTTATAAATAAAGTGTTAAATGTCCAATTAAATCTATATATTGGATATATTTTGGCTTCTAATTAAAGACATATTGTATCTCTTTTTCAGGCTGCTCTAACATCGAAACCTCCTGTTTAGCCAGACTCATTTCAAGTCAGGGTGATATTATACACATCCCAGACTGTCACTGGGAAATATCGGACAATTCTGATATAGGATTTTAAAATTAAAGTCTTAAATGTCCAATTACATCTATATTTCGGCTATATTTTGGCTTCTAATTAAAGACATATTGTATCTCTTTTTCAGGCTTTTCTAACATCGAAACATCCTGTTTAGCCAAACTCATTTCACCTCAGGGTGATAGTATACACATTCCAGACTGTCACTGGGTAATATCGGACTATTCTGATATAGGATTTAAAAATTAAAGGCTTTAATATCCAATTAAAGCAATTTTTCAACTCTTTTATCAGGCTTCTAATTAAAGACATATTGTATCTCTTTTTCAGGCTGCTCTAACATCGAAACCTCCTGTTTAGCCAGACTCATTTCAAGTCAGGGTGATATTATACACATCCCAGACTGTCATTGGGAAATATCGGACAATTCTGATATAGGATTTTAAAATTAAAGTCTTAAATGTCCAATTACATCTATATTTCGGCAATATTTTGGCTTCTAATTAAAGACATATTGTATCTCTTTTTCAGGCTTTTCTAACATCGAAACATCCTGTTTAGCCAGACTCATTTCACCTCAGGGTGATAGTATACACATCCCAGACTGTCAGTGGGTAATATTGGACTATTCTGATATAGGATTTAAAAATTAAAGTTTTAAATGTCCATTTAAAGCTATATTTCAACTTTTTTTCAGGCTGCTAATTAAAGCCATATTGTAACTCTTTTTCAGGCTGCTCTAGAAACGAAACCTCCTGTTTAGCTAGACTCATTTCACGTCAGGGTGATATTATACACATCCCAGACTGTCACTGGGTAATATCGGACTATTCTGATATAGGATTTAAAAATTAAAGGTTTAAATGTCTATTTAAAGCTATATTTCAACTTTTTTTCAGGCTGCTAATTAAAGCCATATTGTAACTCTTTTGCAGGCTGCTCTAGAAACGAAACCTCCTGTTTAGCTAGACTCATTTCACGTCAGGGTGATAGTATACACATCCCAGACTGTCACTGGGTAATATCGGACAATTCTGATATAGGATTTTAAAATTAAAGTCTTAAATGTCCAATTAAATCTATATTTCGGCTATATTTTGGCTTCTAATTAAATACATATTGTATCTCTTTTTCAGGCTGCTCTAACATCGAAACCTCCTGTTTAGCCAGACTCATTTCACCTCAGGGTGATAGTATACACATCCCAGACTGTCACTGGGTAATATCGGACTATTCTGATATAGGATTTAAAAATTAAAGGCTTTAATGTCCAATTAAAGCAATTTTTCAACTCTTTTATCAGGCTGCTAATTAAAGCCATATTGTAACTCTTTTTCAGGCTGCTCTAGAAACGAAACCTCCTGTTTAGCTAGACTCATTTCACAGCAGGGTGATAGTATACACATCCCAGACTGTCACTGGGTAATATCGGACTATTCTGATATAGGATTTTAAAATTAAAGTCTTAAATGTCCAATTAAATCTATATTTCGTCTATATATTGGCTTCTAATTAAAGACATATTGTATATCTTTTTCAGGCTGCTCTAACATCGAAACCTCCTGTTTAGCCAGACTCATTTCACCTCAGTGTGATAGTATACACATTCCAGACTGTCACTGGGTAATATCGGACTATTCTGATATAGGATTTAAAAATTAAAGGCTTTAATATCCAATTAAAGCAATTTTTCAACTCTTTTATCAGGCTTCTAATTAAAGACATATTGTATCTCTTTTTCAGGCTGCTCTAACATCGAAACCTCCTGTTTAGCCAGACTCATTTCAAGTCAGGGTGATATTATACACATCCCAGACTGTCATTGGGAAATACCGGACAATTCTGATATAGGATTTTAAAATTAAAGTCTTAAATGTCCAATTATATCTATATTTCGGCAATATTTTGGCTTCTAATTAAAGACATATTGTATCTCTTTTTCTGGCTTTTCTAACATCGAAACATCCTGTTTAGCTAGATTCATTTCACCTCAGGGTGATAGTATGCACATTCCAGACTGTCAGTGGGTAATATCGGACTATTCTGATATAGGATTTAAAAAATAAAGGTTTAAATGTCCATTTAAAGCTATATTTAAACTTTTTTTTCAGGCTGCTATTTAAATCAATATTTTAAATCTTTTTCAGGCTGCTCTAAAAACGAAACCTCCTGTTTAGCCAGACTCATTTCACGTCAGGGTGATATTATACATATCCCAGACTGTCACTGGGTAATATCGGACCATTCTGATATAGGATTTTATAAATAAATTGTTAAATGTCCAATTAAATCTATATTTTGGCTATATTTTGGCTTCTAATTAAAGACATATTGTATCTCTTTTTCAGGCTGCTCTAACATCGAAACCTCCTGTATAGCCAGACTCATTTCACCTCAGGGTGATAGTTTACATATCCCAGACTGTCACTGGGTAATATTGGACTATTCTGATATAGGATTTAAAAATTAACGGTTTAAATTTCCACTTAAAGCTGTATTTAAACTTTTTTTTCAGGCTGCTATTTAAATCAATATTTTAAATCTTTTTCAGGCTGCTCTAAAAACGAAACCTCCTGTTTAGCCAGACTCATTTCACGTCAGGGTGATAGTATACACATCCCAGACTGTCATTGGGTAATATCGGACTATTCTGATATAGGATTTAAAAATTAACGGTTTAAATTTCCACTTAAAGCTGTATTTAAACTTTTTTTTCAGGCTGCTATTTAAATCAATATTTTAAATCTTGTTCAGGCTGCTCTAAAAACGAAACCTCCTGTTTAACCAGACTCATTTCACGTCAGGGTGATAGTATACACATCCCAGACTGTCACTGGGTAATATCGGACCATTCTGATATAGGATTTTAAAAATAAAGTCTTAAATGTCCAATTAAATCTATATTTCGGCTATATTTTGGCTCCTAATTAAATACATATTGTAGCTCTTTTTCAGGCTGCTCTAACATCGAAACCTCCTGTTTAGCCAGACTCATTTCACGTCAGGGTGATAGTATACACATCCCAGACTGTCATTGGGTAATATCGGACTATTCTGATATAGGATTTAAAAATTAACGGTTTAAATTTCCACTTAAAGCAGTATTTAAACTTTTTTTTCAGGCTGCTATCTAAATCAATATTTTAAATCTTTTTCAGGCTGCTCTAAAAACGAAACCTCCTGTTTAGCCAGACTCATTTCACGTCAGGGTGATATTACACATATCCCAGACTGTCACTGGGTAATACCGGACCATTCTGATATAGGATTTTATAAATAAAGTGTTAAATGTCCAATTAAATCTATATATTGGCTATATTTTGGCTTCTAATTAAAGACATATTGTATCTCTTTTTCAGGCTGCTCTAACATCGAAACCTCCTGTTTAGCCAGACTCATTTCAAGTCAGGGTGATATTATACACATCCCAGACTGTCACTGGGAAATATCGGACAATTCTGATATAGGATTTTAAAATTAAAGTCTTAAATGTCCAATTACATCTATATTTCGGCTATATTTTGGCTTCTAATTAAAGACATATTGTATCTCTTTTTCAGGCTTTTCTAACATCGAAACATCCTGTTTAGCCAAACTCATTTCACCTCAGGGTGATAGTATACACATTCCAGACTGTCACTGGGTAATATCGGACTATTCTGATATAGGATTTAAAAATTAAAGGCTTTAATATCCAATTAAAGCAATTTTTCAACTCTTTTATCAGGCTTCTAATTAAAGACATATTGTATCTCTTTTTCAGGCTGCTCTAACATCGAAACCTCCTGTTTAGCCAGACTCATTTCAAGTCAGGGTGATATTATACACATCCCAGACTGTCATTGGGAAATATCGGACAATTCTGATATAGGATTTTAAAATTAAAGTCTTAAATGTCCAATTACATCTATATTTCGGCAATATTTTGGCTTCTAATTAAAGACATATTGTATCTCTTTTTCAGGCTTTTCTAACATCGAAACATCCTGTTTAGCCAGACTCATTTCACCTCAGGGTGATAGTATACACATCCCAGACTGTCAGTGGGTAATATTGGACTATTCTGATATAGGATTTAAAAATTAAAGTTTTAAATGTCCATTTAAAGCTATATTTCAACTTTTTTTCAGGCTGCTAATTAAAGCCATATTGTAACTCTTTTTCAGGCTGCTCTAGAAACGAAACCTCCTGTTTAGCTAGACTCATTTCACGTCAGGGTGATATTATACACATCCCAGACTGTCACTGGGTAATATCGGACTATTCTGATATAGGATTTAAAAATTAAAGGTTTAAATGTCTATTTAAAGCTATATTTCAACTTTTTTTCAGGCTGCTAATTAAAGCCATATTGTAACTCTTTTGCAGGCTGCTCTAGAAACGAAACCTCCTGTTTAGCTAGACTCATTTCACGTCAGGGTGATAGTATACACATCCCAGACTGTCACTGGGTAATATCGGACAATTCTGATATAGGATTTTAAAATTAAAGTCTTAAATGTCCAATTAAATCTATATTTCGGCTATATTTTGGCTTCTAATTAAATACATATTGTATCTCTTTTTCAGGCTGCTCTAACATCGAAACCTCCTGTTTAGCCAGACTCATTTCACCTCAGGGTGATAGTATACACATCCCAGACTGTCACTGGGTAATATCGGACTATTCTGATATAGGATTTAAAAATTAAAGGCTTTAATGTCCAATTAAAGCAATTTTTCAACTCTTTTATCAGGCTGCTAATTAAAGCCATATTGTAACTCTTTTTCAGGCTGCTCTAGAAACGAAACCTCCTGTTTAGCTAGACTCATTTCACAGCAGGGTGATAGTATACACATCCCAGACTGTCACTGGGTAATATCGGACTATTCTGATATAGGATTTTAAAATTAAAGTCTTAAATGTCCAATTAAATCTATATTTCGTCTATATATTGGCTTCTAATTAAAGACATATTGTATATCTTTTTCAGGCTGCTCTAACATCGAAACCTCCTGTTTAGCCAGACTCATTTCACCTCAGTGTGATAGTATACACATTCCAGACTGTCACTGGGTAATATCGGACTATTCTGATATAGGATTTAAAAATTAAAGGCTTTAATATCCAATTAAAGCAATTTTTCAACTCTTTTATCAGGCTTCTAATTAAAGACATGTTGTATCTCTTTTTCAGGCTGCTCTAACATCGAAACCTCCTGTTTAGCCAGACTCATTTCAAGTCAGGGTGATATTATACACATCCCAGACTGTCCTTGGGAAATACCGGACAATTCTGATATAGGATTTTAAAATTAAAGTCTTAAATGTCCAATTACATCTATATTTCGGCAATATTTTGGCTTCTAATTAAAGACATATTGTATCTCTTTTTCTGGCTTTTCTAACATCGAAACATCCTGTTTAGCTAGATTCATTTCACCTCAGGGTGATAGTATGCACATTCCAGACTGTCAGTGGGTAATATCGGACTATTCTGAGATAGGATTTAAAAAATAAAGGTTTAAATGTCCATTTAAAGCTATATTTAAACTTTTTTTTCAGGCTGCTATTTAAATCAATATTTTAAATCTTTTTCAGGCTGCTCTAAAAACGAAACCTCCTGTTTAGCCAGACTCATTTCACGTCAGGGTGATAGTATACACATCCCAGACTGTCACTGGGTAATATCGGACAATTCTGATATAG
Source organism: Zingel zingel (assembly GCA_023566125.1). Taxonomy (NCBI): domain Eukaryota; kingdom Metazoa; phylum Chordata; class Actinopteri; order Perciformes; family Percidae; genus Zingel; species Zingel zingel. The sequence continues at coordinate 14,430,520 of CM042317.1, forward strand.
GATTTTAAAATTAAAGTCTTAAATGTCCAATTAAATCTATATTTCAGCTATATTTTGGCTTCTAATTAAATACATATTGTATCTCTTTTTCAGGCTGCTCTAACATCGAAACCTCCTGTTTAGCCAGACTCATTTCACCTCAGGGTGATAGTATACACATCCCAGACTGTCACTGGGTAATATCGGACTATTCTGATATAGGATTTAAAAATTAAAGGATTTAATGTCCAATTAAAGCAATTTTTCAACTCTTTTATCAGGCTGCTAATTAAAGCCATATTGTAACTCTTTTTCAGGCTGCTCTAGAAACGAAACCTCCTGTTTAGCTAGACTCATTTCACAGCAGGGTGATAGTATACACATCCCAGACTGTCACTGGGTAATATCGGACTATTCTGATATAGGATTTTAAAATTAAAGTCTTAAATGTCCAATTAAATCTATATTTCGTCTATATATTGGCTTCTAATTAAAGACATATTGTATATCTTTTTCAGGCTGCTCTAACATCGAAACCTCCTGTTTAGCCAGACTCATTTCACATCAGGGTGATAGTATACACATCCCAGACTGTCACTGGGTAATATCGGACAATTCTGATATAGGATTTTAAAATTAAAGTCTTAAATGTCCAATTAAATCTATATTTCGGCTATATTTTGGCTTCTAATTAAATACATATTGTATCTCTTTTTCAAGCTGCTCTAACATCGAAACCTCCTGTTTAGCCAGACTCATTTCAAGTCAGGGTGATATTATACACATCCCAGACTGTCATTGGGAAATATCGGACAATTCTGATATAGGATTTTAAAATTAAAGTCTTAAATGTCCAATTACATCTATATTTCGGCAATATTTTGGCTTCTAATTAAAGACATATTGTATCTCTTTTTCAGGCTTTTCTAACATCGAAACATCCTGTTTAGCCAGACTCATTTCACCTCAGGGTGATAGTATACACATCCCAGACTGTCAGTGGGTAATATCGGACTATTCTGATATAGGATTTAAAAAATAAAGGTTTAAATGTCCATTTAAAGCTATATTTAAACTTTTTTTTCAGGCTGCTATTTAAATCAATATTTTAAATCTTTTTCAGGCTGCTCTAAAAACGAAACCTCCTGTTTAGCCAGACTCATTTCACGTCAGGGTGATATTATACATATCCCAGACTGTCACTGGGTAATATCGGACCATTCTGATATAGGATTTCATAAATAAAGTGTTAAATGTCCAATTAAATCTATATTTCGGCAATATTTTGGCTTCTAATTAAAGACATATTGTATCTCTTTTTCTGGCTTTTCTAACATCGAAACATCCTGTATAGCCAGACTCATTTCACCTCAGGGTGATAGTATACACATCCCAGACTGTCAGTGGGTAATATTGGACTATTCTGATATAGGATTTAAAAATTAAAGTTTTAAATGTCCATTTAAAGCTATATTTCAACTTTTTTTCAGGCTGCTAATTAAAGCCATATTGTAACTCTTTTTCAGGCTGCTCTAGAAACGAAACCTCCTGTTTAGCTAGACTCATTTCACGTCAGGGTGATATTATACACATCCCAGACTGTCACTGGGTAATATCGGACTATTCTGATATAGGATTTAAAAAATAAAGGTTTAAATGTCCATTTAAAGCTATATTTAAACTTTTTTTTCAGGCTGCTATTTAAATCAATATTTTAAATCTTTTTCAGGCTGCTCTAAAAACGAAACCTCCTGTTTAGCCAGACTCATTTCACGTCAGGGTGATAGTATACACATCCCAGACTGTCACTGGGTAATATCGGACAATTCTGATATAGGATTTTAAAATTAAAGTCTTAAATGTCCAATTAAATCTATATTTCAGCTATATTTTGGCTTCTAATTAAATACATATTGTATCTCTTTTTCAGGCTGCTCTAACATCGAAACCTCCTGTTTAGCCAGACTCATTTCACCTCAGGGTGATAGTATACACATCCCAGACTGTCACTGGGTAATATCGGACTATTCTGATATAGGATTTAAAAATTAAAGGATTTAATGTCCAATTAAAGCAATTTTTCAACTCTTTTATCAGGCTGCTAATTAAAGCCATATTGTAACTCTTTTTCAGGCTGCTCTAGAAACGAAACCTCCTGTTTAGCTAGACTCATTTCACAGCAGGGTGATAGTATACACATCCCAGACTGTCACTGGGTAATATCGGACTATTCTGATACAGGATTTTAAAATTAAAGTCTTAAATGTCCAATTAAATCTATATTTCGTCTATATATTGGCTTCTAATTAAAGACATATTGTATATCTTTTTCAGGCTGCTCTAACATCGAAACCTCCTGTTTAGCCAGACTCATTTCACCTCAGTGTGATAGTATACACATTCCAGACTGTCACTGGGTAATATCGGACTATTCTGATATAGGATTTAAAAATTAAAGGCTTTAATATCCAATTAAAGCAATTTTTCAACTCTTTTATCAGGCTTCTAATTAAAGACATATTGTATCTCTTTTTCAGGCTGCTTTAACTTCGAAACCTCCTGTTTAGCCAGACTCATTTCAAGTCAGGGTGATATTATACACATCCCAGACTGTCATTGGGAAATACCGGACAATTCTGATATAGGATTTTAAAATTAAAGTCTTAAATGTCCAATTACATCTATATTTCGGCTATATTTTGGCTTCTAATTAAAGACATATTGTATCTCTTTTTCAGGCTTTTCTAACATCGAAACATCCTGTTTAGCCAGACTCATTTCACCTCAGGGTGATAGTATACACATCCCAGACTGTCAGTGGGTAATATCGGACTATTCTGATATAGGATTTAAAAAATAAAGGTTTAAATGTCCATTTAAAGCTATATTTAAACTTTTTTTTCAGGCTGCTATTTAAATCAATATTTTAAATCTTTTTCAGGCTGCTCTAAAAACGAAACCTCCTGTTTAGCCAGACTCATTTCACGTCAGGGTGATAGTATACACATCCCAGACTGTCACTGGGTAATATCGGACAATTCTGATATAGGATTTTAAAATTAAAGTCTTAAATGTCCAATTAAATCTATATTTCAGCTATATTTTGGCTTCTAATTAAATACATATTGTATCTCTTTTTCAGGCTGCTCTAACATCGAAACCTCCTGTTTAGCCAGACTCATTTCACCTCAGGGTGATAGTATACACATCCCAGACTGTCACTGGGTAATATCGGACTATTCTGATATAGGATTTAAAAATTAAAGGATTTAATGTCCAATTAAAGCAATTTTTCAACTCTTTTATCAGGCTGCTAATTAAAGCCATATTGTAACTCTTTTTCAGGCTGCTCTAGAAACGAAACCTCCTGTTTAGCTAGACTCATTTCACAGCAGGGTGATAGTATACACATCCCAGACTGTCACTGGGTAATATCGGACTATTCTGATATAGGATTTTAAAATTAAAGTCTTAAATGTCCAATTAAATCTATATTTCGTCTATATATTGGCTTCTAATTAAAGACATATTGTATATCTTTTTCAGGCTGCTCTAACATCGAAACCTCCTGTTTAGCCAGACTCATTTCACATCAGGGTGATAGTATACACATCCCAGACTGTCACTGGGTAATATCGGACAATTCTGATATAGGATTTTAAAATTAAAGTCTTAAATGTCCAATTAAATCTATATTTCGGCTATATTTTGGCTTCTAATTAAATACATATTGTATCTCTTTTTCAGGCTGCTCTAACATCGAAACCTCCTGTTTAGCCAGACTCATTTCAAGTCAGGGTGATATTATACACATCCCAGACTGTCATTGGGAAATATCGGACAATTCTGATATAGGATTTTAAAATTAAAGTCTTAAATGTCCAATTACATCTATATTTCGGCAATATTTTGGCTTCTAATTAAAGACATATTGTATCTCTTTTTCAGGCTTTTCTAACATCGAAACATCCTGTTTAGCCAGACTCATTTCACCTCAGGGTGATAGTATACACATCCCAGACTGTCAGTGGGTAATATCGGACTATTCTGATATAGGATTTAAAAAATAAAGGTTTAAATGTCCATTTAAAGCTATATTTAAACTTTTTTTTCAGGCTGCTATTTAAATCAATATTTTAAATCTTTTTCAGGCTGCTCTAAAAACGAAACCTCCTGTTTAGCCAGACTCATTTCACGTCAGGGTGATATTATACATATCCCAGACTGTCACTGGGTAATATCGGACCATTCTGATATAGGATTTCATAAATAAAGTGTTAAATGTCCAATTAAATCTATATTTCGGCAATATTTTGGCTTCTAATTAAAGACATATTGTATCTCTTTTTCTGGCTTTTCTAACATCGAAACATCCTGTATAGCCAGACTCATTTCACCTCAGGGTGATAGTATACACATCCCAGACTGTCAGTGGGTAATATTGGACTATTCTGATATAGGATTTAAAAATTAAAGTTTTAAATGTCCATTTAAAGCTATATTTCAACTTTTTTTCAGGCTGCTAATTAAAGCCATATTGTAACTCTTTTTCAGGCTGCTCTAGAAACGAAACCTCCTGTTTAGCTAGACTCATTTCACGTCAGGGTGATATTATACACATCCCAGACTGTCACTGGGTAATATCGGACTATTCTGATATAGGATTTAAAAAATAAAGGTTTAAATGTCCATTTAAAGCTATATTTAAACTTTTTTTTCAGGCTGCTATTTAAATCAATATTTTAAATCTTTTTCAGGCTGCTCTAAAAACGAAACCTCCTGTTTAGCCAGACTCATTTCACGTCAGGGTGATAGTATACACATCCCAGACTGTCACTGGGTAATATCGGACAATTCTGATATAGGATTTTAAAATTAAAGTCTTAAATGTCCAATTAAATCTATATTTCAGCTATATTTTGGCTTCTAATTAAATACATATTGTATCTCTTTTTCAGGCTGCTCTAACATCGAAACCTCCTGTTTAGCCAGACTCATTTCACCTCAGGGTGATAGTATACACATCCCAGACTGTCACTGGGTAATATCGGACTATTCTGATATAGGATTTAAAAATTAAAGGATTTAATGTCCAATTAAAGCAATTTTTCAACTCTTTTATCAGGCTGCTAATTAAAGCCATATTGTAACTCTTTTTCAGGCTGCTCTAGAAACGAAACCTCCTGTTTAGCTAGACTCATTTCACAGCAGGGTGATAGTATACACATCCCAGACTGTCACTGGGTAATATCGGACTATTCTGATACAGGATTTTAAAATTAAAGTCTTAAATGTCCAATTAAATCTATATTTCGTCTATATATTGGCTTCTAATTAAAGACATATTGTATATCTTTTTCAGGCTGCTCTAACATCGAAACCTCCTGTTTAGCCAGACTCATTTCACCTCAGTGTGATAGTATACACATTCCAGACTGTCACTGGGTAATATCGGACTATTCTGATATAGGATTTAAAAATTAAAGGCTTTAATATCCAATTAAAGCAATTTTTCAACTCTTTTATCAGGCTTCTAATTAAAGACATATTGTATCTCTTTTTCAGGCTGCTTTAACTTCGAAACCTCCTGTTTAGCCAGACTCATTTCAAGTCAGGGTGATATTATACACATCCCAGACTGTCATTGGGAAATACCGGACAATTCTGATATAGGATTTTAAAATTAAAGTCTTAAATGTCCAATTACATCTATATTTCGGCTATATTTTGGCTTCTAATTAAAGACATATTGTATCTCTTTTTCAGGCTTTTCTAACATCGAAACATCCTGTTTAGCCAGACTCATTTCACCTCAGGGTGATAGTATACACATCCCAGACTGTCAGTGGGTAATATCGGACTATTCTGATATAGGATTTAAAAAATAAAGGTTTAAATGTCCATTTAAAGCTATATTTAAACTTTTTTTTCAGGCTGCTATTTAAATCAATATTTTAAATCTTTTTCAGGCTGCTCTAAAAACGAAACCTCCTGTTTAGCCAGACTCATTTCACGTCAGGGTGATATTATACATATCCCAGACTGTCACTGGGTAATATCGGACCATTCTGATATAGGATTTTAAAAATAAAGTCTTAAATGTCCAATTACATCTATATTTCGGCAATATTTTGGCTTCTAATTAAAGACATATTGTATATCTTTTTCAGGCTGCTCTAACATCGAAACCTCCTGTTTAGCCAGACTCATTTCACCTCAGTGTGATAGTATACACATTCCAGACTGTCACTGGGTAATATCGGACTATTCTGATATAGGATTTAAAAATTAAAGGCTTTAATATCCAATTAAAGCAATTTTTCAACTCTTTTATCAGGCTTCTAATTAAAGACATATTGTATCTCTTTTTCAGGCTGCTTTAACTTCGAAACCTCCTGTTTAGCCAGACTCATTTCAAGTCAGGGTGATATTATACACATCCCAGACTGTCATTGGGAAATACCGGACAATTCTGATATAGGATTTTAAAATTAAAGTCTTAAATGTCCAATTACATCTATATTTCGGCTATATTTTGGCTTCTAATTAAAGACATATTGTATCTCTTTTTCAGGCTTTTCTAACATCGAAACATCCTGTTTAGCCAGACTCATTTCACCTCAGGGTGATAGTATACACATCCCAGACTGTCAGTGGGTAATATCGGACTATTCTGATATAGGATTTAAAAAATAAAGGTTTAAATGTCCATTTAAAGCTATATTTAAACTTTTTTTTCAGGCTGCTATTTAAATCAATATTTTAAATCTTTTTCAGGCTGCTCTAAAAACGAAACCTCCTGTTTAGCCAGACTCATTTCACGTCAGGGTGATATTATACATATCCCAGACTGTCACTGGGTAATATCGGACCATTCTGATATAGGATTTTAAAAATAAAGTCTTAAATGTACAATTACATCTATATTTCGGCAATATTTTGGCTTCTAATTAAAGACATATTGTATCTCTTTTTCTGGCTTTTCTAACATCGAAACATCCTGTTTAGCTAGATTCATTTCACCTCAGGGTGATAGTATGCACATTCCAGACTGTCAGTGGGTAATATCGGACTATTCTGATATAGGATTTAAAAAATAAAGGTTTAAATGTCCATTTAAAGCTATATTTAAACTTTTTTTTCAGGCTGCTATTTAAATCAATATTTTAAATCTTTTTCAGGCTGCTCTAAAAACGAAACCTCCTGTTTAGCCAGACTCATTTCACGTCAGGGTGATAGTATACACATCCCAGACTGTCACTGGGTAATATCGGACAATTCTGATATAGGATTTTAAAATTAAAGTCTTAAATGTCCAATTAAATCTATATTTCAGCTATATTTTGGCTTCTAATTAAATACATATTGTATCTCTTTTTCAGGCTGCTCTAACATCGAAACCTCCTGTTTAGCCAGACTCATTTCACCTCAGGGTGATAGTATACACATCCCAGACTGTCACTGGGTAATATCGGACTATTCTGATATAGGATTTAACAATTAAAGGATTTAATGTCCAATTAAAGCAATTTTTCAACTCTTTTATCAGGCTGCTAATTAAAGCCATATTGTAACTCTTTTTCAGGCTGCTCTAGAAACGAAACCTCCTGTTTAGCTAGACTCATTTCACAGCAGGGTGATAGTATACACATCCCAGACTGTCACTGGGTAATATCGGACTATTCTGATATAGGATTTTAAAATTAAAGTCTTAAATGTCCAATTAAATCTATATTTCGTCTATATATTGGCTTCTAATTAAAGACATATTGTATATCTTTTTCAGGCTGCTCTAACATCGAAACCTCCTGTTTAGCCAGACTCATTTCACCTCAGTGTGATAGTATACACATTCCAGACTGTCACTGGGTAATATCGGACTATTCTGATATAGGATTTAAAAATTAAAGGCTTTAATATCCAATTAAAGCAATTTTTCAACTCTTTTATCAGGCTTCTAATTAAAGACATATTGTATCTCTTTTTCAGGCTGCTCTAACATCGAAACCTCCTGTTTAGCCAGACTCCTTTCAAGTCAGGGTGATATTATACACATCCCAGACTGTCATTGGGAAATACCGGACAATTCTGATATAGGATTTTAAAATTAAAGTCTTAAATGTCCAATTACATCTATATTTCGGCTATATTTTGGCTTCTAATTAAAGACATATTGTATCTCTTTTTCAGGCTTTTCTAACATCGAAACATCCTGTTTAGCCAGACTCATTTCACCTCAGGGTGATAGTATACACATCCCAGACTGTCAGTGGGTAATATCGGACTATTCTGATATAGGATTTAAAAAATAAAGGTTTAAATGTCCATTTAAAGCTATATTTAAACTTTTTTTTCAGGCTGCTATTTAAATCAATATTTTAAATCTTTTTCAGGCTGCTCTAAAAACGAAACCTCCTGTTTAGCCAGACTCATTTCACGTCAGGGTGATATTATACATATCCCAGACTGTCACTGGGTAATATCGGACCATTCTGATATAGGATTTCCTAAATAAAGTGTTAAATGTCCAATTAAATCTATATTATGGCAATATTTTGGCTTCTAATTAAAGACATATTGTATCTCTTTTTCTGGCTTTTCTAACATCGAAACATCCTGTTTAGCTAGATTCATTTCACCTCAGGGTGATAGTATGCACATTCCAGACTGTCAGTGGGTAATATCGGACTATTCTGATATAGGATTTAAAAAATAAAGGTTTAAATGTCCATTTAAAGCTATATTTAAACTTTTTTTTCAGGCTGCTATTTAAATCAATATTTTAAATCTTTTTCAGGCTGCTCTAAAAACGAAACCTCCTGTTTAGCCAGACTCATTTCACGTCAGGGTGATAGTATACACATCCCAGACTGTCACTGGGTAATATCGGACAATTCTGATATAGGATTTTAAAATTAAAGTCTTAAATGTCCAATTAAATCTATATTTCAGCTATATTTTGGCTTCTAATTAAATACATATTGTATCTCTTTTTCAGGCTGCTCTAACATCGAAACCTCCTGTTTAGCCAGACTCATTTCACCTCAGGGTGATAGTATACACATCCCAGACTGTCACTGGGTAATATCGGACTATTCTGATATAGGATTTAAAAATTAAAGGATTTAATGTCCAATTAAAGCAATTTTTCAACTCTTTTATCAGGCTGCTAATTAAAGCCATATTGTAACTCTTTTTCAGGCTGCTCTAGAAACGAAACCTCCTGTTTAGCTAGACTCATTTCACAGCAGGGTGATAGTATACACATCCCAGACTGTCACTGGGTAATATCGGACTATTCTGATATAGGATTTTAAAATTAAAGTCTTAAATGTCCAATTAAATCTATATTTCGTCTATATATTGGCTTCTAATTAAAGACATATTGTATATCTTTTTCAGTCTGCTCTAACATCGAAACCTCCTGTTTAGCCAGACTCATTTCACCTCAGGGTGATAGTATACACATCCCAGACTGTCATTGGGAAATACCGGACAATTCTGATATAGGATTTTAAAATTAAAGTCTTAAATGTCCAATTACATCTATATTTCGGCTATATTTTGGCTTCTAATTAAAGACATATTGTATCTCTTTTTCAGGCTTTTCTAACATCGAAACATCCTGTTTAGCCAGACTCATTTCACCTCAGGGTGATAGTATACACATCCCAGACTGTCAGTGGGTAATATCGGACTATTCTGATATAGGATTTAAAAAATAAAGGTTTAAATGTCCATTTAAAGCTATATTTAAACTTTTTTTTCAGGCTGCTATTTAAATCAATATTTTAAATCTTTTTCAGGCTGCTCTAAAAACGAAACCTCCTGTTTAGCCAGACTCATTTCACGTCAGGGTGATATTATACATATCCCAGACTGTCACTGGGTAATATCGGACCATTCTGATATAGGATTTCCTAAATAAAGTGTTAAATGTCCAATTAAATCTATATTATGGCAATATTTTGGCTTCTAATTAAAGACATATTGTATCTCTTTTTCTGGCTTTTCTAACATCGAAACATCCTGTTTAGCTAGATTCATTTCACCTCAGGGTGATAGTATGCACATTCCAGACTGTCAGTGGGTAATATCGGACTATTCTGATATAGGATTTAAAAAATAAAGGTTTAAATGTCCATTTAAAGCTATATTTAAACTTTTTTTTCAGGCTGCTATTTAAATCAATATTTTAAATCTTTTTCAGGCTGCTCTAAAAACGAAACCTCCTGTTTAGCCAGACTCATTTCACGTCAGGGTGATAGTATACACATCCCAGACTGTCACTGGGTAATATCGGACAATTCTGATATAGGATTTTAAAATTAAAGTCTTAAATGTCCAATTAAATCTATATTTCAGCTATATTTTGGCTTCTAATTAAATACATATTGTATCTCTTTTTCAGGCTGCTCTAACATCGAAACCTCCTGTTTAGCCAGACTCATTTCACCTCAGGGTGATAGTATACACATCCCAGACTGTCACTGGGTAATATCGGACTATTCTGATATAGGATTTAAAAATTAAAGGATTTAATGTCCAATTAAAGCAATTTTTCAACTCTTTTATCAGGCTGCTAATTAAAGCCATATTGTAACTCTTTTTCAGGCTGCTCTAGAAACGAAACCTCCTGTTTAGCTAGACTCATTTCACAGCAGGGTGATAGTATACACATCCCAGACTGTCACTGGGTAATATCGGACTATTCTGATATAGGATTTTAAAATTAAAGTCTTAAATGTCCAATTAAATCTATATTTCGTCTATATATTGGCTTCTAATTAAATACATATTGTATCTCTTTTTCAGGCTGCTCTAACATCGAAACCTCCTGTTTAGCCAGACTCATTTCACCTCAGGGTGATAGTATACACATCCCAGACTGTCACTGGGTAATATCGGACTATTCTGATATAGGATTTAAAAATTAAAGGATTTAATGTCCAATTAAAGCAATTTTTCAACTCTTTTATCAGGCTGCTAATTAAAGCCATATTGTAACTCTTTTTCAGGCTGCTCTAGAAACGAAACCTCCTGTTTAGCTAGACTCATTTCACAGCAGGGTGATATTATACACATCCCAGACTGTCACTGGGTAATATCGGACTATTCTGATATAGGATTTTAAAATTAAAGTCTTAAATGTCCAATTAAATCTATATTTCGTCTATATATTGGCTTCTAATTAAAGACATATTGTATATCTTTTTTAGGCTGCTCTAACATCGAAACCTCCTGTTTAGCCAGACTCATTTCACCTCAGTGTGATAGTATACACATTCCAGACTGTCACTGGGTAATATCGGACTATTCTGATATAGGATTTAAAAATTAAAGGCTTTAATATCCAATTAAAGCAATTTTTCAACTCTTTTATCAGGCTTCTAATTAAAGACATATTGTATCTCTTTTTCAGGCTGCTCTAACATCAAAACCTCCTGTTTAGCCAGACTCATTTCAAGTCAGGGTGATATTATACACATCCCAGACTGTCATTGGGAAATACCAGACAATTCTGATATAGGATTTTAAAATTAAAGTCTTAAATGTCCAATTACATCTATATTTCGGCTATATTTTGGCTTCTAATTAAAGACATATTGTATCTCTTTTTCAGGCTTTTCTAACATCGAAACATCCTGTTTAGCCAGACTCATTTCACCTCAGGGTGATAGTATACACATCCCAGACTGTCAGTGGGTAATATCGGACTATTCTGATATAGGATTTAAAAAATAAAGGTTTAAATGTCCATTTAAAGCTATATTTAAACTTTTTTTTCAGGCTGCTATTTAAATCAATATTTTAAATCTTTTTCAGGCTGCTCTAAAAACGAAACCTCCTGTTTAGCCAGACTCATTTCACGTCAGGGTGATATTATACATATCCCAGACTGTCACTGGGTAATATCGGACCATTCTGATATAGGATTTTATAAATAAAGTGTTAAATGTCCAATTAAATCTATATTTTGGCTATATTTTGGCTTCTAATTAAAGACATATTGTATCTCTTTTTCAGGCTGCTCTAACATCGAAACCTCCTGTTTAGCCAGACTCATTTCACCTCAGGGTGATAGTTTACATATCCCAGACTGTCACTGGGTAATATTGGACTATTCTGATATAGGATTTAAAAATTAACGGTTTAAATTTCCACTTAAAGCTGTATTTAAACTTTTTTTCCAGGCTGTTATTTAAATCAATATTTTAAATCTTTTTCAGGCTGCTATAAAAACAAAACCTCCTGTTTAGCCAGACTCATTTCACGTCAGGGTGATAGTATACACATCCCATACTGTCATTGGGTAATATCGGACCATTCTGATATAGGATTTTAAAAATAAAGTCTTAAATGTCCAATTAAATCTATATTTTGGCTATATTTTGGCTTCTAATTAAAGACATATTGTATCTCTTTTTCAGGCTGCTCTAACATCGAAACCTCCTGTTTAGCTAGACTCATTTGACGTCAGGGTGATAGTATACACATCCCAGACTGTCACTGGGTAATATCGGACTATTCTGATATACGATTTTAAAATTAAAGGCTTTAATGTCCAATTAAAGCAATTTTTCAACTCTTTTATCAGGCTGCTAATTAAAGCCGTATTGTAACTCTTTTTCAGGCTGCTCTAAAAATGAAACCTCCTGTTTAGCTAGACTCATGTTACGTCAGGGTGATATTATACACATCCCAGACTGTCACTGGGTAATATCGGACTATTCTGATATAGGATTTAAAAATTAAAGGTTTAAATGTCCATTTAAAGCTATATTTCAACTTTTTGTCAGGCTGCTAATTAAAGCCATATTGTAACTCTTTTTCAGGCTGCTCTAGAAATGAAACCTCCTGTTTAGCTAGACTCATTTCATGTCAGGGTGATAGAATACACATCCCAGACTGTCACTGGGTAATATTGGACTATTCTGATATAGGATTTAAAAATTAACGGTTTAAATTTCCACTTAAAGCTGTATTTAAACTTTTTTTTCAGGCTGCTATTTAAATCAATATTTTAAATCTTATTCAGGCTGCTCTAAAAACGAAACCTCCTGTTTAGCCAGACTCATTTCACGTCAGGGTGATAGTATACACATCCCAGACTGTCATTGGGTAATATCGGACTATTCTGATATAGGATTTAAAAATTAACGGTTTAAATTTCCACTTAAAGCTGTATTTAAACTTTTTTTTCAGGCTGTTATTTAAATCAATATTTTAAATCTTTTTCAGGCTGCTATAAAAACAAAACCTCCTGTTTAGCCAGACTCATTTCACGTCCGGGTGATAGTATACACATCCCAGACTGTCATTGGGTAATATCGGACCATTCTGATATAGGATTTTAAAAATAAAGTCTTAAATGTCCAATTAAATCTATATTTTGGCTATATTTTGGCTTCTAATTAAAGACATATTGTATCTCTTTTTCAGGCTGCTCTAACATCGAAACCTCCTGTTTAGCCAGACTCATTTCACGTCAGGGTGATAGTATACACATCCCAGACTGTCACTGGGTAATATCGGACTATTCTGATATAGGATTTAAAAATTAAAGGTTTAAATGTCCATTTAAAGCTATATTTCAACTTTTTTTCAGGCTGCTAATTAAAGCCATATTGTAACTCTTTTTCAGGCTGCTCTAGAAACGAAACCTCCTGTTTACCTAGACTCATTTGATGTCAGGGTGATAGTATACACATCCCAGACTGTCACTGGGTAATATCGGACTATTCTGATATAGGATTTTAAAATTAAAGGCTTTAATGTCCAATTAAAGCAATTTTTCAACTCTTTTATCAGGCTGCTAATTAAAGCCGTATTGTAACTCTTTTTCAGGCTGCTCTAAAAATGAAACCTCCTGTTTAGCTAGACTCACGTTACGTCAGGGTGATATTATACACATGCCAGACTGTCACTGGGTAATATCGGACTATTCTGATATAGGATTTAAAAATTAAAGGTTTAAATGTCCATTTAAAGCTATATTTCAACTTTTTTTCAGGCTGCTAATTAAAGCCATATTGTAACTCTTTTTCAGGCTGCTCTAGAAACGAAACCTCCTGTTTAGCCAGACTCATTTCACCTCAGGGTGATAGTATACACATCCCAGACTGTCAGTGGGTAATATCGGACTATTCTGATATAGGATTTAAAAAATAAAGGTTTAAATGTCCATTTAAAGCTATATTTAAACTTTTTTTTCAGGCTGCTATTTAAATCAATATTTTAAATCTTTTTCAGGCTGCTCTAAAAACGAAACCTCCTGTTTAGCCAGACTCATTTCACGTCAGGGTGATATTATACATATCCCAGACTGTCACTGGGTAATATCGGACCATTCTGATATAGGATTTTATAAATAAAGTGTTAAATGTCCAATTAAATCTATATTTTGGCTATATTTTGGCTTCTAATTAAAGACATATTGTATCTCTTTTTCAGGCTGCTCTAACATCGAAACCTCCTGTTTAGCCAGACTCATTTCACCTCAGGGTGATAGTTTACATATCCCAGACTGTCACTGGGTAATATTGGACTATTCTGATATAGGATTTAAAAATTAACGGTTTAAATTTCCACTTAAAGCTGTATTTAAACTTTTTTTTCAGGCTGCTATTTAAATCAATATTTTAAATCTTTTTCAGGCTGCTCTAAAAACGAAACCTCCTGTTTAGCCAGACTCATTTCACGTCAGGGTGATAGTATACACATCCCAGACTGTCATTGGGTAATATCGGACTATTCTGATATAGGATTTAAAAATTAACGGTTTAAATTTCCACTTAAAGCTGTATTTAAACTTTTTTCCAGGCTGTTATTTAAATCAATATTTTAAATCTTTTTCAGGCTGCTATAAAAACAAAACCTCCTGTTTAGCCAGACTCATTTCACGTCAGGGTGATAGTATACACATCCCAGACTGTCATTGGGTAATATCGGACCATTCTGATATAGGATTTTAAAAATAAAGTCTTAAATGTCCAATTAAATCTATATTTTGGCTATATTTTGGCTTCTAATTAAAGACATATTGTATCTCTTTTTCAGGCTGCTCTAACATCGAAACCTCCTGTTTAGCCAGACTCATTTCACCTCAGGGTGATAGTATACACATCCCAGACTGTCACTGGGTAATATCGGACTATTCTGATATAGGATTTAAAAATTAAAGGTTTAAATGTCCATTTAAAGCTATATTTCAACTTTTTTTCAGGCTGCTAATTAAAGCCATATTGTAACTCTTTTTCAGGCTGCTCTAGAAACGAAACCTCCTGTTTAGCTAGACTCATTTGACGTCAGGGTGATAGTATACACATCCCAGACTGTCACTGGGTAATATCGGACTATTCTGATATAGGATTTAAAAATTAAAGGTTTAAATGTCCATTTAAAGCTATATTTCAACTTTTTTTCAGGCTGCTAATTAAAGCCATATTGTAACTCTTTTTCAGGCTGCTCTAGAAATGAAACCTCCTGTTTAGCTAGACTCATTTCACGTCAGGGTGATAGAATACACATCCCAGACTGTCACTGGGTAATATTGGACTATTCTGATATAGGATTTAAAAATTAACGGTTTAAATTTCCACTTAAAGCTGTATTTAAACTTTTTTTTCAGGCTGCTATTTAAATCAATATTTTAAATCTTTTTCAGGCTGCTCTAAAAACGAAACCTCCTGTTTAGCCAGACTCATTTCACGTCAGGGTGATAGTATACACATCCCAGACTGTCATTGGGTAATATCGGACTATTCTGATATAGGATTTAAAAATTAACGGTTTAAATTTCCACTTAAAGCTGTATTTAAACTTTTTTTTCAGGCTGTTATTTAAATCAATATTTTAAATCTTTTTCAGGCTGCTATAAAAACAAAACCTCCTGTTTAGCCAGACTCATTTCACATCCGGGTGATAGTATACCCATCCCAGACTGTCATTGGGTAATATCGGACCATTCTGATATAGGATTTTAAAAATAAAGTCTTAAATGTCCAATTAAATCTATATTTCAGCTATATTTTGGCTTCTAATTAAATACATATTGTATCTCTTTTTCAGGCTGCTCTAACATCGAAACCTCCTGTTTAGCCAGACTCATTTCACCTCAGGGTGATAGTATACACATCCCAGACTGTCACTGGGTAATATCGGACTATTCTGATATAGGATTTAAAAATTAAAGGATTTAATGTCCAATTAAAGCAATTTTTCAACTCTTTTATCAGGCTGCTAATTAAAGCCATATTGTAACTCTTTTTCAGGCTGCTCTAGAAACGAAACCTCCTGTTTAGCTAGACTCATTTCACAGCAGGGTGATAGTATACACATCCCAGACTGTCACTGGGTAATATCGGACTATTCTGATATAGGATTTTAAAATTAAAGTCTTAAATGTCCAATTAAATCTATATTTCGTCTATATATTGGCTTCTAATTAAATACATATTGTATCTCTTTTTCAGGCTGCTCTAACATCGAAACCTCCTGTTTAGCCAGACTCATTTCACCTCAGGGTGATAGTATACACATCCCAGACTGTCACTGGGTAATATCGGACTATTCTGATATAGGATTTAAAAATTAAAGGATTTAATGTCCAATTAAAGCAATTTTTCAACTCTTTTATCAGGCTGCTAATTAAAGCCATATTGTAACTCTTTTTCAGGCTGCTCTAGAAACGAAACCTCCTGTTTAGCTAGACTCATTTCACAGCAGGGTGATATTATACACATCCCAGACTGTCACTGGGTAATATCGGACTATTCTGATATAGGATTTTAAAATTAAAGTCTTAAATGTCCAATTAAATCTATATTTCGTCTATATATTGGCTTCTAATTAAAGACATATTGTATATCTTTTTTAGGCTGCTCTAACATCGAAACCTCCTGTTTAGCCAGACTCATTTCACCTCAGTGTGATAGTATACACATTCCAGACTGTCACTGGGTAATATCGGACTATTCTGATATAGGATTTAAAAATTAAAGGCTTTAATATCCAATTAAAGCAATTTTTCAACTCTTTTATCAGGCTTCTAATTAAAGACATATTGTATCTCTTTTTCAGGCTGCTCTAACATCAAAACCTCCTGTTTAGCCAGACTCATTTCAAGTCAGGGTGATATTATACACATCCCAGACTGTCATTGGGAAATACCAGACAATTCTGATATAGGATTTTAAAATTAAAGTCTTAAATGTCCAATTACATCTATATTTCGGCTATATTTTGGCTTCTAATTAAAGACATATTGTATCTCTTTTTCAGGCTTTTCTAACATCGAAACATCCTGTTTAGCCAGACTCATTTCACCTCAGGGTGATAGTATACACATCCCAGACTGTCAGTGGGTAATATCGGACTATTCTGATATAGGATTTAAAAAATAAAGGTTTAAATGTCCATTTAAAGCTATATTTAAACTTTTTTTTCAGGCTGCTATTTAAATCAATATTTTAAATCTTTTTCAGGCTGCTCTAAAAACGAAACCTCCTGTTTAGCCAGACTCATTTCACGTCAGGGTGATATTATACATATCCCAGACTGTCACTGGGTAATATCGGACCATTCTGATATAGGATTTTATAAATAAAGTGTTAAATGTCCAATTAAATCTATATTTTGGCTATATTTTGGCTTCTAATTAAAGACATATTGTATCTCTTTTTCAGGCTGCTCTAACATCGAAACCTCCTGTTTAGCCAGACTCATTTCACCTCAGGGTGATAGTTTACATATCCCAGACTGTCACTGGGTAATATTGGACTATTCTGATATAGGATTTAAAAATTAACGGTTTAAATTTCCACTTAAAGCTGTATTTAAACTTTTTTTCCAGGCTGTTATTTAAATCAATATTTTAAATCTTTTTCAGGCTGCTATAAAAACAAAACCTCCTGTTTAGCCAGACTCATTTCACGTCAGGGTGATAGTATACACATCCCATACTGTCATTGGGTAATATCGGACCATTCTGATATAGGATTTTAAAAATAAAGTCTTAAATGTCCAATTAAATCTATATTTTGGCTATATTTTGGCTTCTAATTAAAGACATATTGTATCTCTTTTTCAGGCTGCTCTAACATCGAAACCTCCTCTTTAGCCAGACTCATTTCACCTCAGGGTGATAGTATACACATCCCAGACTGTCACTGGGTAATATCGGACTATTCTGATATAGGATTTAAAAATTAAAGGTTTAAATGTCCATTTAAAGCTATATTTCAACTTTTTTTCAGGCTGCTAATTAAAGCCATATTGTAACTCTTTTTCAGGCTGCTCTAGAAACGAAACCTCCTGTTTAGCTAGACTCATTTGACGTCAGGGTGATAGTATACACATCCCAGACTGTCACTGGGTAATATCGGACTATTCTGATATACGATTTTAAAATTAAAGGCTTTAATGTCCAATTAAAGCAATTTTTCAACTCTTTTATCAGGCTGCTAATTAAAGCCGTATTGTAACTCTTTTTCAGGCTGCTCTAAAAATGAAACCTCCTGTTTAGCTAGACTCATGTTACGTCAGGGTGATATTATACACATCCCAGACTGTCACTGGGTAATATCGGACTATTCTGATATAGGATTTAAAAATTAAAGGTTTAAATGTCCATTTAAAGCTATATTTCAACTTTTTGTCAGGCTGCTAATTAAAGCCATATTGTAACTCTTTTTCAGGCTGCTCTAGAAATGAAACCTCCTGTTTAGCTAGACTCATTTCATGTCAGGGTGATAGAATACACATCCCAGACTGTCACTGGGTAATATTGGACTATTCTGATATAGGATTTAAAAATTAACGGTTTAAATTTCCACTTAAAGCTGTATTTAAACTTTTTTTTCAGGCTGCTATTTAAATCAATATTTTAAATCTTATTCAGGCTGCTCTAAAAACGAAACCTCCTGTTTAGCCAGACTCATTTCACGTCAGGGTGATAGTATACACATCCCAGACTGTCATTGGGTAATATCGGACTATTCTGATATAGGATTTAAAAATTAACGGTTTAAATTTCCACTTAAAGCTGTATTTAAACTTTTTTTTCAGGCTGTTATTTAAATCAATATTTTAAATCTTTTTCAGGCTGCTATAAAAACAAAACCTCCTGTTTAGCCAGACTCATTTCACGTCCGGGTGATAGTATACACATCCCAGACTGTCATTGGGTAATATCGGACCATTCTGATATAGGATTTTAAAAATAAAGTCTTAAATGTCCAATTAAATCTATATTTTGGCTATATTTTGGCTTCTAATTAAAGACATATTGTATCTCTTTTTCAGGCTGCTCTAACATCGAAACCTCCTGTTTAGCCAGACTCATTTCACGTCAGGGTGATAGTATACACATCCCAGACTGTCACTGGGTAATATCGGACTATTCTGATATAGGATTTAAAAATTAAAGGTTTAAATGTCCATTTAAAGCTATATTTCAACTTTTTTTCAGGCTGCTAATTAAAGCCATATTGTAACTCTTTTTCAGGCTGCTCTAGAAACGAAACCTCCTGTTTACCTAGACTCATTTGATGTCAGGGTGATAGTATACACATCCCAGACTGTCACTGGGTAATATCGGACTATTCTGATATAGGATTTTAAAATTAAAGGCTTTAATGTCCAATTAAAGCAATTTTTCAACTCTTTTATCAGGCTGCTAATTAAAGCCGTATTGTAACTCTTTTTCAGGCTGCTCTAAAAATGAAACCTCCTGTTTAGCTAGACTCACGTTACGTCAGGGTGATATTATACACATGCCAGACTGTCACTGGGTAATATCGGACTATTCTGATATAGGATTTAAAAATTAAAGGTTTAAATGTCCATTTAAAGCTATATTTCAACTTTTTTTCAGGCTGCTAATTAAAGCCATATTGTAACTCTTTTTCAGGCTGCTCTAGAAACGAAACCTCCTGTTTAGCCAGACTCATTTCACCTCAGGGTGATAGTATACACATCCCAGACTGTCAGTGGGTAATATCGGACTATTCTGATATAGGATTTAAAAAATAAAGGTTTAAATGTCCATTTAAAGCTATATTTAAACTTTTTTTTCAGGCTGCTATTTAAATCAATATTTTAAATCTTTTTCAGGCTGCTCTAAAAACGAAACCTCCTGTTTAGCCAGACTCATTTCACGTCAGGGTGATATTATACATATCCCAGACTGTCACTGGGTAATATCGGACCATTCTGATATAGGATTTTATAAATAAAGTGTTAAATGTCCAATTAAATCTATATTTTGGCTATATTTTGGCTTCTAATTAAAGACATATTGTATCTCTTTTTCAGGCTGCTCTAACATCGAAACCTCCTGTTTAGCCAGACTCATTTCACCTCAGGGTGATAGTTTACATATCCCAGACTGTCACTGGGTAATATTGGACTATTCTGATATAGGATTTAAAAATTAACGGTTTAAATTTCCACTTAAAGCTGTATTTAAACTTTTTTTTCAGGCTGCTATTTAAATCAATATTTTAAATCTTTTTCAGGCTGCTCTAAAAACGAAACCTCCTGTTTAGCCAGACTCATTTCACGTCAGGGTGATAGTATACACATCCCAGACTGTCATTGGGTAATATCGGACTATTCTGATATAGGATTTAAAAATTAACGGTTTAAATTTCCACTTAAAGCTGTATTTAAACTTTTTTCCAGGCTGTTATTTAAATCAATATTTTAAATCTTTTTCAGGCTGCTATAAAAACAAAACCTCCTGTTTAGCCAGACTCATTTCACGTCAGGGTGATAGTATACACATCCCAGACTGTCATTGGGTAATATCGGACCATTCTGATATAGGATTTTAAAAATAAAGTCTTAAATGTCCAATTAAATCTATATTTTGGCTATATTTTGGCTTCTAATTAAAGACATATTGTATCTCTTTTTCAGGCTGCTCTAACATCGAAACCTCCTGTTTAGCCAGACTCATTTCACCTCAGGGTGATAGTATACACATCCCAGACTGTCACTGGGTAATATCGGACTATTCTGATATAGGATTTAAAAATTAAAGGTTTAAATGTCCATTTAAAGCTATATTTCAACTTTTTTTCAGGCTGCTAATTAAAGCCATATTGTAACTCTTTTTCAGGCTGCTCTAGAAACGAAACCTCCTGTTTAGCTAGACTCATTTGACGTCAGGGTGATAGTATACACATCCCAGACTGTCACTGGGTAATATCGGACTATTCTGATATAGGATTTAAAAATTAAAGGTTTAAATGTCCATTTAAAGCTATATTTCAACTTTTTTTCAGGCTGCTAATTAAAGCCATATTGTAACTCTTTTTCAGGCTGCTCTAGAAATGAAACCTCCTGTTTAGCTAGACTCATTTCACGTCAGGGTGATAGAATACACATCCCAGACTGTCACTGGGTAATATTGGACTATTCTGATATAGGATTTAAAAATTAACGGTTTAAATTTCCACTTAAAGCTGTATTTAAACTTTTTTTTCAGGCTGCTATTTAAATCAATATTTTAAATCTTTTTCAGGCTGCTCTAAAAACGAAACCTCCTGTTTAGCCAGACTCATTTCACGTCAGGGTGATAGTATACACATCCCAGACTGTCATTGGGTAATATCGGACTATTCTGATATAGGATTTAAAAATTAACGGTTTAAATTTCCACTTAAAGCTGTATTTAAACTTTTTTTTCAGGCTGTTATTTAAATCAATATTTTAAATCTTTTTCAGGCTGCTATAAAAACAAAACCTCCTGTTTAGCCAGACTCATTTCACATCCGGGTGATAGTATACCCATCCCAGACTGTCATTGGGTAATATCGGACCATTCTGATATAGGATTTTAAAAATAAAGTCTTAAATGTCCAATTAAATCTATATTTTGGCTATATTTTGGCTTCTAATTAAAGACATATTGTATCTCTTTTTCAGGCTGCTCTAACATCGAAACCTCCTGTTTAGCCAGACTCATTTCACCTCAGGGTGATAGTATACACATCCCAGACTGTCACTGGGTAATATCGGACTATTCTGATATAGGATTTAAAAATTAAAGGTTTAAATGTCCATTTAAAGCTATATTTCAACTTTTTTTCAGGCTGCTAATTAAAGCCATATTGTAACTCTTTTTCATGCTGCTCTAGAAACGAAACCTCCTGTTTAGCTAGACTCATTTGACGTCAGGGTGATAGTATACACATCCCAGACTGTCACTGGGTAATATCGGACTATTCTGATATAGGATTTTAAAATTAAAGGCTTTAATGTCCAATTAAAGCAATTTTTCAACTCTTTTATCAGGCTGCTAATTAAAGCCGTATTGTAACTCTTTTTCAGGCTGCTCTAAAAATGAAACCTCCTGTTTAGCTAGACTCATGTTACGTCAGGGTGATATTATACACATCCCAGACTGTCACTGGGTAATATCGGACTATTCTGATATAGGATTTAAAAATTAAAGGTTTAAATGTCCATTTAAAGCTATATTTCAACTTTTTTTCAGGCTGCTAATTAAAGCCATATTGTAACTCTTTTTCAGGCTGCTCTAGAAACGAAACCTCCTGTTTAGCTAGACTCATTTCACGTCAGGGTGATAGAATACACATCCCAGACTGTCACTGGGTAATATCGGACTATTCTGATATAGGATTTTAAAATTAAAGGCTTTAATGTCCAATTAAAGCAATTTTTCAACTCTTTTATCAGGCTTCTAATTAAAGACATATTGTATCTCTTTTTCAGGCTGCTCTAACATCGAAACCTCCTGTTTAGCCAGACTCATTTCAAGTCAGGGTGATATTATACACATCCCAGACTGTCACTGGGAAATATCGGACAATTCTGATATAGGATTTTAAAATTAAAGTCTTAAATGTCCAATTACATCTATATTTCGGCTATATTTTGGCTTCTAATTAAAGACATATTGTATCTCTTTTTCAGGCTGCTCTAACATCGAAACCTCCTGTTTAGCCAGACTCATTTCACCTCAGGGTGATAGTATACACATCCCAGACTGTCACTGGGTAATATCGGACTATTCTGATATAGGATTTAAAAATTAAAGGTTTAAATGTCCATTTAAAGCTATATTTCAACTTTTGTTCAGGCTGCTAATTAAAGACATATTGTAACTCTTTTTCAGGCTGCTCTAAAAACGAAACTTCCTGTTTAGCTAGACTCATTTCACGTCAGGGTGATAGTATACACATCCCAGACTGTCACTGGGTAATATTGGACTATTCTGATGTAGGACTTTAAGAATAAAGGCTTTAATGTCCAATTAAAGCAATTTTTCAACTCTTTTTTCAGGCTGCTAATTAAAGCCATATTGTAACTCTTTTTCAGGCTGCTCTAGAAACGAAACCTCCTGTTTAGCTAGACTCATTTCACGTCAGGGTGAGATTATACATATCCCATACTGTCACTGGGTAATATCGGACCATTCTGATATAGGATTTTAAAATTAAAGTCTTAAATGTCCAATTAAATCTATATTTCGGCTATATTTTGGCTTCTAATTAAATACATATTGTATCTCTTTTTCAGGCTGCTCTAACATCGAAACCTCCTGTTTAGCCAGACTCATTTCACCTCAGGGTGATAGTATACACATCCCAGACTGTCACTGGGTAAAATCGGACTATTCTGATATAGGATTTAAAAATTGAAGGTTTAAATGTCCATTTAAAGCTATATTTCAACTTTTTTTCAGGCTGCTAATTAAAGCCATATTGTAACTCTTTTTCAGGCTGCTTTAAAAACGAAACCTCCTGTTTAGCCAGACTCATTTCACGTCAGTGTGATAGTATACACATCCCAGACTGTCACTGGGTAATATCGGACCATTCTGATATAGGATTTTAAAATTAAAGTCTTAAATATCCAATTAAATCAATATTTCGGCTATATTTTGGCTTCTAATTAAAGACATATTGTATCTCTTTTTCAGGCTTTTCTAACATCGAAACATCCTGTTTAGCCAGACTCATTTCACCTCAGGGTGATAGTATACACATCCCAGATTGTCAGTGGGTAATATCGGACTATTCTGATATAGGATTTAAAAAATAAAGGTTTAAATGTCCATTTAAAGCTATATTTAAACTTTTTTTTCAGGCTGCTATTTAAATCAATATTTTAAATCTTTTTCAGGCTGCTCTAAAAACGAAACCTCCTGTTTAGCCAGACTCATTTCACGTCAGGGTGATATTATACATATCCCAGACTGTCACTGGGTAATATCGGACCATTCTGATATAGGATTTTATAAATAAAGTGTTAAATGTCCAATTAAATCTATATTTTGGCTATATTTTGGCTTCTAATTAAAGACATATTGTATCTCTTTTTCAGGCTGCTCTAACATCGAAACCTCCTGTTTAGCCAGACTCATTTCACCTCAGGGTGATAGTTTACATATCCCAGACTGTCACTGGGTAATATTGGACTATTCTGATATAGGATTTAAAAATTAACGGTTTAAATTTCCACTTAAAGCTGTATTTAAACTTTTTTTTCAGGCTGCTATTTAAATCAATATTTTAAATCTTTTTCAGGCTGCTCTAAAAACGAAACCTCCTGTTTAGCCAGACTCATTTCACGTCAGGGTGATAGTATACACATCCCAGACTGTCATTGGGTAATATCGGACTATTCTGATATAGGATTTAAAAATTAACGGTTTAAATTTCCACTTAAAGCTGTATTTAAACTTTTTTTCCAGGCTGTTATTTAAATCAATATTTTAAATCTTTTTCAGGCTGCTATAAAAACAAAACCTCCTGTTTAGCCAGACTCATTTCACGTCAGGGTGATAGTATACACATCCCAGACTGTCATTGGGTAATATCGGACCATTCTGATATAGGATTTTAAAAATAAAGTCTTAAATGTCCAATTAAATCTATATTTTGGCTATATTTTGGCTTCTAATTAAAGACATATTGTATCTCTTTTTCAGGCTGCTCTAACATCGAAACCTCCTGTTTAGCCAGACTCATTTCACCTCAGGGTGATAGTATACACATCCCAGACTGTCACTGGGTAATATCGGACTATTCTGATATAGGATTTAAAAATTAAAGGTTTAAATGTCCATTTAAAGCTATATTTCAACTTTTTTTCAGGCTGCTAATTAAAGCCATATTGTAACTCTTTTTCAGGCTGCTCTAGAAACGAAACCTCCTGTTTAGCTAGACTCATTTGACGTCAGGGTGATAGTATACACATCCCAGACTGTCACTGGGTAATATCGGACTATTCTGATATAGGATTTAAAAATTTAAGGTTTAAATGTCCATTTAAAGCTATATTTCAACTTTTTTTCAGGCTGCTAATTAAAGCCATATTGTAACTCTTTTTCAGGCTGCTCTAGAAATGAAACCTCCTGTTTAGCTAGACTCATTTCACGTCAGGGTGATAGAATACACATCCCAGACTGTCACTGGGTAATATTGGACTATTCTGATATAGGATTTAAAAATTAACGGTTTAAATTTCCACTTAAAGCTGTATTTAAACTTTTTTTTCAGGCTGCTATTTAAATCAATATTTTAAATCTTTTTCAGGCTGCTCTAAAAACGAAACCTCCTGTTTAGCCAGACTCATTTCACGTCAGGGTGATAGTATACACATCCCAGACTGTCATTGGGTAATATCGGACTATTCTGATATAGGATTTAAAAATTAACGGTTTAAATTTCCACTTAAAGCTGTATTTAAACTTTTTTTTCAGGCTGTTATTTAAATCAATATTTTAAATCTTTTTCAGGCTGCTATAAAAACAAAACCTCCTGTTTAGCCAGACTCATTTCACGTCCGGGTGATAGTATACACATCCCAGACTGTCATTGGGTAATATCGGACCATTCTGATATAGGATTTTAAAAATAAAGTCTTAAATGTCCAATTAAATCTATATTTTGGCTATATTTTGGCTTCTAATTAAAGACATATTGTATCTCTTTTTCAGGCTGCTCTAACATCGAAACCTCCTGTTTAGCCAGACTCATTTCACCTCAGGGTGATAGTATACACATCCCAGACTGTCACTGGGTAATATCGGACTATTCTGATATAGGATTTAAAAATTAAAGGTTTAAATGTCCATTTAAAGCTATATTTCAACTTTTTTTCAGGCTGCTAATTAAAGCCATATTGTAACTCTTTTTCAGGCTGCTCTAGAAACGAAACCTCCTGTTTAGCTAGACTCATTTGACGTCAGGGTGATAGTATACACATCCCAGACTGTCACTGGGTAATATCGGACTATTCTGATATAGGATTTTAAAATTAAAGGCTTTAATGTCCAATTAAAGCAATTTTTCAACTCTTTTATCAGGCTGCTAATTAAAGCCGTATTGTAACTCTTTTTCAGGCTGCTCTAAAAATGAAACCTCCTGTTTAGCTAGACTCATGTTACGTCAGGGTGATATTATACACATCCCAGACTGTCACTGGGTAATATCGGACTATTCTGATATAGGATTTAAAAATTAAAGGTTTAAATGTCCATTTAAAGCTATATTTCAACTTTTTTTCAGGCTGCTAATTAAAGCCATATTGTAACTCTTTTTCAGGCTGCTCTAGAAACGAAACCTCCTGTTTAGCTAGACTCATTTCACGTCAGGGTGATAGAATACACATCCCAGACTGTCACTGGGTAATATCGGACTATTCTGATATAGGATTTTAAAATTAAAGGCTTTAATGTCCAATTAAAGCAATTTTTCAACTCTTTTATCAGGCTTCTAATTAAAGACATATTGTATCTCTTTTTCAGGCTGCTCTAACATCGAAACCTCCTGTTTAGCCAGACTCATTTCAAGTCAGGGTGATATTATACACATCCCAGACTGTCACTGGGAAATATCGGACAATTCTGATATAGGATTTTAAAATTAAAGTCTTAAATGTCCAATTACATCTATATTTCGGCTATATTTTGGCTTCTAATTAAAGACATATTGTATCTCTTTTTCAGGCTGCTCTAACATCGAAACCTCCTGTTTAGCCAGACTCATTTCACCTCAGGGTGATAGTATACACATCCCAGACTGTCACTGGGTAATATCGGACTATTCTGATATAGGATTTAAAAATTAAAGGTTTAAATGTCCATTTAAAGCTATATTTCAACTTTTGTTCAGGCTGCTAATTAAAGACATATTGTAACTCTTTTTCAGGCTGCTCTAAAAACGAAACTTCCTGTTTAGCTAGACTCATTTCACGTCAGGGTGATAGTATACACATCCCAGACTGTCACTGGGTAATATTGGACTATTCTGATGTAGGACTTTAAGAATAAAGGCTTTAATGTCCAATTAAAGCAATTTTTCAACTCTTTTTTCAGGCTGCTAATTAAAGCCATATTGTAACTCTTTTTCAGGCTGCTCTAGAAACGAAACCTCCTGTTTAGCTAGACTCATTTCACGTCAGGGTGATATTATACATATCCCATACTGTCACTGGGTAATATCGGACCATTCTGATATAGGATTTTAAAATTAAAGTCTTAAATATCCAATTAAATCAATATTTCGGCTATATTTTGGCTTCTAATTAAAGACATATTGTATCTCTTTTTCAGGCTTTTCTAACATCGAAACATCCTGTTTAGCCAGACTCATTTCACCTCAGGGTGATAGTATACACATCCCAGACTGTCAGTGGGTAATATCGGACTATTCTGATATAGGATTTAAAAAATAAAGGTTTAAATGTCCATTTAAAGCTATATTTAAACTTTTTTTTCAGGCTGCTATTTAAATCAATATTTTAAATCTTTTTCAGGCTGCTCTAAAAACGAAACCTCCTGTTTAGCCAGACTCATTTCACGTCAGGGTGATATTATACATATCCCAGACTGTCACTGGGTAATATCGGACCATTCTGATATAGGATTTTATAAATAAAGTGTTAAATGTCCAATTAAATCTATATTTTGGCTATATTTTGGCTTCTAATTAAAGACATATTGTATCTCTTTTTCAGGCTGCTCTAACATCGAAACCTCCTGTTTAGCCAGACTCATTTCACCTCAGGGTGATAGTTTACATATCCCAGACTGTCACTGGGTAATATTGGACTATTCTGATATAGGATTTAAAAATTAACGGTTTAAATTTCCACTTAAAGCTGTATTTAAACTTTTTTTTCAGGCTGCTATTTAAATCAATATTTTAAATCTTTTTCAGGCTGCTCTAAAAACGAAACCTCCTGTTTAGCCAGACTCATTTCACGTCAGCGTGATAGTATACACATCCCAGACTGTCATTGGGTAATATCGGACTATTCTGATATAGGATTTAAAAATTAACGGTTTAAATTTCCACTTAAAGCTGTATTTAAACTTTTTTTCCAGGCTGTTATTTAAATCAATATTTTAAATCTTTTTCAGGCTGCTATAAAAACAAAACCTCCTGTTTAGCCAGACTCATTTCACGTCAGGGTGATAGTATACACATCCCAGACTGTCATTGGGTAATATCGGACCATTCTGATATAGGATTTTAAAAATAAAGTCTTAAATGTCCAATTAAATCTATATTTTGGCTATATTTTGGCTTCTAATTAAAGACATATTGTATCTCTTTTTCAGGCTGCTCTAACATCGAAACCTCCTGTTTAGCCAGACTCATTTCACCTCAGGGTGATAGTATACACATCCCAGACTGTCACTGGGTAATATCGGACTATTCTGATATAGGATTTAAAAATTAAAGGTTTAAATGTCCATTTAAAGCTATATTTCAACTTTTTTTCAGGCTGCTAATTAAAGCCATATTGTAACTCTTTTTCAGGCTGCTCTAGAAACGAAACCTCCTGTTTAGCTAGACTCATTTGACGTCAGGGTGATAGTATACACATCCCAGACTGTCACTGGGTAATATCGGACTATTCTGATATAGGATTTAAAAATTAAAGGTTTAAATGTCCATTTAAAGCTATATTTCAACTTTTTTTCAGGCTGCTAATTAAAGCCATATTGTAACTCTTTTTCAGGCTGCTCTAGAAATGAAACCTCCTGTTTAGCTAGACTCATTTCACGTCAGGGTGATAGAATACACATCCCAGACTGTCACTGGGTAATATTGGACTATTCTGATATAGGATTTAAAAATTAACGGTTTAAATTTCCACTTAAAGCTGTATTTAAACTTTTTTTTCAGGCTGCTATTTAAATCAATATTTTAAATCTTTTTCAGGCTGCTCTAAAAACGAAACCTCCTGTTTAGCCAGACTCATTTCACATCAGGGTGATAGTATACACATCCCAGACTGTCATTGGGTAATATCGGACTATTCTGATATAGGATTTAAAAATTAACGGTTTAAATTTCCACTTAAAGCTGTATTTAAACTTTTTTTTCAGGCTGTTATTTAAATCAATATTTTAAATCTTTTTCAGGCTGCTATAAAAACAAAACCTCCTGTTTAGCCAGACTCATTTCACGTCCGGGTGATAGTATACACATCCCAGACTGTCATTGGGTAATATCGGACCATTCTGATATAGGATTTTAAAAATAAAGTCTTAAATGTCCAATTAAATCTATATTTTGGCTATATTTTGGCTTCTAATTAAAGACATATTGT
Source organism: Zingel zingel (assembly GCA_023566125.1). Taxonomy (NCBI): domain Eukaryota; kingdom Metazoa; phylum Chordata; class Actinopteri; order Perciformes; family Percidae; genus Zingel; species Zingel zingel. The sequence continues at coordinate 14,460,100 of CM042317.1, forward strand.
ATCTCTTTTTCAGGCTGCTCTAACATCGAAACCTCCTGTTTAGCCAGACTCATTTCACCTCAGGGTGATAGTATACACATCCCAGACTGTCACTGGGTAATATCGGACTATTCTGATATAGGATTTAAAAATTAAAGGTTTAAATGTCCATTTAAAGCTATATTTCAACTTTTTTTCAGGCTGCTAATTAAAGCCATATTGTAACTCTTTTTCAGGCTGCTCTAGAAACGAAACCTCCTGTTTAGCTAGACTCATTTGACGTCAGGGTGATAGTATACACATCCCAGACTGTCACTGGGTAATATCGGACTATTCTGATATAGGATTTTAAAATTAAAGGCTTTAATGTCCAATTAAAGCAATTTTTCAACTCTTTTATCAGGCTGCTAATTAAAGCCGTATTGTAACTCTTTTTCAGGCTGCTCTAAAAATGAAACCTCCTGTTTAGCTAGACTCATGTTACGTCAGGGTGATATTATACACATCCCAGACTGTCACTGGGTAATATCGGACTATTCTGATATAGGATTTAAAAATTAAAGGTTTAAATGTCCATTTAAAGCTATATTTCAACTTTTTTTCAGGCTGCTAATTAAAGCCATATTGTAACTCTTTTTCAGGCTGCTCTAGAAACGAAACCTCCTGTTTAGCTAGACTCATTTCACGTCAGGGTGATAGAATACACATCCCAGACTGTCACTGGGTAATATCGGACTATTCTGATATAGGATTTTAAAATTAAAGGCTTTAATGTCCAATTAAAGCAATTTTTCAACTCTTTTATCAGGCTTCTAATTAAAGACATATTGTATCTCTTTTTCAGGCTGCTCTAACATCGAAACCTCCTGTTTAGCCAGACTCATTTCACCTCAGGGTGATAGTATACACATCCCAGACTGTCACTGGGTAATATCGGACTATTCTGATATAGGATTTAAAAATTAAAGGTTTAAATGTCCATTTAAAGCTATATTTCAACTTTTGTTCAGGCTGCTAATTAAAGACATATTGTAACTCTTTTTCAGGCTGCTCTAAAAACGAAACTTCCTGTTTAGCTAGACTCATTTCACGTCAGGGTGATAGTATACACATCCCAGACTGTCACTGGGTAATATTGGACTATTCTGATGTAGGACTTTAAGAATAAAGGCTTTAATGTCCAATTAAAGCAATTTTTCAACTCTTTTTTCAGGCTGCTAATTAAAGCCATATTGTAACTCTTTTTCAGGCTGCTCTAGAAACGAAACCTCCTGTTTAGCTAGACTCATTTCACGTCAGGGTGATATTATACATATCCCATACTGTCACTGGGTAATATCGGACCATTCTGATATAGGATTTTAAAATTAAAGTCTTAAATGTCCAATTAAATCTATATTTTGGCTATATTTTGGCTTCTAATTAAATACATATTGTATCTCTTTTTCAGGCTGCTCTAACATCGAAACCTCCTGTTTAGCCAGACTCATTTCACCTCAGGGTGATAGTATACACATCCCAGACTGTCACTGGGTAAAATCGGACTATTCTGATATAGGATTTAAAATTTGAAGGTTTAAATGTCCATTTAAAGCTATATTTCAACTTTTTTTCAGGCTGCTAATTAAAGCCATATTGTAACTCTTTTTCAGGCTGCTTTAAAAACGAAACCTCCTGTTTAGCCAGACTCATTTCACGTCAGTGTGATAGTATACACATCCCAGACTGTCACTGGGTAATATCGGACCATTCTGATATAGGATTTTAAAATTAAAGTCTTAAATATCCAATTAAATCAATATTTCGGCTATATTTTGGCTTCTAATTAAAGACATATTGTATCTCTTTTTCAGGCTTTTCTAACATCGAAACATCCTGTTTAGCCAGACTCATTTCACCTCAGGGTGATAGTATACACATCCCAGACTGTCAGTGGGTAATATCGGACTATTCTGATATAGGATTTAAAAAATAAAGGTTTAAATGTCCATTTAAAGCTATATTTAAACTTTTTTTTCAGGCTGCTATTTAAATCAATATTTTAAATCTTTTTCAGGCTGCTCTAAAAACGAAACCTCCTGTTTAGCCAGACTCATTTCACGTCAGGGTGATATTATACATATCCCAGACTGTCACTGGGTAATATCGGACCATTCTGATATAGGATTTTATAAATAAAGTGTTAAATGTCCAATTAAATCTATATTTTGGCTATATTTTGGCTTCTAATTAAAGACATATTGTATCTCTTTTTCAGGCTGCTCTAACATCGAAACCTCCTGTTTAGCCAGACTCATTTCACCTCAGGGTGATAGTTTACATATCCCAGACTGTCACTGGGTAATATTGGACTATTCTGATATAGGATTTAAAAATTAACGGTTTAAATTTCCACTTAAAGCTGTATTTAAACTTTTTTTTCAGGCTGCTATTTAAATCAATATTTTAAATCTTTTTCAGGCTGCTCTAAAAACGAAACCTCCTGTTTAGCCAGACTCATTTCACGTCAGCGTGATAGTATACACATCCCAGACTGTCATTGGGTAATATCGGACTATTCTGATATAGGATTTAAAAATTAACGGTTTAAATTTCCACTTAAAGCTGTATTTAAACTTTTTTTCCAGGCTGTTATTTAAATCAATATTTTAAATCTTTTTCAGGCTGCTATAAAAACAAAACCTCCTGTTTAGCCAGACTCATTTCACGTCAGGGTGATAGTATACACATCCCAGACTGTCATTGGGTAATATCGGACCATTCTGATATAGGATTTTAAAAATAAAGTCTTAAATGTCCAATTAAATCTATATTTTGGCTATATTTTGGCTTCTAATTAAAGACATATTGTATCTCTTTTTCAGGCTGCTCTAACATCGAAACCTCCTGTTTAGCCAGACTCATTTCACCTCAGGGTGATAGTATACACATCCCAGACTGTCACTGGGTAATATCGGACTATTCTGATATAGGATTTAAAAATTAAAGGTTTAAATGTCCATTTAAAGCTATATTTCAACTATTTTTCAGGCTGCTAATTAAAGCCATATTGTAACTCTTTTTCAGGCTGCTCTAGAAATGAAACCTCCTGTTTAGCTAGACTCATTTCACGTCAGGGTGATAGAATACACATCCCAGACTGTCACTGGGTAATATTGGACTATTCTGATATAGGATTTAAAAATTAACGGTTTAAATTTCCACTTAAAGCTGTATTTAAACTTTTTTTTCAGGCTGCTATTTAAATCAATATTTTAAATCTTTTTCAGGCTGCTCTAAAAACGAAACCTCCTGTTTAGCCAGACTCATTTCACGTCAGGGTGATAGTATACACATCCCAGACTGTCATTGGGTAATATCGGACTATTCTGATATAGGATTTAAAAATTAACGGTTTAAATTTCCACTTAAAGCTGTATTTAAACTTTTTTTTCAGGCTGTTATTTAAATCAATATTTTAAATCTTTTTCAGGCTGCTATAAAAACAAAACCTCCTGTTTAGCCAGACTCATTTCACGTCCGGGTGATAGTATACACATCCCAGACTGTCATTGGGTAATATCGGACCATTCTGATATAGGATTTTAAAAATAAAGTCTTAAATGTCCAATTAAATCTATATTTTGGCTATATTTTGGCTTCTAATTAAAGACATATTGTATCTCTTTTTCAGGCTGCTCTAACATCGAAACCTCCTGTTTAGCCAGACTCATTTCACCTCAGGGTGATAGTATACACATCCCAGACTGTCATTGGGTAATATCGGACTATTCTGATATAGGATTTAAAAATTAACGGTTTAAATTTCCACTTAAAGCTGTATTTAAACTTTTTTTCCAGGCTGTTATTTAAATCAATATTTTAAATCTTTTTCAGGCTGCTATAAAAACAAAACCTCCTGTTTAGCCAGACTCATTTCACGTCAGGGTGATAGTATACACATCCCAGACTGTCATTGGGTAATATCGGACCATTCTGATATAGGATTTTAAAAATAAAGTCTTAAATGTCCAATTAAATCTATATTTTGGCTATATTTTGGCTTCTAATTAAAGACATATTGTATCTCTTTTTCAGGCTGCTCTAACATCGAAACCTCCTGTTTAGCCAGACTCATTTCACCTCAGGGTGATAGTATACACATCCCAGACTGTCACTGGGTAATATCGGACTATTCTGATATAGGATTTAAAAATTAAAGGTTTAAATGTCCATTTAAAGCTATATTTCAACTATTTTTCAGGCTGCTAATTAAAGCCATATTGTAACTCTTTTTCAGGCTGCTCTAGAAATGAAACCTCCTGTTTAGCTAGACTCATTTCACGTCAGGGTGATAGAATACACATCCCAGACTGTCACTGGGTAATATTGGACTATTCTGATATAGGATTTAAAAATTAACGGTTTAAATTTCCACTTAAAGCTGTATTTAAACTTTTTTTTCAGGCTGCTATTTAAATCAATATTTTAAATCTTTTTCAGGCTGCTCTAAAAACGAAACCTCCTGTTTAGCCAGACTCATTTCACGTCAGGGTGATAGTATACACATCCCAGACTGTCATTGGGTAATATCGGACTATTCTGATATAGGATTTAAAAATTAACGGTTTAAATTTCCACTTAAAGCTGTATTTAAACTTTTTTTTCAGGCTGTTATTTAAATCAATATTTTAAATCTTTTTCAGGCTGCTATAAAAACAAAACCTCCTGTTTAGCCAGACTCATTTCACGTCCGGGTGATAGTATACACATCCCAGACTGTCATTGGGTAATATCGGACCATTCTGATATAGGATTTTAAAAATAAAGTCTTAAATGTCCAATTAAATCTATATTTTGGCTATATTTTGGCTTCTAATTAAAGACATATTGTATCTCTTTTTCAGGCTGCTCTAACATCGAAACCTCCTGTTTAGCCAGACTCATTTCACCTCAGGGTGATAGTATACACATCCCAGACTGTCACTGGGTAATATCGGACTATTCTGATATAGGATTTAAAAATTAAAGGTTTAAATGTCCATTTAAAGCTATATTTCAACTTTTTTTCAGGCTGCTAATTAAAGCCATATTGTAACTCTTTTTCAGGCTGCTCTAGAAACGAAACCTCCTGTTTAGCTAGACTCATTTGACGTCAGGGTGATAGAATACACATCCCAGACTGTCACTGGGTAATATCGGACTATTCTGATATAGGATTTTAAAATTAAAGGCTTTAATGTCCAATTAAAGCAATTTTTCAACTCTTTTATCAGGCTTCTAATTAAAGACATATTGTATCTCTTTTTCAGGCTGCTCTAACATCGAAACCTCCTGTTTAGCCAGACTCATTTCAAGTCAGGGTGATATTATACACATCCCAGACTGTCACTGGGAAATATCGGACAATTCTGATATAGGATTTTAAAATTAAAGTCTTAAATGTCCAATTACATCTATATTTCGGCTATATTTTGGCTTCTAATTAAAGACATATTGTATCTCTTTTTCAGGCTGCTCTAACATCGAAACCTCCTGTTTAGCCAGACTCATTTCACCTCAGGGTGATAGTATACACATCCCAGACTGTCACTGGGTAATATCGGACTATTCTGATATAGGATTTAAAAATTAAAGGTTTAAATGTCCATTTAAAGCTATATTTCAACTTTTGTTCAGGCTGCTAATTAAAGACATATTGTAACTCTTTTTCAGGCTGCTCTAAAAACGAAACTTCCTGTTTAGCTAGACTCATTTCACGTCAGGGTGATAGTATACACATCCCAGACTGTCACTGGGTAATATTGGACTATTCTGATGTAGGACTTTAAGAATAAAGGCTTTAATGTCCAATTAAAGCAATTTTTCAACTCTTTTTTCAGGCTGCTAATTAAAGCCATATTGTAACTCTTTTTCAGGCTGCTCTAGAAACGAAACCTCCTGTTTAGCTAGACTCATTTCACGTCAGGGTGATATTATACATATCCCTTACTGTCACTGGGTAATATCGGACCATTCTGATATAGGATTTTAAAATTAAAGTCTTAAATGTCCAATTAAATCTATATTTCGGCTATATTTTGGCTTCTAATTAAATACATATTGTATCTCTTTTTCAGGCTGCTCTAACATCGAAACTTCCTGTTTAGCCAGACTCATTTCACCCCAGGGTGATAGTATACACATCCCAGACTGTCACTGGGTAAAATCGGACTATTCTGATATAGGATTTAAAAATTGAAGGTTTAAATGTCCATTTAAAGCTATATTTCAACTTTTTTTCAGGCTGCTAATTAAAGCCATGTTGTAACTCTTTTTCAGGCTGCTTTAAAAACGAAACCTCCTGTTTAGCCAGACTCATTTCACGTCAGTGTGATAGTATACACATCCCAGACTGTCACTGGGTAATATCGGACCATTCTGATATAGGATTTTAAAATTAAAGTCTTAAATATCCAATTAAATCAATATTTCGGCTATATTTTGGCTTCTAATTAAAGACATATTGTATCTCTTTTTCAGGCTGCTCTAAAAACGAAACCTCCTGTTTAGCCAGACTCATTTCACGTCAGGGTGATATTATACATATCCCATACTGTCACTGGGTAATATCGGACTATTCTGATATAGGATTTTAAAATTAAAGGCTTTAATGTCCAATTAAAGCAATTTTTCAACTCTTTTTTCAGGCTGCTAATTAAAGCCATATTGTAACACTTTTTCAGGCTGCTCTAGAAACGAAACCTCCTGTTTAGCTAGACTCATTTCACGTCAGGGTGATATTATACATATCCCATACTGTCACTGGGTAATATCGGACCATTCTGATATAGGATTTTAAAATTAAAGTCTTAAATGTCCAATTAAATCTATATTTCGGCTATATTTTGGCTTCTAATTAAATACATATTGTATCTCTTTTTCAGGCTGCTCTAACATCGAAACCTCCTGTTTAGCCAGACTCATTTCACCTCAGGGTGATAGTATACACATCCCAGACTGTCACTGGGTAAAATCGGACTATTCTGATATAGGATTTAAAAATTGAAGGTTTAAATGTCCATTTAAAGCTATATTTCAACTTTTTTTCAGGCTGCTAATTAAAGCCATGTTGTAACTCTTTTTCAGGCTGCTTTAAAAACGAAACCTCCTGTTTAGCCAGACTCATTTCACGTCAGTGTGATAGTATACACATCCCAGACTGTCACTGGGTAATATCGGACCATTCTGATATAGGATTTTAAAATTAAAGTCTTAAATATCCAATTAAATCAATATTTCGGCTATATTTTGGCTTCTAATTAAAGACATATTGTAACTCTTTTCAGGCTGCTCTAGAAACGAAACCTCCTGTTTAGCTAGACTCATTTCAAGTCAGGGTGATAGTATACACATCCCAGACTGTCATTGGGTAATATCGGACCATTCTGATATAGGATTTTAAAAATAAAGTCTTAAATGTCCAATTAAATCTATATTTTGGCTATATTTTGGCTTCTAATTAAAGACATATTGTATCTCTTTTTCAGGCTGCTCTAACATCGAAACCTCCTGTTTAGCCAGACTCATTTCACCTCAGGGTGATAGTATACACATCCCAGACTGTCACTGGGTAATATCGGACTATTCTGATATAGGATTTAAAAATTAAAGGTTTAAATGTCCATTTAAAGCTATATTTCAACTTTTTTTCAGGCTGCTAATTAAAGCCATATTGTAACTCTTTTTCAGGCTGCTCTAGAAACGAAACCTCCTGTTTAGCTAGACTCATTTGACGTCAGGGTGATAGTATACACATCCCAGACTGTCACTGGGTAATATCGGACTATTCTGATATAGGATTTTAAAATTAAAGGCTTTAATGTCCAATTAAAGCAATTTTTCAACTCTTTTATCAGGCTGCTAATTAAAGCCGTATTGTAACTCTTTTTCAGGCTGCTCTAAAAATGAAACCTCCTGTTTAGCTAGACTCATGTTACGTCAGGGTGATATTATACACATCCCAGACTGTCACTGGGTAATATCGGACTATTCTGATATAGGATTTAAAAATTAAAGGTTTAAATGTCCATTTAAAGCTATATTTCAACTTTTTTTCAGGCTGCTAATTAAAGCCATATTGTAACTCTTTTTCAGGCTGCTCTAGAAACGAAACCTCCTGTTTAGCTAGACTCATTTCACGTCAGGGTGATAGAATACACATCCCAGACTGTCACTGGGTAATATCGGACTATTCTGATATAGGATTTTAAAATTAAAGGCTTTAATGTCCAATTAAAGCAATTTTTCAACTCTTTTATCAGGCTTCTAATTAAAGACATATTGTATCTCTTTTTCAGGCTGCTCTAACATCGAAACCTCCTGTTTAGCCAGACTCATTTCACCTCAGGGTGATAGTATACACATCCCAGACTGTCACTGGGTAATATCGGACTATTCTGATATAGGATTTAAAAATTAAAGGTTTAAATGTCCATTTAAAGCTATATTTCAACTTTTGTTCAGGCTGCTAATTAAAGACATATTGTAACTCTTTTTCAGGCTGCTCTAAAAACGAAACTTCCTGTTTAGCTAGACTCATTTCACGTCAGGGTGATAGTATACACATCCCAGACTGTCACTGGGTAATATTGGACTATTCTGATGTAGGACTTTAAGAATAAAGGCTTTAATGTCCAATTAAAGCAATTTTTCAACTCTTTTTTCAGGCTGCTAATTAAAGCCATATTGTAACTCTTTTTCAGGCTGCTCTAGAAACGAAACCTCCTGTTTAGCTAGACTCATTTCACGTCAGGGTGATATTATACATATCCCATACTGTCACTGGGTAATATCGGACCATTCTGATATAGGATTTTAAAATTAAAGTCTTAAATGTCCAATTAAATCTATATTTCGGCTATATTTTGGCTTCTAATTAAATACATATTGTATCTCTTTTTCAGGCTGCTCTAACATCGAAACCTCCTGTTTAGCCAGACTCATTTCACCTCAGGGTGATAGTATACACATCCCAGACTGTCACTGGGTAAAATCGGACTATTCTGATATAGGATTTAAAATTTGAAGGTTTAAATGTCCATTTAAAGCTATATTTCAACTTTTTTTCAGGCTGCTAATTAAAGCCATATTGTAACTCTTTTTCAGGCTGCTTTAAAAACGAAACCTCCTGTTTAGCCAGACTCATTTCACGTCAGTGTGATAGTATACACATCCCAGACTGTCACTGGGTAATATCGGACCATTCTGATATAGGATTTTAAAATTAAAGTCTTAAATATCCAATTAAATCAATATTTCGGCTATATTTTGGCTTCTAATTAAAGACATATTGTATCTCTTTTTCAGGCTTTTCTAACATCGAAACATCCTGTTTAGCCAGACTCATTTCACCTCAGGGTGATAGTATACACATCCCAGACTGTCAGTGGGTAATATCGGACTATTCTGATATAGGATTTAAAAAATAAAGGTTTAAATGTCCATTTAAAGCTATATTTAAACTTTTTTTTCAGGCTGCTATTTAAATCAATATTTTAAATCTTTTTCAGGCTGCTCTAAAAACGAAACCTCCTGTTTAGCCAGACTCATTTCACGTCAGGGTGATATTATACATATCCCAGACTGTCACTGGGTAATATCGGACCATTCTGATATAGGATTTTATAAATAAAGTGTTAAATGTCCAATTAAATCTATATTTTGGCTATATTTTGGCTTCTAATTAAAGACATATTGTATCTCTTTTTCAGGCTGCTCTAACATCGAAACCTCCTGTTTAGCCAGACTCATATCACCTCAGGGTGATAGTTTACATATCCCAGACTGTCACTGGGTAATATTGGACTATTCTGATATAGGATTTAAAAATTAACGGTTTAAATTTCCACTTAAAGCTGTATTTAAACTTTTTTTTCAGGCTGCTATTTAAATCAATATTTTAAATCTTTTTCAGGCTGCTCTAAAAACGAAACCTCCTGTTTAGCCAGACTCATTTCACGTCAGCGTGATAGTATACACATCCCAGACTGTCATTGGGTAATATCGGACTATTCTGATATAGGATTTAAAAATTAACGGTTTAAATTTCCACTTAAAGCTGTATTTAAACTTTTTTTCCAGGCTGTTATTTAAATCAATATTTTAAATCTTTTTCAGGCTGCTATAAAAACAAAACCTCCTGTTTAGCCAGACTCATTTCACGTCAGGGTGATAGTATACACATCCCAGACTGTCATTGGGTAATATCGGACCATTCTGATATAGGATTTTAAAAATAAAGTCTTAAATGTCCAATTAAATCTATATTTTGGCTATATTTTGGCTTCTAATTAAAGACATATTGTATCTCTTTTTCAGGCTGCTCTAACATCGAAACCTCCTGTTTAGCCAGACTCATTTCACCTCAGGGTGATAGTATACACATCCCAGACTGTCACTGGGTAATATCGGACTATTCTGATATAGGATTTAAAAATTAAAGGTTTAAATGTCCATTTAAAGCTATATTTCAACTATTTTTCAGGCTGCTAATTAAAGCCATATTGTAACTCTTTTTCAGGCTGCTCTAGAAATGAAACCTCCTGTTTAGCTAGACTCATTTCACGTCAGGGTGATAGAATACACATCCCAGACTGTCACTGGGTAATATTGGACTATTCTGATATAGGATTTAAAAATTAACGGTTTAAATTTCCACTTAAAGCTGTATTTAAACTTTTTTTTCAGGCTGCTATTTAAATCAATATTTTAAATCTTTTTCAGGCTGCTCTAAAAACGAAACCTCCTGTTTAGCCAGACTCATTTCACGTCAGTGTGATAGTATACACATCCCAGACTGTCATTGGGTAATATCGGACTATTCTGATATAGGATTTAAAAATTAACGGTTTAAATTTCCACTTAAAGCTGTATTTAAACTTTTTTTTCAGGCTGTTATTTAAATCAATATTTTAAATCTTTTTCAGGCTGCTATAAAAACAAAACCTCCTGTTTAGCCAGACTCATTTCACGTCCGGGTGATAGTATACACATCCCAGACTGTCATTGGGTAATATCGGACCATTCTGATATAGGATTTTAAAAATAAAGTCTTAAATGTCCAATTAAATCTATATTTTGGCTATATTTTGGCTTCTAATTAAAGACATATTGTATCTCTTTTTCAGGCTGCTCTAACATCGAAACCTCCTGTTTAGCCAGACTCATTTCACCTCAGGGTGATAGTATACACATCCCAGACTGTCACTGGGTAATATCGGACTATTCTGATATAGGATTTAAAAATTAAAGGTTTAAATGTCCATTTAAAGCTATATTTCAACTTTTTTTCAGGCTGCTAATTAAAGCCATATTGTAACTCTTTTTCAGGCTGCTCTAGAAACGAAACCTCCTGTTTAGCTAGACTCATTTGACGTCAGGGTGATAGAATACACATCCCAGACTGTCACTGGGTAATATCGGACTATTCTGATATAGGATTTTAAAATTAAAGGCTTTAATGTCCAATTAAAGCAATTTTTCAACTCTTTTATCAGGCTTCTAATTAAAGACATATTGTATCTCTTTTTCAGGCTGCTCTAACATCGAAACCTCCTGTTTAGCCAGACTCATTTCAAGTCAGGGTGATATTATACACATCCCAGACTGTCACTGGGAAATATCGGACAATTCTGATATAGGATTTTAAAATTAAAGTCTTAAATGTCCAATTACATCTATATTTCGGCTATATTTTGGCTTCTAATTAAAGACATATTGTATCTCTTTTTCAGGCTGCTCTAACATCGAAACCTCCTGTTTAGCCAGACTCATTTCACCTCAGGGTGATAGTATACACATCCCAGACTGTCACTGGGTAATATCGGACTATTCTGATATAGGATTTAAAAATTAAAGGTTTAAATGTCCATTTAAAGCTATATTTCAACTTTTGTTCAGGCTGCTAATTAAAGACATATTGTAACTCTTTTTCAGGCTGCTCTAAAAACGAAACTTCCTGTTTAGCTAGACTCATTTCACGTCAGGGTGATAGTATACACATCCCAGACTGTCACTGGGTAATATTGGACTATTCTGATGTAGGACTTTAAGAATAAAGGCTTTAATGTCCAATTAAAGCAATTTTTCAACTCTTTTTTCAGGCTGCTAATTAAAGCCATATTGTAACTCTTTTTCAGGCTGCTCTAGAAACGAAACCTCCTGTTTAGCTAGACTCATTTCACGTCAGGGTGATATTATACATATCCCTTACTGTCACTGGGTAATATCGGACCATTCTGATATAGGATTTTAAAATTAAAGTCTTAAATGTCCAATTAAATCTATATTTCGGCTATATTTTGGCTTCTAATTAAATACATATTGTATCTCTTTTTCAGGCTGCTCTAACATCGAAACCTCCTGTTTAGCCAGACTCATTTCACCTCAGGGTGATAGTATACACATCCCAGACTGTCACTGGGTAAAATCGGACTATTCTGATATAGGATTTAAAAATTGAAGGTTTAAATGTCCATTTAAAGCTATATTTCAACTTTTTTTCAGGCTGCTAATTAAAGCCATATTGTAACTCTTTTTCAGGCTGCTTTAAAAACGAAACCTCCTGTTTAGCCAGACTCATTTCACGTCAGTGTGATAGTATACACATCCCAGACTGTCACTGGGTAATATCGGACCATTCTGATATAGGATTTTAAAATTAAAGTCTTAAATATCCAATTAAATCAATATTTCGGCTATATTTTGGCTTCTAATTAAAGACATATTGTATCTCTTTTTCAGGCTGCTCTAAAAACGAAACCTCCTGTTTAGCCAGACTCATTTCACGTCAGGGTGATATTATACATATCCCATACTGTCACTGGGTAATATCGGACTATTCTGATATAGGATTTTAAAATTAAAGGCTTTAATGTCCAATTAAAGCAAATTTTCAACTCTTTTTTCAGGCTGCTAATTAAAGCCATATTGTAACTCTTTTTCAGGCTGCTCTAGAAACGAAACCTCCTGTTTAGCTAGACTCATTTCATGTCATTGTGATAGTATACACATCCCAGACTGTCACTGGGTAATATCGGACCATTCTGATGTAGGATTTTAAAATTAAAGTCTTAAATGTCCAATTAAATCTATATTTCGGCTATATTTTGGCTTCTAATTAAAGACATATTGTAACTCTTTTCAGGCTGCTCTAGAAACGAAACCTCCTGTTTAGCTAGACTCATTTCAAGTCAGGGTGATAGTATACACATCCCAGACTGTCACTGGGTAATATCGGACTATTCTGATATAGGATTTTAAGACTAAAGGCTTTAATGTCCAATTAAAGCAATTTTTCAACTCTTTTTTCAGGCTGCTAATTAAAGCCATATTGTAACTCTTTTTCAGGCTGCTCTAGAAACGAAACCTCCTGTTTAGCTAGACTCATTTCACGTCAGGGTGATAGTATACACATCCCAGACTGTCACTGGGTAATATCGGACTATTCTGATATAGGATTTAAAAATTAAAGGTTTAAATGTCCATTTAAAGCTATATTTCAACTTTTGTTCAGGCTGCTAATTAAAGCCATATTGTAACTCTTTTTCAGGCTGCTCTAAAAACGAAACTTCCTGTTTAGCTAGACTCATTTCACGTCAGGGTGATAGTATACACATCCCAGACTGTCACTGGGTAATATTGGACTATTCTGATGTAGGACTTTAAGAATAAAGGCTTTAATGTCCAATTAAAGCAATTTTTCAACTCTTTTTTCAGGCTGCTAATTAAAGCCATATTGTAACACTTTTTCAGGCTGCTCTAGAAACGAAACCTCCTGTTTAGCTAGACTCATTTCACGTCAGGGTGATATTATACATATCCCATACTGTCACTGGGTAATATCGGACCATTCTGATATAGGATTTTAAAATTAAAGTCTTAAATGTCCAATTAAATCTATATTTCGGCTATATTTTGGCTTCTAATTAAATACATATTGTATCTCTTTTTCAGGCTGCTCTAACATCGAAACCTCCTGTTTAGCCTGACTCATTTCACCTCAGGGTGATAGTATACACATCCCAGACTGTCACTGGGTAAAATCGGACTATTCTGATATAGGATTTAAAAATTGAAGGTTTAAATGTCCATTTAAAGCTATATTTCAACTTTTTTTCAGGCTGCTAATTAAAGCCATGTTGTAACTCTTTTTCAGGCTGCTTTAAAAACGAAACCTCCTGTTTAGCCAGACTCATTTCACGTCAGTGTGATAGTATACACATCCCAGACTGTCACTGGGTAATATCGGACCATTCTGATATAGGATTTTAAAATTAAAGTCTTAAATATCCAATTAAATCAATATTTCGGCTATATTTTGGCTTCTAATTAAAGACATATTGTATCTCTTTTTCAGGCTGCTCTAAAAACGAAACCTCCTGTTTAGCCAGACTCATTTCACGTCAGGGTGATATTATACATATCCCATACTGTCACTGGGTAATATCGGACTATTCTGATATAGGATTTTAAAATTAAAGGCTTTAATGTCCAATTAAAGCAATTTTTCAACTCTTTTTTCAGGCTGCTAATTAAAGCCATATTGTAACTCTTTTTCAGGCTGCTCTAGAAACGAAACCTCCTGTTTAGCTAGACTCATTTCATGTCATTGTGATAGTATACACATCCCAGACTGTCACTGGGTAATATCGGACCATTCTGATGTAGGATTTTAAAATTAAAGTCTTAAATGTCCAATTAAATCTATATTTCGGCTATATTTTGGCTTCTAATTAAAGACATATTGTAACTCTTTTCAGGCTGCTCTAGAAACGAAACCTCCTGTTTAGCTAGACTCATTTCAAGTCAGGGTGATAGTATACACATCCCAGACTGTCACTGGGTAATATCGGACTATTCTGATATAGGATTTTAAGACTAAAGGCTTTAATGTCCAATTAAAGCAATTTTTCAACTCTTTTTTCAGGCTGCTAATTAAAGCCATATTGTAACTCTTTTTCAGGCTGCTCTAGAAACGAAACCTCCTGTTTAGCTAGACTCATTTCACGTCAGGGTGATAGTATACACATCCCAGACTGTCACTGGGTAATATCGGACTATTCTGATATAGGATTTAAAAATTAAAGGTTTAAATGTCCATTTAAAGCTATATTTCAACTTTTGTTCAGGCTGCTAATTAAAGCCATATTGTAACTCTTTTTCAGGCTGCTCTAAAAACGAAACTTCCTGTTTAGCTAGACTCATTTCACGTCAGGGTGATAGTATACACATCCCAGACTGTCACTGGGTAATATTGGACTATTCTGATGTAGGACTTTAAGAATAAAGGCTTTAATGTCCAATTAAAGCAATTTTTCAACTCTTTTTTCAGGCTGCTAATTAAAGCCATATTGTAACACTTTTTCAGGCTGCTCTAGAAACGAAACCTCCTGTTTAGCTAGACTCATTTCACGTCAGGGTGATATTATACATATCCCATACTGTCACTGGGTAATATCGGACCATTCTGATATAGGATTTTAAAATTAAAGTCTTAAATGTCCAATTAAATCTATATTTCGGCTATATTTTGGCTTCTAATTAAATACATATTGTATCTCTTTTTCAGGCTGCTCTAACATCGAAACCTCCTGTTTAGCCAGACTCATTTCACCTCAGGGTGATAGTATACACATCCCAGACTGTCACTGGGTAAAATCGGACTATTCTGATATAGGATTTAAAAATTGAAGGTTTAAATGTCCATTTAAAGCTATATTTCAACTTTTTTTCAGGCTGCTAATTAAAGCCATGTTGTAACTCTTTTTCAGGCTGCTTTAAAAACGAAACCTCCTGTTTAGCCAGACTCATTTCACGTCAGTGTGATAGTATACACATCCCAGACTGTCACTGGGTAATATCGGACCATTCTGATATAGGATTTTAAAATTAAAGTCTTAAATATCCAATTAAATCAATATTTCGGCTATATTTTGGCTTCTAATTAAAGACATATTGTAACTCTTTTCAGGCTGCTCTAGAAACGAAACCTCCTGTTTAGCTAGACTCATTTCAAGTCAGGGTGATAGTATACACATCCCAGACTGTCACTGGGTAATATCGGACTATTCTGATATAGGATTTTAAGACTAAAGGCTTTAATGTCCAATTAAAGCAATTTTTCAACTCTGTTATCAGGCTTCTATTTAAAGCCATATTGTAGCTCTTTTTCAGGCTGCTCTAAAAACGAAACCTCCTGTTTAGCCAGACTCATGTCACGTCAAGGTGATATTATACATACCACAGACTGTCACTGGGTAATATCGGACCATTCTGATATAGGATTTTAAAAATAAAGTGTTAAATGTCCAATTAAATCTATATTTTGGCTATATTTTGGCTTCTAATTGTAAAACTTTTTCAGGCTGCCCTAACATCGAAACCTGTTATGGTTTTGATAATCTGTCTTATATTTTTGTTCATTTATGTTGCCTGATTTAGTTATTTCTGCATTTTTCCTGTGTTTGCATATTTATTCTATATTTTTTATGTCATGTTGTGTATTTCCCTGTTTATGTTCTGCTTTCTGTTTTATTTTGATAGTCTGTTTTCTGTCCTGTCATGTCTAGCTTTACTTTGTTTTCCTGCTTTTGTTGATTGTCCTGCCCTGCCCTAATGTGTTTCACCTGTTGTACCACCTGTCCCTCATTTGTTCATTACCTCTTGTATTTAACCCCCGTGTTCCCTTTGTCTCGTGTCAGATCATTTTGTATCCCCGTGCCGTCAGTCTGTGAGTCTTTTTTGTATCCTGTTTTGCTCCTGCTTTTCTCTTTTTATTCCCTGCCGGACGTTGTGAGTTTTTCCAGTCTCTGTACTGCCGTTTTTTGTGTTATATTAAACTCTTACATCCTACCACCTCCTGCCTGTCCACCTCTCTCTGCATTTGGGTCCTCTTTTCCTTGCTCCCTCGTCACATAATGATCTGAACAGAATGGACCCAGGGGAGGTGAGGTTCGAGCCACTTCTCCACCCCCTGGAGCCTGAGGTTGAACATTTTACATCTTTGTTCTGCTCCATGCACCCAGTGGATTCTACCTTCACCTGGCATCTTATGATGGTTCGCTGGGAGGAAGTGGAGCGGGAATTCGGTCTTCCAGAGCCTGACGACTCACCCACCAGCCTGCCTCCCCAGTCGGCAAACACTGTGGCTATCGGGGCATGTTTTGTCATTCTGCCCACTTCCTCTCCGGCCTCCCCAGAACTCACTACTCCTGCTAGCGACCCACAGGAGGCAACCTGGTCAGCGTCCACCCCCAACCATCGGCCATCTTTCGAGGGTACCCGCCTGGCCATCTTTTCGGGGACCCGCGGAGGTCGAAGACAGGGGAAAGGACGTCATGGCTCCCGTTGCAATGCCCCACTCTTCACCCCAGAACCCTTGCACCCTTCTGTTCCCGAGCTGACGTGCAACCCTTCTGTTCCCGAGCTGACGTTCAACCCTTCTGTTCCCGAGCTGACGTGCAACCCTTCTGTTCCCGAGCTGACGTGCAACCCTTCTGTTCCCGAGCTGACGTGCAACCCTTCTGTTCCCGAGCTGACGTGCAACCCTTCTGTTCCCGAGTTGACGTGCAGCCCTTCTGTTCCCGAGTTGACGTGCAACCCTTCTGTTCCCGGGCTGACGTGCAGCTCTCCTGACCCCGGGCTGACGTGCAGCTCTCCTGACCCCGGGCTGACGTGCAGCTCTCCTGACCCCGGGCTGACGTGCAGCTCTCCTGACCCCGGGCTGACGTGCAGCTCTCCTGACCCCGGGCTGACGTGCAGCTTCCCAGATTCCCCGCTAGCTAGCGATCTCCCTGAGCCCCAGCTGATTAGCAGCCTTCCAGATTCCCCGCTAGCTAGCGATCTCCCTGAGCCCCAGCTGATTAGCAGCCTCCCAGATTCCCCGCTAGCTAGCGATCTCCCTGAGCCCCATCTGATTAGCAGCCTCCCAGATTCCCCGCTAGCTATCGATCTCCCTGAGCCCCAGCTGATTAGCAGCCTCCCAGATTCCCCGCTAGCTAGCAGTCCCCCTGAATCCAGGCTATCTAGCAATCTCCCAGATTCCCCGCTAGCTAGCAGCCTTCCAGATTCCCCGCTAGCTAGCAACCCCCCTATTCTCTGGCTAGCTAGCAGCTCCCCAGAATCTATGCTAGCTAGCAACCTTCCTGAGCCCCGGCTGACTAGTAGCCTCCCCGATTCCCCGCTAGTTAGCAGTCCCCCTGAATCCAGGCTGGCTAGCAGCTTTCCTGAGCCCCGGCTGATTAGCAGCCTCCCAGATGCCCTGCTAGCTAGCAGCCTTCCCGATTCCCCGCTAGCTAGCAGCCCCCCTGAATCCAGACTGGCTAGCAGCTTTTCTGAGCCCCGGCTGACTAGCAGCCTCCCAAATTCCCTGCTAGCTAGCAATTCCCCCGAATCTATGCTAGCTAGCAACCTTCCTGAGCCCCGGCTGACTAATAGCCTCCCCGATTTCCCGCTAGTTAGCAATCCCCCTGACTCCAGGCTAGCTAGCGATCTCCCTGAGCCCCGGCTGATTAGCAGCCTCCCAGATTCTCTGCTAGCTAGCAGCCTTCCAGATTCCCCGCTAGCTAGCAGCCCCCCTGAATCCAGGCTGGCTAGCAGCTTTTCTGAGCCCCGGCTGACTAGCAGCCTCCCAGATTCCCTGCTGGCTAGCAGCTTTCTTGAGCCCAGGCTAGCCAGCACCTTCTTTGATTCTAAGCTAGCTTCCAGTCTCCCTGAGCCCCAGCCAGTTAGTGGCTCCCCTGGATCCAGGTTAACTAGCAGCTGCCCTTGTTCCCCTGGGCAGCTCCCTAGTGCCCCCGAGCAGCTCTCTAGTACCTCCGGGCTCCCTAGGGACCCCGGGCCCCCTAGCGCCCCTGAGTGTTCTAGCGCCCCTGAGTGTTCTAGCGCCCCTGAGTTTCCTAGCGTTCCCGCGTCTCCTAGCGTCCCAGATCCCCGGCTGGCTAGTGGCCTTTCTGATCCCCGGCTGGCTAGTGGCCTTTCTGATCCCCGGCTGGCTAGTGGCCTTTCTGATCCCCGGCTGGCTAGTGGCCTTTCTGATCCCCGGCTGATTGGCAGCCCTCCTGATCTCTGGCCGGCTAGCGGCTCCCCAGAATCCCGGCTGAAGTCTAGCCCCCCAGAGTCTGCGCTGACGGAGCTTCCTGAGAACACCCTTGAGACCTTCCTAGAGACTTTACCGGTGTCGGTCAAACCGACTCCTGCCCCTCTTGTCTCGCCGGCACTGCCTCCCAAGGGGCTTCACCATGGCCGACCGGCTCGGCCCTCGGAGAGGCACTGTCCTCGACGTCCAGTTTGGCAGCCCAAAGGGACTCATCGGCGGCGATGCCCGCCAAGGAAACCTCGACATCCAGGCTGGCTGCCACAGAACCCTCGACGCCCAGTTCGGCCACCTGAAAGGCTTCGCCTCGGCTGACCGGCTAGGCCCCCGGAGGGGCGCTGCCCTCGACGTCCAGTGTGGCCACCAGAAGGTTTCTGCTCTCATCGCCGGTGGCCAGAAGGTTTCTGCTCTCATCGCCGGTGGCCGGAAGGCTTCTGCCCTCGTCACCGGCCACCAGAAGGCTTCTGCCCTCGTCGGCGGTGGCCAGAGGGTTTCTGCCTCCGTCGCCAGCCACCAGAAGGCTTCTGCCCTCGTCGCCGGTGGCCAGAGGGTTTCTGCCTCCGTCGCCGGCCACCAGAAGGCTTCCGCCCCCGTCGCCGGTGGCACGAGGGTTTCTGCCTCCGTCGCCGGCCACCAGAAGGCTCCTGCCTTCGTTGCTGCCCTCTGTCCCCTGTTGCCGAGGTCTCTCTGTCCCCTGTTGCCGAGGTCTCTCTGTCCCCTGTTGCCGAGGTCTCTCTGTCCCCTGTTGCCGAGGTATCTCTGTCCCCTGTTGCCGAGTTATCTCTGTCCCCTGTTGCCGAGTTATCTCTGTGATTTCCCCCTCCCCGAGCGGCCCCGCTGTGATTTCCCCCCCGAGCGGCCCCGCTGTGATTTCCCCCCCTGAGCGGCCCCGCTGTGATTTCCCCCCCTGAGCGGCCCCGCTGTGATTTCCCCCCCACCGAGCGGCCCCGCTGTGATTTCCCCCCCCCGAGCGGCCCCGCTGTGATTTCCCCCCCCGAGCGGCCCCGCTCTGATTCCCCCCGGGTACCCCAGTGACTCTGTTTCCCGGTTCCCCCAGTGACTCTGTTTCCCGGTTCCCCTTGTGACTCTCGCCCTCCCTGGGTTGTTTTTTTTTTGTTTTTCTGTTTTTTTTTCCTCCCTGGTCGTCTGGAATCCGCCCCTTGAGGAGGGGGTACTGTTATGGTTTTGATAATCTGTCTTATATTTTTGTTCATTTATGTTGCCTGATTTAGTTATTTCTGCATTTTTCCTGTGTTTGCATATTTATTCTATATTTTTTATGTCATGTTGTGTATTTCCCTGTTTATGTTCTGCTTCCTGTTTTATTTTGATAGTCTGTTTTCTGTCCTGTCATGTCTAGCTTTACTTTGTTTTCCTGCTTTTGTTGATTGCCCTGCCCTAATGTGTTTCACCTGTTGTACCACCTGCCCCTCATTTGTTCATTACCTCTTGTATTTAACCCCCGTGTTCCCTTTGTCTCGTGTCAGATCATTTTGTATCCCCGTGCCGTCAGTCTGTGAGTCTTTTTTGTATCCTGTTTTGCTCCTGCTTTTCTCTTTTTATTCCCTGCCGGACGTTGTGAGTTTTTCCAGTCTCTGTACTGCCGTTTTTTGTGTTATATTAAACTCTTACATCCTACCACCTCCTGCCTGTCCGCCTCTCTCTGCATTTGGGTCCTCTTTTCCTTGCTCCCTCGTCACAGAAACCTCCTGTTTAGCCAGACTCATTTCACCTCAGGGTGATAGTATACACATCCCAGACTGTCACTGGGTAATATTGGACTATTCTGATATAGGATTTTAAAATTAAAGGCTTTAATGTCCAATTAAAGCAATTTTTCAACTCTTATCAGGCTGCTAATTAAAGCCATATTGTAACCCTTTTTCAGGCTGATCTTGAAACGAAATCTCCTGTTAATCCAGACTCATTTCATGTCAGTGTGATAGTATACACATCCCAGACTGTCACTGGGTAATATCGGACCATTCTGATATAGGATTTTAAAATTAAAGTCTTAAATATCCAATTAAATCTATATTTTGGCTTCTAATTAAAGACATATTGTATCTCTTTTTCAGGCTGCTCTAAAAACGAAACCTCCTGTTTAGCCAGACTCATTTCACGTCAGGGTGATATTATACATATCCCATACTGTCACTGGGTAATATCGGACTATTCTGATATAGGATTTTGAAATTAAAGGCTTTAATGTCCAATTAAAGCAATTTTTCAACTCTTTTTTTCAGGCTGCTAATTAAAGCCATATTGTAACTCTTTTTCAGGCTGCTCTAGAAACGAAACCTCCTGTTTAGCTAGACTCATTTCACGTCAGGGTGATATTATACATATCCCAGACTGTCACTGGGTAATATCCGACCATTCTGATATAGGATTTTAAAAATAAAGTGTTAAATGTCCAATTAAATCTATATTTTGGCTTCTAATTTTAGGCATATTGTAAAACTTTTTCAGGCTGCCCTAACATCGAAACCTCCTGTTTAGCCAGACTAATTTCAAGTCAGGGTGATAGTATACACATCCCAGACTGTCACTGGGTAATATTGGACTATTCTGATATAGGATTTTAAAATTAACGGTTTAAATTTCCACTTAAAGCTGTATTTAAACTTTTTTTTCAGGCTGCTATTTAATGCAATATTTTAAATCTTTTTCAGGCTGCTCTTGAAACGAAATCTCCTGATAATCCAGACTCATTTCATGTCAGTGTGATAGTATACACATCCCAGACTGTCACTGGGTAATATCGGACTATTCTGATATAGGATTTTAAAACTAAAGGCTTTAATGTCCAATTAAAGCAATTTTTCAACTCTTTTATCAGGCTTCTAATTAAAGCCATATTGTAACTCTTTTTCAGGCTGTTCTAAAAATGAAACCTCCTGTTTAGCCAGACTCATTTCACGTCAGGGTGATATTATACATATCCCAGACTGTCACTGGGTAATATTGGATCATTCTGATATAGGATTTTAAAAATAAAGTGTTAAATGTCCAACTAAATCTATATTTTGGCTATATTTTGGCTTCTAATTTAAGGCATATTGTAAAACTTCTTCAGGCTGCCCTCACATCGAAACCTCCTGTTTAGCCAGACTAATTTCACCTCAGGGTGATAGTATACACATCCCAGACTGTCACTTGGTAATATTGGACTATTCTAATATAGGATTTTAAAATTAAAGGCTTTAATGTCCAATTAAAGCAATTTTTCAACTCTTTTATCAGGCTGCTAATTAAAGCCATATTGTAACTCTTTTTCAGGCTGCTCTTGAAACGAAATCTCCTGATAATCCAGACTCCTTTCATGTCAGTGTGATAGTATACACATCCCAGACTGTCACTGGGTAATATCGGACCATTCTGATATAGAATTTTAAAATTAACGGTTTAAATTTCCACTTAAAGCTGTATTTAAACTTTTTTTCAGGCTACTATTTAAAGCAATATTTTAAATATTTTTCAGGCTGCTCTAAAAACGAAACCTCCTGTTTAGCCAGACTCATTTCACCTCAGGGTGATAGTATACACATCCCAGACTGTCACTGGGTAATATTGGACTATTCTGATATAGGATTTTAAAATTAAAGGCTTTAATGTCCAATTAAAGCAATTTTTCAACTCTTTTATCAGGCTTCTAATTAAAGCCATATTGTAACTCTTTTTCAGGCTGCTCTCAAAAAAAACCTCCTGTTTAGCCAGACTCATTTCACGTCAGGGTGATATTATCCATATCCCAGACTGTCACTGGGTAATATCGGACCATTCTGATATAGGATTTTCAAAATAAAGTGTTAAATGTCCAATTAAGTCTATATTTTGGCTATATTTTGGCTTCTAATTGAAGGCATATTGTATCTCTTTTTCAGGCTGCTCTAACATCGAAACCTCCTGTTAATCTAGACTCATTTCATGTCATTGTGATAGTATACACATCCCAGACTGTCACTGGGTAATATCGGACCATTCTGATATAGGATTTTAAAATTAAAGTCTTAAATGTCCAATTAAATCTATATTTCGTCTATATTTTGGCTTCTAATTAAAGACATATTGTAAAACTTTTTCAGGCTGCCCTAACATCGAAACCTCCTGTTTAGACAGACTCATGTCACGTCAGGGTGATATTATACACATACCAGACTGTCACTGGGTAATATCGGACTATTCTGATATAGGATTTAAAAATTAAAGGTTTAAATTTCCACTTAAAGCTGTATTTCAACTTTTTTTCAGGCTGCTATTTAAAGCAATATTTTAAATCTTTTTAAGGCTGCTTTAAAAACGAAACCTCCTGTTTAGCCAGACTCATTTCACATCAGGGTGATAGTATACACATCCCAGACTGTCACTGGGTAATATCGGACTATTCTGATATAGGATTTTAAAATTAAAGGCTTTAATGTCCAATTAAAGCAATTTTTCAACTCTTTTATCAGGCTTCTAATTAAAGACATATTGTATCTCTTTTTCAGGCTGCTCTAACATCGAAACCTCCTGTTTAGCCAGACTCATTTCAAGTCAGGGTGATATTATACACATCCCAGACTGTCACTGGGAAATATCGGACCATTCTGATATAGGATTTTAAAATTAAAGTCTTAAATGTCCAATTAAATCTATATTTCGGCTATATTTTGGCTTCTAATTAAATACATATTGTAACTCTTTTTCAGGCTGCTCTAGAAACGAAACCTCCTGTTTAGCTAGACTCATTTCACGTCAGGGTGATAGTATACACATCCCAGACTGTCACTGGGTAATATCAGACCATTCTGATATAGGATTTTAAAATTAAAGTATTAAATGTCCAATTAAATCTGTATTTCGGCTATATTTTGGCTTCTAATTAAAGACATATTGTATCTCTTTTTCAGGCTGCTCTAACATCGAAACCTCCTGTTTAGCCAGACTAATTTCACCTCAATGTGATAGTATACACATTCCAGACTGTCACTGGGTAATATCGGACTATTCTGATATAGGATTTAAAAATTAACGGTTTAAATTTCCACTTAAAGCTGTATTTCAACTTTTTTTCAGGCTGCTATTTAAAGCAATATTTTAAATCTTTTTAAGGCTGCTCTAAAAACGAAACCTCCTGTTTAGCCAGACTCATTTCACGTCAGGGTGATAGTATACACATCCCAGACTGTCACTGGGTAATATCGGACTATTCTGATATAGAATTTTAAAATTAAAGGCTTTAATGACCAATTAAAGCAATTTTTCAACTCTTTTATCAGGCTTCTAATTAAAGCCATATTGTAACTCTTTTTCAGGCTGCTCTAAAAACGAAACCTCCTGTTTAGCCAGACTCATTTCACGTCAGGGTGATATTATACATATCCCAGACTGTCACTGGGTAATATTGGACTATTCTGATATAGGATTTTAAAATTAAAGGCTTTAATGTCCAATTAAAGCAATTTTTCAACTATTTTATCAGGCTTCTAATTAAAGCCATATTGTAACTCTTTTTCAGGCTGTTCTAAAAAAGAAACCTCCTGTTTAGCTAGACTCATTTCACGTCAGGGTGATAGTATACACATCCCAGACTGTCACTGGGTAATATCGCACTATTCTGATATAGGATTTTAAAATTAAAGGCTTTAATGTCCAATTAAAGCAATTTTTCAACTCTTTTATCAGGCTTCTAATTAAAGACATATGGTATCTCTTTTTCAGGCTGCTCTAACATCGAAACCTCCTGTTTAGCCAGACTCATTTCAAGTCAGGGTGATATTATACACATCCCAGACTGTCACTGGGAAATATCGGACCATTCTGATATAGGATTTTAAAATTAAAGTCTTAAATGTCCAATTAAACCTTTATTTCGGCTATATTTTGGCTTCTAATTAAAGCCATATTGTATCTCTTTCTCAGGCTGCTCTAACATCGAAACCTCCTGTTTAGCCAGACTCATTTCACCTCAGTGTGATAGCATACACATTCCAGACTGTCACTGGGTAATATCGGACTATTCTGATATAGGATTTAAAAATGAAAGGCTTTAATATCCAATTAAAGCAATTTTTCAACTCTTTCATCAGGCATCTAATTAAAGGCATATTGTAACTCTTTTTCAGGCTGCTCTAAAAATGAAATCTCCTGTTTAGCCAGACTCATTTCACATCAGGGTGATAGTATACACATCCCAGACTGTCACTGGGTAATATCGGACTATTCTGATATAGGATTTTAAAATTAAAGGCTTTAATGTCCAATTAAAGCAATTTTTCAACTCTTTTATCAGGCTTCTAATTAAAGCCATGTTGTAACTCTTTTTCAGGCTGCTCTAAAAACGAAACCTCCTGTTAAGCCAGACTCATTTCACCTCAGGGTGATAGTATACACATCCCAGACTGTCACTGGGTAATATCGGACTATTCTGATATAGGATTTAAAATTAAATGCTTTAATGTCCAATTAAAGCAATTTTTCAACTCTTTTTTCAGGCTGCTAATTAAAGCCATATTGTAACTCTTTTTCAGGCTGCTCTAGAAACGAAACCTCCTGTTTAGCTAGACTCATTTCACGTCAGGGTGATAGTATACACATCCCAGACTGTCACTGGGTAATATCAGACCATTCTGATATAGGATTTTAAAATTAAAGGCTTTAATGTCCAATTAAAGCAATTTTTCAACTCTTTTATCAGGCTTCTAATTAAAGACATATTGTATCTCTTTTTCAGGCTGCTCTAACATCGAAACCTCCTGTTTAGCCAGACTCATTTCAAGTCAGGGTGATATTATACACATCCCAGACTGTCACTGGGAAATATCGGACCATTCTGATATAGGATTTTAAAATTAAAGTCTTAAATGTCCAATTAAATCTATATTTCGGCTATATTTTGGCTTCTAATTAAATACATATTGTATCTCTTTCTCAGGCTGCTCTAACATCGAAACCTCCTGTTTAGCCAGACTCATTTCACCTCAGTGTGATAGCATACACATTCCAGACTGTCACTGGGTAATATCGGACTATTCTGATATAGGATTTAAAAATTAAAGGCTTTAATATCCAATTAAAGCAATTTTTCAACTCTTTTATCAGGCATCTAATTAAAGGCATATTGTAACTCTTTTTCAGGCTGCTCTAAAAATGAAATTTCCTGTTTAGCCAGACTCATTTCACGTCAGGGTGATAGTATACACATCCCAGACTGTCACTGGGTAATATCGGACCATTCTGATGTAGGATTTTAAAATTAAAGTCTTAAATGTCCAATTAAATCTATATTTCGGCTATATTTTGGCTTCTAATTAAAGACATATTGTATCTCTTTTTCAAGCTGCTCTAAAAACGAAACCTCCTGTTTAGCCAGACTCATTTCACCTCAGGGTGATAGTATACACATCCCAGACTGTCACTGGGTAATATCGGACTATTCTGATATAGGATTTAAAATTAAATGCTTTAATGTCCAATTAAAGCAATTTTCAACTCTTGTATCAGGCTTCTAATTAAAGCCATATTGTAACTCTTTTTCAGGCTGCTCTAGAAACGATACCTCCTGTTTAGCTAGACTCATTTCACGTCAGGGTGATAGTATACACATCCCAGACTGTCACTGGGTAATATCAGACCATTCTGATATAGGATTTTAAAATTAAAGTATTAAATGTCCAATTAAATCTATATTTCGGCTATATTTTGGCTTCTAATTAAAGACATATTGTATGTCTTTTTCATGCTGCTCTAACATCGAAACATCCTGTTTAGCCAGACTAATTTCACCTCAGTGTGATAGTATACACATTCCAGACTGTCACTGGGTAATATCGGACTATTCTCATATAGGATTTAAAAATTAACGGTTTAAATTTCCACTTAAAGCTGTATTTCAACTTTTTTTCAGGCTGCTATTTAAAGCAATATTTTAAATATTTTTAAGGCTGCTCTAAAAACGAAACCTCCTGTTTAGCCAGACTCATTTCACATCAGGGTGATAGTATACACATCCCAGACTGTCACTGGGTAATATCGGACTATTCTGATATAGGATTTTAAAATTAAAGGCTTTAATGACCAATTAAAGCAATTTTTCAACTCTTTTATCAGGCTTCTAATTAAAGCCATATTGTAACTCTTTTTCAGGCTGCTCTAAAAACGAAACCTCCTGTTTAGCCAGACTCATTTCATGTCAGGGTGATATTATACATATCCCAGACTGTCACTGGGTAATATTGGACTATTCTGATATAGGATTTTAAAATTAAAGGCTTTAATGTCCAATTAAAGCAATTTTTCAACTATTTTATCAGGCTTCTAATTAAAGCCATATTGTAACTCTTTTTCAGGCTGCTCTAAAAAAGAAACCTCCTGTTTAGCTAGACTCATTTCACGTCAGGGTGATATTATACTCATCCCAGACTGTCACTGGGAAATATCGGACCATTCTGATATAGGATTTTAAAATTAAAGTCTTAAATGTCCAATTAAATCTATATTTCGGCTATATTTTGGCTTCTAATTAAAGACATATTGTATCTCTTTTTCAGGCTGCTCTAAAAACGAAACCTCCTGTTTAGCCAGACTCATTTCACCTCACGGTGATAGTATACACATCCCAGACTGTCACTGGGTAATATCGGACTATTCTGATATAGGATTTAAAATTAAATGCTTTAATGTCCAATTAAAGCAATTTTTCAACTCTTTTTTCAGGCTGCTAATTAAAGCCATATTGTAACTCTTTTTCAGGCTGCTCTAGAAACGAAACCTCCTGTTTAGCTAGACTCATTTCACGTCAGGGTGATAGTATACACATCCCAGACTGTCACTGGGTAATATCTGACCATTCTGATATAGGATTTTAAAATTAAAGTCTTAAATGTCCAATTAAATCTATATTTCGGCTATATTTTGGCTTCTAATTAAAGACATATTGTATCTCTTTTTCAAGCTGCTCTAAAAACGAAACCTCCTGTTTAGCCAGACTCATTTCAAGTCAGGGTGATAGTATACACATCCCAGACTGTCACTGGGTAATATCGGACTATTCTGATATAGGATTTAAAAATTAAAGGCTTTAATATCCAATTAAAGCAATTTTTCAACTCTTTTATCAGGCATCTAATTAAAGGCATATTGTAACTCTTTTTCAGGCTGCTCTAAAAATGAAATCTCCTGTTTAGCCAGACTCATTTCACGTCAGGGTGATAGTATACACATCCCAGACTGTCACTGGGTAATATCGGACCATTCTGATATAGGATTTTAAAAATAAAGTGTTAAATGTCCAATTAAATCTATATTTTGGCTATATTTTGGCTTCTAATTTAAGGCATATTGTAAAACTTTTTCAGGCTGCCCTAACATCGAAACCTCCTGTTTAGCCAGACTCATTTCACCTCAGGGTGATAGTATACATATCCCAGACCGTCACTGGGTAATATTGGACTATTCTGATATAGGATTTTAAAATTAAAGGCTTTAATGTCCAATTAAAGCAATTTTTCAACTCTTTTATCAGGCTGCTAATTAAAGCCATATTGTAACTCTTTTTCAGGCTGCTCTTGAAACGAAATCTCCTGATAATCCAGACTCATTTCATGTCAGTGTGATAGTATACACATCCCAGACTGTCACTGGGTAATATCGGACCATTCTGATGTAGGATTTTAAAATTAAAGTCTTAAATGTCCAATTAAATCTATATTTCGGCTATATTTTGGCTTCTAATTAAAGACATATTGTATCTCTTTTTCAAGCTGCTCTAAAAACGAAACCTCCTGTTTAGCCAGACTCATTTCAAGTCAGGGTGATAGTATACACATCCCAGACTGTCACTGGGTAATATCGGACTATTCTGATATAGGATTTTAAAATTAAAGGCTTTAATGTCCAATTAAAGCAATTTTTCAACTATTTTATCAGGCTTCTAATTAAAGCCATATTGTAACTCTTTTTCAGGCTGCTCTAAAAACGAAACCTCCTGTTTAGCCAGACTCATTTCACCTCAGGGTGATAGTATACACATCCCAGACTGTCACTGGGTAATATCGGACTATTCTGATATAGGATTTAAAATTAAATGCTTTAATGTCCAATTAAAGCAATTTTTCAACTCTTTTTTCAGGTTGCTAATTAAAGCCATATTGTAACTCTTTTTCAGGCTGCTCTAGAAACGAAACCTCCTGTTTAGCTAGACTCATTTCACGTCAGGGTGATAGTATACACATCCCAGACTGTCACTGGGTAATATCAGACCATTCTGATATAGGATTTTAAAATCAAAGTATTAAATGTCCAATTAAATCTATATTTCGGCTATATTTTGGCTTCTAATTAAAGACATATTGTATCTCTTTTTCAGGCTGCTCTAACATCGAAACCTCCTGTTTAGCCAGACTAATTTCACCTCAGTTTGATAGTATACACATTCCAGACTGTCACTGGGTAATATCGGACTATTCTGATATAGGATTTAAAAATTAACGGTTTACATTTCCACTTAAAGCTGTATTTCAACTTTTTTTCAGGCTGCTATTTAAAGCAATATTTTAAATCTTTTTAAGGCTGCTCTAAAAACGAAACCTCCTGTTTAGCCAGACTCTTTTCAAGTCAGGGTGATAGTATACACATCCCAGACTGTCAATGGGTAATATCGGACTATTCTGATATAGGATTTAAAAATTAAAGGTTTAAATGTCCATTCAAAGCTATATTTCAACTTTTTTTCAGGCTTCTAATTAAAGCCATATTGTAACTCTTTTTCAGGCTGCTCTAAAAACGAAACCTCCTGTTTAGCCAGACTCATTTCACGTCAGGGTGATATTATACATATCCCAGACTGTCACTGGGTAATATTGGACTATTCTGATATAGGATTTTAAAATTAAAGGCTTTAATGTCCAATTAAAGCAATTTTTCAACTCTTTTATCAGGCTGCTAATTAAAGCCATATTGCAACTCTTTTTCAGGCTGCTCTTGAAACGAAATCTCCTGTTTATCTAGACTCATTTCAAGTCAGGGTGATAGTATACACATGCCAGACTGTCACTGGGTAATATCGGACTATTCTGATATAGGATTTAAAAATTAAAGGTTTAAATGTCCATTCAAAGCTATATTTCAACTTTTTTTCAGGCTTCTAATTAAAGCCATATTGTAACTCTTTTTCAGGCTGCTCTAACATCGAAACCTCCTGTTTAGCCAGACTCATTTCACGTCAGGGTGATAGTATACACATCCCAGACTGTCACTGGGTAATATCGGACTATTCTGATATAGGATTTTAAAATTAAAGGCTTTAATGTCCAATTAAAGCAATTTTTCAACTCTTGTTTCAGGCTGGTAATTAAAGCCATATTGTAACTCTTTTTCAGGCTGCTCTAGAAACGAAACCTCCTGTTTAGCTAGACTCATTTCATGTCAGGGTGATAGTATACACATCCCAGACTGTCACTGGGTAATATCAGACTATTATGATATAGGATTTAAAAATTAAAGGTTTAAATGTCCATTTAAAGCTATATTTCAACTTTTTTTCAGGCTGCTAATTAAAGCCATATTGTAACTCTTTTTCAGGCTGCTTTAAAAACGAAACCTCCTGTTTAGCTAGACTCATTTCACGTCAGGGTGATAGTATCCACATCCCAGACTGTCACTGGGTAATATCGGACTATTGTGATATAGGATTTTAAGACTAAAGGCTTTAATGTCCAATTAAAGCAATTTTTCAACTCTTTTTTCAGGCTGCTAATTAAAGCCATATTGTAACTCTTTTTCAGGCTGCTCTAGAAACGAAACCTCCTGTTTAGCTAGACTCATTTCACGACAGGGTGATAGTATACACAACCCAGACTGTCACTGGGTAATATCAGACTATTCTGATATAGGATTTAAAAATGAACGGTTTAAATTTCCACTTAAAGCTGTATTTCAACTTTTTTTCAGGCTGCTATTTAAAGCAATATTTTAAATCTTTTTAAGGCTGCTCTAAAAACGAAACCTCCTGTTTAGCCAGACTCATTTCACGTCAGGGTGATAGTATACACATCCCAGACTGTCACTGGGAAATATCGGACCATTCTGATATAGGATTTTAAAATTAAAGTCTTAAATGTCCAGTTAAATCTATATTTTGGCTATATTTTGGCTTCTAATTGAAGGCATATTGTATCTCTTTTTCAGTCTGCTCTAAAAACGAAACCTCCTGTTTAGCCAGACTCATTTCACCTCAGGGTGATAGTGTACACATCCCAGACTGTCACTGGGTAATATCGGACTATTCTGATATAGAATTTTAAAATTAAAGGCTTTCATGTCCAATTAAAGCAATTTTTCAACTCTTTTATCAGGCTGCTAATTAAAGACATATTGTAGCTCTTTTTCAGGCTGCTCTAACATCGAAACCTCCTGTTTAGCCAGACTCATTTCAAGTCAGGGTGATATTATACACATACCAGACTGTCACTGGGAAATATCGGACCATTCTGATATAGGATTTTAAAATTAAAGTCTTAAATGTCCAATTAAATCTATATTTTGGCTATATTTTGGCTTCTAATTGAAGGCATATTGTATCTCTTTTTCAGTCTGCTCTAAAAACGAAACCTCCTGATTAGCCAGACTCATTTCAAGTCAGGGTGATAGTATACACATCCCAGACTGTCACTGGGTAATATCGGACTATTCTGATATAGGATTTAAAAATTAAAGGTTTAAATGTCCATTCAAAGCTATATTTCAACTTTTTTTCAGGCTTCTAATTAAAGCCATATTGTAACTCTTTTTCAGGCTGCTCTAAAAACGAAACCTCCTGTTTAGCCTGACTAATTTCACCTCAGTGTGATAGTATACACATTCCAGACTGTCACTGGGTAATATCGGACTATTCTGATATAGGATTTAAAAATTAACGGTTTAAATTTCCACTTAAAGTTGTATTTCTACTTTTTTTCAAGCTGCTATTTAAAGCCATATTGTAACTATTTTTCAGGCTGCTCTAAAAACGAAACCTCCTGTTTAGCCAGACTCATTTCACGTCAGGGTGATATTATACATATCCCAGACTGTCACTGGGTAATATTGGACTATTCTGATATAGGATTTTAAAATTAAAGGCTTTAATGTCCAATTAAAGCAATTTTTCAACTCTTTTATCAGGCTGCTAATTAAAGCCATATTGCAACTCTTTTTCAGGCTGCTCTTGAAACGAAATCTCCTGTTAATCTAGACTCATTTCATGTCATTGTGATAGTATACACATCCCAGACTGTCACTGGGTAATATCGGACCATTCTGATATAGGATTTTAAAATTAAAGTCTTAAATGTCCAATTAAATCTATATTTCGGCTATATTTTGGCTCCTAATTAAAGACATATTGTAGCTCTTTTTCAGGCTGCTCTAGAAACGAAACCTCCTGTTTAGCTAGACTCATTTCCCGACATAGTGATAGTATACACAACCCAGACTGTCACTGGGTAATATCGGACTATTCTGATATAGGATTTAAAAATTAACGGTTTAAATTTCCACTTAAAGCTGTATTTCAACTTTTTTTCAGGCTGCTATTTAAAGCAATATTTTAAATCTTTTTAAGGCTGCTCTAAAAACGAAACCTCCTGTTTAGCCAGACTCATTTCACGTCAGGGTGATAGTATACACATCCCAGACTGTCACTGGGTAATATCGGACTATTCTGATATAGGATTTTAAAATTAAAGGCTTTAATGACCAATTAAAGCAATTTTTCAACTCTTTTATCAGGCTGCTAATTAAAGCCATATTGTAACTCTTTTTCAGGCTGCTCTAAAAACGAAACCTCCTGTTTAGACAGACTCATGTCACGTCAGGGTGATAATATACACATCCCAGACTGTCACTGGGTAATATTGGACTATTCTGATATAGGATTTTAAAATTAAAGTCTTAAATGTCCAATTAAATCTATATTTTGGCTATATTTTGGCTTCTAATTTAAGGCATAATGTAAAAATTTTCAGGCTGCCCTAACATCGAAACCTCCTGTTTAGCCAGACTCATTTCACGTCAGGGTGATAGTATACACATTCCAGACTGTCACTGGGTAATATCGGACTTTTCTGATATAGGATTTTAAAATTAAAGGCTTTAATGACCAATTAAACAATTTTTCAACTTTTTTATCAGGCTTCTAATTAAAGCCATATTGTAACTCTTTTTCAGGCTGCTCTAAAAACGAAACCTCCTGTTTAGCCAGACTCATTTCACGTCAGGGTGATATTATACATATCCCAGACTGTCACTGGGTAATATTGGACTATTCTGATATAGGATTTTAAAATTAAAGGCTTTAATGTCCAATTAAAGCAATTTTTCAACTCTTTTATCAGGCTGCTAATTAAAGCCATATTGCAACTCTTTTTCAGGCTGCTCTTGAAACGAAATCTCCTGTTTATCTAGACTCATTTCATGTCAGTGTGATATTATACACATCCCAGACTGTCACTGGGTAATATCGGACCATTCTGATATAGGATTTTAAAATTAAAGTCTTAAATGTCCAATTAAATCTATATTTCGGCTATATTTTGGCTCCTAATTAAAGACATATTGTAGCTCTTTTTCAGGCTGCTCTAACATCGAAACCTCCGGTTTAGCCAGACTCATTTCACCTCAGGGTGATAGTATACACATCCCAGACTGTCACTGGGTAATATCGGACTATTCTGATATAGGATTTTAAAATTAAAGGCTTTAATATCCAATTAAAGCAATTTTTCAACTCTTTTTTCAGGCTGCTAATTAAAGCCATTTTGTAACTCTTTTCCAGGCTGCTCTAGAAACGAAACCTCCTGTTTAGCTAGACTCATTTCACGACAGGGTGATAGTATACACAACCCAGACTGTCACTGGGTAATATCGGACCATTCTGATATAGGATTTTAAAATTAAAGGCTTTAATGTCCAATTAAAGCAATTTTTCAACTCTTTTATCAGGCTGCTAATTAAAGCCATATTGCAACTCTTTTTCAGGCTGCTCTTGAAACGAAATCTCCTGTTAATCTAGACTCATTTCATGTCATTGTGATAGTATACACATCCCAGACTGTCACTGGGTAATATCGGACCATTCTGATATAGGATTTTAAAATTAAAGTCTTAAATGTCCAATTAAATCTATATTTCGGCTATATTTTGGCTCCAAATTAAAGACATATTGTAGCTCTTTTTCAGGCTGCTCTAACATCGAAACCTCCTGTTTAGCCAGATTCATTTCACCTCAGGGTGATAGTATACATATCCCAGACTGTCACTGGGTAATATTGGACTATTCTGATATAAGATTTTAAAATTAAAGGCTTTAATGTCCAATTAAAGCAATTTTTCAACTCTTTTATCAGGCTGCTAATTAAAGCCATATTGTAACTCTTTGTCAGGCTGCTCTTGAAACGAAATCTCCTGATAATCCAGACTCATTTCATGTCAGTGTGATAGTATACACATCCCAGACTGTCACTGGGTAATATCGGACTATTCTGATATAGGATTTAAAAAATTAACGGTTTAAATTTCCACTTAAAGATGTATTTCAACTTTTTTTCAGGCTGCTATTTAAAGCAATATTTTAAATCTTTTTAAGGCTGCTCTAAAAACGAAACCTCCTGTTTAGCCAGACTCATTTCATGTCAGGGTGATAGTATACACATTCCAGACTGTCACTGGGTAATGTCGGACCATTCTGATATAGGATTTTAAAATTAAAGTCTTAAATGTCCAATTAAATCTATATTTCGGCTATATTTTGGCTCCTAATTAAAGACATATTGTAAAACTTTTTCAGGCTGCTCTAACATCGAAACCTCCTGTTTAGCCTGACTAATTTCACCTCAGTGTGATAGTATACACATTCCAGACTGTCACTGGGTAATATCGGACTATTCTGATATAGGATTTAAAAATTAACGGTTTAAATTTCCACTTAAAGTTGTATTTCAACTTTTTTTCAGGCTGCTATTTAAAGCCATATTGTAACTCTTTTTCAGGCTGCTCTAAAAACGAAACCTCCTGTTTAGCCAGACTCATTTCACATCAGGGTGATATTATACATATCCCAGACTGTCACTGGGTAATATTGGACTATTCTGATATAGGATTTTAAAATTAAAGGCTTTAATGTCCAATTAAAGCAATTTTTCAACTCTTTTATCAGGCTGCTAATAAAAGCCATATTGCAACTCTTTTTCAGGCTGATCTTGAAACGAAATCTCCTGTTTATCTAGACTCATTTCATGTCATTGTGATAGTATACACATCCCAGACTGTCACTGGGTAATATCGGACCATTCTGATATAGGATTTTAAAATTAAAGTCTTAAATGTCCAATTAAATCTATATTTCGGCTATATTTTGGCTCCTAATTAAAGACATATTGTAGCTCTTTTTCAGGCTGCTCTAACATCGAAACCTCCTGTTTAGCCAGACTCATTTCACCTCAGGGTGATAGTATACACATCCCAGACTGTCACTGGGTAATATCGGACTATTCTGATATAGGATTTTAAAATTAAAGGCTTTAATGTCCAATTAAAGCAATTTTTCAACTCTTTTATCAGGCTGCTAATTAAAGCCATATTGTAACTCTTTTTCAGGCTGCTCTTGAAACGAAATCTCCTGATAATCCAGACTCATTTCATGTCAGTGTGATAGTATACACATCCCAGACTGTCACTGGGTAATATCGGACTATTCTGATATAGGATTTAAAAATTAACGGTTTAAATTTCCACTTAAAGCTGTATTTCAACTTTTTTTCAGGCTGCTATTTAAAGCAATATTTTAAATCTTTTTTAAGGCTGCTCTAAAAACGAAACCTCCTGTTTAGCCAGACTCATTTCACGTCAGGGTGATAGTATACACATCCCAGAGTGTCACTGGGTAATATCGGACTATTCTGATATAGGACATTAAAATTAAAGGCTTTAATGTCCAATTAAAGCAATTTTTCAACTATTTTATCAGGCTTCTAATTAAAGCCATATTGTAACTCTTTTTCAGGCTGCTCTAAAAAAGAAACCTCCTGTTTAGCTAGACTCATTTCATGTCAGGGTGATATTATACACATCCCAGACTGTCACTGGGTAATATCGCACTATTCTGATATAGGATTTTAAAATTAAAGGCTTTAATGTCCAATTAAAGCAATTTTTCAACTCATTTATCAGGCTGCTAATTAAAGCCATATTGTAACTCTTTTTCAGGCTGCTCTAAAAACGAAACCTCCTGTTTAGCCAGACTCCTTTCATGTCAGTGTGATAGTATACACATCCCAGACTGTCACTGGGTAATATCGGACCATTCTGATATAGGATTTTAAAATTAAAGTCTTAAATGTCCAATTAAATCTATATTTCGGCTATATTTTGGCTCCTAATTAAAGACATATTGTAGCTCTTTTTCAGGCTGCTCTAACATCGAAACCTCCTGTTTAGCCAGACTCATTTCACCTCAGGGTGATAGTATACACATCCCAGACTGTCACTGGGTAATATCGGACTATTCTGATATAGGATTTTAAAATTAAAGGCTTTAATGTCCAATTAAAGCAATTTTTCAACTCTTTTATCAGGCTGCTAATTAAAGCCATATTGTAACTCTTTTTCAGGCTGCTCTTGAAACGAAATCTCCTGATAATCCAGACTCATTTCATGTCAGTGTGATAGTATACACATCCCAGACTGTCACTGGGTAATATCGGACTATTCTGATATAGGATTTAAAAATTAACGGTTTAAATTTCCACTTAAAGCTGTATTTCAACTTTTTTTCAGGCTGCTATTTAAAGCAATATTTTAAATCTTTTTTAAGGCTGCTCTAAAAACGAAACCTCCTGTTTAGCTAGACTCATTTCACGTCAGGGTGATAGTATACACATCCCAGAGTGTCACTGGGTAATATCGGACTATTCTGATATAGGACTTTAAAATTAAAGGCTTTAATGTCCAATTAAAGCAATTTTTCAACTATTTTATCAGGCTTCTAATTAAAGCCATATTGTAACTCTTTTTCAGGCTGCTCTAAAAAAGAAACCTCCTGTTTAGCTAGACTCATTTCATGTCAGGGTGATATTATACACATCCCAGACTGTCACTGGGTAATATCGCACTATTCTGATATAGGATTTTAAAATTAAAGGCTTTAATGTCCAATTAAAGCAATTTTTCAACTCTTTTATCAGGCTGCTAATTAAAGCCATATTGTAACTCTTTTTCAGGCTGCTCTAAAAACGAAACCTCCTGTTTAGCCAGACTCCTTTCATGTCAGTGTGATAGTATACACATCCCAGACTGTCACTGGGTAATATCGGACTATTCTGATATAGGACTTTAAAATTAAAGGCTTTAATGTCCAATTAAAGCAATTTTTCAACTATTTTATCAGGCTTCTAATTAAAGCCATATTGTAACTCTTTTTCAGGCTGCTCTAAAAAAGAAACCTCCTGTTTAGCTAGACTCATTTCACGTCAGGGTGATAGTATACACATCCCAGACTGTCACTGGGTAATATCGCACTATTCTGATATAGGATTTTAAAATTAAAGGCTTTAATGTCCAATTAAAGCAATTTTTCAACTCTTTTATCAGGCTTCTAATTAAAGACATATTGTATCTCTTTTTCAGGCTGCTCTAACATCGAAACCTCCTGTTTATCCAGACTCATTTCAAGTCAGGGTGATATTATACACATCCCAGACTGTCACTGGGAAATATCGGACCATTCTGATACAGGATTTTAAAATGAAAGTCTTAAATGTCCAATTAAATCTATATTTCGGCTATATTTTGGCTTCTAATTAAATACATATTGTATCTCTTTTTCAGGCTGCTCTAAAAACGAAACCTCCTGTTTAGCCAGACTCATTTCACCTCAGGGTGATAGTATACACATCCCAGACTGTCACTGGGTAATATTGGACTATTCTGATATAGGATTTTAAAATTAAACGCTTTAATGTCCAATTAAAGCAATTTTTCAACTCTTTTATCAGGCTGCTTATTAAAGCCATATTGTAACTCCTTTTCAGGCTGCTCTTGAAACGAAATATCCTGTTTATCTAGACTCATTTCATGTCATTGTGATAGTATACACATCCCAGACTGTCACAGGGTAATATCGGACCATTCTGATATAGGATTTTAAAATTAAAGTCTTAAATGTCCAATTAAATCTATATTTCGGCTATATTTTGGCTCCTAATTAAAGACATATTGTAGCTCTTTTTCAGGCTGCTCTAACATCGAAACCTCCGGTTTAGCCAGACTCATTTCACCTCAGGGTGATAGTATACACATCCCAGACTGTCACTGGGTAATATCGGACTATTCTGATATAGGATTTTAAAATTAAAGGCTTTAATATACAATTAAAGCAATTTTTCAACTCTTTTTTTCAGGCTGCTAATTAAAGCCATATTGTAACTCTTTTCCAGGCTGCTCTAGAAACGAAACCTCCTGTTTAGCTAGACTCATTTCACGTCAGGGTGATAGTATACACAACCCAGACTGTCACTGGGTAATATCGGACCATTCTGATATAGGATTTTAAAATTAAAGGCTTTAATGTCCAATTAAAGCAATTTTTCAACTCTTTTATCAGGCTGCTAATTAAAGCCATATTGCAACTCTTTTTCAGGCTGCTCTTGAAACGAAATCTCCTGTTAATCTAGACTCATTTCATGTCATTGTGATAGTATACACATCCCAGACTGTCACTGGGTAATATCGGACCATTCTGATATAGGATTTTAAAAATAAAGTCTTAAATGTCCAATTAAATCTATATTTCGGCTATATTTTGGCTCCAAATTAAAGACATATTGTAGCTCTTTTTCAGGCTGCTCTAACATCGAAACCTCCTGTTTAGCCAGATTCATTTCACCTCAGGGTGATAGTATACATATCCCAGACTGTCACTGGGTAATATTGGACTATTCTGATATAAGATTTTAAAATTAAAGGCTTTAATGTCCAATTAAAGCAATTTTTCAACTCTTTTATCAGGCTGCTAATTAAAGCCATATTGTAACTCTTTGTCAGGCTGCTCTTGAAACGAAATCTCCTGATAATCCAGACTCATTTCATGTCAGTGTGATAGTAGACACATCCCAGACTGTCACTGGGTAATATCGGACTATTCTGATATAGGATTTAAAAATTAACGGTTTAAATTTCCACTTAAAGCTGTATTTCAACTTTTTTTCAGGCTGCTATTTAAAGCAATATTTTAAATCTTTTTTAAGGCTGCTCTAAAAACGAAACCTCCTGTTTAGCCAGACTCATTTCACGTCAGGGTGATAGTATACACATCCCAGAGTGTCACTGGGTAATATCGGACTATTCTGATATAGGACTTTAAAATTAAAGGCTTTAATGTCCAATTAAAGCAATTTTTCAACTATTTTATCAGGCTTCTAATTAAAGCCATATTGTAACTCTTTTTCAGGCTGCTCTAAAAAAGAAACCTCCTGTTTAGCTAGACTCATTTCATGTCAGGGTGATATTATACACATCCCAGACTGTCACTGGGTAATATCGCACTATTCTGATATAGGATTTTAAAATTAAAGGCTTTAATGTCCAATTAAAGCAATTTTTCAACTCTTTTATCAGGCTGCTAATTAAAGCCATATTGTAACTCTTTTTCAGGCTGCTCTAAAAACGAAACCTCCTGTTTAGCCAGACTCCTTTCATGTCAGTGTGATAGTATACACATCCCAGACTGTCACTGGGTAATATCGGACTATTCTGATATAGGACTTTAAAATTAAAGGCTTTAATGTCCAATTAAAGCAATTTTTCAACTATTTTATCAGGCTTCTAATTAAAGCCATATTGTAACTCTTTTTCAGGCTGCTCTAAAAAAGAAACCTCCTGTTTAGCTAGACTCATTTCACGTCAGGGTGATAGTATACACATCCCAGACTGTCACTGGGTAATATCGCACTATTCTGATATAGGATTTTAAAATTAAAGGCTTTAATGTCCAATTAAAGCAATTTTTCAACTCTTTTATCAGGCTTCTAATTAAAGACATATTGTATCTCTTTTTCAGGCTGCTCTAACATCGAAACCTCCTGTTTATCCAGACTCATTTCAAGTCAGGGTGATATTATACACATCCCAGACTGTCACTGGGAAATATCGGACCATTCTGATACAGGATTTTAAAATGAAAGTCTTAAATGTCCAATTAAATCTATATTTCGGCTATATTTTGGCTTCTAATTAAATACATATTGTATCTCTTTTTCAAGCTGCTCTAAAAACGAAACCTCCTGTTTAGCCAGACTCATTTCAAGTCAGGGTGATAGTATACACATCCCAGACTGTCACTGGGTAATATCGGACTATTCTGATATAGGATTTCAAAATTAAAGGCTTTAATGTCCAATTAAAGCAATTTTTCAACTCTTTTTTCAGGCTTCTAATTAAAGCCATATTGTAACTCTTTTTCAGGCTGCTCTAAAAACGAAACCTCCTGTTTAGCCAGACTCATTTCACCTCAGGGTGATAGTATACACATCCCAGACTGTCACTGGGTAATATTGGACTATTCTGATATAGGATTTTAAAATTAAACGCTTTAATGTCCAATTAAAGCAATTTTTCAACTCTTTTATCAGGCTGCTTATTAAAGCCATATTGTAACTCCTTTTCAGGCTGCTCTTGAAACGAAATATCCTGTTTATCTAGACTCATTTCATGTCATTGTGATAGTATACACATCCCAGACTGTCACAGGGTAATATCGGACCATTCTGATATAGGATTTTAAAATTAAAGTCTTAAATGTCCAATTAAATCTATATTTCGGCTATATTTTGGCTCCTAATTAAAGACATATTGTAGCTCTTTTTCAGGCTGCTCTAACATCGAAACCTCCGGTTTAACCAGACTCATTTCACCTCAGGGTGATAGTATACACATCCCAGACTGTCACTGGGTAATATCGGACTATTCTGATATAGGATTTTAAAATTAAAGGCTTTAATATCCAATTAAAGCAATTTTTCAACTATTTTTTTCAGGCTGCTAATTAAAGCCATATTGTAACTCTTTTCCAGGCTGCTCTAGAAACGAAACCTCCTGTTTAGCTAGACTCATTTCACGACAGGGTGATAGTATACACAACCCAGACTGTCACTGGGTAATATCGGACTATTCTGATATAGGATTTTAAAATTAAAGGCTTTAATGTCCAATTAAAGCAATTTTTCAACTCTTTTATCAGGCTTCTAATTAAAGCCATATTGTAACTCTTTTTCAGGCTGCTCTAAAAACGAAACCTCCTGTTTAGCCAGACTCATTTCACGTCAGGGTGATATTATACACATCCCAGACTGTCACTGGGTAATATCGGACTATTCTGATATAGGATTTAAAAATTAAAGGTTTAAATTTCCACTTAAAGCTGTATTTCAACTTTTTTTCAGGCTGCTATTTAAAGCAATATTTTAAATCTTTTTAAGGCTGCTTTAAAAACGAAACCTCCTGTTTAGCGAGACTCATTTCACGTCAGGGTGATAGTATACACATCCCAGACTGTCACTGGGTAATATCGGACTATTCTGATATAGGACTTTAAAATTAAAGGCTTTAATGTCCAATTAAAGCAATTTTTCAACTCTTTTATCAGGCATCTAATTAAAGGCATATTGTAACTCTTGTTCAGGCTGCTCTAAAAATGAAATCTCCTGTTTAGCCAGACTCATTTCACGTCAGGGTGATAGTATACACATCCCAGACTGTCACTGGGTAATATCGGACTATTCTGATATAGGATTTTAAAATTAAAGGCTTTAATGTCCAATTAAAGCAATTTTTCAACTCTTTTATCAGGCTTCTAATTAAAGTCATATTGTAACTCTTTTTCAGGCTGCTCTACAAACGAAACCTCCTGTTTAGCCAGACTCATTTCACGTCAGGGTGATAGTATACACATCCCAGACTGTCACTGGGTAATATCGCACTATTCTGATATAGGATTTTAAAATTAAAGGCTTTAATGTCCAAATAAAGCAATTTTTCAACTCTTTTATCAGGCTTCTAATTAAAGACATATTGTATCTCTTTTTCAGGCTGCTCTAACATCGAAACCTCCTGTTTAGCCAGACTCATTTCAAGTCAGGGTGATATTATACACATCCCAGACTGTCACTGGGAAATATCGGACCATTCTGATATAGGAATTTAAAATTAAAGTCTTAAATGTCCAATTAAATCTATATTTCGGCTATATTTTGGCTTCTAATTAAATACATATTGTATCT
The DNA here is from genome assembly GCA_023566125.1 of Zingel zingel. Lineage (NCBI taxonomy): Eukaryota > Metazoa > Chordata > Actinopteri > Perciformes > Percidae > Zingel > Zingel zingel. The sequence continues at coordinate 14,502,487 of CM042317.1, forward strand.
CTTTCTCAGGCTGCTCTAACATCGAAACCTCCTGTTTAGCCAGACTCATTTCACCTCAGTGTGATAGCATACACATTCCAGACTGTCACTGGGTAATATCGGACTATTCTGATATAGGATTTAAAAATTAAAGGCTTTAATATCCAATTAAAGCAATTTTTCAACTCTTTTATCAGGCATCTAATTAAAGGCATAGTGTAACTCTTTTTCAGGCTGCTCTAAAAATGAAATCTCCTGTTTAGCCAGACTCATTTCACGTCATGGTAATAGTATACACATCCCAGACTGTCACTGGGTAATATTGGACTATTCTGATATAGGATTTTAAAATTAAAGGCTTTAATGTCCAATTAAAGCAATTTTTCAACTCTTTTATCAGGCTTCTAATTAAAGCCATGTTGTAACTCTTTTTCAGGCTGCTCTAAAAACGAAACCTCCTGTTTAGCCAGACTCATTTCAAGTCAGGGTGATATTATACATATCCCAGACTGTCACTGGGTAATATCAGACCATTCTGATATAGGATTTTAAAATTAAAGTATTAAATGTCCAATTAAATCTATATTTCGGCTATATTTTGGCTTCTAATTAAAGACATATTGTATCTCTTTTTCAGGCTGCTCTAACATCGAAACCTCCTGTTTAGCCAGACTCATTTCAAGTCAGGGTGATATTATACACATCCCAGACTGTCACTGGGAAATATCGGACCATTCTGATATAGGAATTTAAAATTAAAGTCTTAAATGTCCAATTAAATCTATATTTCGGCTATATTTTGGCTTCTAATTAAATACATATTGTATCTCTTTCTCAGGCTGCTCTAACATCGAAACCTCCTGTTTAGCCAGACTCATTTCACCTCAGTGTGATAGCATACACATTCCAGACTGTCACTGGGAAATATCGGACCATTCTGATATAGGATTTTAAAATTAAAGTCTTAAATGTCCAATTAAATCTATATTTTGGCTATATTTTGGCTTCTAATTGAAGGCATATTGTATCTCTTTTTCAGTCTGCTCTAAAAACGAAACCTCCTGTTTAGCCAGACTCATTTCACCTCAGGGTGATAGTATACACATCCCAGACTGTCACTGGGTAATATCGGACTATTCTGATATAGGATTTTAAAATTAAAGGCTTTCATGTCCAATTAAAGCAATTTTTCAACTCTTTTATCAGGCTGCTAATTAAAGACATATTGTATCTCTTTTTCAGGCTGCTCTAACATCGAAACCTCCTGTTTAGCCAGACTCATTTCAAGTCAGGGTGATATTATACACATACCAGACTGTCACTGGGAAATATCGGACTATTCTGATATAGGATTTAAAAATTAAAGGTTTAAATGTCCATTCAAAGCTATATTTCAACTTTTTTTCAGGCTGCTAATTAAAGCCATATTGTAACTCTTTTTCAGGCTGCTCTAACATCAAAACCTCCTGTTTAGCCTGACTAATTTCACCTCAGTGTGATAGTATACACATTCCAGACTGTCACTGGGTAATATCGGACTATTCTGATATAGGATTTAAAAATTAACGGTTTAAATTTCCACTTAAAGCTGTATTTCAACTTTTTTTCAGGCTGCTATTTAAAGCCATATTGTAACTCTTTTTCAGGCTGCTCTAAAAACGAAACCTCCTGTTTAGCCAGACTCATTTCACGTCAGGGTGATATTATACATATCCCAGACTGTCACTGGGTAATATCGGACCATTCTGATATAGGATTTTAAAAATAAAGTGTTAAATGTCCAATTAAATCTATATTTTGGCTATATTTTGGCTTCTAATTTAAGGCATAATGTAAAAATGTTCAGGCTGCCCTAACATCGAAACCTCCTGTTTAGCCAGACTCATTTCACCTCAGGGTGATAGTATACACATCCCAGACTGTCACTGTGTAATATCGGACTATGCTGATATAGGATTTTAAAACTAAAGGCTTCAATGTCCAATTAAAGCAATTTTTCAACTCTTTCATCAGGCTGCTAATTAAAGCCATATTGTATCTCTTTTTCAGGCTGCTCTAACATCGAAACCTCCTGTTTAGCCAGACTCATTTCAAGTCAGGGTGATATTATACACATCCCAGACTGTCACTGGGAAATATCGGACTATTCTGATATAGGATTTTAAAATTAAAGTATTAAATGTCCAATTCAATCTATATTTCGGCTATATTTTGGCTTCTAATTAAAGACATATTGTATCTCTTTTTCAGGCTGCTCTAACATTGAAACCTCCTGTTTAGCCAGACTAATTTCACCTCAGTGTGATAGTATACACATTCCAGACTGTCACTGGGTAATATCGGACTATTCTGATATAGGATTTAAAAATTAACGGTTTAAATTTCCACTTAAAGCTGTATTTCAACTTTTTTTCAGGCTGCTATTTAAAGCAATATTTTAAATCTTTTTAAGGCTGCTCTAAAAACGAAACCTCCTGTTTAGCCAGACTCATTTCACGTCAGGGTGATAGTATACACATTCCAGACTGTCACTGGGTAATATCGGACTTTTCTGATATAGGATTTAAAAATTAAAGGCTTTAATGTCCAATTAAAGCAATTTTTCATCTCTTTTATCAGGCTGCTAATTAAAGCCATATTGTAACTCTTTTTCAGGCTGCTCTTGAAACGAAATCTCCTGATAATCCAGACTCATTTCATGTCAGTGTGATAGTATACACATCCCAGACTGTCACTGGGTAATATCAGACTATTATGATATAGGATTTAAAAATTAAAGGTTTAAATGTCCATTTAAAGCTATATTTCAACTTTTTTTCAGGCTGCTAATTAAAGCCATATTGAAACTCTTTTTCAGGCTGCTCTAAAAACGAAACCTCCTGTTTAGCTAGACTCATTTCACGTCAGGGTGATAGTATACACATCCCAGACTGTCACTGGGTAATATCGGACTATTCTGATATAGGATTTTAAGACTAAAGGCTTTAATGTCCAATTAAAGCAATTTTTCAACTCTTTTATCAGGCTTCTAATTAAAGCCATATTGTAACTCTTTTTCAGGCTGCTCTAAAAACGAAACCTCCTGTTTAGCCAGACTCATTTCACGTCAGGGTGATATTATACATATCCCAGACTGTCACTGGGTAATATCGGACCATTCTGATATAGGATTTTAAAATTAAAGTCTTAAATGTCCAATTAAATCTATATTTTGGCTATATTTTGGCTCCTAATTAAAGACATATTGTAGCTCTTTTTCAGGCTGCTCTAACATCGAAACCTCCTGTTTAGCCAGACTCATTTCACCTCAGTGTGATAGTATACACATTCCAGACTGTCACTGGGTAATATCGGACTATTCTGATATAGGATTTAAAAATGAACGGTTTAAATTTCCACTTAAAGCTGTATTTCAACTTTTTTTCAGGCTGCTATTTAAAGCAATATTTTAAATCTTTTTAAGGCTGCTCTAAAAACGAAACCTCCTGTTTAGCCAGACTCATTTCAAGTCAGGGTGATATTATACACATCCCAGACTGTCACTGGGAAATATCGGACCATTCTGATATAGGATTCTAAAATTAAAGTCTTAAATGTCCAATTAAATCTATATTTTGGCTATATTTTGGCTTCTAATTGAAGGCATAGTGTATCTCTTTTTCAGTCTGCTCTAAAAACGAAACCTCCTGTTTAGCCAGACTCATTTCACCTCAGGGTGATAGTATACACATCCCAGACTGTCACTGGGTAATATCGGACTATTCTGATATAAGATTTTAAAATTAAAGGCTTTCATGTCCAATTAAAGCAATTTTTCAACTCTTTTATCAGGCTGCTAATTAAAGACATATTGTATCTCTTTTTCAGGCTGCTCTAACATCGAAACCTCCTGTTTAGCCAGACTCATTTCACCTCAGGGTGATAGTATACACATCCCAGACTGTCACTGGGTAATATCGGACTATTCTGATATAGGATTTTAAAATTAAAGGCTTTAATGTCCAATTAAAGCAATTTTTCAACTCTTTTATCAGGCTGCTAATTAAAGCCATATTGTAACTCTTTTTCAGGCTGCTCTTGAAACGAAATCTCCTGATAATCCAGACTCATTTCATGTCAGTGTGATAGTATACACATCCCAGACTGTCACTGGGTAATATCGGACCATTCTGATATAGGATTTTAAAATTAAAGTCTTAAATGTCCAATTAAATCTATATTTCGGCTATATTTTGGCTCCTAATTAAAGACATATTGTAGCTCTTTTTCAGGCTGCTCTAACATCGAAACCTCCTGTTTAGCCAGACTCATTTCACCTCAGTGTGATAGTATACACATTCCAGACTGTCACTGGGTAATATCGGACTATTCTGATATAGGATTTAAAAATGAACGGTTTAAATTTCCACTTAAAGCTGTATTTCAACTTTTTTTCAGGCTGATATTTAAAGCAATATTTTAAATCTTTTTAAGGCTGCTCTAAAAACGAAACCTCCTGTTTAGCCAGACTCATTTCAAGTCAGGGTGATATTATACACATACCAGACTGTCACTGGGAAATATCGGACCATTCTGATATAGGATTTTAAAATTAAAGTCTTAAATGTCCAATTAAATCTATATTTTGGCTATATTTTGGCTTCTAATTGAAGGCATATTGTATCTCTTTTTCAGTCTGCTCTAAAAACGAAACATCCTGATTAGCCAGACTCATTTCAAGTCAGGGTGATAGTATACACATCCCAGACTGCCACTGGGTAATATCGGACCATTCTGATATAGGATTTTAAAAATAAAGTGTTAAATGTCCAATTAAATCTATATTTTGGCTATATTTTGGCTTCTAATTTAAGGCATAATGTAAAAATTCTCAGGCTGCCCTAACATCGAAACCTCCTGTTTAGCCAGACTCATTTCACCTCAGGGTGATAGTATACACATCCCAGACTGTCACTGGGTAATATCGGACTATTCTGATATAGGATTTTAAAATTAAAGGCTTTAATGTCCAATTAAAGCAATTTTTCAACTCTTTTATCAGGCTTCTAATTAAAGCCATATTGTAACTCTTTTTCAGGCTGCTCTAAAAACGAAACCTCCTGTTTAGCCAGACTCATTTCACCTCAGGGTGATAGTATACACATCCCAGACTGTCACTGGGTAATATCGGACTATTCTGATATAGGATTTAAAATTAAATGCTTTAATGTCCAATTAAAGCAATTTTTCAACTCTTTTTTCAGGCTGCTGATTAAAGCCATATTGTAACTCTTTTTCAGGCTGCTCTAGAAACGAAACCTCCTGTTTAGCTAGACTCATTTCACGTCAGGGTGATAGTATACACATCCCAGACTGTCACTGGGTAATATCAGACCATTCTGATATAGGATTTTAAAATTAAAGTATTAAATGTCCAATTAAATCTATATTTCGGCTATATTTTGGCTTCTAATTAAAGACATATTGTATCTCTTTTTCAGGCTGCTCTAACATCGAAACCTCCTGTTTAGCCAGACTCATTTCAAGTCAGGGTGATATTATACACATCCCAGACTGTCACTGGGAAATATCGGACCATTCTGATATAGGATTTTAAAATTAAAGTCTTAAATGTCCAATTAAATCTATATTTTGGTTATATTTTGGCTTCTAATTGAAGGCATATTGTATCTCTTTTTCAGTCTGCTCTAAAAACGAAACCTCCTGTTTAGCCAGACTCATTTCACGTCAGGGTGATATTATACATATCCCAGACTGTCACTGGGTAATATCGGACCATTCTGATATAGGATTTTAAAATTAAAGGCTTTAATGTCCAATTAAAGCAATTTTTCAACTCTTTTATCAGGCTTCTAATTAAAGCCATATTGTAACTCTTTTTCAGGCTGCTCTAAAAACGAAACCTCCTGTTTAGCCAGACTCATTTCACGTCAGGGTGATATTATACATATCCCAGACTGTCACTGGGTAATATCGGACCATTCTGATATAGGATTTTAAAATTAAAGTCTTAAATGTCCAATTAAATCTATATTTCGGCTATATTTTGGCTCCTAATTAAAGACATATTGTAGCTCTTTTTCAGGCTGCTCTAACATCGAAACCTCCTGTTTAGACAGACTCATTTCACCTCAGTGTGATAGTATACACATTCCAGACTGTCACTGGGTAATATCGGACTATTCTGATATAGGATTTAAAAATTAAAGGTTTAAATGTCCATTTAAAGCTATATTCAACTTTTTTTCAGGCTGCTAATTAAAGCCATATTGTAACTCTTTTTCAGGCTGCTCTAAAAACGAAACCTCCTGTTTAGCTAGACTCATTTCACGTCAGGGTGATAGTATACACATCCCAGACTGTCACTGGGTAATATAGGACTATTCTGATATAGGATTTTAAAACTAAAGGCTTTAATGTCCAATTAAAGCAATTTTTCAACTCTTTTATCAGGCTGCTAATTAAAGCCATATTGTAACTCTTTTTCAGGCTGCTCTTGAAACGAAATCTCCTGTTAATCCAGACTCATTTCATGTCAGTGTGATAGTATACACATCCCAGACTGTCACTGGGTAATATCGGACCATTCTGATATAGGATTTTAAAATTAAAGTCTCAAATGTCCAATTAAATCTATATTTCGGCTATATTTTGGCTCCTAATTGAAAAACTATTGTATCTCTTTTTCAGGCTGCTAATTAAAGCCATATTGTAACTCTTTTTCAGGCTGCTCTAAAAACGAAACCTCCTGTTTAGCTAGACTCATTTCACGACAGGGTGATAGTATACACAACCCAGACTGTCACTGGGTAATATCGGACTATTCTGATATAGGATTTTAAAATTAAAGGCTTTAATGTCCAATTAAATCTATATTTCGGCTATATTTTGGCTCCTAATTAAAGACATATTGTAGCTCTTTTTCAGGCTGCTCTAACATCGAAACCTCCTGTTTAGCCAGACTCAATTCACCTCAGTGTGATAGTATACACATTCCAGACTGTCACTGGGTAATATCGGACTATTCTGATATAGGATTTAAAAATGAACGGTTTAAATTTCCACTTAAAGCTGTATTTCAACTTTTTTTCAGGCTGCTATTTAAAGCAATATTTTAAATCTTTTTAAGGCTGCTCTAAAAACGAAACCTCCTGTTTAGCCAGACTCATTTCAAGTCAGGGTGATATTATACACATACCAGACTGTCACTGGGAAATATCGGACCATTCTGATATAGGATTTTAAAATTAAAGTCTTAAATGTCCAATTAAATCTATATTTTGGCTATATTTTGGCTTCTAATTTAAGGCATAATGTAAAAATTCTCAGGCTGCCCTAACATCGAAACCTCCTGTTTAGCCAGACTCATTTCACCTCATGGTGATAGTATACACATCCCAGACTGTCACTGGGTAATATCGGACTATTCTGATATAGGATTTAAAAATTAAAGGTTTAAATGTCCATTTAAAGCTATATTTCAACTTTTTTTCAGGCTGCTAATTAAAGCCATATTGTAACTCTTTTTCAGGCTGCTCTAAAAACGAAACCTCCTGTTTAGCTAGACTCATTTCACGTCAGGGTGATAGTATACACATCCCAGACTGTCACTGGGTAATATCGGACTATTCTGATATAGGATTTTAAAACTAAAGGCTTCAATGTCCAATTAAAGCAATTTTTCAACTCTTTTATCAGGCTGCTAATTAAAGCCATATTGTAACTCTTTTTCAGGCTGCTCTAAAAATGAAACCTCCTGTTTAGCTAGACTCATTTCACATCAGGGTGATAGTATACACATCCCAGACTGTCACTGGGTAATATCGGACCATTCTGATATAGGATTTTAAAAATAAAGTGTTAAATGTCCAATTAAATCTATATTTTGGCTATATTTTGGCTTCTAATTTAAGGCATAATGTAAAAATTTTCAGGCTGCCCTAACATCGAAACCTCCTGTTTAGCCAGACTAATTTCACCTCAGGGTGATAGTATACACATCCCAGACTGTCACTGGGTAATATCGGACTATTCTGATATAGGATTTTAAAATTAAAGGCTTTAATGTCCAATTAAAGCAATTTTTCAACTCTTTTTCAGGCTGCTCTAACATCGAAACCTCCTGTTTAGCCAGACTCATTTCAAGTCAGGGTCATAGTATACACATCCCAGACTGTCATTGGGTAATATCGGACTATTTTGATATAGGATTTTAAAATTAAAGGCTTTAATGTCCAATTAAAGCAATTGTTCAACTCTTTTATCAGGCTTCTAATTAAAGACATATTGTATCTCTTTTTCAGGCTGCTCTAACATCGAAACCTCCTGTTTAGCCAGACTCATTTCACCTCAGGGTCATAGTATACACATCCCAGACTGTCACTGGGATAATATCGGACTATTCTGATATAGGATTTAAAAATTAAAGGTTTAAATGTCCATTTAAAGCTATATTTCAACTTTTTTTCAGGCTGCTAATTAAAGCCATATTGTAACTCTTTTTCAGGCTGCTCTAAAAACGAAACCTCCTGTTTAGCCAAACTCATTTCACGTCAGGGTGATAGTATACACATCCCAGACTGTCACTGGGTAATATCGGACCATTCTGATATAGGATTTTAAAATTAAAGTCTTAAATGTCCAATTAAATCTATATTTCGGCTATATTTTGGCTCCTAATTAAAGACATATTGTATCTCTTTTTCAGGCTGCTCTAACATCGAAACCTCCTGTTTAGCCAGACTCATTTCACCTCAGGGTGATAGTATACACATCCCAGACTGTCACTGGGTAATATCGGACTATTCTGATATAGGATTTTAAAACTAAAGGCTTTAATGTCCAATTAAAGCAATTTTTCAACTCTTTTATCAGGCTGCTAATTAAAGCCATATTGTAACTCTTTTTCAGGCTGCTCTAAAAACGAAACCTCCTGTTTAGCCAGACTCATTTCACGTCAGGATGATATTATACATATCCCAGACTGTCACTGGGTAATATCGGACCATTCTGATATAGGATTTAAAAAAAAAAGTGTTAAATGTCCAATTAAATCTATATTTTAGCTATATTTTGGCTTCTAATTGAAGGCATATTGTAACACTTTTTCATGCTGCCCTCACATCGAAACCTCCTGTTTAGCCAGACTCATTTCAAGTCACGGTGATAGTATACACATCCCAGACTGTCACTGGGTAATATCGGACTATTCTGATATAGGATTTTAAAATTAAAGGCTTTAATGTCCAATTAAAGCAATTTTTCAACTCTTTTATCAGGCTTCTAATTAAAGACATATTGTATCTCTTTTTTCAGGCTGCTCTAACATCGAAACCTCCTGTTTAGCCAGACTCATTTCACCTCAGGGTGATAGTATACACATCCCAGACTGTCACTGGGTAATATCGGACTATTCTGATATAGGATTTAAAAATTAAAGGTTTAAATGTCCATTTAAAGCTATATTTCAACTTTTTTTCAGGCTGCTAATTAAAGCCATATTGTAACTCTTTTTCAGGCTGCTCTAAAAACGAAACCTCCTGTTTAGCCAAACTCATTTCACGTCAGGGTGATAGTATACACATCCCAGACTGTCACTGGGTAATATCGGACCATTCTGATATAGGATTTTAAAATTAAAGTCTTAAATGTCCAATTAAATCTATATTTCGGCTATATTTTGGCTCCTAATTAAAGACATATTGTATCTCTTTTTCAGGCTGCTCTAACATCGAAACCTCCTGTTTAGCCAGACTCATTTCACCTCAGGGTGATAGTATACACATCCCAGACTGTCACTGGGTAATATCGGACTATTCTGATATAGGATTTTAAAACTAAAGGCTTTAATGTCCAATTAAAGCAATTTTTCAACTCTTTTATCAGGCTGCTAATTAAAGCCATATTGTAACTCTTTTTCAGGCTGCTCTAAAAACGAAACCTCCTGTTTAGCCAGACTCATTTCACGTCAGGATGATATTATACATATCCCAGACTGTCACTGGGTAATATCGGACCATTCTGATATAGGATTTAAAAAAAAAAGTGTTAAATGTCCAATTAAATCTATATTTTAGCTATATTTTGGCTTCTAATTGAAGGCATATTGTAACACTTTTTCATGCTGCCCTCACATCGAAACCTCCTGTTTAGCCAGACTCATTTCAAGTCACGGTGATAGTATACACATCCCAGACTGTCACTGGGTAATATCGGACTATTCTGATATAGGATTTTAAAATTAAAGGCTTTAATGTCCAATTAAAGCAATTTTTCAACTCTTTTATCAGGCTTCTAATTAAAGACATATTGTATCTCTTTTTTCAGGCTGCTCTAACATCGAAACCTCCTGTTTAGCCAGACTCATTTCACCTCAGGGTGATAGTATACACATCCCAGACTGTCAATGGGAAATATCGGACCATTCTGATATAGGATTTTAAAATTAAAGTATTAAATGTCCAATTAAATCTATATTTCGGCTATATTTTGGCTTCTAATTAAAGACATATTGTATCTCTTTTTCAGGCTGCTCTAAAAACGAAACCTCCTGTTTAGCCAGACCCATTTTAAGTCAGGGTGATAGTATACACATCCAAGACTGTCACTGGGAAATATCGGACCATTCTAATATAGGATTTTAAAATTAAAGTCTTAAATGTCCAATTAAATCTATATTTCGGCTATATTTTGGCTTCTAATTAAAGACATATTGTATCTCTTTTTCAGGCTGCTCTAAAAACGAAACCTCCTGTTTAGCCAGACTCATTTCACGTCAGGGTGATAGTATACACATCCCAGACTGTCATTGGGTAATATCGGACTATTCTGATATAGGATTTTAAAATTAAAGGATTTAATGTCCAATTAAATTAATTTTTCAACTCTTTTATCAGGCTGCTAATTAAAGACATATTGTAACTCTTTTTCAGGCTGCTCTTGAAACGAAATCTCCTGTTAATCCAGACTCATTTCATGTCATTGTGATAGTATACACATCCCAGACTGTCACTGGGTAATATCGGACCATTCCGATATAGGATTTTAAAATTAAAGTATTAAATGTCCAATTAAATCTATATTTCGGCTATATTTTTGCTTCTAATTAAAGACATATTGTATCTCTTTTTCAGGCTGCTCTAACATCGAAACCTCCTATTTAGCCAGACTCATTTCACCTCAGTGTGATAGTATACACATCCCAGACTGTCACTGGGTAATATTGGACTCTTCTGATATAGGATTTTAAAATTAAAGGCTTTAATGTCCAATTAGAGCAATTTTTCAACTCTTTTATCAGGCTGCTAATTAAAGCCATATTGTAACTGTTTTTCAGGCTGCTCTTGAAACGAAATCTCCTGTTAATCCAGACTCATTTCACCTCAGGGTGATAGTATACACATCCCAGACTGTCACTGGGTAATATCGGACTATTCTGATATAGGATTTTAAAACTAAAGGCTTTAATGTCCAATTAAAGCAATTTTTCAACTCTTTTATCAGGGTGCTAATTAAAGCCATATTGTAACTCTTTTTCAGGCTGCTCTAAAAATGAAACCTCCTGTTTAGCTAGACTCATTTCATGTCATGGTGATAGTATACACATCCCAGACTGTCACTGGGTAATATCGGACTATTCTGATATAGGATTTTAAAACTAAAGGCTTTAATTTCCAATTAAAGCAATTTTTCAACTCTTTTATCAGGCTGCTAATTAAAGCCATATTGTAACTCTTTTTCAGGCTGCTCTAAAAACGAAACCTCCTGTTTAGCCAGACTCATTTCACGTCAGGATGATATTATACATATCCCAGACTGTCACTGGGTAATATCGGACCATTCTGATATAGGATTTAAAAAAAAAAGTGTTAAATGTCCAATTAAATCTATATTTTAGCTATATTTTGGCTTCTAATTGAAGGCATATTGTAACACTTTTTCATGCTGCCCTCACATCGAAACCTCCTGTTTAGCCAGACTCATTTCAAGTCACGGTGATAGTATACACATCCCAGACTGTCACTGGGTAATATCGGACTATTCTGATATAGGATTTTAAAATTAAAGGCTTTAATGTCCAATTAAAGCAATTTTTCAACTCTTTTATCAGGCTTCTAATTAAAGACATATTGTATCTCTTTTTTCAGGCTGCTCTAACATTGAAACCTCCTGTTTAGCCAGACTCATTTCACCTCAGGGTGATAGTATACACATCCCAGACTGTCACTGGGTAATATCGGACTATTCTGATATAGGATTTAAAAATTAAAGGTTTAAATGTCCATTTAAAGCTATATTTCAACTTTTTTTCAGGCTGTTAATTAAAGCCATATTGTAACTCTTATTCAGGCTGCTCTAAAAACGAAACCTCCTGTTTAGCCAGACTCATTTCACCTCAGGGTGATAGTATACACATCCCAGACTGTCAATGGGAAATATCGGACCATTCTGATATAGGATTTTAAAATTAAAGTATTAAATGTCCAATTAAATCTATATTTCGGCTATATTTTGGCTTCTAATTAAAGACATATTGTATCTCTTTTTCAGGCTGCTCTAAAAACGAAACCTCCTGTTTAGCCAGACCCATTTTAAGTCAGGGTGATAGTATACACATCCAAGACTGTCACTGGGAAATATCGGACCATTCTAATATAGGATTTTAAAATTAAAGTCTTAAATGTCCAATTAAATCTATATTTCGGCTATATTTTGGCTTCTAATTAAAGACATATTGTATCTCTTTTTCAGGCTGCTCTAAAAACGAAACCTCCTGTTTAGCCAGACTCATTTCACGTCAGGGTGATAGTATACACATCCCAGACTGTCATTGGGTAATATCGGACTATTCTGATATAGGATTTTAAAATTAAAGGATTTAATGTCCAATTAAATTAATTTTTCAACTCTTTTATCAGGCTGCTAATTAAAGACATATTGTAACTCTTTTTCAGGCTGCTCTTGAAACGAAATCTCCTGTTAATCCAGACTCATTTCATGTCATTGTGATAGTATACACATCCCAGACTGTCACTGGGTAATATCGGACCATTCCGATATAGGATTTTAAAATTAAAGTATTAAATGTCCAATTAAATCTATATTTCGGCTATATTTTTGCTTCTAATTAAAGACATATTGTATCTCTTTTTCAGGCTGCTCTAACATCGAAACCTCCTATTTAGCCAGACTCATTTCACCTCAGTGTGATAGTATACACATCCCAGACTGTCATTGGGTAATATTGGACTATTCTGATATAGGATTTTAAAGTTAAAGGCTTTAATCTCCAATTAAAGCAATTTTTCAACTCTTTTATCAGGCTTCTAATTAAAGCCATATTGTAACTGTTTTTTAGGCTGCTCTAAAAACGAAACCTCCTGTTTAGGCAGACTCATTTCAAGTCAGGGTGATATTATACACATCCCAGACTGTCACTGGGTAATATCGGACCATTCTGATATAGGATTTTAAAATTAAAGGCTTCAATGTCCAATTAAAACAATTTTTCAACTCTTTTATCAAGCTTCTGATTAAAGCCATATTGTAACTCTTTTTCAGGCTGCTCTTGAAACGAAATCTCCTGTTAATCCAGACTCATTTCATGTCATTGTGATAGTATGCACATCCCAGACTGTCACTGGGTAATATCGGACCATTCTGATATAGGATTTAAAAAAAAAAAGTGTTAAATGTCCAATTAAATCTATATTTTGGCTATATTTTGGCTTCTAATTGAAGGCATATTGTAACACTTTTTCAGGCTGCCCTCACATCGAAACCTCCTGTTTAGCCAGACTCATTTCAAGTCAGGGTGATAGTATACACATCCCAAACTGTCACTGGGTAATATCGGACTATTCTGGTATAGGGTTTTAAAGTTAAAGGCTTTAATCTCCAATTAAAGCAATTTTCCAACTCTTTTATCAGGCTGCTAATTAAAGCCATATTGTAACTGTTTTTCAGGCTGCTCTAAAAACGAAACCTCCTGTTAATCCAGACTCATTTCATGTCATTGTGATACTATACACATCCCAGACTGTCACTGGGTAATATCGGACTATTCTGATGTAGGATTTTAAAATTAAAGGCTTTAATGTCCAATTAAAGCAATTTTTCAACTCTTTTATCAGGTTTCTAATTAAAGCCATATTGTAACTCTTTTTCAGGCTGCTCTAAAAACGAAACCTCCTGTTTAGCCAGACTCATGTCACGTCAGGGTGATAGTATACACATCCCAGACTGTCACTGGGTAATATCGGACCATTCTGATATAGGATTTTAAAAATAAAGTGTTAATTGTCCAATTAAATCTATATTTTGGCTATATTTAGGCTTCTAATTTAAGGCATATTGTAAAACTTTTTCAGGCTGCCCTAACATTGAAACCTCCTGTTTAGACAGACTATTTTCACCTCAGGTTGATAGTATACACAACCCAGACTGTCACTGGGTAATATTGGACTATTCTGATATAGGATTTTAAAATTAAAGGCTTTAATGTCCAATTAAAGCAATTTTTCAACTCTTTTATCAGGCTGCTAATTAAAGCCATATTGTAACTCTTTTTCAGGCTGCTCTTGAAACGAAATCTCCTGTTAATCCAGACTAATTTCACCTCAGGGTGATAGTATACACATCCCAGACTGTCACTGGGTAATATTGGACTATTCTGATATAGGATTTTAAAATCAAAGGCTTTAATGTCCAATTAAAGCAATTTTTCAACTCTTTTATCAGGCTTCTAATTAAAGACATATTGTATCTCTTTTTCAGGCTGCTCTAACATTGAAACCTCCTGTTTAGCCAGACTCATTTCATGTCAGGGTGATAGTATACACATCCCAGACTGTCACTGGCTAATATCGGACTATACTGATATATGATTTTAAAACTAAAGGCTTTAATGTCCAATTAAATCTATATTTCGGCTATATTTTGGCTTCTAATTAAAGACATATTGTATATCTTTTTCAGGCTGCTATTTAAAGCAACATTGTAAATCTTTTTCAGGCTGCTCTAAAAACCTAACCTCCTGTTTAGCCAGACTCATTTCACGTCAGGGTGATAGTATACACATCCCAGACTGTCACTGGCTAATATCGGACTATTCTGATATAGGATTTTAAAATTAAAGGCTTTAATGTCCAATTAAAGCAATTTTTCAACTCTTTTATCAGGTTTCTAATTAAAGCCATATTGTAACTCTTTTTCAGGCTGCTCTAAAAACGAAACCTCCTGTTTAGCCAGACTCATGTCACGTCAGGGTGATATTATACATATCCCAGACTGTCACTGGGAAATATCGGACCATTCTGATATAGGATTTTAAAATTAAAGTCTTAAATGTCCAATTAAATCTATATTTCGGCTATATTTTGGCTTCTAATTAAAGACATATTGTATCTCTTTTCCAGGCTGCTCTAACATCGAAAACTCATGTTTAGCCATACTCATTTCACCTCAGGGTGATAGTATACACATCCCAGACTGTCACTGGGTAATATCGGACTATTCTGATATAGGATTTAAAAATTAAAGGTTTAAATGTCCATTTAAAGCTATATTTCAACTTTTTTTCAGGCTGCTAATTAAAGCCATATTGTAACTCTTTTTCAGGCTGCTCTAACATCGAAACCTCCTGTTTAGCCAGACTCATTTCACCTCAGGGTGATAGTATACACATCCCAGACTGTCACTGGGTAATATCGGACTATTCTGATATAGGATTTAAAAATTAAAGGTTTTAATGTCCAATTAAAGTAATTTTTCAACTCTTTTATCAGGCTGCTAATTAAAGCCATATTGTAACTCTTTTTCAGGCTGCTCTTGAAACGAAATCTCCTGTTTAGCAAGACTCATTTCACGTCAGGGTGATAGTATACACATCCCAGACTGTCACTGGGTAATATCGGACTATTCTGATATAGAATTTTAAAATGAAAGGCTTTAATGTCCAATTAAAGCAATTTTTCAACTCTTTTTTCAGGCTGCTAATTAAAGCCATATTGTAACTCTTTTTCAGGCTGATCTAGAAACGAAACCTCCTGTTTAGCTAGAATCATTTCACGTCACGGTGATAGTATACACATTCCAGACTGTCACTGGGTAATATCGGACTATTCTTATATAGAATTTTAAAATGAAAGGCTTTAATGTCCAATTAAAGCAATTTTTCAACTCTTTTTTCAGGCTGCTAATTAAAGCCATATTGTAACTATTTTTCAGGCTGCTCTTGAAACGAAATCTCCTGTTAATCCAGACTCATTTCATGTCAGTGTGATAGTATACACAGCCCAGACTGTCACTGGGTAATATCGGACCATTCTGATATAGGATTTTAAAATTAAAGTCTTAAATGTCCAATTAAATCTATATTTCGGCTATATTTTGGCTTCTAATTAAAGCCATATTGTAACTCTTTTTCAGGCTGCTCTAAAAATGAAACCTCCTGTTTAGCTAGACTCATTTCACATCAGGGTGATAGTATACACATCCCAGACTGTCACTGGGTAATATTGGACTCTTCTGATATAGGATTTTAAAATTAAAGGCTTTAATGTCCAATTAGAGCAATTTTTCAACTCTTTTATCAGGCTGCTAATTAAAGCCATATTGTAACTGTTTTTCAGGCTGCTCTTGAAACGAAATCTCCTGTTAATCCAGACTCATTTCACCTCAGGGTGATAGTATACACATCCCAGACTGTCACTGGGTAATATCGGACTATTCTGATATAGGATTTTAAAACTAAAGGCTTTAATGTCCAATTAAAGCAATTTTTCAACTCTTTTATCAGGGTGCTAATTAAAGCCATATTGTAACTCTTTTTCAGGCTGCTCTAAAAATGAAACCTCCTGTTTAGCTAGACTCATTTCATGTCATGGTGATAGTATACACATCCCAGACTGTCACTGGGTAATATCGGACTATTCTGATATAGGATTTTAAAACTAAAGGCTTTAATTTCCAATTAAAGCAATTTTTCAACTCTTTTATCAGGCTGCTAATTAAAGCCATATTGTAACTCTTTTTCAGGCTGCTCTAAAAATGAAACCTCCTGTTTAGCTAGACTCATTTCATGTCAGGGTGATAGTATACACATCCCAGACTGTCACTGGGTAATATCGGACTATTCTGATATAGAATTTTAAAATGAAAGGCTTTAATGTCCAATTAAAGCAATTTTTCAACTCTTTTTTCAGGCTGCTAATTAAAGCCATATTGTAACTCTTTTTCAGGCTGATCTAGAAACGAAACCTCCTGTTTAGCTAGACTCATTTCACGTCACGGTGATAGTATACACATTCCAGACTGTCACTGGGTAATATCGGACTATTCTTATATATAATTTTAAAATGAAAGGCTTTAATGTCCAATTAAAGCAATTTTTCAACTCTTTTTTCAGGCTGCTAATTAAAGCCATATTGTAACTATTTTTCAGGCTGCTCTTGAAACGAAATCTCCTGTTAATCCAGACTCATTTCATGTCAGTGTGATAGTATACACAGCCCAGACTGTCACTGGGTAATATCGGACCATTCTGATATAGGATTTTAAAATTAAAGTCTTAAATGTCCAATTAAATCTATATTTCGGCTATATTTTGGCTTCTAATTAAAGCCATATTGTAACTCTTTTTCAGGCTGCTCTAAAAATGAAACCTCCTGTTTAGCTAGACTCATTTCACATCAGGGTGATAGTATACACATCCCAGACTGTCACTGGGTAATATTGGACTCTTCTGATATAGGATTTTAAAATTAAAGGCTTTAATGTCCAATTAGAGCAATTTTTCAACTCTTTTATCAGGCTGCTAATTAAAGCCATATTGTAACTGTTTTTCAGGCTGCTCTTGAAACGAAATCTCCTGTTAATCCAGACTCATTTCACCTCAGGGTGATAGTATACACATCCCAGACTGTCACTGGGTAATATCGGACTATTCTGATATAGGATTTTAAAACTAAAGGCTTTAATGTCCAATTAAAGCAATTTTTCAACTCTTTTATCAGGGTGCTAATTAAAGCCATATTGTAACTCTTTTTCAGGCTGCTCTAAAAATGAAACCTCCTGTTTAGCTAGACTCATTTCATGTCAGGGTGATAGTATACACATCCCAGACTGTCACTGGGTAATATCGGACTATTCTGATATAGGATTTTAAAACTAAAGGCTTTAATTTCCAATTAAAGCAATTTTTCAACTCTTTTATCAGGCTGCTAATTAAAGCCATATTGTAACACTTTTTAAGGCTGCTCTAAAAATGAAACCTCCTGTTTAGCTAGACTCATTTCATGTCAGGGTGATAGTATACACATCCCAGACTGTCACTGGGTAATATCGGACTATTCTGATATAGGATTTAAAAATTAAAGGTTTAATTGTCCATTTAAAGCTATATTTCAACTTTTTTTCAGGCTGCTATTTAAAGCAATATTGTAAATCTTTTTCAGGCTGCTCTAAAAACGAAACCTCCTGTTTAGCCAGACTCATTTCACGTCAGGGTGATAGTATACACATCCCAGACTGTCACTGGCTAATATCGGACTATTCTGATATAGGATTTTAAAACTAAAGTCTTTAATGTCCAATTAAAGCAATTTTTCAACTATTTTATCAGTCTGCTAATTAAAGCCATATTGTAACTCTTTTTCAGGCTGCTCTAAAAACGAAACCTCCTGTTTAGCCAGACTCATGTCACGTCAGGGTGATATTATACATATCCCAGACTGTCACTGGGAAATATCGGACCATTCTGATATAGGATTTTAAAATTAAAGTCTTAAATGTCCAATTAAATCTATATTTCGGCTATATTTTGGCTTCTAATTAAAGACATATTGTATCTCTTTTCCAGGCTGCTCTAACATCGAAACCTCCTGTTTAGCCATACTCATTTCACCTCAGGGTGATAGTATACACATCCCAGACTGTCACTGGGTAATATCGGACTATTCTGATATAGGATTTAAAAATTAAAGGTTTTAATGTCCAATTAAAGTAATTTTTCAACTCTTTTATCAGGCTGCTAATTAAAGCCATATTGTATCTCTTTTTCAGGCTGCTCTTGAAACGAAATCTCCTGTTTAGCAAGACTCATTTCACGTCAGGGTGATAGTATACACATCCCAGACTGTCAGTGGGTAATATCGGACTATTCTGATATAGAATTTTAAAATGAAAGGCTTTAATGTCCAATTAAAGCAATTTTTCAACTCTTTTTTCAGGCTGCTAATTAAAGCCATATTGTAACTCTTTTTCAGGCTGATCTAGAAACGAAACCTCCTGTTTAGCTAGACTCATTTCACGTCACGGTGATAGTATACACATTCCAGACTGTCACTGGGTAATATCGGACTATTCTGATATAGGATTTTAAAATTAAAGGCTTTAATGTCCAATTAAAGCAATTTTTCAACTCTTTGATCAGGCTTCTAATTAAAGCCATATTGTAACTCTTTTTCAGGCTGCTCTAAAAACGAAAACTCCTGTTTAGCTAGACTCATTTCACATCAGGGTGATAGTATACACATCCCAGACCGTCACTGGGTAATATCGGACTATTCTGATATAGGATTTTAAAATTAAAGGCTTTAATGTCCAATTAAAGCAATTTTTCAACTCTTTTTTCAGGCTGCTAATTAAAGCCATATTGTAACTATTTTTCAGGCTGCTCTTGAAACGAAATCTCCTGTTAATCCAGACTCATTTCATGTCAGTGTGATAGTATACAAATCCCAGAGTGTCACTGGGTAATATCGGACCATTCTGATATAGGATTTTAAAATTAAAGTCTTAAATGTCCAATTAAATCTATATTTCGGCTATATTTTGGCTTCTAATTAAAGCCATATTGTAACTCTTTTTCAGGCTGCTCTAAAAATGAAACCTCCTGTTTAGCTAGACTCATTTCACGTCACGGTGATAGTATACACATTCCAGACTGTCACTGGGTAATATCGGACTATTCTGATATAGGATTTTAAAATTAAAGGCTTTAATGTCCAATTAAAGCAATTTTTCAACTCTTTGATCAGGCTTCTAATTAAAGCCATATTGTAACTCTTTTTCAGGCTGCTCTAAAAACGAAAACTCCTGTTTAGCTAGACTCATTTCACATCAGGGTGATAGTATACACATCCCAGACCGTCACTGGGTAATATCGGACTATTCTGATATAGGATTTTAAAATTAAAGGCTTTAATGTCCAATTAAAGCAATTTTTCAACTCTTTTTTCAGGCTGCTAATTAAAGCCATATTGTAACTATTTTTCAGGCTGCTCTTGAAACGAAATCTCCTGTTAATCCAGACTCATTTCATGTCAGTGTGATAGTATACAAATCCCAGAGTGTCACTGGGTAATATCGGACCATTCTGATATAGGATTTTAAAATTAAAGTCTTAAATGTCCAATTAAATCTATATTTCGGCTATATTTTGGCTTCTAATTAAAGCCATATTGTAACTCTTTTTCAGGCTGCTCTAAAAATGAAACCTCCTGTTTAGCTAGACTCATTTCACATCAGGGTGATAGTATACACATCCCAGACTGTCACTGGGTAATATCGGACTCTTCTGATATAGGATTTTAAAATTAAAGGCTTTAATGTCCAATTAGAGCAATTTTTCAACTCTTTTATCAGGCTGCTAATTAAAGCCATATTGTAACTGTTTTTCAGGCTGCTCTTGAAACGAAATCTCCTGTTAATCCAGACTCATTTCATGTCAGTGTGATAGTATACACATCCCAGACTGTCACTGGGTAATATCGGACTATTCTGATATAGGATTTTAAAACTAAAGGCTTTAATGTCCAATTAAAGCAATTTTTCAACTCTTTTATCAGGGTGCTAATTAAAGCCATATTGTAACTCTTTTTCAGGCTGCTCTAAAAATGAAACCTCCTGTTTAGCTAGACTCATTTCATGTCAGGGTGATAGTATACACATCCCAGACTGTCACTGGGTAATATCGGACTATTCTGATATAGGATTTAAAAATTAAATGTTTAATTGTCCATTTAAAGCTATATTTCAACTTTTTTTCAGGCTGCTATTTAAAGCAATATTGTAAATCTTTTTCAGGCTGCTCTAAAAACGAAACCTCCTGTTTAGCCAGACTCATTTCACGTCAGGGTGATAGTATACACATCCCAGACTGTCACTGGCTAATATCGGACTATTCTGATATAGGATTTTAAAACTAAAGGCTTTAATGTCCAATTAAAGCAATTTTTCAACTATTTTATCAGTCTGCTAATTAAAGCCATATTGTAACTCTTTTTCAGGCTGCTCTAAAAACGAAACCTCCTGTTTAGCCAGACTCATGTCACGTCAGGGTGATATTATACATATCCCAGACTGTCACTGGGAAATATCGGACCATTCTGATATAGGATTTTAAAATTAAAGTCTTAAATGTCCAATTAAATCTATATTTCGGCTATATTTTGGCTTCTAATTAAAGACATATTGTATCTCTTTTCCAGGCTGCTCTAACATCGAAACCTCCTGTTTAGCCATACTCATTTCACCTCAGGGTGATAGTACACACATCCCAGACTGTCACTGGGTAATATCGGACTATTCTGATATAGGATTTAAAAATTAAAGGTTTTAATGTCCAATTAAAGTAATTTTTCAACTCTTTTATCAGGCTGCTAATTAAAGCCATATTGTATCTCTTTTTCAGGCTGCTCTTGAAACGAAATCTCCTGTTTAGCAAGACTCATTTCACGTCAGGGTGATAGTATACACATCCCAGACTGTCAGTGGGTAATATCGGACTATTCTGATATAGGATTTTAAAATGAAAGGCTTTAATGTCCAATTAAAGCAATTTTTCAACTCTTTTTTCAGGCTGCTAATTAAAGCCATATTGTAACTCTTTTTCAGGCTGATCTAGAAACGAAACCTCCTGTTTAGCTAGACTCATTTCACGTCACGGTGATAGTATACACATTCCAGACTGTCACTGGGTAATATCGGACTATTCTGATATAGGATTTTAAAATTAAAGGCTTTAATGTCCAATTAAAGCAATTTTTCAACTCTTTGATCAGGCTTCTAATTAAAGCCATATTGTAACTCTTTTTCAGGCTGCTCTAAAAACGAAAACTCCTGTTTAGCTAGACTCATTTCACGTCAGGGTGATAGTATTATACATCCCAGACCGTCACTGGGTAATATCGGACTATTCTGATATAGGATTTTAAAATTAAAGGCTTTAATGTCCAATTAAAGCAATTTTTCAACTCTTTTTTCAGGCTGCTAATTAAAGCCATATTGTAACTATTTTTCAGGCTGCTCTTGAAACGAAATCTCCTGTTAATCCAGACTCATTTCATGTCAGTGTGATAGTATACACATCCCAGACTGTCACTGGGTAATATCGGACCATTCTGATATAGGATTTTAAAATTAAAGTCTTAAATGTCCAATTAAATCTATATTTCGGCTATATTTTGGCTTCTAATTAAAGCCATATTGTAACTCTTTTTCAGGCTGCTCTAAAAATGAAACCTCCTGTTTAGCTAGACTCATTTCACATCAGGGTGATAGTATACACATCCCAGACTGTCACTGGGTAATATCGGACTATTCTGATATAGGATTTTAAAACTAAAGGCTTTAATGTCCAATTAAAGCAATTTTTCAACTCTTTTATCAGGGTGCTAATTAAAGCCATATTGTAACTCTTTTTCAGGCTGCTCTAAAAATGAAACCTCCTGTTTAGCTAGACTCATTTCATGTCAGGGTGATAGTATACACATCCCAGACTGTCACTGGGTAATATCGGACTATTCTGATATAGGATTTTAAAACTAAAGGCTTTAATTTCCAATTAAAGCAATTTTTCAACTCTTTTATCAGGCTGCTAATTAAAGCCATATTGTAACTCTTTTTCAGGCTGCTCTAAAAATGAAACCTCCTGTTTAGCTAGACTCATTTCATGTCAGGGTGATAGTATACACATCCCAGTCTGTCACTGGGTAATATCGGACTATTCTGATATAGGATTTAAAAATTAAAGGTTTAATTGTCCATTTAAAGCTATATTTCAACTTTTTTTCAGGCTGCTATTTAAAGCAATATTGTAAATCTTTTTCAGGCTGCTCTAAAAACGAAACCTCCTGTTTAGCCAGACTCATTTCACGTCAGGGTGATAGTATACACATCCCAGACTGTCACTGGCTAATATCGGACTATTCTGATATAGGATTTTAAAACTAAAGGCTTTAATGTCCAATTAAAGCAATTTTTCAACTCTTTTATCAGGCTGCTAATTAAAGCCATATTGTAACTGTTTTTCAGGCTGCTCTTGAAACGAAATCTCCTGTTAATCCAGACTCATTTCATGTCAGTGTGATAGTATACACATCCCAGACTGTCACTGGGTAATATCGGACCATTCTGATATAGGATTTTAAAATTAAAGTCTTAAATGTCCAATTAAATATATATTTCGGCTATATTTTGGCTTCTAATTTAAGGCATATTGTAAAACTTTTTCAGGATGCCCTAACATCGAAACCTCCTGTTCAGCTAGACTAATTTCACCTCAGGGTGATAGTATACACATCCCAGACTGTCACTGGGTAATATCGGACTATTCTGATACAGGATTTAAAAATTACAGGTTTTAATGTCCAATTAAAGTAATTTTTCAACTCCTTTATCAGGCTGCTAATTAAAGCCATATTGTAACTCTTTTTCAGGCTGCTCTTGAAACGAAATCTCCTGTTTAGCAAGACTCATTTCACGTCAGGGTGATAGTATACACATCCCAGACTGTCACTGGGTAATATCGGACTATTCTGATATAGAATTTTAAAATGAAAGGCTTTAATGTCCAATTAAAGCAATTTTTCAACTCTTTTTTAAGGCTGCTAATTAAAGCCATATTGTAACTCTTTTTCAGGCTGATCTAAAAACGAAACCTCCTGTTTAGCCAGACTCATTTCACGTCAGGGTGATAGTATACACATCCCAGACTGTCACTGGCTAATATCGGACTATTCTGATATAGGATTTTAAAACTAAAGGCTTTAATGTCCAATTAAAGCAATTTTTCAACTATTTTATCAGTCTGCTAATTAAAGCCATATTGTAACTCTTTTTCAGGCTGCTCTAAAAACGAAACCTCCTGTTTAGCCAGACTCATGTCACGTCAGGGTGATATTATACATATCCCAGACTGTCACTGGGAAATATCGGACCATTCTGATATAGGATTTTAAAATTAAAGTCTTAAATGTCCAATTAAAGCAATTTTTCAACTCTTTTATCAGGCTGCTAATTAAAGCCATATTGTAACTGTTTTTCAGGCTGCTCTTGAAACGAAATCTCCTGTTAATCCAGACTCATTTCATGTCAGTGTGATAGTATACACATCCCAGACTGTCACTGGGTAATATCGGACCATTCTGATATAGGATTTTAAAATTAAAGTCTTAAATGTCCAATTAAATCTATATTTCGGCTATATTTTGGCTTCTAATTAAAGACATATTGTATCTCTTTTTCAGGCTGCTCTAAAAACGAAACCTCCTGTTTAGCCAGACTCATTTCAAGTCAGGGTGATAGTATACACATCACAGACTGTCACTGGGTAATATCGGACCATTCTGATATAGGATTTTAAAATTAAAGTCTTAAATGTCCAATTAAATATATATTTCGGCTATATTTTGGCTTCTAATTTAAGGCATATTGTAAAACTTTTTCAGGATGCCCTAACATCGAAACCTCCTGTTCAGCTAGACTAATTTCACCTCAGGGTGATAGTATACACATCCCAGACTGTCACTGGGTAATATCGGACTATTCTGATACAGGATTTAAAAATTACAGGTTGTAATGTCCAATTAAAGTAATTTTTCAACTCTTTTATCAGGCTGCTAATTAAAGCCATATTGTAACTCTTTTTCAGGCTGCTCTTGAAACGAAATCTCCTGTTTAGCAAGACTCATTTCACGTCAGGGTGATAGTATACACATCCCAGACTGTCACTGGGTAATATCGGACTATTCTGATATAGAATTTTAAAATGAAAGGCTTTAATGTCCAATTAAAGCAATTTTTCAACTCTTTTTTAAGGCTGCTAATTAAAGCCATATTGTAACTCTTTTTCAGGCTGATCTAGAAACGAAACCTCCTGTTTAGCTAGACTCATTTCACATCAGGGTGATAGTATACACATCCCAGACTGTCACTGGGTAATATCGGACCATTCTGATATAGGATTTTAAAATTAAAGGCTTTAATGTCCAATTAAAGCAATTTTTCAACTCTTTTATCAGGCTTCTAATTAAAGCCATATTGTATCTCTTTTTCAGGCTGCTCTAAAAACGAAAACTCCTGTTTAGCTAGACTCATTTCACGTCAGGGTGATAGTATACACATCCCAGACCGTCACTGGGTAATATCGGACTATTCTGATATAGAATTTTAAAATTAAAGGCTTTAATGTCCAATTAAAGCAATTTTTCAACTCTTTTATCAGGCTGCTAATTAAAGCCATATTGTAACTGTTTTTCAGGCTGCTCTTGAAACGAAATCTCCTGTTAATCCAGACTCATTTCATGTCAGTGTGATAGTATACACATCCCAGACTGTCACTGGGTAATATCGGACCATTCTGATATAGGATTTTAAAATTAAAGTCTTAAATGTCCAATTAAATCTATATTTCGGCTATATTTTGGCTTCTAATTAAAGACATATTGTATCTCTTTTTCAGGCTGCTCTAAAAACGAAACCTCCTGTTTAGCCAGACTCATTTCAAGTCAGGGTGATAGTATACACATCACAGACTGTCACTGGGTAATATCGGACCATTCTGATATAGGATTTTAAAATTAAAGTATTAAATGTCCAATTAAATATATATTTCGGCTATATTTTGGCTTCTAATTTAAGGCATATTGTAAAACTTTTTCAGGATGCCCTAACATCGAAACCTCCTGTTTAGCCAGACTAAATTCACCTCAGGGTGATAGTATACACATCCCAGACTGTCACTGGGTAATATCGGACTATTCTGATATAGGATTTAAAAATTAAAGGTTTTAATGTCCAATTAAAGTAATTTTTCAACTCTTTTATCAGGCTGCTAATTAAAGCCATATTGTAACTCTTTTTCAGGCTGCTCTTGAAACGAAATCTCCTGTTTAGCAAGACTCATTTCACGTCAGGGTGATAGTATACACATCCCAGACTGTCACTGGGTAATATCGGACTATTCTGATATAGAATTTTAAAATGAAAGGCTTTAATGTCCAATTAAAGCAATTTTTCAACTCTTTTTTAAGGCTGCTAATTAAAGCCATATTGTAACTCTTTTTCAGGCTGATCTAGAAACGAAATCTCCTGTTTAGCTAGACTCATTTCACATCAGGGTGATAGTATACACATTCCAGACTGTCACTGGGTAATATCGGACTATTCTGATATAGGATTTTAAAATTAAAGGCTTTAATGTCCAATTAAAGCAATTTTTCAACTCTTTTATCAGGCTTCTAATTAAAGCCATATTGTAACTCTTTTTCAGGCTGCTCTAAAAACGAAAACTCCTGTTTAGCTAGACTCATTTCACGTCAGGGTGATAGTATACACATCCCAGACCGTCACTTGGTAATATCGGACTATTCTGATATATAATTTTAAAATTAAAGGCTTTAAAGTCCAATTAAAGCAATTTTTCAACTCTTTTTTCAGGCTGCTAATTAAAGCCATATTGTAACTATTTTTCAGGCTGCTCTTGAAACGAAATCTCCTGTTAATCCAGACTCATTTCATGTCAGTGTGATAGTATACACATCCCAGACTGTCACTGGGTAATATCGGACCATTCTGATATAGGATTTTAAAATTAAAGTCTTAAATGTCCAATTAAATCTATATTTCGGCTATATTTTGGCTTCTAATTAAAGCCATATTGTAACTCTTTTTCAGGCTGCTCTAAAAATGAAACCTCCTGTTTAGCTAGACTCATTTCACGTCAGGGTGATAGTATACACATCCCAGACTGTCACTGGGTAATATCGGACTCTTCTGATATATAATTTTAAAATTAAAGGCTTTAATGTCCAATTAAAGCAATTTTTCAACTCTTTTATCAGGCTTCTAATTAAAGCCATATTGTAACTCTTTTTCAGGCTGCTCTAAAAACGAAAACTCCTGTTTAGCTAGACTCATTTCACGTCAGGGTGATAGTATACACATCCCAGACCGTCACTTGGTAATATCGGACTATTCTGATATATAATTTTAAAATTAAAGGCTTTAAAGTCCAATTAAAGCAATTTTTCAACTCTTTTTTCAGGCTGCTAATTAAAGCCATATTGTAACTATTTTTCAGGCTGCTCTTGAAACGAAATCTCCTGTTAATCCAGACTCATTTCATGTCAGTGTGATAGTATACACATCCCAGACTGTCACTGGGTAATATCGGACCATTCTGATATAGGATTTTAAAATTAAAGTCTTAAATGTCCAATTAAATCTATATTTCGGCTATATTTTGGCTTCTAATTAAAGCCATATTGTAACTCTTTTTCAGGCTGCTCTAAAAATGAAACCTCCTGTTTAGCTAGACTCATTTCACGTCAGGGTGATAGTATACACATCCCAGACTGTCACTGGGTAATATCGGACTCTTCTGATATATAATTTTAAAATTAAAGGCTTTAATGTCCAATTAAAGCAATTTTTCAACTCTTTTTTCAGGCTGCTAATTAAAGCCATATTGTAACTATTTTTCAGGCTGCTCTTGAAACGAAATCTCCTGTTAATCCAGACTCATTTCATGTCAGTGTGATAGTATACACATCCCAGACTGTCACTGGGTAATATCGGACCATTCTGATATAGGATTTTAAAATTAAAGTCTTAAATGTCCAATTAAATCTATATTTCGGCTATATTTTGGCTTCTAATTAAAGCCATATTGTGACTCTTTTTCAGGCTGCTCTAAAAATGAAACCTCCTGTTTAGCTAGACTCATTTCACGTCAGGGTGATAGTATACACATCCCAGACTGTCACTGGGTAATATCGGACTCTTCTGATATAGGATTTTAAAATTAAAGGCTTTAATGTCCAATTAAAGCAATTTTTCAACTCTTTTATCAGGCTGCTAATTAAAGCCATATTGTAACTGTTTTTCAGGCTGCTCTTGAAACGAAATCTCCTGTTAATACAGACTCATTTCATGTCAGTGTGATAGTATACACATCCCAGACTGTCACTGGGTAATATCGGACCATTCTGATATAGGATTTTAAAATTAAAGGCTTTAATGTCCAATTAAATCTATATTTCGGCTATATTTTGGCTTCTAATTAAAGACATATTGTATCTCTTTTTCAGGCTGCTCTAAAAACGAAACCTCCTGTTTAGCCAGACTCATTTCAAGTCAGGGTGATAGTATACACATCACAGACTGTCACTGGGTAATATCGGACTATTCTGATATAGGATTTAAAAATTAAAGGTTTTAATGTCCAATTAAAGTAATTTTTCAACTCTTTTATCAGGCTGCTAATTAAAGCCATATTGTAACTCTTTTTCAGGCTGCTCTTGAAACGAAATCTCCTGTTTAGCAAGACTCATTTCACGTCAGGGTGATAGTATACACATCCCAGACTGTCACTGGGTAATATCGGACTATTCTGATATAGAATTTTAAAATTAAAGGCTTTAATGTCCAATTAAAGCAATTTTTCAACTCTTTTTTAAGGCTGCTAATTAAAGCCATATTGTAACTCTTTTTCAGGCTGATCTAGAAACGAAACCTCCTGTTTAGCTAGACTCATTTCACATCAGGGTGATAGTATACACATCCCAGACTGTCACTGGGTAATATCGGACTATTCTGATATAGGATTTTAAAATTAAAGGCTTTAATGTCCAATTAAAGCAATTTTTCAACTCTTTTATCAGGCTTCTAATTAAAGCCATATTGTAACTCTTTTTCAGGCTGCTCTAAAAACGAAAACTCCTGTTTAGCTAGACTCATTTCACGTCAGGGTGATAGTATACACATCCCAGACCGTCACTGGGTAATATCGGACTCTTCTGATATAGGATTTTAAAATTAAAGTCTTAAATGTCCAATTAAATCTATATTTCGGCTATATTTTGGCTTCTAATTAAAGACATATTGTATCTCTTTTTCAGGCTGCTCTAAAAACGAAACCTCCTGTTTAGCCAGACTCATTTCAAGTCAGGGTGATAGTATACACATCACAGACTGTCACTGGGTAATATCGGACCATTCTGATATAGGATTTTAAAATTAAAGTCTTAAATGTCAAATTAAATATATATATTTCGGCTATATTTTGGCTTCTAATTTAAGGCATATTGTAAAACTTTTTCAGGATGCCCTAACATCGAAACCTCCTGTTTAGCCAGACTAATTTCACCTCAGGGTGATAGTATACACATCCCAGACTGTCACTGGGTAATATCGGACTATTCTGATATAGGATTTAAAAATTAAAGGTTTTAATGTCCAATTAAAGTAATTTTTCAACTCTTTTATCAGGCTGCTAATTAAAGCCATATTGTAAGTCTTTTTCAGGCTGCTCTTGAAACGAAATCTCCTGTTTAGCAAGACTCATTTCACGTCAGGGTGATAGTATACACATCCCAGACTGTCACTGGGTAATATCGGACTATTATGCTATAGAAATTTAAAATGAAAGGCTTTAATGTCCAATTAAAGCAATTTTTCAACTCTTTTTTAAGGCTGCTAATTAAAGCCATATTGTAACTCTTTTTTAGGCTGATCTAGAAACGAAACCTCCTGTTTAGCTAGACTCATTTCACATCAGGGTGATAGTATACACATCCCAGACTGTCACTGGGTAATATCGGACTATTCTGATATAGGATTTTAAAATTAAAGGCTTTAATGTCCAATTAAAGCAATTTTTCAACTCTTTTATCAGGCTTCTAATTAAAGCCATATTGTAACTCTTTTTCAGGCTGCTCTAAAAACGAAAACTCCTGTTTAGCTAGACTCATTTCACGTCAGGGTGATAGTATACACATCCCAGACCGTCACTGGGTAATATCGGATTATTCTGATATATAATTTTAAAATTAAAGGCTTTAATGTCCAATTAAAGCAATTTTTCAACTCTTTTTTCAGGCTGCTAATTAAAGCCATATTGTAACTATTTTTCAGGCTGCTCTTGAAACGAAATCTCCTGTTAATCCAGACTCATTTCATGTCAGTGTGATAGTATACACATCCCAGACTGTCACTGGGTAATATCGGACCATTCTGATATAGGATTTTAAAATTAAAGTCTTAAATGTCCAATTAAATCTATATTTCGGCTATATTTTGGCTTCTAATTAAAGCCATATTGTAACTCTTTTTCAGGCTGCTCTAAAAATGAAACCTCCTGTTTAGCTAGACTCATTTCACGTCAGGGTGATAGTATACACATCCCAGACTGTCACTGGGTAATATCGGACTCTTCTGATATAGGATTTTAAAATTAAAGGCTTTAATGTCCAATTAAAGCAATTTTTCAACTCTTTTATCAGGCTGCTAATTAAAGCCATATTGTAACTGTTTTTCAGGCTGCTCTAAAAATGAAACCTCCTGTTTAGCTAGACTCATTTCATGTCAGGGTGATAGTATACACATCACAGACTGTCACTGGGTAATATCGGACCATTCTGATATAGGATTTTAAAATTAAAGTCTTAAATGTCCAATTAAATATATATTTCGGCTATATTTTCGCTTCTAATTTAAGGCATATTGTAAAACTTTTTCAGGATGCCCTAACATCGAAACCTCCTGTTTAGCCAGACTAATTTCACCTCAGGGTGATAGTATACACATCCCAGACTGTCACTGGGTAATATCGGACTATTCTGATATAGGATTTTAAAATTAAAGGCTTTAATGTCCAATTAAAGCAATTTTTCAACTCTTTTATCAGGCTGCTAATTAAAGCCATATTGTAACTCTTTTTCAGGCTGCTCTAAAAACGAAACCTCCTGTTTAGCTAGACTCATTTCACGTCAGGGTGATAGTATACACATTCCAGACTGTCACTGGGTAATATCGGACCATTCTGATATAGGATTTTAAAATTAAAGTATTAAATGTCCAATTAAATCTATATTTTGGCTATATTTTGGCTTCTAATTAAAGACATATTGTATCTCTTTTTCAGGCTGCTCTAACATCGAAACCTCCTATTTAGCCAGACTCATTTCACCTCAGTGTGATAGTATACACATCCCAGACTGTCATTGGGTAATATTGGACTATTCTGATATAGGATTTTAAAGTTAAAGGCTGTAATCTCCAATTAAAGCAATTTTTCAACTCTTTTATCAGGCTTCTAATTAAAGCCATATTGTAACTGTTTTTCAGGCTGCTCTAAAAACGAAACCTCCTGTTTAGGCAGACTCATTTCAAGGCAGGGTAATAGTATACACATCCCAGACTCTCACTGGGTAATATCGGACTATTCTGATATAGGATTTACAAATTAAAGGTTTAAATGTCCATTTAAAGCTATATTTCAACTTTTTTTCAGGCTGCTAATTAAAGCCATATTGTAACTCTTTTTCAGGCTGCTCTAGAAACGAAACCTCCTGTTTAGCCAGACTCATTTCACGTCAGGGTGATAGTATACACATCTCAGACTGTCACTTGTTAATATCGGACCATTCTGATATAGGTTTTTAAAATTAAAGTATTAAATGTCCAATTAAATCTATATTTCGGCTATATTTTGGCTTCTAATTGAAGGCATATTGTAACACTTTTTCAGGCTGCCCTCACATCGAAACCTCCTGTTTAGCCAGACTCATTTCAAGTCAGGGTGATAGTGTACACATCCCAGACTGTCACTGGGTAATATCGGACTATTCTGATATAGGATTTTAAAATTAAAGGCTTCAGTATCCAATTAAAGCAATTTTTCAACTCTTTTATCAGGCTTCTAATTAAAGCCATATTGTAACTCTTTTTCAGGCTGCTCTAAAAACGAAACCTCCTGTTTAGCCAGACTCATTTCACGTCAGGGTGATATTATACATATCCCAGACTGTCACTGGGTAATATCGGACCACTCTAATATAGGATTTAAAAAAAAAAAGTGTTAAATGTCCAATTAAATCTATATTTTGGCTAAATTTTGGCTTCTAATTGAAGGCATATTTTAACACTTTTTTCAGGCTGCCCTCACATCGAAACCTCCTGTTTAGCCAGACTCATTTCACCTCAGGTTGATAGTATACACATCCCAGACTGTCACTGGGTAATATCGGACTATTCTGATATAGGATTTAAAAATTAAAGGTTTAAATGTCCATTTAAAGCTATATTTCAACTTTTTTTCAGGCTGCTAATTAAAGCCATATTGTAACTATTTTTCAGGCTGCTCTAACATCGAAACCTCCTGTTTAGCCAGACACATTTCACGTCAGGGTGATAGTATACACATCCCAGACTGTCACTGGGTAATATCGGACTATTCTGATATAGGATTTAAAAATTAAAGGTTTAAATGTCCATTTAAAGCTATATTTCAACTTTTTTTCAGGCTGCTAATTAAAGCCATATTGTAACTCTTTTTCAGGCTGCTCTAGAAACGAAACCTCCTGTTTAGCCAGACTCATTTCACATCAGGGTGATAGTATACACATCCCAGACTGTCACTGGGAAATATCGGACCATTCTGATATAGGATTTTAAAATTAAAGTCTTAAATGTCCAATTAAATCTTTATTTTGGCTATATTTTGGCTTCTAATTAAAGACATATTGTATCTCTTTTTCAGGCTGCTCTAACATCGAAACCTCCTGTTTAGCCAGACTCATTTCACCTCAGGGTGATAGTATACACATCCCAGACTGTCACTGGGTAATATTGGACTATTCTGATATAGGATTTTAAAATTAAAGGATTTAATGTCCAATTAAAGCAATTTTTCAACTCTTTTATCATGCTTCTAATTAAAGCCATATTGTAACTCTTTTTCAGGCTGCTCTAAAAACGAAACCTCCTGTTTAGCCAGACTCATTTCACGTCAGGGTGATGTTATACACATCCCAGACTGTCACTGGGAAATATCGGAGCATTCTGATATAGGATTTTAAAATTAAAGTCTTAAATGTCCAATTAAATCTATATTTCGGCTATATATTGGCTTCTAATTAAAGACATATTTTATCTCTTTTTCAGGCTGCTCTAACATCGAAACCTCCTGTTTAGCCAGACTCATTTCACCTCAGGGTGATAGTATACACATCCCAGACTGTCACTGGGTAATATCGGACTATTCTGATATAGGATTTAAAAATTAAAGGTTTAAATGTCCATTTAAAGCTATATTTCAACTTTTTTTCAGGCTGCTAATTAAAGCCATATTGTAACTATTTTTCAGGCTGCTCTAACATCGAAACCTCCTGTTTAGCCAGACACATTTCACGTCAGGGTGATAGTATACACATCCCAGACTTTTCACTGGGTAATATCGGACTATTCTGATATAGGATTTAAAAATTAAAGGTTTAAATGTCCATTTAAAGCTATATTTCAACTTTTTTTCAGGCTGCTAATTAAAGCCATATTGTAACTCTTTTTCAGGCTGCTCTAGAAACGAAACCTCCTGTTTAGCCAGACTCATTTCACATCAGGGTGATAGTATACACATCCCAGACTGTCACTGGGAAATATCGGACCATTCTGATATAGGATTTTAAAATTAAAGTCTTAAATGTCCAATTAAATCTTTATTTTGGCTATATTTTGGCTTCTAATTAAAGACATATTGTATCTCTTTTTCAGGCTGCTCTAACATCGAAACCTCCTGTTTAGCCAGACTCATTTCACCTCAGGGTGATAGTATACACATCCCAGACTGTCACTGGGTAATATTGGACTATTCTGATATAGGATTTTAAAATTAAAGGATTTAATGTCCAATTAAAGCAATTTTTCAACTCTTTTATCATGCTTCTAATTAAAGCCATATTGTAACTCTTTTTCAGGCTGCTCTAAAAACGAAACCTCCTGTTTAGCCAGACTCATTTCACGTCAGGGTGATGTTATACACATCCCAGACTGTCACTGGGAAATATCGGACCATTCTGATATAGGATTTTAAAATTAAAGTCTTAAATGTCCAATTAAATCTATATTTCGGCTATATATTGGCTTCTAATTAAAGACATATTTTATCTCTTTTTCAGGCTGCTCTAACATCGAAACCTCCTGTTTAGCCAGACTCATTTCACCTCAGGGTGATAGTATACACATCCCAGACTGTCACTGGGTAATATTGGACTATTCTGATATAGGATTTTAAAATTAAAGGATTTAATGTCCAATTAAAGCAATTTTTCAACTCTTTTATCATGCTTCTAATTAAAGCCATATTGTAACTCTTTTTCAGGCTGCTCTAAAAACGAAACCTCCTGT
Organism: Zingel zingel; assembly: GCA_023566125.1. Taxonomy (NCBI): domain Eukaryota; kingdom Metazoa; phylum Chordata; class Actinopteri; order Perciformes; family Percidae; genus Zingel; species Zingel zingel. Next base: position 14,536,933 of record CM042317.1, read on the forward strand.
TTAGCCAGACTCATTTCACGTCAGGGTGATGTTATACACATCCCAGACTGTCACTGGGAAATATCGGACCATTCTGATATAGGATTTTAAAATTAAAGTCTTAAATGTCCAACTAAATCTATATTTCGGCTATATATTGGCTTCTAATTAAAGACATATTGTATCTCTTTTTCAGGCTGCTCTAACATCGAAACCTCCTATTTAGCCAGACTCATTTCACCTCAGTGTGATAGTATACACATCACAGACTGTCATTGGGTAATGTTGGACTATTCTGATATAGGATTTTAAAGTTAAAGGCTTTAATCTCCAATTAAAGCAATTTTTCAACTCTTTTATCAGGCTTCTAATTAAAGCCATATTGTAACTGTTTTTCAGGCTGCTCTAACATCGAAACCTCCTGTTTACCCAGACTCATTTCACGTCAGTGTGATAGTATAAAGATCCCAGACTGTCACTGGGTAAAATCGGACCATTCTGATATAGGATTTTAAAACTAAAGTATTAAATGTCCAATTAAATCTATATTTCGGCTATATTTTGGCTTCTAATTAAATACATATTGTATCTCTTTTTCAGGCTGCTCTAACATCGAAACCTCCTATTTAGCCAGACTCATTTCACCTCATTGTGATAGTATACACATCCCAGACTGTCACTGGGTAATATCGGACTATTCTGATATAGGATTTAAAAATTAACGGTTTAAATTTCCACTGAAAGCTGTATTTCAACTTTTTTTCAGGCTGCTATTTAAAGCAATATTGTTAATCTTTTTCAGGCTGCTCTAAAAACGAAACCTCCTGTTTAGCCAGACTCATTTGACGTCAGGGTGATAGAATACACATCCCAGACTGTCACTGGCTAATATCGGACTATTCTGATATATGATTTTAAAACTAAAGGCTTTAATGTCCAATTAAATCTATATTTCGGCTATATTTTGGCTTCTAATTAAAGACATATTGTAACTCTTTTTCAGGCTGCTCTAACATCGAAACATCCTATTTAGCCAGACTCATTTCACCTCAGTGTGATAGTATACACTTACCAGACTGTCATTGGGTAATATTGGACTATTCTGATATAGGATTTTAAAGTTAAAGGCTTTAATCTCCAATTAAAGCAATTTTTCAACTCTTTTATCAGGCTTCTAATTAAAGCCATATTGTAACTATTTTTCAGGCTGCTCTAACATCGAAACCTCCTGTTTAGCCAGACACATTTCACGTCAGGGTGATAGTATACACATCCCAGACTGTCACTGGGTAATATCGGACTATTCTGATATAGGATTTAAAAATTAAAGGTTTAAATGTCCATTTAAAGCTATATTTTAACTTTTTTTCAGGCTGCTAATTAAAGCCATATTGTAACTCTTTTTCAGGCTGCTCTAGAAACGAAACCTCCTGTTTAGCCAGACTCATTTCACATCAGGGTGATAGTATACACATCCCAGACTGTCACTGGGAAATATCGGACCATTCTGATATAGGATTTTAAAATTAAAGTCTTAAATGTCCAATTAAATCTTTATTTTGGCTATATTTTGGCTTCTAATTAAAGACATATTGTATCTCTTTTTCAGGCTGCTCTAACATCGAAACCTCCTGTTTAGCCAGACTCATTTCACCTCAGGGTGATAGTATACACATCCCAGACTGTCACTGGGTAATATTGGACTATTCTGATATAGGATTTTAAAATTAAAGGATTTAATGTCCAATTAAAGCAATTTTTCAACTCTTTTATCATGCTTCTAATTAAAGCCATATTGTAACTCTTTTTCAGGCTGCTCTAAAAACGAAACCTCCTGTTTAGCCAGACTCATTTCACGTCAGGGTGATGTTATACACATCCCAGACTGTCACTGGGAAATATCGGAGCATTCTGATATAGGATTTTAAAATTAAAGTCTTAAATGTCCAATTAAATCTATATTTCGGCTATATATTGGCTTCTAATTAAAGACATATTTTATCTCTTTTTCAGGCTGCTCTAACATCGAAACCTCCTGTTTAGCCAGACTCATTTCACCTCAGGGTGATAGTATACACATCCCAGACTGTCACTGGGTAATATCGGACTATTCTGATATAGGATTTAAAAATTAAAGGTTTAAATGTCCATTTAAAGCTATATTTCAACTTTTTTTCAGGCTGCTAATTAAAGCCATATTGTAACTATTTTTCAGGCTGCTCTAACATCGAAACCTCCTGTTTAGCCAGACACATTTCACGTCAGGGTGATAGTATACACATCCCAGACTTTTCACTGGGTAATATCGGACTATTCTGATATAGGATTTAAAAATTAAAGGTTTAAATGTCCATTTAAAGCTATATTTCAACTTTTTTTCAGGCTGCTAATTAAAGCCATATTGTAACTCTTTTTCAGGCTGCTCTAGAAACGAAACCTCCTGTTTAGCCAGACTCATTTCACATCAGGGTGATAGTATACACATCCCAGACTGTCACTGGGAAATATCGGACCATTCTGATATAGGATTTTAAAATTAAAGTCTTAAATGTCCAATTAAATCTTTATTTTGGCTATATTTTGGCTTCTAATTAAAGACATATTGTATCTCTTTTTCAGGCTGCTCTAACATCGAAACCTCCTGTTTAGCCAGACTCATTTCACCTCAGGGTGATAGTATACACATCCCAGACTGTCACTGGGTAATATTGGACTATTCTGATATAGGATTTTAAAATTAAAGGATTTAATGTCCAATTAAAGCAATTTTTCAACTCTTTTATCATGCTTCTAATTAAAGCCATATTGTAACTCTTTTTCAGGCTGCTCTAAAAACGAAACCTCCTGTTTAGCCAGACTCATTTCACGTCAGGGTGATGTTATACACATCCCAGACTGTCACTGGGAAATATCGGACCATTCTGATATAGGATTTTAAAATTAAAGTCTTAAATGTCCAACTAAATCTATATTTCGGCTATATATTGGCTTCTAATTAAAGACATATTGTATCTCTTTTTCAGGCTGCTCTAACATCGAAACCTCCTATTTAGCCAGACTCATTTCACCTCAGTGTGATAGTATACACATCACAGACTGTCATTGGGTAATGTTGGACTATTCTGATATAGGATTTTAAAGTTAAAGGCTTTAATCTCCAATTAAAGCAATTTTTCAACTCTTTTATCAGGCTTCTAATTAAAGCCATATTGTAACTGTTTTTCAGGCTGCTCTAACATCGAAACCTCCTGTTTAGCCAGACTCATTTCACCTCAGGGTGATAGTATACACATCCCAGACTGTCATTGGGTAATATCGGACTATTCTGATACAGGATATAACAATGAATGGTTTAAATGTCCATTTAAAGCTATATTTCAACTTTTTTTCAGGCTGCAAATTAAAGCCATATTGTAAATCTTTTTCAGGCTGCTCTAAAAAACGAAACCTCCTGTTTACCCAGACTCATTTCACGTCAGTGTGATAGTATAAAGATCCCAGACTGTCACTGGGTAAAATCGGACCATTCTGATATAGGATTTTAAAACTAAAGTATTAAATGTCCAATTAAATCTATATTTCGGCTATATTTTGGCTTCTAATTAAATACATATTGTATCTCTTTTTCAGGCTGCTCTAACATCGAAACCTCCTATTTAGCCAGACTCATTTCACCTCATTGTGATAGTATACACATCCCAGACTGTCACTGGGTAATATCGGACTATTCTGATATAGGATTTAAAAATTAACGGTTTAAATTTCCACTGAAAGCTGTATTTCAACTTTTTTTCAGGCTGCTATTTAAAGCAATATTGTTAATCTTTTTCAGGCTGCTCTAAAAACGAAACCTCCTGTTTAGCCAGACTCATTTGACGTCAGGGTGATAGAATACACATCCCAGACTGTCACTGGCTAATATCGGACTATTCTGATATATGATTTTAAAACTAAAGGCTTTAATGTCCAATTAAATCTATATTTCGGCTATATTTTGGCTTCTAATCAAAGACATATTGTAACTCTTTTTCAGGCTGCTCTAACATCGAAACCTCCTGTTTAGCCAGACTCACTTCACCTCAGGGTGATAGTATACACATCCCAGACTGTCACTGGGTAATATCGGACTATTCTGATATAGGATTTAAAAATTAAAGGTTTAAATGTCCATTTAAAGCTATATTTCAACTTTTTTTCAGGCTGCTAATTAAAGCCATATTGTAACTATTTTTCAGGCTGCTCTAACATCGAAACCTCCTGTTTAGCCAGACACATTTCAAGTCAGGGTGATAGTATACACATCCCAGACTGTCACTGGGTAATATCGGACTATTCTGATATAGGATTTAAAAATTAAAGGTTTAAATGTCCATTTAAAGCTATATTTCAACTTTTTTTCAGGCTGCTAATTAAAGCCATATTGTAACTCTTTTTCAGGCTGCTCTAGAAACGAAACCTCCTGTTTAGCCAGACTCATTTCACATCAGGGTGATAGTATACACATCCCAGACTGTCACTGGGAAATATCGGACCATTCTGATATAGGATTTTAAAATTAAAGTATTAAATGTCCAATTAAATCTATATTTCGGCTATATTTTGGCTTCTAATTAAAGACATATTGTATCTCTTTTTCAGGCTGCTCTAACATCGAAACATCCTATTTAACCAGACTCATTTCACCTCAGTGTGATAGTATACACTTACCAGACTGTCATTGGGTAATATTGGACTATTCTGATATAGGATTTTAAAGTTAAAGGCTTTAATCTCCAATTAAAGCAATTTTTCAACTCTTTTATCAGGCTTCTAATTAAAGCCATATTGTAACTGTTTTTCAGGCTGCTCTAAAAACGAAACCTCCCGTTTAACCAGACTCATTTCAAGTCAGGGTAATAGTATACACATCCCAGACTGTCACTGGGAAATATCGGACCATTCTGATATAGGATTTTAAAATTAAAGTCTTAAATGTACAATTAAATCTATATTTCGGCTATACTTTGGCTTCAAATTAAAGACATATTGTATCTCTTTTTCAGGCTGCTCTAACATCGAAACCTCCTGTTTAGCCAGACTCATTTCACCTCAGGGTGATAGTATACACATCCCAGACTGTCACTGGGTAATATCAGACTATTCTGATATAGGATTTAAAAATTAAAGTCTTAAATGTACAATTAAATCTATATTTCGGCTATATTTTGGCTTCTAATTAAAGACATATTGTATCTCTTTTTCAGGCTGCTCTAACATCGAAACCTCCTGTTTAGCCAGACTCATTTCACCTCAGTGTGATAGTATACACATCACAGACTGTCATTGGGTAATATTGGACTATTCTGATATAGGATTTTAAAGTTAAAGGCTTTAATCTACAATTAAAGCAATTTTTCAACTCTTTTATCAGGCTTCTAATTAAAGCCATATTGTAACTGTTTTTCAGGCTGCTCTAACATCGAAACCTCCTGTTTAGCCAGACTCATTTCACCTCAGGGTGATAGTATACACATGCCAGACTGTCACTGGCTAATATCGGACTATTCTGATATAGGATTTTAAAACTAAAGGCTTTAATGTCCAATTAAAGCAATTTTTCAACTCTTTTATCAGTCTGCTAATTAAAGCCATATTGTAACTCTTTTTCAGGCTGCTCTAAAAACGAAACCTCCTGTTTAGCCAGACTCATGTCACGTCAGGGTGATATTATACATATCCCAGACTGTCACTGGGTAATATCGGACCATTCTGATATAGGATTTTAAAAATAAAGTGTTAAATGTCCAATTAAATCTATATTTTGGCTATATTTTGGCTTCTAATTTAAGGCATATTGTAAAACTTTTTCAGGCTGCCCTAACATCGAAACCTCCTGTTTAGCCAGACTAATTTCACCTCAGTGTGATAGTATACACATCCCAGACTCTCACTGGGTAATATCGGACTATTCTGATATAGGATTTACAAATTAAAGGTTTAAATGTCCATTTAAAGCTATATTTCAACTTTTTTTCAGGCTGCTAATTAAAGCCATATTGTAACTCTTTTTCAGGCTGCTCTAGAAACGAAACCTCCTGTTTAGCCAGACTCATTTCACGTCAGGGTGATAGTATACACATCTCAGACTGTCACTGGGTAATATCGGACCATTCTGATATAGGTTTTTAAAATTAAAGTATTAAATGTCCAATTAAATCTATATTTCGGCTATATTTTGGCTTCTAATTGAAGGCATATTGTAACACTTTTTCAGGCTGCCCTCACATCGAAACCTCCTGTTTAGCCAGACTCATTTCAAGTCAGGGTGATAGTATACACATCCCAGACTGTCACTGGGTAATATCGGACTATTCTGATATAGGATTTTAAAATTAAAGGCTTCAATCTCCAATTAAAGCAATTTTTCAACTCTTTTATCAGGCTTCTAATTAAAGCCATATTGTAACTCTTTTTCAGGCTGCTCTAAAAACGAAACCTCCTGTTTAGCCAGACTCATTTCACGTCAGGGTGATATTATACATATCCCAGACTGTCACTGGGTAATATCGGACCACTCTAATATAGGATTTAAAAAAAAAAAGTGTTAAATGTCCAATTAAATCTATATTTTGGCTAAATTTTGGCTTCTAATTGAAGGCATATTTTAACACTTTTTTCAGGCTGCCCTCACATCGACACCTCCTGTTTAGCCAGACTCATTTCAAGTCACGGTGATAGTATACACATCCCAGACTGTCACTGGGTAATATCGGACTATTCTGATATAGGATTTTAAAATTTAAGCCTTTAATGTCCAATTAAAGCTATATTTCAACTTTTTTTCAGGGTGCTAATTAAAGCCATATTGTAACTCTTTTTCAGGCTGCTCTAGAAACGAAACCTCCTGTTTATCCAGACTCATTTCACGTCAGGGTGATAGTATACACATCCCAGACTGTCACTGGGTAATAACGGACCATTCTGATATAGGATTTTAAAATTAAAGTATTAAATGTCCAATTAAATCTATATTTCGGCTATATTTTGGCTTCTAATTAAAGACATATTGTATCTCTTTTTCAGGCTGCTCTAACATCGAAACCTCCTATTTAGCCAGACTCATTTCACCTCAGTGTGATAGTATACACTTACCAGACTGTCATTGGGTAATATTGGACTATTCTGATATAGGATTTTAAAGTTAAAGGCTTTAATCTCCAATTAAAGCAATTTTTCAACTCTTTTATCAGGCTTCTAATTAAAGTCATATTGTAACTGTTTTTCAGGCTGCTCTAAAAACGAAACCTCCTGTTTAACCAGACTCATTTCAAGTCAGGGTAATAGTATACACATCCCAGACTGTCACTGGGAAATATCGGACCATTCTGATATATGATTTTAAAATTCAATTCTTAAATGTACAATTAAATCTATATTTCGGCTATACTTTGGCTTCAATTTAAAGACATATTGTATCTCTTTTTCAGGCTGCTCTAACATCGAAACCTCCTGTTTAGCCAGACTCATTTCACCTCAGGGTGATAGTATACACATCCCAGACTGTCACTGGGAAATATCGGACCATTCTGATATAGGATTTTAAAATTAAAGTCTTAAATGTCCAATTAAATCTTTATTTCGGCTATATTTTCGCTTCTAATTAAAGCCATATTCTAACTCTTTTTCAGGCTGCTCTAAAAACGAAACCTCCTGTTTAGCCAGACTCATTTCACCTCAGTGTGATAGTATACAAATCTCAGACTGTCATTGGGTAATATTGGACTATTCTGATATAGGATTTTAAAGTTAAAGGCTTTAATCTCCAATTAAAGCAATTTTTCAACTCTTTTATCAGGCTTCTAATTAAAGCCATATTGTAACTGTTTTTCAGGCTGCTCTAAAAACGAAACCTCCTGTTTAGCCAGACTCGTTTCAAGTCAGGGTGATAGTATACACATCCCAGACTGTCACTGGGTAATATCGGACTATTCTGATATAGGATTTTAAAATTAAAGGCTTCAATGTCCAATTAAAGCAATTTTTCAACTATTTTATCAGGCTTCTAATTAAAGCTATATTGTACCTGTTTTTCAGGCTGCTCTAACATCGAAACCTCCTATTTAGCCAGACTCATTTCACCTCAGTGTGATAGTATACACATCACAGACTGTCATTGGGTAATATTGGACCATTCTGATATAGGATTTTAAAGTTAAAGGCTTTAATCTCCAATTAAAGCAATTTTTCAACTCTTTTATCAGGCTTCTAATTAAAGCCATATTGTAACTCTTTTTCAGGCTGCTCTAAGATCGAAACCTCCTGTTTAGCCAGACTCATTTCACGTCAGGGTGATAGTATACACATCCCAGACTGTCACTGGGTAATATCGGACTATTCTGATATATGATTTAAAAATTAAAGTCTTAAATGTACAATTAAATCTATATTTCGGCTATATTTTGTCTTCTAATTAAAGACATATTGTATCTCTTTTTCAGGCTGCTCTAACATCGAAACCTCCTGTTTAGCCAGACTCATTTCACCTCAGGTTGATAGTATACACATCCCAGACTGTCACTGGGTAATATCGGACTATTCTGATATAGGATTTAAAAATTAAAGGTTTAAATGTCCATTTAAAGCTATATTTCAACTTTTTTTCAGGCTGCTAATTAAAGCCATATTGTAACTATTTTTCAGGCTGCTCTAACATCGAAACCTCCTGTTTAGCCAGACACATTTCACGTCAGGGAGATAGTATACACATCCCAGACTGTCACTGGGTAATATCGGACTATTCTGATATAGGATTTAAAAATTAAAGGTTTAAATGTCCATTTAAAGCTATATTTCAACTTTTTTTCAGGCTGCTAATTAAAGCCATATTGTAACTCTTTTTCAGGCTGCTCTAGAAACGAAACCTCCTGTTTAGCCAGACTCATTTCACATCAGGGTGATAGTATACACATCCCAGACTGTCACTGGGAAATATCGGACCATTCTGATATAGGATTTTAAAATTAAAGTCTTAAATGTCCAATTAAATCTTTATTTTGGCTATATTTTGGCTTCTAATTAAAGACATATTGTATCTCTTTTTCAGGCTGCTCTAACATCGAAACCTCCTGTTTAGCCAGACTCATTTCACCTCAGGGTGATAGTATACACATCCCAGACTGTCACTGGGTAATATTGGACTATTCTGATATAGGATTTTAAAATTAAAGGATTTAATGTCCAATTAAAGCAATTTTTCAACTCTTTTATCATGCTTCTAATTAAAGCCATATTGTAACTCTTTTTCAGGCTGCTCTAAAAACGAAACCTCCTGTTTAGCCAGACTCATTTCACGTCAGGGTGATGTTATACACATCCCAGACTGTCACTGGGAAATATCGGACCATTCTGATATAGGATTTTAAAATTAAAGTCTTAAATGTCCAATTAAATCTATATTTCGGCTATATATTGGCTTCTAATTAAAGACATATTTTATCTCTTTTTCAGGCTGCTCTAACATCGAAACCTCCTGTTTAGCCAGACTCATTTCACCTCAGGGTGATAGTATACACATCCCAGACTGTCACTGGGTAATATTGGACTATTCTGATATAGGATTTTAAAATTAAAGGATTTAATGTCCAATTAAAGCAATTTTTCAACTCTTTTATCATGCTTCTAATTAAAGCCATATTGTAACTCTTTTTCAGGCTGCTCTAAAAACGAAACCTCCTGTTTAGCCAGACTCATTTCACGTCAGGGTGATGTTATACACATCCCAGACTGTCACTGGGAAATATCGGACAATTCTGATATAGGATTTTAAAATTAAAGTCTTAAATGTCCAACTAAATCTATATTTCGGCTATATATTGGCTTCTAATTAAAGACATATTGTATCTCTTTTTCAGGCTGCTCTAACATCGAAACCTCCTATTTAGCCAGACTCATTTCACCTCAGTGTGATAGTATACACATCACAGACTGTCATTGGGTAATTTTGGACTATTCTGATATAGGATTTTAAAGTTAAAGGCTTTAATCTCCAATTAAAGCAATTTTTCAACTCTTTTATCAGGCTTCTAATTAAAGCCATATTGTAACTGTTTTTCAGGCTGCTCTAACATCGAAACCTCCTGTTTAGCCAGACTCATTTCACCTCAGGGTGATAGTATACACATCCCAGACTGTCATTGGGTAATATCGGACTATTCTGATACAGGATATAACAATGAATGGTTTAAATGTCCATTTAAAGATATATTTCAACTTTTTTTCAGGCTGCAAATTAAAGCCATATTGTAAATCTTTTTCAGGCTGCTCTAAAAAACGAAACCTCCTGTTTACCCAGACTCATTTCACGTCAGTGTGATAGTATAAAGATCCCAGACTGTCACTGGGTAATATCGGACCATTCTGATATAGGATTTTAAAACTAAAGTATTAAATGTCCAATTAAATCTATATTTCGGCTATATTTTGGCTTCTAATTAAATACATATTGTATCTCTTTTTCAGGCTGCTCTAAAAACGAAACCTCCTGTTTAGCCAGACTCATTTCAAGTCAGGGTGATAGTATACACATCACAGACTGTCACTGGGTAATATCGGACCATTCTGATATAGGATTTTAAAATTAAAGTCTTAAATGTCCAATTAAATATATATTTCGGCTATATTTTCGCTTCTAATTTAAGGCATATTGTAAAACTTTTTCAGGATGCCCTAACATCGAAACCTCCTGTTTAGCCAGACTAATTTCACCTCAGGGTGATAGTATACACATCCCAGACTGTCACTGGGTAATATCGGACTATTCTGATATAGGATTTTAAAATTAAAGGCTTTAATGTCCAATTAAAGCAATTTTTCAACTCTTTTATCAGGCTGCTAATTAAAGCCATATTGTAACTCTTTTTCAGGCTGCTCTAAAAACGAAACCTCCTGTTTAGCTAGACTCATTTCACGTCAGGGTGATAGTATACACATTCCAGACTGTCACTGGGTAATATCGGACCATTCTGATATATGATTTTAAAATTAAAGTCTTAAATGTCCAATTAAATCTTTATTTTGGCTATATTTTGGCTTCTAATTAAAGACATATTGTATCTCTTTTTCAGGCTGCTCTAACATCGAAACCTCCTGTTTAGCCAGACTCATTTCACCTCAGGGTGATAGTATACACATCCCAGACTGTCACTGGGTAATATTGGACTATTCTGATATAGGATTTTAAAATTAAAGGATTTAATGTCCAATTAAAGCAATTTTTCAACTCTTTTATCATGCTTCTAATTAAAGCCATATTGTAACTCTTTTTCAGGCTGCTCTAAAAACGAAACCTCCTGTTTAGCCAGACTCATTTCACGTCAGGGTGATGTTATACACATCCCAGACTGTCACTGGGAAATATCGGACCATTCTGATATAGGATTTTAAAATTAAAGTCTTAAATGTCCAATTAAATCTATATTTCGGCTATATATTGGCTTCTAATTAAAGACATATTTTATCTCTTTTTCAGGCTGCTCTAACATCGAAACCTCCTGTTTAGCCAGACTCATTTCACCTCAGGGTGATAGTATACACATCCCAGACTGTCACTGGGTAATATTGGACTATTCTGATATAGGATTTTAAAATTAAAGGATTTAATGTCCAATTAAAGCAATTTTTCAACTCTTTTATCATGCTTCTAATTAAAGCCATATTGTAACTCTTTTTCAGGCTGCTCTAAAAACGAAACCTCCTGTTTAGCCAGACTCATTTCACGTCAGGGTGATGTTATACACATCCCAGACTGTCACTGGGAAATATCGGACCATTCTGATATAGGATTTTAAAATTAAAGTCTTAAATGTCCAACTAAATCTATATTTCGGCTATATATTGGCTTCTAATTAAAGACATATTGTATCTCTTTTTCAGGCTGCTCTAACATCGAAACCTCCTATTTAGCCAGACTCATTTCACCTCAGTGTGATAGTATACACATCACAGACTGTCATTGGGTAATTTTGGACTATTCTGATATAGGATTTTAAAGTTAAAGGCTTTAATCTCCAATTAAAGCAATTTTTCAACTCTTTTATCAGGCTTCTAATTAAAGCCATATTGTAACTGTTTTTCAGGCTGCTCTAACATCGAAACCTCCTGTTTAGCCAGACTCATTTCACCTCAGGGTGATAGTATACACATCCCAGACTGTCATTGGGTAATATCGGACTATTCTGATACAGGATATAACAATGAATGGTTTAAATGTCCATTTAAAGCTATATTTCAACTTTTTTTCAGGCTGCAAATTAAAGCCATATTGTAAATCTTTTTCAGGCTGCTCTAAAAAACGAAACCTCCTGTTTACCCAGACTCATTTCACCTCAGTGTGATAGTATACAAATCTCAGACTGTCATTGGGTAATATTGGACTATTCTGATATAGGATTTTAAAGTTAAAGGCTTTAATCTCCAATTAAAGCAATTTTTCAACTCTTTTATCAGGCTTCTAATTAAAGCCATATTGTAACTGTTTTTCAGGCTGCTCTAAAAACGAAACCTCCTGTTTAGCCAGACTCGTTTCAAGTCAGGGTGATAGTATACACATCCCAGACTGTCACTGGGTAATATCGGACTATTCTGATATAGGATTTTAAAATTAAAGGCTTCAATGTCCAATTAAAGCAATTTTTCAACTATTTTATCAGGCTTCTAATTAAAGCTATATTGTACCTGTTTTTCAGGCTGCTCTAACATCGAAACCTCCTATTTAGCCAGACTCATTTCACCTCAGTGTGATAGTATACACATCACAGACTGTCATTGGGTAATATTGGACCATTCTGATATAGGATTTTAAAGTTAAAGGCTTTAATCTCCAATTAAAGCAATTTTTCAACTCTTTTATCAGGCTTCTAATTAAAGCCATATTGTAACTCTTTTTCAGGCTGCTCTAAGATCGAAACCTCCTGTTTAGCCAGACTCATTTCACGTCAGGGTGATAGTATACACATCCCAGACTGTCACTGGGTAATATCGGACTATTCTGATATATGATTTAAAAATTAAAGTCTTAAATGTACAATTAAATCTATATTTCGGCTATATTTTGTCTTCTAATTAAAGACATATTGTATCTCTTTTTCAGGCTGCTCTAACATCGAAACCTCCTGTTTAGCCAGACTCATTTCACCTCAGGTTGATAGTATACACATCCCAGACTGTCACTGGGTAATATCGGACTATTCTGATATAGGATTTAAAAATTAAAGGTTTAAATGTCCATTTAAAGCTATATTTCAACTTTTTTTCAGGCTGCTAATTAAAGCCATATTGTAACTATTTTTCAGGCTGCTCTAACATCGAAACCTCCTGTTTAGCCAGACACATTTCACGTCAGGGAGATAGTATACACATCCCAGACTGTCACTGGGTAATATCGGACTATTCTGATATAGGATTTAAAAATTAAAGGTTTAAATGTCCATTTAAAGCTATATTTCAACTTTTTTTCAGGCTGCTAATTAAAGCCATATTGTAACTCTTTTTCAGGCTGCTCTAGAAACGAAACCTCCTGTTTAGCCAGACTCATTTCACATCAGGGTGATAGTATACACATCCCAGACTGTCACTGGGAAATATCGGACCATTCTGATATAGGATTTTAAAATTAAAGTCTTAAATGTCCAATTAAATCTTTATTTTGGCTATATTTTGGCTTCTAATTAAAGACATATTGTATCTCTTTTTCAGGATGCTCTAACATCGAAACCTCCTGTTTAGCCAGACTCATTTCACCTCAGGGTGATAGTATACACATCCCAGACTGTCACTGGGTAATATTGGACTATTCTGATATAGGATTTTAAAATTAAAGGATTTAATGTCCAATTAAAGCAATTTTTCAACTCTTTTATCATGCTTCTAATTAAAGCCATATTGTAACTCTTTTTCAGGCTGCTCTAAAAACGAAACCTCCTGTTTAGCCAGACTCATTTCACGTCAGGGTGATGTTATACACATCCCAGACTGTCACTGGGAAATATCGGACCATTCTGATATAGGATTTTAAAATTAAAGTCTTAAATGTCCAATTAAATCTATATTTCGGCTATATATTGGCTTCTAATTAAAGACATATTTTATCTCTTTTTCAGGCTGCTCTAACATCGAAACCTCCTGTTTAGCCAGACTCATTTCACCTCAGGGTGATAGTATACACATCCCAGACTGTCACTGGGTAATATTGGACTATTCTGATATAGGATTTTAAAATTAAAGGATTTAATGTCCAATTAAAGCAATTTTTCAACTCTTTTATCATGCTTCTAATTAAAGCCATATTGTAACTCTTTTTCAGGCTGCTCTAAAAACGAAACCTCCTGTTTAGCCAGACTCATTTCACGTCAGGGTGATGTTATACACATCCCAGACTGTCACTGGGAAATATCGGACCATTCTGATATAGGATTTTAAAATTAAAGTCTTAAATGTCCAACTAAATCTATATTTCGGCTATATATTGGCTTCTAATTAAAGACATATTGTATCTCTTTTTCAGGCTGCTCTAACATCGAAACCTCCTATTTAGCCAGACTCATTTCACCTCAGTGTGATAGTATACACATCACAGACTGTCATTGGGTAATTTTGGACTATTCTGATATAGGATTTTAAAGTTAAAGGCTTTAATCTCCAATTAAAGCAATTTTTCAACTCTTTTATCAGGCTTCTAATTAAAGCCATATTGTAACTGTTTTTCAGGCTGCTCTAACATCGAAACCTCCTGTTTAGCCAGACTCATTTCACCTCAGGGTGATAGTATACACATCCCAGACTGTCATTGGGTAATATCGGACTATTCTGATACAGGATATAACAATGAATGGTTTAAATGTCCATTTAAAGCTATATTTCAACTTTTTTTCAGGCTGCAAATTAAAGCCATATTGTAAATCTTTTTCAGGCTGCTCTAAAAAACGAAACCTCCTGTTTACCCAGACTCATTTCACGTCAGTGTGATAGTATAAAGATCCCAGACTGTCACTGGGTAATATCGGACCATTCTGATATAGGATTTTAAAACTAAAGTATTAAATGTCCAATTAAATCTATATTTCGGCTATATTTTGGCTTCTAATTAAATACATATTGTATCTCTTTTTCAGGCTGCTCTAAAAACGAAACCTCCTGTTTAGCCAGACTCATTTCAAGTCAGGGTGATAGTATACACATCACAGACTGTCACTGGGTAATATCGGACCATTCTGATATAGGATTTTAAAATTAAAGTCTTAAATGTCCAATTAAATATATATTTCGGCTATATTTTCGCTTCTAATTTAAGGCATATTGTAAAACTTTTTCAGGATGCCCTAACATCGAAACCTCCTGTTTAGCCAGACTAATTTCACCTCAGGGTGATAGTATACACATCCCAGACTGTCACTGGGTAATATCGGACTATTCTGATATAGGATTTTAAAATTAAAGGCTTTAATGTCCAATTAAAGCAATTTTTCAACTCTTTTATCAGGCTGCTAATTAAAGCCATATTGTAACTCTTTTTCAGGCTGCTCTAAAAACGAAACCTCCTGTTTAGCTAGACTCATTTCACGTCAGGGTGATAGTATACACATTCCAGACTGTCACTGGGTAATATCGGACCATTCTGATATAGGATTTTAAAATTAAAGTCTTAAATGTCCAATTAAATCTTTATTTTGGCTATATTTTGGCTTCTAATTAAAGACATATTGTATCTCTTTTTCAGGCTGCTCTAACATCGAAACCTCCTGTTTAGCCAGACTCATTTCACCTCAGGGTGATAGTATACACATCCCAGACTGTCACTGGGTAATATTGGACTATTCTGATATAGGATTTTAAAATTAAAGGATTTAATGTCCAATTAAAGCAATTTTTCAACTCTTTTATCATGCTTCTAATTAAAGCCATATTGTAACTCTTTTTCAGGCTGCTCTAAAAACGAAACCTCCTGTTTAGCCAGACTCATTTCACGTCAGGGTGATGTTATACACATCCCAGACTGTCACTGGGAAATATCGGACCATTCTGATATAGGATTTTAAAATTAAAGTCTTAAATGTCCAATTAAATCTATATTTCGGCTATATATTGGCTTCTAATTAAAGACATATTTTATCTCTTTTTCAGGCTGCTCTAACATCGAAACCTCCTGTTTAGCCAGACTCATTTCACCTCAGGGTGATAGTATACACATCACAGACTGTCATTGGGTAATTTTGGACTATTCTGATATAGGATTTTAAAGTTAAAGGCTTTAATCTCCAATTAAAGCAATTTTTCAACTCTTTTATCAGGCTTCTAATTAAAGCCATATTGTAACTGTTTTTCAGGCTGCTCTAACATCGAAACCTCCTGTTTAGCCAGACTCATTTCACCTCAGGGTGATAGTATACACATCCCAGACTGTCATTGGGTAATATCGGACTATTCTGATACAGGATATAACAATGAATGGTTTAAATGTCCATTTAAAGCTATATTTCAACTTTTTTTCAGGCTGCAAATTAAAGCCATATTGTAAATCTTTTTCAGGCTGCTCTAAAAAACGAAACCTCCTGTTTACCCAGACTCATTTCATGTCAGGGTGATAGTATACACATGCCAGACTGTCACTGGCTAATATCGGACTATTCTGATATAGGATTTTAAAACTAAAGGCTTTAATGTCCAATTAAAGCAATTTTTCAACTCTTTTATCAGTCTGCTAATTAAAGCCATATTGTAACTCTTTTTCAGGCTGCTCTAAAAACGAAACCTCCTGTTTAGCCAGACTCATGTCACGTCAGGGTGATATTATACATATCCCAGACTGTCACTGGGTAATATCGGACCATTCTGATATAGGATTTTAAAAATAAAGTGTTAAATGTCCAATTAAATCTATATTTTGGCTATATTTTGGCTTCTAATTTAAGGCATATTGTAAAACTTTTTCAGGCTGCCCTAACATCGAAACCTCCTGTTTAGCCAGACTAATTTCACCTCAGTGTGATAGTATACACATCCCAGACTCTCACTGGGTAATATCGGACTATTCTGATATAGGATTTACAAATTAAAGGTTTAAATGTCCATTTAAAGCTATATTTCAACTTTTTTTCAGGCTGCTAATTAAAGCCATATTGTAACTCTTTTTCAGGCTGCTCTAGAAACGAAACCTCCTGTTTAGCCAGACTCATTTCACGTCAGGGTGATAGTATACACATCTCAGACTGTCACTGGGTAATATCGGACCATTCTGATATAGGTTTTTAAAATTAAAGTATTAAATGTCCAATTAAATCTATATTTCGGCTATATTTTGGCTTCTAATTGAAGGCATATTGTAACACTTTTTCAGGCTGCCCTCACATCGAAACCTCCTGTTTAGCCAGACTCATTTCAAGTCAGGGTGATAGTATACACATCCCAGACTGTCACTGGGTAATATCGGACTATTCTGATATAGGATTTTAAAATTAAAGGCTTCAATCTCCAATTAAAGCAATTTTTCAACTCTTTTATCAGGCTTCTAATTAAAGCCATATTGTAACTCTTTTTCAGGCTGCTCTAAAAACGAAACCTCCTGTTTAGCCAGACTCATTTCACGTCAGGGTGATATTATACATATCCCAGACTGTCACTGGGTAATATCGGACCACTCTAATATAGGATTTAAAAAAAAAAAAGTGTTAAATGTCCAATTAAATCTATATTTTGGCTAAATTTTGGCTTCTAATTGAAGGCATATTTTAACACTTTTTTCAGGCTGCCCTCACATCGAAACCTCCTGTTTAGCCAGACTCATTTCAAGTCACGGTGATAGTATACACATCCCAGACTGTCACTGGGTAATATCGGACTATTCTGATATAGGATTTTAAAATTTAAGCCTTTAATGTCCAATTAAAGCTATATTTCAACTTTTTTTCAGGGTGCTAATTAAAGCCATATTGTAACTCTTTTTCAGGCTGCTCTAGAAACGAAACCTCCTGTTTATCCAGACTCATTTCACGTCAGGGTGATAGTATACACATCCCAGACTGTCACTGGGTAATATCGGACCATTCTGATATAGGATTTTAAAATTAAAGTATTAAATGTCCAATTAAATCTATATTTCGGCTATATTTTGGCTTCTAATTAAAGACATATTGTATCTCTTTTTCAGGCTGCTCTAACATCGAAACCTCCTATTTAGCCAGACTCATTTCACCTCAGTGTGATAGTATACACTTACCAGACTGTCATTGGGTAATATTGGACTATTCTGATATAGGATTTTAAAGTTAAAGGCTTTAATCTCCAATTAAAGCAATTTTTCAACTCTTTTATCAGGCTTCTAATTAAAGTCATATTGTAACTGTTTTTCAGGCTGCTCTAAAAACGAAACCTCCCGTTTAACCAGACTCATTTCAAGTCAGGGTAATAGTATACACATCCCAGACTGTCACTGGGAAATATCGGACCATTCTGATATAGGATTTTAAAATTAAATTCTTAAATGTACAATTAAATCTATATTTCGGCTATACTTTGGCTTCAATTTAAAGACATATTGTATCTCTTTTTCAGGCTGCTCTAACATCGAAACCTCCTGTTTAGCCAGACTCATTTCACCTCAGGGTGATAGTATACACATCCCAGACTGTCACTGGGAAATATCGGACCATTCTGATATAGGATTTTAAAATTAAAGTCTTAAATGTCCAATTAAATCTTTATTTCGGCTATATTTTCGCTTCTAATTAAAGCCATATTGTAACTCTTTTTCAGGCTGCTCTAAAAACGAAACCTCCTGTTTAGCCAGACTCATTTCACCTCAGTGTGATAGTATACAAATCTCAGACTGTCATTGGGTAATATTGGACTATTCTGATATAGGATTTTAAAGTTAAAGGCTTTAATCTCCAATTAAAGCAATTTTTCAACTCTTTTATCAGGCTTCTAATTAAAGCCATATTGTAACTGTTTTTCAGGCTGCTCTAAAAACGAAACCTCCTGTTTAGCCAGACTCGTTTCAAGTCAGGGTGATAGTATACACATCCCAGACTGTCACTGGGTAATATCGGACTATTCTGATATAGGATTTTAAAATTAAAGGCTTCAATGTCCAATTAAAGCAATTTTTCAACTATTTTATCAGGCTTCTAATTAAAGCTATATTGTACCTGTTTTTCAGGCTGCTCTAACATCGAAACCTCCTATTTAGCCAGACTCATTTCACCTCAGTGTGATAGTATACACATCACAGACTGTCATTGGGTAATATTGGACCATTCTGATATAGGATTTTAAAGTTAAAGGCTTTAATCTCCAATTAAAGCAATTTTTCAACTCTTTTATCAGGCTTCTAATTAAAGCCATATTGTAACTCTTTTTCAGGCTGCTCTAAGATCGAAACCTCCTGTTTAGCCAGACTCATTTCACGTCAGGGTGATAGTATACACATCCCAGACTGTCACTGGGTAATATCGGACTATTCTGATATATGATTTAAAAATTAAAGTCTTAAATGTACAATTAAATCTATATTTCGGCTATATTTTGTCTTCTAATTAAAGACATATTGTATCTCTTTTTCAGGCTGCTCTAACATCGAAACCTCCTGTTTAGCCAGACTCATTTCACCTCAGGTTGATAGTATACACATCCCAGACTGTCACTGGGTAATATCGGACTATTCTGATATAGGATTTAAAAATTAAAGGTTTAAATGTCCATTTAAAGCTATATTTCAACTTTTTTTCAGGCTGCTAATTAAAGCCATATTGTAACTATTTTTCAGGCTGCTCTAACATCGAAACCTCCTGTTTAGCCAGACTCATTTCACGTCAGGGAGATAGTATACACATCCCAGACTGTCACTGGGTAATATCGGACTATTCTGATATAGGATTTAAAAATTAAAGGTTTAAATGTCCATTTAAAGCTATATTTCAACTTTTTTTCAGGCTGCTAATTAAAGCCATATTGTAACTCTTTTTCAGGCTGCTCTAGAAACGAAACCTCCTGTTTAGCCAGACTCATTTCACATCAGGGTGATAGTATACACATCCCAGACTGTCACTGGGAAATATCGGACCATTCTGATATAGGATTTTAAAATTAAAGTCTTAAATGTCCAATTAAATCTTTATTTTGGCTATATTTTGGCTTCTAATTAAAGACATATTGTATCTCTTTTTCAGGCTGCTCTAAAATCGAAACCTCCTGTTTAGCCAGACTCATTTCACCTCAGGGTGATAGTATACACATCCCAGACTGTCACTGGGTAATATTGGACTATTCTGATATAGGATTTTAAAATTAAAGGATTTAATGTCCAATTAAAGCAATTTTTCAACTCTTTTATCATGCTTCTAATTAAAGCCATATTGTAACTCTTTTTCAGGCTGCTCTAAAAACGAAACCTCCTGTTTAGCCAGACTCATTTCACGTCAGGGTGATGTTATACACATCCCAGACTGTCACTGGGAAATATCGGACTATTCTGATACAGGATATAACAATGATTTCAACTTTTTTTCAGGCTGCAAATTAAAGCCATATTGTAAATCTTTTTCAGGCTGCTCTAAAAAACGAAACCTCCTGTTTACCCAGACTCATTTCACGTCAGTGTGATAGTATAAAGATCCCAGACTGTCACTGGGTAATATCGGACCATTCTGATATAGGATTTTAAAACTAAAGTATTAAATGTCCAATTAAATCTATATTTCGGCTATATTTTGGCTTCTAATTAAATACATATTGTATCTCTTTTTCAGGCTGCTCTAACATCGAAACCTCCTATTTAGCCAGACTCATTTCACCTCATTGTGATAGTATACACATCCCAGACTGTCACTGGGTAATATCGGACTATTCTGATATAGGATTTAAAAATTAACGGTTAAATTTCCACTGAAAGCTGTATTTCAACTTTTTTTCAGGCTGCTATTTAAAGCAATATTGTTAATCTTTTTCAGGCTGCTCTAAAAACGAAACCTCCTGTTTAGCCAGACTCATTTGACGTCAGGGTGATAGAATACACATCCCAGACTGTCACTGGCTAATATCGGACTATTCTGATATATGATTTTAAAACTAAAGGCTTTAATGTCCAATTAAATCTATATTTCGGCTATATTTTGGCTTCTAATTAAAGACATATTGTAACTCTTTTTCAGGCTGCTCTAACATCGAAACCTCCTGTTTAGCCAGACTCATTTCACCTCAGGGTGATAGTATACACATCCCAGACTGTCACTGGGTAATATCGGACTATTCTGATATAGGATTTAAAAATTAAAGGTTTAAATGTCCATTTAAAGCTATATTTCAACTTTTTTTCAGGCTGCTAATTAAAGCCATATTGTAACTATTTTTCAGGCTGCTCTAACATCGAAACCTCCTGTTTAGCCAGACACATTTCAAGTCAGGGTGATAGTATACACATCCCAGACTGTCACTGGGTAATATCGGACTATTCTGATATAGGATTTAAAAATTAAAGGTTTAAATGTCCATTTAAAGCTATATTTCAACTTTTTTTCAGGCTGCTAATTAAAGCCATATTGTAACTCTTTTTCAGGCTGCTCTAGAAACGAAACCTCCTGTTTAGCCAGACTCATTTCACATCAGGGTGATAGTATACACATCCCAGATTGTCACTGGGAAATATCGGACCATTCTGATATAGGATTTTAAAATTAAAGTATTAAATGTCCAATTAAATCTATATTTCGGCTATATTTTGGCTTCTAATTAAAGACATATTGTATCTCTTTTTCAGGCTGCTCTAACATCGAAACCTCCTATTTAGCCAGACTCATTTCACCTCAGTGTGATAGTATACACTTACCAGACTGTCATTGGGTAATATTGGACTATTCTGATATAGGATTTTAAAGTTAAAGGCTTTAATCTCCAATTAAAGCAATTTTTCAACTCTTTTATCAGGCTTCTAATTAAAGCCATATTGTAACTGTTTTTCAGGCTGCTCTAAAAACGAAACCTCCCGTTTAACCAGACTCATTTCAAGTCAGGGTAATAGTATACACATCCCAGACTGTCACTGGGAAATATCGGACCATTCTGATATAGGATTTTAAAATTAAAGTCTTAAATGTACAATTAAATCTATATTTCGGATATACTTTGGCTTCAAATTAAAGACATATTGTATCTCTTTTTCAGGCTGCTCTAACATCGAAACCTCCTGTTTAGCCAGACTCATTTCACCTCAGGGTGATAGTATACACATCCCAGACTGTCACTGGGAAATATCGGACCATTCTGATATAGGATTTTAAAATTAAAGTCTTAAATGTCCAATTAAATCTTTATTTCGGCTATATTTTCGCTTATAATTAAAGCCATATTGTAACTCTTTTTCAGGCTGCTCTAAGATCGAAACCTCCTGTTTAGCCAGACTCATTTCACGTCAGGGTGATAGTATACACATCCCAGACTGTCACTGGGTAATATCAGACTATTCTGATATAGGATTTAAAAATTAAAGTCTTAAATGTACAATTAAATCTATATTTCGGCTATATTTTGGCTTCTAATTAAAGACATATTGTATCTCTTTTTCAGGCTGCTCTAACATCGAAACCTCCTGTTTAGCCAGACTCATTTCACCTCAGTGTGATAGTATACACATCACAGACTGTCATTGGGTAATATTGGACTATTCTGATATAGGATTTTAAAATTAAAGGCTTCAATGTCCAATTAAAGCAATTTTTCAATTCTTTTATCAGGCTTCTAATTAAAGCCATATTGTAACTCTTTTTCAGGCTGCTCTAAAAATGAAACCTCCTGTTTAGCCAGACTCATTTCACGTCAGGGTGATAGAATACACATCCCAGACTGTCACTGGGTAATATCGGACTATTCTGATATAGGATTTTAAAATTAAAGGCTTCAATGTCCAATTAAAGCAATTTTTCAATTCTTTTATCAGGCTTCTAATTAAAGCCATATTGTAACTCTTTTTCAGGCTGCTCTAAAAATGAAACCTCCTGTTTAGTCAGACTCATTTCACGTCAGTGTGATATTATACACATCCCAGACTGTCACTGGGAAATATCGGACCATTCTGATGTAGGATTTTAAAATTAAAGTCTTAAATGTCCAATTAAATCTTTATTTCGGCTATATTTTGGCTTCTAATTAAAGACATATTGTATCTCTTTTTCAGTCTGCTCTAACATTGAAACCTCCTGTTTAGCCAGACTCATTTCACCTCATGGTGATAGTATACCCATCCCAGACTGTCATTGGGTAATATCGGACTATTCTGATATAGGATTTAAAAATTAACGGTTTAAATTTCCACTGAAAGCTGTATTTCAACTTTTTTTCAGGCTGCTATTTAAAGCAATATTGTTAATCTTTTTCAGGCTGCTCTAAAAACGAAACCTCCTGTTTAGCCAGACTCATTTCACATCAGGGTGATAGAATACACATCCCCGACTGTCACTGGGTAATATCGGACTATCCTGATACAGGATTTTAAAATTAAAGTCTTAAATGTCCAATTAAATCTTTATTTCGGCTATATTTTGGCTTCTAATTAAAGACATATTGTATCTCTTTTTCAGGCTGCTCTAACATTGAAACCTCCTGTTTAGCCAGACTCATTTCACCTCAGGGTGATAGTATACACATCCCAGACTGTCATTGGGTAATATCGGACTATCCTGATACAGGATTTTAAAATTAAAGGCTTCAATGTTCAATTAAAGCAATTTTTCAACTCTTTTATCAGGCTTCTAATTAAAGCCATATTGTAACTCTTTTTCAGGCTGCTCTAAAAACGAAACCTCCTGTTTAGCCAGACTCATTTCACGTCAGGGTGATATTATACACATCCCAGACTGTCACTGGGAAATATCGGACCATTCTGATATAGGATTTTAAAATTAAAGTCTTAAATGTCCAATTAAATCTATATTTCGGCTATATTTTGGCTTCTAATTAAAGACATATTGTATCTCTTTTTCAGGCTGCTCTAAAAACGATACCTCCTGTTTAGCCAGACCCTTTTCAAGTCAGGGTGATAGTATACACATCCCAGACTGTCACTGGGTAATATCGGACTATTCTGATATAGGATTTTAAAATTAAAGGCATCAATGTCCAATTAAAGCAATTTTTCAACTCTTTTATCAGGCTTATAATTAAAGCCATATTGTAACTCTTTTTCAGGCTGCTCTAGAAACGAAACCTCCTGTTTAGCCAGACTCATTTCACGTCAGGGTGATAGTATACACATCCCAGACTGTCACTGGGAAATATCGGACCATTCTGATATAGGATTTTAAAATTAAAGTATTAAATGTCCAATTAAATCTATATTTCGGCTATATTTTGGCTTCTAATTAAAGACATATTGTATCTCTTTTTCAGGCTGCTCTAACATCGAAACCTTCTATTTAGCCAGACTCATTTCACCTCAGTGTGATAGTATACACATCACAGACTGTCATTGGGTAATATTGGACTATTCTGATATAGGATTTTAAAGTTAAAGGCTTTAATCTCCAATTAAAGCAATTTTTCAACTCTTTTATCAGGCTTCTAATTAAATACATATTGTATCTCTTTTTCAGGCTGCTCTAACATCGAAACCTCCTATTTAGCCAGACTCATTTCACCTCATTGTGATAGTATACACATCCCAGACTGTCACTCGGTAATATCGGACTATTCTGATATAGGATTTAAAAATTAACGGTTTAAATTTCCACTGAAAGCTGTATTTCAACTTTTTTTCAGGCTGCTATTTAAAGCAATATTGTAAATCTTTTTCAGGCTGCTCTAAAAACGAAACCTCCTGTTTAGCCAGACTCATTTCACGTCAGGCTGATAGTATACACATCCCAGACTGTCACTGGGTAATATCGGACTATTCTGATATAGGATTTAAAAATTAAAGTCTTAAATGTACAATTAAATCTATATTTCGGCTATATTTTGGCTTCTAATTAAAGACATATTGTATCTCTTTTTCAGGCTGCTCTAACATCGAAACCTCCTGTTTAGCCAGACACATTTCACGTCAGGGTGATAGTATACACATCCCAGACTGTCACTGGGTAATATCGGACTATTCTGATATATGATTTAAAAATTAAAGGTTTAAATGTCCATTTAAAGCTATATTTCAACTTTTTTTCAGGCTGCTAATTAAAGCCATATTGTAACTCTTTTTCAGGCTGCTCTAGAAACGAAACCTCCTGTTTAGCCAGACTCATTTCACATCAGGGTGATAGTATACACATCCCA
Organism: Zingel zingel; assembly: GCA_023566125.1. Classification (NCBI taxonomy): domain Eukaryota; kingdom Metazoa; phylum Chordata; class Actinopteri; order Perciformes; family Percidae; genus Zingel; species Zingel zingel. The sequence continues at coordinate 14,562,199 of CM042317.1, forward strand.
GACTGTCACTGGGAAATATCGGACCATTCTGATATAGGATTTTAAAATTAAAGTCTTAAATGTCCAATTAAATCTTTATTTTGGCTATATTTTGGCTTCTAATTAAAGACATATTGTATCTCTTTTTCAGGCTGCTCTAACATCGAAACCTCCTGTTTAGCCAGACTCATTTCACCTCAGTGTGATAGTATACACATCCCAGACTGTCACTGGGTAATATCGGACTATTCTGATACAGGATTTAAAAATTAAAGGTTTAAATGTCCATTTAAAGCTATATTTCAACTTTTTTTTCAGGCTGCTAATTAAAGCCATATTGTAACTCTTTTTCAGGCTGCTCTAGAAACGAAACCTCCTGTTTAGCCAGACTCATTTCACATCAGGGTGATAGTATACACATCCCAGACTGTGAATGGGAAATATCGGACCATTCTGATATAGGATTTTTAAATTAAAGTCTTAAATGTCCAATTAAATCTTTATTTTGGCTATATTTTGGCTTCTAATTAAAGCCATATTGTAACTCTTTTTCAGGCTGCTCTAGAAACGAAACCTCCTGTTTAGCCAGACTCATTTCACGTCAGCGTGATAATATACACATCCCAGACTGTCACTGGGTAATATCGGACCATTCTGATATAGGATTTTAAAGTTAAAGGCTTTAATCTCCAATTAAAGCAATTTTTCAACTCTTTTATCAGGCTGCTAATTAAAGCCATATTGTAACTCTTTTTCAGGCTGCTCTTGAAACGAAATCTCCTGTTAATCCAGACTCATTTCATATCATTGTGATAGTATACACATCCCAGACTGTCACTGCATAATATCGGACTATTCTGATATAGGATTTAAAAATTAATGGCTTAAATTTCCACTTAAAGCTGTATTTCAACTTTTTTTCAGGCTGCTATTTAAAGCAATATTGTAAATCTTTTTCAGGCTGCTCTAAAAACGAAACCTCCTGTTTAGCCAGACTCATTTCACGTCAGGGTGATATAATACACATCCCAGACTGTCACTGGGAAATATCGGACCCTTCTGATATAGGATTTTAAAATTAAAGTCTTAAATGTCCAAGTCAATCTATATTTCGGCTATATTTTGGCTTCTAATTAAAGACATATTGTATCTCTTTTTCAGGCTGCTCTAACATCGAAACCTCCTGTTTAGCCAGACACATTTCACGTCAGGGTGATAGTATACACATGCCAGACTGTCACTGGGTAATATCGGACTATTCTGATATAGGATTTAAAAATTAAAGGTTTAAATGTCCATTTAAAGCTATATTTCAACTTTTTTTCAGGCTGCTAATTAAAGCCATATTGTAACTCTTTTTCAGGCTGCTCTAGAAACGAAACCTCCTGTTTAGCCAGACTCATTTCACATCAGGTTGATAGTATACACATCCCAGACTGTCACTGGGAAATATCGGACCATTCTGATATAGGATTTTAAAATTAATGTCTTAAATGTCCAATTAAATCTTTATTTTGGCTATATTTTGGCTTCTAATTAAAGACATATTGTATCTCTTTTTCAGGCTGCTCTAACATCGAAACCTCCTGTTTAGCCAGACTCATTTCACCTCAGGGTGATAGTATACACATCCCAGACTGTCACTGGGTAATATCGGACTATTCTGATACAGGATTTAAAAATTAAAGGTTTAAATGTCCATTTAAAGCTATATTTCAACTTTTTTTCAGGCTGCTAATTAAAGCCATATTGTATCTCTTTTTCAGGCTGCTCTAACATCAAAACCTCCTGTTTAGCCAGACTAATTTCACGTCAGGGTGATAGTATACACATCCCAGACTGTCACTGGGTAATATTGGACTATTCTGATATAGGATTTAAAAGTTAAAGGCTTTAATCTCCAATTAAAGCAATTTTTCAACTCTTTTATCAGGATTCTAATTAAAGCCATATTGTAACTCTTTTTCAGGCTGCTCTAGAAACGAAACCTCCTGTTTAGCCAGACTCATTTCACGTCAGCGTGATAATATACACATCCCAGACTGTCACTGGGTAATATCGGACCATTCTGATATAGGATTTTAAAGTTAAAGGCTTTAATCTCCAATTAAAGCAATTTTTCAACTCTTTTATCAGGCTGCTAATTAAAGCCATATTGTAACTCTTTTTCAGGCTGCTCTTGAAACGAAATCTCCTGTTAATCCAGACTCATTTCATATCATTGTGATAGTATACACATCCCAGACTGTCACTGCATAATATCGGACTATTCTGATATAGGATTTAAAAATTAATGGCTTAAATTTCCACTTAAAGCTGTATTTCAACTTTTTTTCAGGCTGCTATTTAAAGCAATATTGTAAATCTTTTTCAGGCTGCTCTAAAAACGAAACCTCCTGTTTAGCCAGACTCATTTCACGCCAGGGTGATATTATACACATCCCAGACTGTCACTGGGAAATATCGGACCCTTCTGATATAGGATTTTAAAATTAAAGTCTTAAATGTCCAAGTAAATCTATATTTCGGCTATATTTTGGCTTCTAATTAAAGACATATTGTATCTCTTTTTCAAGCTGCTCTAACATCGAAACCTCCTGTTTAGCCAGACTCATTTCACCTCACGGTGATAGTATACACATCCCAGACTGTCACTGGGTAATATCGGACTATTCTGATACAGGATTTAAAAATTAAAGGTTTAAATGTCCATTTCAAGCTATATTTCAACTTTTTTTCAGGCTGCTAATTAAAGACATATTGTATCTCTTTTTCAGGCTGCTCTAACATCGAAACCTCCTGTTTAGCCAGACTCATTTCACGTCAGGTTGATAGTATACACATCCCAGACTGTCACTGGGTAATATCGGACTATTTTGATATAGGATTTAAAAATTAAAGTCTTAAATGTACAATTAAATCTATATTTCGGCTATATTTTGGCTTCTAATTAAAGACATATTGTATCTCTTTTTCAGGCTGCTCTAACATCAAAACCTCCTGTTTAGCCAGACTCATTTCACGTCAGGGTGATAGTATACACATCCCAGACTGTCACTGGGTAATATTGGACTATTCTGATATAGGATTTAAAAGTTAAAGGCTTTAATCTCCAATTAAAGCAATTTTTCAACTCTTTTATCAGGATTCTAATTAAAGCCATATTGTAACTCTTTTTCAGGCTGCTCTAGAAACGAAACCTCCTGTTTAGCCAGACTCATTTCACGTCAGCGTGATAATATACACATCCCAGACTGTCACTGGGTAATATCGGACCATTCTGATATAGGATTTTAAAGTTAAAGGCTTTAATCTCCAATTAAAGCAATTTTTCAACTCTTTTATCAGGCTGCTAATTAAAGCCATATTGTAATTCTTTTTCAGGCTGCTCTTGAAACGAAATCTCCTGTTAATCCAGACTCATTTCATGTCATTGTGATAGTATACACATCCCAGACTGTCACTGCATAATATCGGACTATTCTGATATAGGATTTTAAAATTAAAGTCTTAAATGTCCAATTAAATCTTCATTTCGGCTATATTTTGGCTTCTAATTAAAGCCATATTGTAACTCTTTTTCAGGCTGCTCTAACATCGAAACCTCCTGTTTTGCCAGACTCATTTCACCTCAGGGTGATATTATACACATCCCAGACTGTCACTGGGAAATATCGGACCATTCTGATATAGGATTTTAAAATTAAAGTCTTAAATGTCCAATTAAATCTTTATTTCGGCTATATTTTGGCTTCTAATTAAAGACATATTGTATCTCTTTTTCAGGCTGCTCTAACATCGAAACCTCCAATTTAGCCAGACTCATTTCACCTCAGTGTGATAGTATACACATCCCAGACTGTCACTGGGTAACATCGGACTATTCTGATATAGGATTTAAAAATTAAAGGTTTAAATGTCCATTTAAAGCTATATTTCAACTTTTTTTCAGGCTGCTAATTAAAGCCATATTGTAACTCTTATTCAGGCTGCTCTAGACACGAAACCTCCTGTTTAGCCAGACTCATTTCACGTCGGGGTGATAGTGTACACATCCCAGACTGTCAATGGGAAATATCGGACCATTCTGATATAGGATTTTAAAATTAAAGTCTTAAATGTCCAATTAAATCTTTATTTCGGCTATATTTTGGCTTCTAATTAAAGACATATTGTATCTCTTTTTCAGGCTGCTCTAACATCGAAACCTCCAATTTAGCCAGACTCATTTCACCTCAGTGTGATAGTATACACATCCCAGACTGTCACTGGGTAACATCGGACTATTCTGATATAGGATTTAAAAATTAAAGGTTTAAATGTCCATTTAAAGCTATATTTCAACTTTTTTTCAGGCTGCTAATTAAAGCCATATTGTAAATATTTTTCAGGCTGCTCTAGAAACGAAACCTCCTGTTTAGCCAGACTCATTTCACGTCAGCGTGATAGTATAAACATCCCAGACTGTCACTGGGTAATATCGGACCATTCTGATATAGGATTTTAAAGTTAAAGGCTTTAATCTCCAATTAAAGACATTTTTCAACTCTTTTATCAGGCTTCTAATTTAAGCCATATTGTAACTCTTTTTCAGGCTGCTCTAAAAACGAAACCTCCTGTTTTGCCAGACTCATTTCAAGTCAGGTTAATAGTATACACATCCCAGACTGTCACTGGGAAATATCGGACCATTCTGATATAGGAATTTAAAATTAAAGTCTTAAATGTACAATTAAATCTATATTTCGGCTATATTTTGGCTTCTAATTAAAGCCATATTGTAACTCTTTTTCAGGCTTCTCTAGAAACGAAACCTCCTGTTTAGCCAGACTCATTTCACGTCAGCGTGATAGTATAAACATCCCAGACTGTCACTGGGTAATATCGGACCATTCTGATATAGGATTTTAAAGTTAAAGGCTTTAATCTCCAATTAAAGCAATTTTTCAACTCTTTTATCAGGCTTCTAATTAAAGCCATATTGTAACTCTTTTTCAGGCTGCTCTAAAAACGAAACCTCCTGTTTAGCCAGACTCATTTCACGTCAGGGTGATAGTATACACATCCCTGACTGTCATTGGGTAATATTGGACTATTCTGATATAGGATTTTAAAGTTAAAGGCTTTAATCTCCAATTAAAGCAATTTTTCAACTCTTTTATCAGGCTTCTAATTAAAGACATATTGAATCTCTTTTTCAGGCTGCTCTAAAAACGAAACCTCCTGTTTAGCCAGACTCATTTCACCTCAGTGTGATAGTATACACATCCCAGACTGTCATTGGGTAATATCGGACCATTCTGATACAGGATTTAAAAATTAAAGGTTTAAATGTCCATTTAAAGCTATATTTCAACTTTTTTTCAGGCTGCTAATTAAAGCCATATTGTAACTCTTTTTCAGGCTGCTCTAGAAACGAAACCTCCTGTTTAGCCAGACTCATTTCACGTCAGCGTGATAGTATACACATCACAGACTGTCACTGGGTAATATCGGACCATTCTGATATAGGATTTTAAAATTAAAGTATAACATGTCCAATTAAATCTTTATTTCGGCTATATTTTGGGTTCTAATTAAATACATATTGTATCTCTTTTTCAGGCTGTCTAACTTCGAAACCTCCTGTTTAGCCAGACTCATTTCACGTCAGGGTGATAGTATACACATCCCAGACTGTCACTGGGAAATATCGGACCATTCTGATATAGGATTTTAAAATTAAAGTATTAAATGTCCAATTAAATCTTTATTTCGGCTATATTTTCGCTTATAATTAAAGCCATATTGTAACTCTTTTTCAGGCTGCTCTAAGATCGAAACCTCCTGTTTAGCCAGACTCATTTCACGTCAGGGTGATAGTATACACATCCCAGACTGTCACTGGGTAATATCAGACTATTCTGATATAGGATTTAAAAATTAAAGTCTTAAATGTACAATTAAATCTATATTTCGGCTATATTTTGGCTTCTAATTAAAGACATATTGTATCTCTTTTTCAGGCTGCTCTAACATCGAAACCTCCTGTTTAGCCAGACTCATTTCACCTCAGTGTGATAGTATACACATCACAGACTGTCATTGGGTAATATTGGACTATTCTGATATAGGATTTTAAAATTAAAGGCTTCAATGTCCAATTAAAGCAATTTTTCAATTCTTTTATCAGGCTTCTAATTAAAGCCATATTGTAACTCTTTTTCAGGCTGCTCTAAAAATGAAACCTCCTGTTTAGCCAGACTCATTTCACGTCAGGGTGATAGAATACACATCCCAGACTGTCACTGGGTAATATCGGACTATTCTGATATAGGATTTTAAAATTAAAGGCTTCAATGTCCAATTAAAGCAATTTTTCAATTCTTTTATCAGGCTTCTAATTAAAGCCATATTGTAACTCTTTTTCAGGCTGCTCTAAAAATGAAACCTCCTGTTTAGTCAGACTCATTTCACGTCAGTGTGATATTATACACATCCCAGACTGTCACTGGGAAATATCGGACCATTCTGATGTAGGATTTTAAAATTAAAGTCTTAAATGTCCAATTAAATCTTTATTTCGGCTATATTTTGGCTTCTAATTAAAGACATATTGTATCTCTTTTTCAGTCTGCTCTAACATTGAAACCTCCTGTTTAGCCAGACTCATTTCACCTCATGGTGATAGTATACCCATCCCAGACTGTCATTGGGTAATATCGGACTATTCTGATATAGGATTTAAAAATTAACGGTTTAAATTTCCACTGAAAGCTGTATTTCAACTTTTTTTCAGGCTGCTATTTAAAGCAATATTGTTAATCTTTTTCAGGCTGCTCTAAAAACGAAACCTCCTGTTTAGCCAGACTCATTTCACATCAGGGTGATAGAATACACATCCCCGACTGTCACTGGGTAATATCGGACTATCCTGATACAGGATTTTAAAATTAAAGTCTTAAATGTCCAATTAAATCTTTATTTCGGCTATATTTTGGCTTCTAATTAAAGACATATTGTATCTCTTTTTCAGGCTGCTCTAACATTGAAACCTCCTGTTTAGCCAGACTCATTTCACCTCAGGGTGATAGTATACACATCCCAGACTGTCATTGGGTAATATCGGACTATCCTGATACAGGATTTTAAAATTAAAGGCTTCAATGTTCAATTAAAGCAATTTTTCAACTCTTTTATCAGGCTTCTAATTAAAGCCATATTGTAACTCTTTTTCAGGCTGCTCTAAAAACGAAACCTCCTGTTTAGCCAGACTCATTTCACGTCAGGGTGATATTATACACATCCCAGACTGTCACTGGGAAATATCGGACCATTCTGATATAGGATTTTAAAATTAAAGTCTTAAATGTCCAATTAAATCTATATTTCGGCTATATTTTGGCTTCTAATTAAAGACATATTGTATCTCTTTTTCAGGCTGCTCTAAAAACGATACCTCCTGTTTAGCCAGACCCTTTTCAAGTCAGGGTGATAGTATACACATCCCAGACTGTCACTGGGTAATATCGGACTATTCTGATATAGGATTTTAAAATTAAAGGCATCAATGTCCAATTAAAGCAATTTTTCAACTCTTTTATCAGGCTTATAATTAAAGCCATATTGTAACTCTTTTTCAGGCTGCTCTAGAAACGAAACCTCCTGTTTAGCCAGACTCATTTCACGTCAGGGTGATAGTATACACATCCCAGACTGTCACTGGGAAATATCGGACCATTCTGATATAGGATTTTAAAATTAAAGTATTAAATGTCCAATTAAATCTATATTTCGGCTATATTTTGGCTTCTAATTAAAGACATATTGTATCTCTTTTTCAGGCTGCTCTAACATCGAAACCTTCTATTTAGCCAGACTCATTTCACCTCAGTGTGATAGTATACACATCACAGACTGTCATTGGGTAATATTGGACTATTCTGATATAGGATTTTAAAGTTAAAGGCTTTAATCTCCAATTAAAGCAATTTTTCAACTCTTTTATCAGGCTTCTAATTAAATACATATTGTATCTCTTTTTCAGGCTGCTCTAACATCGAAACCTCCTATTTAGCCAGACTCATTTCACCTCATTGTGATAGTATACACATCCCAGACTGTCACTCGGTAATATCGGACTATTCTGATATAGGATTTAAAAATTAACGGTTTAAATTTCCACTGAAAGCTGTATTTCAACTTTTTTTCAGGCTGCTATTTAAAGCAATATTGTAAATCTTTTTCAGGCTGCTCTAAAAACGAAACCTCCTGTTTAGCCAGACTCATTTCACGTCAGGCTGATAGTATACACATCCCAGACTGTCACTGGGTAATATCGGACTATTCTGATATAGGATTTAAAAATTAAAGTCTTAAATGTACAATTAAATCTATATTTCGGCTATATTTTGGCTTCTAATTAAAGACATATTGTATCTCTTTTTCAGGCTGCTCTAACATCGAAACCTCCTGTTTAGCCAGACACATTTCACGTCAGGGTGATAGTATACACATCCCAGACTGTCACTGGGTAATATCGGACTATTCTGATATAGGATTTAAAAATTAAAGGTTTAAATGTCCATTTAAAGCTATATTTCAACTTTTTTTCAGGCTGCTAATTAAAGCCATATTGTAACTCTTTTTCAGGCTGCTCTAGAAACGAAACCTCCTGTTTAGCCAGACTCATTTCACATCAGGGTGATAGTATACACATCCCAGACTGTCACTGGGAAATATCGGACCATTCTGATATAGGATTTTAAAATTAAAGTCTTAAATGTCCAATTAAATCTTTATTTTGGCTATATTTTGGCTTCTAATTAAAGACATATTGTATCTCTTTTTCAGGCTGCTCTAACATCGAAACCTCCTGTTTAGCCAGACTCATTTCACCTCAGTGTGATAGTATACACATCCCAGACTGTCACTGGGTAATATCGGACTATTCTGATACAGGATTTAAAAATTAAAGGTTTAAATGTCCATTTAAAGCTATATTTCAACTTTTTTTTCAGGCTGCTAATTAAAGCCATATTGTAACTCTTTTTCAGGCTGCTCTAGAAACGAAACCTCCTGTTTAGCCAGACTCATTTCACATCAGGGTGATAGTATACACATCCCAGACTGTGAATGGGAAATATCGGACCATTCTGATATAGGATTTTTAAATTAAAGTCTTAAATGTCCAATTAAATCTTTATTTTGGCTATATTTTGGCTTCTAATTAAAGCCATATTGTAACTCTTTTTCAGGCTGCTCTAGAAACGAAACCTCCTGTTTAGCCAGACTCATTTCACGTCAGCGTGATAATATACACATCCCAGACTGTCACTGGGTAATATCGGACCATTCTGATATAGGATTTTAAAGTTAAAGGCTTTAATCTCCAATTAAAGCAATTTTTCAACTCTTTTATCAGGCTGCTAATTAAAGCCATATTGTAACTCTTTTTCAGGCTGCTCTTGAAACGAAATCTCCTGTTAATCCAGACTCATTTCATATCATTGTGATAGTATACACATCCCAGACTGTCACTGCATAATATCGGACTATTCTGATATAGGATTTAAAAATTAATGGCTTAAATTTCCACTTAAAGCTGTATTTCAAATTTTTTTCAGGCTGCTATTTAAAGCAATATTGTAAATCTTTTTCAGGCTGCTCTAAAAACGAAACCTC